>JAGPOW010000304.1:91693541-91724544 GCA_030014935.1 Caiman crocodilus
CCCATTTATCACAAGTATTGGACTTTGTATAGTAGCAAGATCTTGAGGTTATATTAGTTTATCCTATAAAACTACACCATTCCCATTAAATCTAATGTGCCTTAGAAGAATCATGAACAAAGATTTCATCATACAAGAAAAATCTCTTTGAAAATATAACACCAATGAAGTTTTACAAGTTAACAGAAAACAAGAATATATGGCAAAAAGATCTTTATATTTACTGCTTTGTAGCCAGAAGCCAACATACTGACTCACTTCTCTTTGCAAGAAACCTAATGGAATTCTGGTGCTGCTAAAGTAATTGGGTCAATCCAAGTATTTGCCACTAAAAAGGAGAGAGGACTGGGTACTTTCATAGATTTGAAAACAATAACAAAATTATTTCTATGTTACAAAATTTTGTATTGCGCCTGCTCCTGATGAGCATTAATCAACCACTTCCAACAGCCATTGGTTAATTTAAAACTTAAACCAAACTCAGTCTGAATCCATCTGTAATTTAGTACAGCAAAAGAACGCTAGTGCCAAGCTCATGTTAATTCAATCTCATCTATTATAAAGCATAAAAGTGGTTTGTATCAACACATTTTCATGAGTTTATTTTCTAAGCAACATTGGCTAATGTTGGAATAACACCACATGGGCAGTATAATTGAGCATCCTGAAGTTTACCATAGAAGGGTCTTTCACATGAAAAATTTAAGAAGAGATCCTACAAATTCTATACAGACACTGAAATTCCATGAAAGCTTTTGTTTACTAAAAGGTCAGAAATGCTTCCCTTTGTTACCATTTAGTTTTTCCTCATCTCACCTTCTGGTGTGCACCATGATTTGGTTTATACTCTCTAGAGCTGACTACACTGGTGTGAGTACTTTCATGTATTTAGGCTCTGATCCTGCATCAGAATCCACCAGAGCGGGCCTTTGGGAATCCAAAGAGGTGGGACTGGGGCTTACATTTATAGTTTTTGGATGAAAAGGACTACATATCAGCATAATTAATGTTAATACTGGTTAATAGAACAGTTAAAACAACCATTCTCATCAAAAAGCTAAGATTTAAAAAAACACTAATTGCAGTTTGGAAAAAAAAGGATTGTATTTATCTCATGGTTTAATTAGTTTTTATTTTAAAGATTGAAACATGGCACCTTAAGGGTGCTGCTGAAAAGGAGCAGTAATCTAAGTCAGAAGCAATTTTTATCTTTCTTTCAGATTATTCCTTCTCTTACCCCTGTGTATTTTCCACTGGTGAAAGGTCTTGAGTAGCTGTAGCTGCTTTGAGATCAGGACTGACCACATCAAGCACTGAAATAATAGCTTTGTTTCTGTTTCTTCTGTTTGTGAAGACTTTCAAAGGGTACCAACAAGCTCAGAGGACTTAATTAAGCACAAAGTGTATGATTTGTGCTGTGTGACAGAGACAAACGTGGGACCCAGTTCTGACTTGATCTGTAAGAATCTCATTGATGTCAATGGAGTTCCAAAGGTGCGAAAGTCCAGAGTCAGACACATTGCAATTTTAAACCAAATTCCATTTTTGGCTATCCTGTTAACTTGAAGATATACTGGTGCATCTCAGGCAGCTTAGCTCCACTTTTAACTCATGCCATTTCTCTGGGAATGAGGCAGATGAAGGGACGATATTGGAGATATAAGAGAAACTTTAGGTGAAGGCCAGTGTATGGAAGCTTTATATGAATAAATGTTTTACTTATGAGGCACATCTTACTGCTGCTACAGGAACATCACCCCACTTGAGATTCACTGCCAATAATATGACTTGAACAGGAGGGCACAGCTGTGTCTAACAGATTTGCATACACCTCTAAAGGACAGTCATGAAGTACTGGCAAGCAACATGGAGTTTACTCAGAGCAAGGAGGGCAGGAGGGCTGAGACCCATGTTCTTAAGTCACTGCTAGAAGCATATTCTGCCCCTGTGCAACATGCATGCGCTGGAATACTGGAATCATCAAGCTACCTCCCCCCCCAGCCCAAATCATGTTCCCATTCCTAATGCAGACTGGCAAGACATGGCAGCCAGCATTATGCCCAGAGTCATGAAATGTATATTTTCTTAGTCCCCGGGGGCTGGTGGTGCTTTCTGGACATACTTTGTAGATCCTTAAGCACTAAACAGGCTAACATTGTGGGGAAAAAACCTCTAAACCATGAATGACAGAGCCAACAATTTACCCTACTTTCTGATTCTATCCGATGAATTACATCAACTGTGGTGCCTGATCTATAAATAAGCACAACATCTGTTGGAATGTGAGGCTTGAAAGCTTGGCTGGATGAATGACTCCAGAAACTCCCGGAGCTAATAAGGCTTTTTCCATTGTGTTCACACACATACACACAGCCTCCTTCCCACTCCCATCTGGTAATGTAGTTGCTTAAATTCATTACGTGCTGTAAGCACAAAAGGCCCTATCCTCAGCTGTGGTCAAGGAAGCCATGATATTGTCTAAGTGAGACTTCACAAAGCTGAGTTTAAACCATCTCAACACTTCCCCCATCCTGAAATAAATCTTTCCCCATCATCCCCACTCAATAGCAGGCCTGAACTACTCTAAACTACAGCAGATGTGAAATAGCCTCCAAGAAATAATGTTATAGCCAGATATCTCTTGATTAGAGAAATACCTCTTGGCTATGGTTATAACAATGACTATAATACAGGGATGCTGAGAGTCCATTATAGCATCTCATTGCATTTTACATTGGAGGAAGTGTCCTTTATGGCATCCCACTACCTAGTTTCCTTTTATGCTGGAGAAAGATGAGAAGTTTCCTTGCCTCCACATTAACCAATTTTAATGCAACTTTGTACTCTACAGTGAGCAAAACTGCCCTAATACACTGGAGAACTCAAGGTTAAATTTTTCCAATGTTCACATATGTACTCTGCCTGAATAAATCCTTCTTGTACTAAAGGACAACTTAACATAACCCATTTTCACTCTAATAATAGTATTGTGTTTCCTTATGCTGTAAAGCAAGCTGATTACTCTGTTTGGTCTAGATTCCTTGTGTATCTAAAGTATCAGCTTGTCATTATTAACTGATTTTTTTCACTTGTTTTGAGCAATAAGTATATATGAATGGCTATATGAGCTGCAGAAAAGAAGATAAACCCAACCTTTGGTTTTATAATGCACAGAGTTCACAAGAGGCAGTGATATATACTAGTTTTTACCTTATATGTGGCAGGTATTAGAGAAATCTTTCATTGCTTTTTCTTCTTGCATATGTGTATAGACCTTTGCAAAACCTCACCTGCATCATTTCTGATTATCCCCCCCATTAGAAAACCACCCCATTTCATAGATTCAGTGCAGTAGATCTGTACCAGCCCTTCCCCACTTTTCATTGACTCCATCCAACCTGCTGTCAGATATGCTCATTTTTAAGCCACCCAGTTGTCTTATTTTCATCTTCTTGTATTTTTGGTTTCTCTCCCTATGTATCATAAATCTACTGCAGCTAGTGTAAGATGAATGCCCTTGTGGTATTCTGAGAGCCAGCTGCTGCAGTATAGCAATATGAGTGAAAATCCAGCTCTGCTATTTTTTCTCTTGGCTCTGACATTTGTACTGAAATAAAGAATTGTTTTCTGGAACACATATCCTATAGGAGAATGTTAAAAATAATTACTAAAACTCATTTGAAATGATTGACAGGCTCATGAACAATTGAACATGAAAAATGAAGAAGTAAACACAATTTACAATGCCTGTCCCTTGACTGCATGAGTAAAGGAAGCAATAAATGCTCAGAAAGTCTAGCAATCAAGGTTGTAACAAGAGCCTGCATCAGCAGAAGGACTGAACTAAAATCGCTTGGCCCAAATGTGGATCCAAATCTGAATTTTATAGCCAGCCTTCTTTCACACTGGGCAGTATACCACCTGGAACTTCCACCTGGACTTTATAGATTTGTTCAACTTATAGAACACCCATATGACCAAACAAAAAATGCAACAACTTTGCCAATGGAAAACAGACAACTGCTGTAAAGATGTAGTTTTTTATAATTATGTAGAATATTGTTGCTATTTCAGATGCCAGAAAACTCTAAAACCTGTTTAGCCATTAAGGAAGCAAGGAAACTGGGTTCAGTTTCAGGCTCTCCAGAAAGCAAGTATAAGCTTGTCAAGTGTCCTTACACTTGAAAAGGGAGGTAATAAAGTTTAAACAATCCTTTCAAAATATGTTCAAGTATAGTATCTGACCTAATGTAAATTTTGAAGTGCTATACTACAGCTTCCCTGCCCCCATTCTTATTCAGCCATAGCATTCTATGTAGCTCCTGCCAACTGTTCATTTCAATGGGTGCATCTATATGTACACTTTACTGTGCAGTAGACTAATTTGCTGCACAGTAAAGCATTACTTTCTCCAAATGTGTGGCAATTAGGCTGGTGTAAACTAATTTACTCCACTATTGATAGACACAAGTATTACCTGATGGTGAAGTAAATTACTGCACTTAAATGCATGTGTAGATGGTGATATCCAGATTAGTTTACTCGCACAACAATTTGCTGTGCAGTTTATTCATATGCTTTAATTTCACATGTAAATATGCCCAGTTTCTAGCAATGATGTCCCCATTTTTCTGCATAGCTACTACAACCACTGATGGGTCACCCAACAGGCTCTTGCTCCTTTGGATAGGAATAACTCTTCTCTTAGCCATTAGCTCCACAGGCAACCTATGGATGGCAGTTATATTAAGTATATAACTGTGCTTTTACTTAAGATTAAGGGGTTTCTTATCCCTAATTGCAACCTATTGGTCTGTAAGAAAGCAGGTAATCAAGACCTTGATTTAATTTCTACTCTGATATAAGCATCCTACAGACAAAGTGAGTTAAACTGACTCTCTCTGTTAGTTCTTTTTATTGCATAGGTGGTAAAATCTATTGTGTTGGTTTCTAAGAACAATTCAGTTACAGCTACTGTTTCTTCTTCAGGAAGAGTATTTGCATTTTTTTTGGTTGTTGGTGATGTTGGTATTGCATTTTTTTCTGCTTAAAACTTCTCTGACTTTAACAAGAAACCTACTGCAATAAATACACGGGAAAGAAAGCAGGAAGATGGCTGGACAGAAGATTTTTTGCTCAGGTCTTAATATTATGTTCCTAGTCTTCCTATGCATCTCCTGAGGCTGTCTCACAGGAATATTCATGGCCCCATTGTGAGCCCAGGGAGGGGCGTCCCTGCATACCCTGGCAGGATGCAGGGTACTGTGGGTTAAAAGTGAGGAGCAGACACACAGATGCACACAGACACATGTACACAGATAGATAGTGGCCTATGGCTCTGTTGTATGACTGCAGCTCCGGGGACCCATTCACCCCAGCCCCTGCCCCACTCTCCCCCTCACTGTGGGGTCCTCAATCTGCCCCTTCCCACTCCATCCCTCTCCCCCTCCACAGATGTACCAGCTTGGTGCTCTCTACACATGCCAGAAGAAAACATCCCAAGATTTGATCTATCAGGAGTCAGAGTGTGAAATCAGGAGTTGACTTGGAAATCAGGAATCTCATGATTTTTTCATGAGAATTAGCATTACTGCGAATGCTTGCCAAGAATTAACCAGATCAGACCCTGGCCTTTCTACTTAAGCAATTCTTGGTGCACCACAATGGTGAAACCTGAAGGGAACTCTTAACCTGTACACACATAAAAAAATTAATTTTAAGTTTGGAATTCATTTTACATAATTCTCTAATTTTATCTATGAAACTTATTCAAATGAAAAAATATATTTGATCTGTTTTCCCCATATGCATTTTCACAATTTTGCTTATATGTAAACTGAAGTTTATTATGTGGAAGAGACAGGGAATGTATGCCTAAATAAGAGATTGGGATTCTAGGAGAAGAGATTGTACACATATAGAGCCATTTGGTGGAGAGAGAGATTTTTTAATTAATAATACACATACATTTTATTTATCCACTGTAGGTTATTCTAGTTAGGTATCAGTGGGTACAAAAGATTGGCTGATCTTTGCTCCCTATTCACTACTTGAACAGAACAAAGAAATCTGGAGAGCAGATGCAGTAGAAGATCTTCAGGGTAGGCCTCTTCTGTTCCCATGTGGTAAAGCTAAATAAACTTAAAATAGCCTCAACACATGAAAATTAAGTGATATTTCCTTAGTTTCTGTACTGCACAGAGATCATGATGCTCTACACACAGTTTTGGATGGGCTCCATGTATACATTTTTCTTTCTTTCTAGTGAACCAAAAAAAGTGTTTCTCACTGGAGAGATTACAGCTAGGTAGGTGGTAATCCTGACCAGTAAGCCTGCTTCTAAAATAGCAAGTCATTGCTACTCTCACTGGATTGATTTAACCTAATCATAGATTTCTGCAATATGTTTATGCTCCAAGCAAAAAATGTAAGAATCACATGCAATACATATTTTTAAAGAGTCAATATTAACTCTGTCTGATTATCTTTTGAGTGTTTCATCAGTTTTAAAACTAAAAGTTTAGAGTTTGAAGGTACTGAAGTGGAGTCTGAAAGAAGTAGCCTGCTAGTTCATTCAAGAGAAGAGCTAAGAGGAGAGTAGAATCAAAGCTCAGGCTTAGTCTATGCTATGAGGCAGCTGCTCCTTTAACTAAAATGGCAGAGTACCTTGTGTGGTAGGGCCAGTAGGGGATGTGCCTGCCACCTACCTCACTGCACCTGACCACCTTCCAGGCTCTGAGTGCCTCCCTGGGGCACCTCACATCTGGTCAGCCCCCTTTCTGAGCACACCTGCAAGCCTGGGGGGTAACAGTGCCACAACCCAGGGTCTGGATTTATCTTGGCCCTGTGATCCCTGGGAAACACAGGGTGAGTAGTCCTTGAAGGTACTTGAGCCACTGCAAGAACTTGGGATGCTTCCCTCAGTCTGAAGCACAGTGGTCTCCCTTAGTCAGCCAAACCAAGGGGACCCCAAGGCATAACCTAGGTCCTCTCCCAATAAGTCCCCCATGCTAGGTCCAAAGGAGAACTTTAATGGTTACAAGGAGAAGCGTTGGAATATGGTACAGGGCAGAGCAACATCAGAGAAATACCTCAGAGCAAACAGTAGCATGATCGCCTTTGATTACAGATCTGCATTACTTCAACCTATATATCTAGTTAAATCTCAAGTAGCTTACTCACAAGTATCATCCAGAGAGAAGTGGAGATTCCCTCTGGAGGCAGGCAGTTCATTGACCACGAGTGGCAAGAGAGAGAGCAAGTATTAGATGGTCCAACTTCTCTGAGAGTTCTCATCATGGTTGTTGCCCTGCCTCCTGGGCAGTCCTTAACCTATATAGACCTTATGATCTCATTGACCAGATCCAATGAAGGCCAACAATTGTTGGCTGCTAGCCAACCAATTTGAAATGCATCACTGGTTGCCAGGTAGACTGGCAGGTTCTCTAGCCCCCTTCTAGTCTCAATGACATTGCTTAGAACAATAGGGAGTTTAAGCCCCCACCCAGGTGTGTGAGACCAGTCCACAGGTGGAGGGAGCAGGTTTCTGTTCCCCCTCAGGAATGTATCCAGCTCAGGTTACAGCTCAGGGTTACCTGAAGCCATTGGGGCCAGAGGTGTCTGCCCTCTGCAGTGACCATGGTAACCAAAATGTCAGATTAGGCATCCACCTGATAGCAGAGTTTGGGGAGAGACAGAGATAGCATTCTGCCACACCTTGCTCTAGACAAAAGATTTTTTGACACCAGAAGCCTTTTTCTGCCAAAAGAGGATCACTGACACCAGAGTTTTCCAAGCACATCTACGTAGGCTAGAGGAGGGGTTGGCAACTTATGGTCTGTGGGACAGATCCAGTCTGCAGAGTCACTTGATCTGGGCCATGCACATGGGGCTTCAGCAGCTGGATTGACCCAAGTCTGGTCAGAGGTGGGAAAGCCAGCACCAGGATGCAGCCACCATTACTATTTTTCCCAAAGCTGCAAATGAAAAGCATCCATCCCTGCTGCTTATGCTGCAGTGGCAAGGAAAAGCAAGTGCTGCTGAAGTGCTGCTGCTATGTGAAATAATGCCAGCTACTGATATCCTCCCTATACTACCACAGGGAAAAACAGTGGCAGTAGCTGGGTCCTAGTATCCACCCTCCATGCACTGGCCCTTATCTGACCCACACTGATTCAGTGTGGCTCACAGCCTGAAAAAGCTGTGAAGCCCAGGGGCAAGAGGGTTATGTTTCTTTCACTCTTCTTTGCCCACATAGCTGTGCTGGCAGAACTTGTAGTATAGACAATGCCTTAGGAACTTCAGACTAGTCTCAAGATTGTCTCCTGCTTGTTGTTATGAACACATCTATTGCTTGTTAGGAGACCATCATGGAGGCACAGATCAGACTACAATGAGCTAAGCTGGCCCTTACACTGAGTGTTCAGTGTGGCCCTTAATCACAGTTTGAATTAAAGGACTTTTGCTGATAAAAAGCTTAGGGAACAGATGTCATCCCTTTCCTACCATAGAAAGGAAAGGGGTTTTTTTTCTGCTCTTTCCCTTAACATAGCAATCCAAGAAACTACTCAAGGAGGAAAAAGGCTTAACTACAGATGTACAAGGCTACTGCTTAAGTTTAGTCAGTGCAAACCTGGTGGGGAACCTGCTTAAGTTTCAGTGCAAAACTAGTGGGGAATTTCCTGCCAACCTTCAGCATTTTCCAAGAAAAAATGTTCATAATTCAAACTTAAAAGGGTGCAATGAGAAGTTTCAAGTCCTGAGGAGGGCTGGCAGTGGGAGAGAAGAAAAAAAAAACCTAGGATAAAAGGACCCAGACTTAAGGACCTGCTCATCCCAAGCCAAAGAGGGACTTAAACCTGAATCTTTTGCAGCTCAGGCAAGTGCCCTTCCCATTAGATGATGGGTAGATTTAAATGGGATCTCTAGGAGACTTTTAAAGGCCTCACTTTTATTCTTCAAAATGATTTCAAAATCTCAACACTTTTCACTAGGTTCTTGTTTTCTGGCTACCCTAGCCGTAGCATGTGTCAAAACTATTCATGTTAGAATTTCCTTAAACTAAGTTTGCAAGCCACAACAGCACTTACCTTTCAGAGGATATTATGCATTTAAGGCACCAACATGTTTTGAGAAGAGGTTCATAGCTACACCACCAGAAGGAGAGTTCAAAGATAAATTTTCCTTCAGGGAAGTGTGGATGCTGTGGGCACAGGATCTCTGGGTTTCAGAGTCTTTTCCTTTTCTCTCTCATTTCTTAAATAGCACTGTGTTCTCTGACATACAGAAGAAATCCTTAATACTGTTCCCCTTTTCCCTGGAAGCACATAGCACGGTTTCTCACATTTGTGCACCATTAGCAACCACCCTTCTGGCACATATTTATACTATGTCTATTAAGAATCTAATATAGTAAAAGATCAAGGTCCTAGAAGTGAGTCCACCAATATGTTTATAGTGCCAACATTTAGCCTGAGCTGCAACTTAGTGGTATGAGAGAACAAACATCTATAGAGGTTTCTTCAGTTTCAGGTTTTGGGCACTTTAACTATAGCTGTGTTGGGGGTTTTAAAGGAAGAGTTAAACAAGTTTGTGAATGTAACAGTTCATTAGAATTTAGTTCATGTCTCTGCTTCAATAGTGATAATGACTAAACAAGTTTGTCTGTTTTTAATAAAGAACAACATCAAGAAATTCAGAGATCTAGTTAATCCTGCTAGAAATGAAGGGGCCAAATCCATTCCAATGAGACTTCCTGGGCATGAATGAAGGGGCCTGGGATCCTTAGTTATGTTTTATATGAACTACCCTCATATTTCCATATCTAGGTTTGGTTCCCACCTGACCAAGTTTTGTCAAACCTAGTTCAAAAATATGAGTCAAGTTTCCTTGCACTGACACACAGACACAGAGGGCACGCCCAGGTGTGCATGGATGTTTGGTTCCCCAGGGACAAGTAGCAGCAGCACACCTCGCACTGCAGCTACTTGTACCCAGGGAATGCCCAAGCCACACACACTTTGCTGAGCAGCAAGTTGCCCTGGGGGCAATAGGGGAGGCTGGGGCCACCACTGTGATGGCCCCAGCAGCCCTACCTGGGGTCCTGGGGGCCTCTCAGGGCTGCAGCCATGGCAGTCCTACCAGGTGGAGCCTGGTCAGCATCTACAGCATGGATCCAAATGGCCAGGCTCTGCTTTTTAGCAGCACATGCTGCCTGAATATGTGCTGCTTTAGTTTTGGGTTTTTTTCCCAGCAGTTTTTTTTTTCTTTTTTGACCCCTGGTTATCTAGGGGTCAAAAAAACCCAGTGGAAAAAAATGGAGCAGTGCACTTTTGGGCAGCATGCCCTTGCAGTGCAGAGGATGCTGGAGTGTGCGGTGTATAGTGCTGCAAATGTGTTTGCAGTGTCACATGCCACATGACTGCACTCATCTGACGCACGGTTCTATGGTTCACCCAGAAGAACATACATTAAACTACTTCCTCCCACACCAGTGTTGTGATTGTACAGTTCACACAGTGCTTTAAGATTAACAACTGAAACTGTTTCAAATTGAACTGTACAAATTGTAAATTGTTAAGAGGGAAGTGATGCATAGTCTTACTGGTAGGAAATTTAAGTTTTTTTCCTGCCACAATCTGTCTTTGTAGTCAAGGGTATTTCAGTACTGGGAAGGAAATCTGAGTGCTCATTTTTTGGATGCTATGAAAACCAGTTTGGAATGTGTCTCCAGAATACAAAATTCTGTTTCTCAATCTCCACAGGGTCACCTGCAATGCAGTGAACAGTAGTTTGCTCAGTTAATCTTGATCTCTTCTGCCTTAAATCACTGCACGCTGACTTCATCAATTCCAGTAATTCCATACGGGTACCACAGGAACCAAATCATTCCAAACCACCACAAGCAGCTAATGTTTAGACCTTCCTTAAAGAAAGAATAGAACTAGGGTGGAAATATGATGTGAAATTAACCCGGCTATAACTTTGACCACCATACAGTTCCCAAAGTCCATAATGACAGATTGGAGTTGACTGTCAGTACAATCCTATGCAGGTTTATTAACAATCTGCCCATCCTTGAGCCGACTCTTTGTAGTTATACAGAAAAATTAAGGACAGGCAGTGCCACTGAAGTGTAGCAGAATTACAAGGCCTAAGCAAAATCCTAATAATTCAAAATGACTGATTAAATTACATTATCTTCAATCCACCAGTCTCAGAATACTTATGCTGATTTTTCACAATATTCAGAATGATTGTTTAGCATTATTGATTCACATGTCTATGGTGATTAAATGGAGTTACATGAGCAGCACATGACTTGCTTAAGACATAAAGCAATTCTATGGCAGAGTTTGAAATTCCAGTTTGACTTTTTTGCTGAAAAATCCTTTAGGACAGGACAGTATCAAGAAGGGTTTATGATCAAAATGCCATTTTTAATCTGCATTGTGGCAATTTTTTCAAGACCTGCATTAAAATATAGCAAAACCAGACTAGATGCAAGAAAGAAAGCCATGTGGGCTCTTTAATCTGAGTGATATACCACAGTGGTCTTATCTTACCAATACATAAAGACACCTTCATAATTTTTGTCATTGTAAATGACAATTTTCTACCTAACGAATTGTTTTATCCAATGTGGGTAAATCTAATCTCCCCTCTCATCTTGAGACTTAAAGAGAAAATGACCTAAATTAAATGTTAATGGCAGTTTAGATGCAAACTAACACGACTCAATTAGTCCTTAGCAAATGTTAAGATGTTATATGCATATCTGATACTTTAAAAAGGTCAGTTTCAGAAAACTGAAGACAACTATTAGTCAAATCTGTTAGTAGAAAGTTGAGAGAAACCAACCAACCAACCAAAAAAAAGGAGTTGGAATGATAATTGAAATTGCTTGCAAATGTTTTACTAGATTTCCCCCAAAATTAAATTCTCTCATTAAGATGACTTAAGAGGTTTAAAAAAATAACTAAGTTATATAAATCATTTGGTAACTGGCACAAGCAAACAATATGCATTTTAATATGGCTACCTGAAAAGCTGAAGATCTGGAAACGAAGAATGGAAAATATACCTATAGGGTAGCAGACTATTTAAGGAAGAAACAACACACATGCACACATATACATACGCACAAGCCTTAAACACAGCTTGAAGGTTAGAGCGGATAAGAAGCTGAACATGAGTTCCTAGTGCAACGATACTGTGGTCTGGAAGACTATTTATATGGGAATTTTGAACAATATTTTAGAGGTTATATTATCTCTATAATTGGCACTAGTGCAGCTATTAGAAGAGTGTGTCTAGTTCCAATATCCACGGCTGAAACAGAATGTTAAAAAGGTAGGAGTCAGAGAAGAACTACAAGACTGATCAGAGCACTGGACAACAAGCCTTACATTAAAAGGTTTGTGGAAGTCAAATTTGTTTAGCTAATATATAATCAGATGAGAGGCAGTGGCAGAAAGAGGGAAATTGTTTCAGTTTTTGTTTTAGTTTAGTTTGTTTCTAACTTTGTTGTTGTCAATTTGAGGAGGGACTTAAAGTAGGATAAAGGTAACATCATGACAAAGGAGACCAGGGAGTGAATTTCAGATTCAGCAACTAGAATTATGTCCTGTAAAAGAATTAATTACACTACACCTGTAATTGTGTAGTGGGTCCAAGCTGCTATCACAGGCCCAGACCATGAAGTTGCTGCTCCTGAGATTTATCCACAAAACCCTGTCAGCTTCCACTTCTTTGCATGCCTGTCGGCTATCCCACTCTGCCACATATCTATGTCTCCTTTTTGCGAGACACCTGTACACGCAGGCTTCTCCTCATTGAAAGCATTGAGCAACACTATCGGTGCATACGCTGCCATCCTTAGCTGCACCTGCATGTCCTGTAATAATTCCAAAGCCAGCATTGGGTAATCAGCAGCACTATCACCTTCTCCTTCTCCTCTTCCTCCTCCTCCTGCTCACCCATGTCCTCCAGATTCTCCATGTTAGAATCTTCACTCCATTCTTCTCCATTTTCCACTTCCCATTACTCATGCATTTCATCCTGAATCTCCATGTGGTCCTCCTCCTTCATCCTGTATGGATTCTAGCAAGCGAGGTTGATTGAACATATGGAGCAGGGCTGCTTCTCACCACCACCAAGCAGCAGGAGTGGGGTTGCTGTCTGGAGCTCTGTCTAGCTGCATCCAGTTGATGACCATTGCATTTTAACTCTTATCTGCATTTCAACAAGTATCTCAGGGGCACTGAGAGTTTGGACAGCAGAGCCTTTGTTTGGTGGGGGCGTGTTGGTGTTGACTGTGGTGAACAATGGCACCCTGGCTTCAGGATAACTACGTATACCATATTAGTACATAACCACAAGCAAGCACAATATATCCATTAAATGGAGCATAGTTGTCAGATGTACCGCCTCATCCCAAAGACACCTGACCTGCAGTAATACTCCACTCCTAGGTAAAAAAAACAAGGTCCTCCCAGAAAAACACCATTTACTCTGTCAGGTCAGGCACATCATTTAAAGTTAAAAGTAATGTTTAAGATGCATAGGATCTCATCTTTTTTTAAACTTGTGCTTGCTATTAATTGTTTACAGCTAAGTGGCAGTTGGGGATGTAGTTCTGAACTGGGGACTTGTAAGTTTTGGGGAATGTGAAAGGTACCCCACTCTTGCATGGTTTGTTTCCATGCCTGCAGGCATTTTCTTCACTGCAGGGGAGGGAGGGGGGAGGCTTGTCACCATCCTCTTGAACACTTTGGGGAAAGAAATGTAAACAAGCCAGGAACACTTTTTTGTTTGTTTACCAGCTACTGCACTCAATGCTGGCTGGGCACGTGCCCCCAAACCTTTGACCTCAGCTTGCACTACAGCAGAGCACTCAAGGGATATGTGCTGCAGGCAGCAATGGTCCCGAGAAAGCATGATGGAGGCTTTGGTGGAGTCGTCATGAACTAGAGTGTCAATCACAGAAGGCTGGTGGGACAAATTCTAGGAGTCACATCGTTGTGATGGGGTCCAGGAGAACCAACTCGCAGACAACAAAATTGCCTTCTGCAAAGAGGTGCTAGCCTGCATGGGCCAGTTGGTGAACATGGTCGCACAGTGCCGTATGGATGCCCAGAGGTCACAGGACCCATACCTGATGTCCTGCAGTGCTTGCCAAAGTACGTCTTTAAAAAGCTGGTACCATGACAGAAAGGGCAAAGTAGCTCCTCTTGGCTTACCTGTGTCCAGGAGGTAGCCAGGAGCATTACAGCTGAGCCCATTTCCCTAAACACAGTGGAATCAGTGGAGGGGCACACGAATGCCAGCAGGGCCAGGAAGCCACCACGGCTGTTCAGGGAGCCAGGGCCAGTTCTGGGGGATGGTGGGGTGGCTCCCTAATTTTGAAGGACTGGCAAAATCCCTTCTTACAGTGCTGGGGGCTGGGTGGGTGGGTGATGTGGGATGCAAAAGTCAAACTCCAAGCTTTGGCTCAGACCATCACCAACAGCGTGTGTTGGGGGGGTGGAGGTAACACAAGCATTGCAGCTCCCTTCTCTCACATCACCCATGCACTTTGCAAAGCCCCCTGTCAAGTATTTTCCCACAGTTCTGCCTGTCATTTTTTCTGGGCACTTGTTGCCTGAGGCAGTGGGAGGTAGGGTGGGGATGGGAAATCTTTAGGGTGGGAAATCTTTCCCTTACACAAAGGGGCTGGCTACCTACCCCCTAACAAGTCTGGCTTGCCAGCATCACAAGCATTTCAGCTCCCTTCCTTCGTATTACCCACACACCTTGCAAAGCCACCCAAAGGGGATGGCCCCTGCAAAGTATTTTCCCACAGTTTTTTGCACAGTGTTTTGGCGCTCTTTTTGGACAGGGTTTTTCACTCTTTGCCAGCCTGTCTGAAGGGGGTTTTTTTACACCAAAACGAGGGTAGGGGGGGTGTTCCTGCCCCCCTCAATGCCTATAAATTGTGGGAGCAGTGGTCAGGGTGTACATATGTGGTATTGATGAGAGAGGCTTGAGGCAGATGAGAGAAGATAGCACACGAGAGGCAGAACGACTCAGCCCAATGGGGCAAATTGCCCCTGGGGGCACAGGAATGTAAATGTAGCAGTCAAAAACAGTGCAGGCTGAAGTCAGGTGCAGTGCAAAATGAGAGCTGCTTTGCAAAATGGGAGTTGAAAGAGGACATCATGTCGTCCTCCGCTACTGGCACCTTTACACATTGGTAAGTGATACTTGACATTAGACTGTGCCCCGGGGGGGGAGGTGCATTGTTTACTTCAACTTTGAAGCAAATAGGGTGGGTGGATTTTAGTGTTGTAAAGGTTAATGCACAGCATGACAGCCTGCAGTGGCAGTACATGGTTCTAAGGGGCACACACCTGCTACCCCTTCCTTGGCTGTGAGCGCATGCAGTGACCACCCACTCAGCCCCACCTTGCTTGCTACAGCTTCCTGCACAGCTAGTAGGCTCTTTTTGCTAGCTGATAAATGTAGTATACACAAGTTCAGGGCAGAAGGCACTTCATGGTAGTTTTCCAATACAAACATCTATGCTCTGTCTATTCCCTCCAAAAATTACTTTCTTCCCATTCAGTTCCAATTGCTACTCTAGCTGCTGCTCCTGCTGGTGATAACAGCCACAGCCACAGCCACTGCAGAAGAGATGCACACAGACAACTTATGAAGCCTGAGAATGACACCAGCCACCACTTTCTTCTATTTTCCCAAATGGCAATGCAGGCAATGTTTCACTGGCAGGTATCAATTGTTAGTGGTATCCCCACCTGCTTGCCTGCCTCCAAGTCTCAGAGTATAAGTATTATCCCTAGATTCATAATACTGAAAAAAAACTGAGCATTATGATTAATGCTTCTATGGGTAGTAAACAGGGCATTAAAAAAAAATTACCCTCTTGCCGCTGCAACATACATAATTTCTGAACAGAGACAAAAAGGGCCTGTATTGTGTGAATATACCAACAACTAAACATGCAGATGAAATAATAATTTTAAATTTGTAAAATGTATATTTCATTTTAATATTAACATACTTGTATTCATCAACAATTTATCAGTAATTGGAATGCTTTTGTCTTTGGTCAGGGTAAGAACTGTCTGTGAAGCATGCTGTGTGTGTCCTACTTCCAGGACTGACTACTGCTCAGCCTCCCAGCCTACACTATGCAAGATTTTGAAATGCTGAAGAATTACAAATGTTCAAGTAGTCCAAGCAGCTACTTACTCAAATATGCTTCATTAACTCTTTTGAAAGATGCTGCATGTAATGCTTCTTTTTGTTTTTATTTGGTTGTTTTTTAGATAAGTCCTGGGGGAATCAAACATACCGCAATTTTTTTACTTCAGTGGATTCCCTGTAGTATATCACTTATATACGGTACAGTATCTGACTGTTGCATACTCTACTGGCATGAAACATCCAGAGGTACAAAACATCCAGATGCCTGTCTCTGTTTTGCTACTTTGACTTTGTGCTCATTGTACCTTGAGAGTACACCGAGTCATTTATGGGTGCTAGTCAACAAATGACTGACTGTTGGGTGCTCTGTTCATTTTGTCCAGCAGGTACAGCAAGAGAATTAGCATGAAGTATTGGTACTGGGGTAATCAATAACAACAATAATATATCAGACCTATTGACCTCCTTCCCTTGCTGTCTTCCTTCCTTTGATGCCTTTAGTAATGAAAGTGCTCTTTTGTAACTTGTGGAGCGCAACCATCCCTGGTTTGGTCAGCTTGCTGAAGTTGAAATACTATACCTAATCAATAATTGCCTGGTGAGTCTTAGCATCTGGGTGGTAAGCGAAGGCCCTCCCTCTTCCCTACTGCCAGGTGAGTCTTAGCAGCTGAGGCCCTCCCTCTTCCCCACTATGTGGTAGGTCTTATCCCCAGGGTGGTGGGTGAAGGCCCTCCTTCCTAGTGCTTGCTTGGTATCAGCACCTCTTTCTAGTTGAGGTCCCACCCTTTCATACATTCTGATCAAGCAACATTCTCATCAAATGATTGTTGCTATAAATAAGCATTTCATCTCAACAATGGCCCTCTTCTCTACCGCCTATGGGTCTTAGCACTGGAGGCCGTCCCTTTTCCCCACTGGCTGGTGGGGCCAAAAAAGAGAAATAAAATAGCAGCAATCGGAAGTGGCACATAGTGGACAAAGGACTGAACTACAGAAATAGCCCAGCACCACCTGGTGAAAAAAGAAGGTAATTACAAGTCTTTGAGTGCCTTTCTTTGTGTTTGCACACAATCAGTCCATATATGTGATGAAGTAATTGGTGGCAATGCAAACAAAACTATATCCCAGCAGTTTTACTTTAAAGCACCAAGAAGACTTTGAAAGCAGTGGGAAATCCTACTCATGCAAACAGAAATGCAATTGCAGCACCTTAAATGGCAAATGTTGTGGTATGTACATGCACCCAAGAAGATGTCCAGCATTATTGTTGAGACACATACCAACATGGATTTTATTTTAGTGATGAGTCCAGGATGACAAATCACCCTAAAATAGGAGTGTCTGAGCCTCTTAAGAGTTAATATAGTAGATACAATTAAAAACAACATCATACTCCCAAAATGACCAGTTCCCAAAAGTAGCATTTAACAATCAGATTTGATATCAGGGATTCAAATTACACTAACTAGTATACATTCACACATCAACAGACCATCAAAGACAAAAGCAAGACTATCTCCATTTCACAGACAGAGACCCAGGATAAGAGATCAGGTACCCCATCATACAGGATGTCTATGCCAGCACCAGGCAACCAAGCTAGATGTCTTACCCCAAATAAATACTTTATTTCGTTATGAACTGTCAGCAACTATATGCATATTTAGAGTTACAGAGCCTTTATTAGTGTATTCATATTCTCTCAGCCCTTTTAGAGAAAAGTTTTCCCTTTGTATTCTTGACAGATCTCTCCACAGAGTTAGAAACTGCTCATTAAGATATTTTAAAATAATGCTACAAAGAAAGATGAAGGGTGGTCACTTGAATAGTTCTGAGGACTGTAAACAACAATTCCAAAACAGTACAGTACTTAATAGCTCTCTAAAGAGCTGCTCTTGCCCCAGTATTCCCCTAGGTAGCAATCTGATCTTGCATTTCCTGCCATTATTTGACACCACTTACACCAATGACATCAGTCACTGACTTAAAGAGACTGTAATCAGTGCCTTGCATTCAAGGACTGAGAATGTGTTTTGCTAGGGATTTTTCTGGTGATGGGAACTAGGGACCACTATTTCCTCTTCCCCCCCTCTAATATTTTATTCTTATCCAAGCTTTTCTTACAGAAGCCAGAAGTATAGAACTTCTGTGGATAGTAGGTAGGTGGAAATCCAATGTATTTTCTGCAGAAGCAGCTTTACACCCCCATTCTATCTTATTATCAGTTCATTCAATGAATAGCATATTGACAAGCAATGTAGCTATATAAATCATTTCTTGAGCTACAGCTCACTATCCATAGATGTAAGTATCTGTCAACCTATTCAGAGCTATAATTGATATGGCAAACAGACCAGATTCTGTGATTTTGCTAAGGTCAGGTGCTCAGGTTTTTTTTTTCTAAATCAGTTCAAGTGTCATTCACACTTCTGCAGACAACCAGTACAGAGATCAGTTCTCATGCAAACCCTCATCTTGCACACCTCTTTGTATATACAAACTACAGACATAGTACAAAAATGTTTCATGTTGAACTTCATGCATAGCTTTACTCATAGGCAGTGACACATGCACTTAATCTTACTTTCTTAAAAGATTGGACAAAGCTGTCTAACACAGCTAAGAGTAAAGAATTATATTGTTTTTGAATGGCAAAATGCCTGGCTCAGTTCTTTGTCTCATAACTCGAGGTGTCACAGATTCCCACATTCTGAAATGGTATCGAAATATATTTGTTATACTACTTCTGAAAAAAAAGACATTCAGGTCACTTTAAATTATTCTAATTTTGCTACTAATAATAGATTTGTTTTATTACTGCAGTGACTAGAATCCCTAACTAAACTAAAGATCTAAGTGTGCACTTTACACTCAGTATGAGACAGACCATGCCCCAAAAAACTTACAATTTGAATGACAAGATAGAGGTGAGAAGGAGTGGACAGCAGAGTTATCAATTGTCTTGCTGAAGATCACAAAGCAGGACAGTGACAGGAAAGGTCACAGTTGGTGGACTGGGACTGTCTTATTTTTGTGGGGGAAAAAAGTTCTACCATAAAATTGTCATTTTTTAAAAAGACTAGATATGCAGGCTCTTAGGAACATACACAATGAATATTAAAGTGCAGTTCTACTGTGAGAACGGACTCTAAGAGTGGCATGGTAGGTTTCTGTGATTATCTTCCAAATGCTTTCTGGAAAACATACCCAGTTTGCAGTAAGACAAATTGTTTTATTAATTTCCAGTTCTGCAAACTCAACCTAGGATCTACAAGTCAAAGTAAGTTCTATGTTGTTTATGCATTGTCATTGTTTATGCATTGTCAGTAATAAAGACAAATTCTAGCCCTCATTCAAGCCTGGCTACACTGTACTGCTCACATCTGTACAACTGGAGGCAGAATATGGCTGTACAGCTGGAAATTAGTGTTAGGCACACAAAGTAGCTCACATTCAGAGTTCTATCTCTACAGTCGAAACAAACATTAAATAATGAAGATGTAGAACCACACAACCATATGCAGTTATATCACACCATCCTAGTTCACTGTAGAAGGGACAAGTGGTTCCCCTTGTAGCACTGACCCTTCATCTACCTTCTTCCCAGGTCACTTCAGGCCTGAAGACCCAGCCTTATGGAAATAAATTACAATATTGTTATAAACTAATTGCTATATTATTAACAAGTAATGAAACTATTGTTTATGGGGAACCCACTTTAAGGACAACCTGAAAACTTACTGAGCAAGGTAAACAACCAATTTTAATCACCTGATCAAGTTTGAATGGATATCACAGCATCTTTTAAAAATGACTGACAAGGAAGAAGTGCTCTTAATAAAAAGATTTGAAGTACTCTTAGAGAAAATATGATATTTTAGAAGTGTAAAATGCTGGGGTTTATTTTGAAAACTTGGGATCTTAATAGTCTGAGACATTTCGTGTTTTCAAATCAGTTATTCCTTAAAGCTCAGAGTAGCTATTGTAGTAACCTCAGCTCACATCATCCCATACTCAAGTTATAGCTTGGGAAAACCATTCTTTCTCTGTTTGGTTGGCTACTTAAGAAATGTGACCCTCCAGCCAAAAAATAGAGCAAGCAACATAATCCAACTAAACCAAACAGTCTTCAACCTTCCTGGTCAGCATCCTCTATGATTGCTAGCTTAACATCATTTCTTTTCCCTCTTCAGGAAAAAACCCTTCCACTTGATAGGGCCCCATCTCCTTTGCAGTAGAATTTGGACCTTTCTTTCATGCCATAGAATGAGCACCCACCTCCCCAGATAGATTGGGAAGAAGGGGGAACAAAGAGGGACACATGGATCAGATATCAAACTCATACTGCTCTAACCCACCTTAGACTAAGTAATAATATTCCTGCAGCTCATAGGTTTGAGCCCAGAACAGGTTGATGTCAATTACCTCCCAATGAAGGGCTTAGTCCAGAGAATAACACAGTTCTTTTATCAACTGCCCCCTGGTTGAGGATTGTGGCAGGACCCAGGAAACCTCCACCCAGTGCAGTCAGTCCTGCAACCCCATCCAACTCATCCACTATGCCTTTTTTTTTCCCCAGCAAGATTAATCTGGGAGGTGTCTTACTCTTGCCCAAAGCAGAGGGTGGGAAGAATCCTAGGGTGAGGTCTCACTGCCTGGCAGGGCTCTTAGTGTCTTGGCTCCTTGGATTTTCTGTCCTGGTTGCCACCTTACCAGCTCCCCTTGGAGGTCCTGGCAGCTTCAGACCTTAGCTCTGTGACTTCCCAAACACTAATTTTCTCTCTCTCAGTCCATCTGTTTCAGACTTCAAACTGTTCCTGGGCTTCTGTCCCTCTGGAGCTGGAACTCAAAGCCATGGGCTTCACAGTTACTCTACCCATCTTGCACCACTGCAGCAGGTCCTTTGGTTCTGACCCCAGACTGGGTCCCTGCCTTTGAACCATCTCACTGTGGCTCTAGCCTTCCCTGTAGGAAGGATATTAGGTAGGATACTGAAGCACCTTGTTATGTAGCCTCCTCACCCCCCTTTACAGCCACTTTCAGTTCACCAGGTATTCATCAAACAAAAAGGAAAATAAATTCTCAACTTAAAGTTCTTTTTGCACTTCAGGCTACCAGACATAGCTCTGTCTCAAGAGTTCACCTGATGTGTCTGCCATTTAACCAAACCATGACCAAGGAAGAAAACCTCAACAAAAGCTTCCTCCTTTTCTGGGGCTGACTTACTGGGTGTATCCAGGCTCTCTCCCTAATCAAAACTCTAAAGCATACCTTAACCCTAGGAGACCTGGCCTATAGTCAAGCACATTGTATAAACCCTTACAGTTACCAGATCCCTGTCAGGGCCACTGTTCTGGGGTCATTACAGATGTGGATCCTCAGAACTTGCAACAGAGATAAGCTGAACCTAAGAAAAAATCCTGATAGAAGTATAGCAACACAACACCTCACATTACGTATATCTGTAGCCCAGGTAAATTGGATATATACTCCCCTTCTCCAATTGAAGGAGACTGTTAGCTGGCAGGTATGCTGTGGGGTGGGAACTGCAGATTGATCAGTTTCCCTCCATCTCTATAGATCCAGGCCAGGGCAGTCAGGGGACTTAACTATATACACATTTATTTACATTAACTTTTCACAAGGGAAAGGAACATGGATATAAACATATGTACAATGTATATATATTTATAAGATAGCTATCTAAACGAGTAACATAAACAATATCCTCTGAGTAAATGACATAAAACCTTATACCAGTGCTCCAGATACACATAAGTCACAGGTAAGTATCTGATCTGAAACAGATAAACCCCAAAGATAAACTCAATCCTGAGGGGAAACCTCAATGTCCTTGGGTTTTTTCCAAGCCCTATAAAGAAGCTGATAACTTTAGGGGGGGCCTCTTAGTGGGACCTCCCCTTTCAGGAGCCCTTAACTAACCGGGGAGGGGAGTCCTCCCCTCCCCTGTGGGAATCCTCTTTTCCCTGCAACTCATGGCTCCCAAGTCTGGAGGGTGGTCTTAAACCTCTTTGCCAGGCTGCTCTCTCACTTGCAGTGGCGGGGGGAAAGAGGAAGGGGTCGCTGTCCCCTAGAACAGGGCTCTGCTATGCAGGGCTTCTGGGGCCTCTGGCTTGGCCCTGGCTGCTGGCTCAGTAGCACGATCATCTTCTGGCTCTCTGGACTCAACCTGTTGCTATGGGTCGGAGGCCTGGGATGCCTAATGCAGCACTGGGCTCAGTCCGCTCCCAGGCCCTCCATTCAGAACCTCCTGCACCAAGCTTCCAGCTTCATTCCAGGGTTTGAGGACCTGAGCCGCTCAAGTGCACCATGCACCACCCTGTGCACCATGTCTCTGGCTGCACACCAGAGGTTGTAGACCTGAGCCACCTTATGCAGCTCTCAAGGGTCTGGACACCGTGTGCCATGCCGCACACAAAGAGCCTAGCTGCTGGAGCCATCTACCATTCCCTGCTGATGGAAGTCTTCAGGGACACTTCTGGGCTACTGCTTCACCCTGCTGAGCAGCTCTCCTCAGCTCTTCTAAGCCCCACTCATCTCTCTTTCCTCTCCCAGATGTGTTCCCCTCATGCTGGGGGTACAGTTCCTTTTATATGCTCCAGGGCTCTACCCCTGAAGTCTTCTGCACTTGAGTGTTGCAGGCTTCAATCAGGTCTGGTGAGGGGGAACTCCACTCCCCTCCCCTCAGGAAAGGGGCATGACAGAACTCCTCTTGCTGCCTCCTGATGAGTTCCACCATTGAGGGATGAGCTCCACCAATCAAAACAGCAAGATTTCAATCCTGAGACTCAACCCAAGCTCCAAAAGGCAAGCCCGCTACACATCCCCTTTTTTTACTTACTTCTTTGCTACCCTATTTCCAGATATACAATGCTACATCAAACCACACAGCATCTACAAGACATATGTAGGGAGTAGAAGGAAAAGGAGTCTCCTCATTGGTCTTGGAGCCAAAGCTCCCTAATTCTTTGCATTGCCAGACCCATCTAAGGATCAGAACTAGTAACACTCACAGGTTATTTAGGAGTGTCAGTGTAGTGGATTAAAGTAGCAAGTAGTAATAATGTCTGTTAAACCCCAAATCCAAGCGGCATTATAAAAACTAGGGAGACAGTGATCCAATTGCTCATGGATCCCGTTACTCATTAGCCAGAGCAAGCAGGGAGCACACACCAGCACACATTGTTCTCAACAGCTTTATTCAGAATGGAGACAGCTTTGGGTGAGCTCCCTCACAGACACACAGCCTGTGAAAATGGGGAGCAGCAGTGAACATTAGTTCTTTTTACATTTTATACACCTTGGTTCATGTTCATTAACATTCACTCCACCTTTGTCCCTCCTTTTACTCCACTCATTTCTCCTCCCATCTCAAGCTCCGCCTCTGTTTACTGTTTACTTCATTAGCATGGAATTGCCTATGCATTTCATTCGTTTACGTGCTTCTCTGCTAAGACCATATGCGTAAGACCGTAAACCTGGCTTCTCCTGGTCACTTGTTGGTTCTTTCTGGTTTCTTGCCAACTCCTTCTTCATCTCCAAGGTCTTACTTCTGCTTTATCTCCTGATGATAGCTGGTAAACTGCATCTTGTTCTTCTTACACAGTGGGATCTATACTTTACAACACTATGACCTTGTTAGAAAACAGTTTGTCTAAACATTTGCAATGTTATTTTTAATATATCATTCTGCCTTGTGGTCAGTAGCTCTGCTAAAGCCACAGATTAAAGCCTTATTTCTGCTGCAAATCCAATGCTCCCCAAGATCCAAATACAGTCACCCTAACAATGTCCTTAAAGATTTTACAGAAAATTAGAATGGAAACTACTCATATTTTAAATATTCAATATGTATATTCTATGTGTATATTTGTGACAGTTCAGATACCTGAAAATTTACGTTGCCAATTTATACCAGCTGAGTATCCAATTCAAGACTATTACTAAAAATAAACAGCAAAGAGGCAAAGACAAACATATCAGTGGCAAAAGCAATAAATCTGAGGCAGTCTTGTAGTAACAGAACAGGCTGAATTGCAGGGTTTGCTTAGAGATAATCAATGTAGATTTATGAGAGCAAGGTATGATTCTACATTCTTATTGTCATAGGGTGCATCTACACATGCTTTTATGTATGACTAACCTTAAGGCTCATTTGCCTAATGAGCGTTACAAAGATTTAGGCACATGTCTACATGTGTGCATGCTAAGGCACCTTATCACAGTATATGGACTGACTTGGGACTAAAGTTAGTCTGAAGTTAGTCAGCATACACAGCGTTAATGTGCCTTAGCATGTCTGAACTCATGTTAAGGTGCTTTAGCTAGTCACATATAAATTAAACCTGCTTTTGCAAGTATCAGATTTAGGCACAAATAGCCTAAATTTGCCATTTTTAAGGCATATTCAGGGCACACGTGTAGACCCACACACTTAATACACCTAAAAAATGGCTAGCGCACCTTAAATCAGCATGTGTAGACATGCACATACTGGACAAAAGAAATACAGTAGATGCTATCTATTTGCTTTAAGTTATTTTAAAAAGCTTTTAGGAAAGTTCCTCAGCAGAATTATTAGCTAAATGCCCCAAATCATTATTTTAAGTAAAATATATTCTTGGGAGGAAATAGTTGCATGTTCAGGAAAGCTGTGTAATTTGTTTACATTAATTTTGTCTCAAAACTGTGAGCCCAAGGATGAATATTGGTAGTTCATATTAGTGTCTAGGGATATGATTTAGCTATATATATGAAACAGAAGGTAAACTGGAAAAGGAAAACAAAGATATTTTCCCAGACTGTGGCTGCAATCCAAGCTTTGTTCACCTCAGTCATTAAAAAGAGTTACTACTCAGAAAATCCATAAGACTTCATTGTACCCTTTTCTTACTCACTGAAGCAAGAAAGGAGCACCCCATTTTTTCCCCCAGAGATTTTGGGATTAGGTACAGTTAAGAGAACAGCTCTCCTGGTATCATCCCCTCTGTATATTGACCACCTGCAAGGAGATTACCATAGTTAGCTAAGCACAAGAAGGAAAATCAACTTACCTCCTCAAGGTCTAAACTAAACTTACATGTCCTACAAATACGAGGAAAGTAGTACAAAAGTGGGGACTGAGGTTGTTGGCTCTCAGGTATGTTTCCTGGGCTACTCTTACACCCCACTCCTAATGCTTAAGGCATTTTGTTAATGAAAGCAATACATACAAATCATGTGGGAGTCCAAAAAGTTTATAAATGATACAAAAGAGGAATAGGAAATGATTTTGTGTAAAAGGCTAAGGATTAAACATATAAAGACATCTTTTCTGCACAGGAAAATAGTTATTTTTATTATTATTATTTTGGTTTTGTTCTCTTTTTTTCCCCTCTATTTTGTTCTTTGGTAATAACAATTTGTAACAATAGTAACACCTCACAAAATCTACAATATACGGAGACTTCCAAATGCAATATCATTAGTCCAAGAACTGTTAACCAACAGAAAATACATATCACTTAGACAAATTTTGTGTTCTGCCCACCTATTCTCTTTCAGTTCACTTTAATTTTCCAGAAGTTCTATATAATGTTATTTTATTAACATGGAATGAAAAAATAATATTTATCTTAAATTTACATAAATTCTTCAATAAACTGCTGGCTTTATCATGGGAGTTTCCTGACAGTTCATTTCAAACATAGTTATTGAAAAAAAGAAAAGGAGCAAGGTGTGCTGATCCAACCAGGCTGCCACCTGAACCAGAAGCAGTGTAGCCATGTTTGCACATTACTTTGAGTGAGCTGATTAAAGCAGTTGAGTGACACTGCCAATTAGCCCAGCTGCAGCACTATGCGATGTGGTTCCTCTACTTCCACCTTGAGAGCATAGACTGTGTAGAGCAGTGTTACATGATTTTGTGGTTTAGTGAATGTGATAAGAATCACTACTGTCGAGGTCCCTCAGTCACAGTGTCATTGACTTGGTCCTCTCTAGTTCTAGATATCCATGTCTAAATTTAATTTAATAGTTTCATAGTTGTTAGGATTGGAAGACACCTCAATAGATCATCAAGTCTGACCCTCTGCCCCAGGCAGGAAAGAGTGCTGGGGTCAGATGACTCCAGCCAGGTGCTTGTCCAGTCTCCTGTTAGACCCCCAAGGCAGGTAAGAGCACCATCTGCCTTGGAAGCCCATTCCAGATTCTGGCAAACTTTACTATACAGAAGCTCTTCTTGATGTCCAACCTAAATCTTCTCTCTGTCAGTTTGTGGCCATTGTTCCTGGTTATTCCAAGGGGTGCCCTGATAAACAAAGCATTTCCAATTTCTTGTTGCTCCCTCCTTCCTCCCCTTTCCCCCCCTCTCCTTCCACCCCAATGAATTTGTAAATGACCACAAGATCCCCTCTCAGCCTTTTCTTGCAGAGGCTAAAGAAAGCCAGATCCCTCAGTCTCTCTTTATAGGGCCTTACCTGCAGGTCCCCAACCACATGAGTGGCCCTCCTCTCAACCCTCTCAAGGTTATCCACATCCCTTTTGAAGCGCAGTGCCCAGAACTGGATGCAGTACTCAAACTGCAGTCTGAGCAATGCAGCATAGAGGGGAAGCATCACCTGCCTGGCCCTGTTCATGATGTACCTGCTAATGCATGATAAAGTGTAGTTAGCTTTGCTAATTACGTCATCATATTGACAGCTTACATGCATCTTGGCATCAACTATGACTCCAAGATCCCTTTCTGCCTCTGTGCTTCTGAGAAAAACATTCCCTAGCCTATAGGTATGCTGGTGATTCCTTCTCCCTAGGTGCAGCACTTCGCACTTGTCTTTGTTGAACTGCATCCTATTCTATTCTGCCCACTTTCCTAAACTGTCCACACCCACCTGGATCCTACCCCTTCCTGCTAGTGTATTAACCTTAACCCATAATTTTGGGTCATCCATGCATTTGGACAGAACACTCTCCAGGCCCTCATCCAAGTCGCTAATGAAGACATTGACTAGCACAGGTCCAAGGATCTGTGCCTTGGGGGACCCCACTGCCCACATCTTTCCAGGTCAATACCTACCCATTCACCACCACTGTCTGGGTGTGACCCTTAAGCCAATTTGCCACCATGTAATCATCTATGTCACAGCTACTCAGTTTGCTTATGAGACTAGAATGAGATACCTCATCAAAGGCCTTCTTAAAATGTAAGTAGATGACATCTACCTTGAATCCTGCATGAATTGCATGAATCCATGCAATCCTGCATTTTATGATCTGGCCATGAAAAGAAACAAGGCAGGACCTACCTGCTATGAACCCATACTTGTTGCCCTTCAGCATTATTTTTCCTGCTGGGCTCCCACAAATGTGATCCTTGACAATTTTTTCAAAGGTTTTCCCAAGGATAGAGGTGAGACTAACCTACCTATAATTACCCAGATCCTCCTTCTTCCCCTTCTTGAAAATAGGGACCAAATTGCCCCATTTCCAGTCCTCTTGTACCTGACCTGAGCACCATGAGTGCCCAGACAGCCATGCCAGTGGCTCTGCTGTGACACTGGCCAATTCCTTCAGCACCCTTGGATGATCATCCGGACCTATTAACTTAAACACATCCAACCCCTCCAAGTATCCCTGTAGTAGGTTGATGCTGACTGTTGGTGGGTTGATGTCCATACTGCGTCTATCTATGATCCAATTAGGAGATTTGTCTTGGTTTGTATCTAAGAATACAGATGTAAAAAACTAATTGAAAAGCCCAGCTTTATCCCTACTCTGTTACCAATTGCCCTAGTTTCTCCTGTAGGGGGTCCTATGCTACCCTGCACCTTCCTTTTGTTCCTTTTATACCTGAAGGACTTTTTGTTGTCCTTAAGTTTTGTTACTAGCCTAGGTTCTAATGCTGCTTTGAACTTCCTAACTGATTCCCTGCAAGTGCAAGCTAGGGTGATATACTCCTCCTTGGTAGCTACCTCATTTCCACAGCCTGTATACCTCTTTCTTTGCCCTTAGGCTTTCCTGGACTTCCCTGGACTTCAGCCAAGAGGGCTTCTTGGCCCCTTTGCCCCATCTTATGTACAATGGGATTGTCTCAATGAGAATACACAATAGGAAGTTAGCCTTTTTGAAGTCTAGCACTTCAACCCTGCTGGTTAGTTTACCCACCCTTCACCGTATAGTGAATTCAATCAATCGATGGTCACTATCCCCTGGGTTACCTTGTACCTGCAGATTCCCCACCATGTCATTCCCTGTAGCTAACACTACGTCCAACAAGGCATTTCCCCAATGGAACCATTTACCTTCTGCATTAGGTGAAGGTCCTGTATGCAGGTTAAGAAGAACCTATGTGAATGGTTCTTTTTGGCCAACTGCTCCTCCCAGCAGATGTCAGGGTAGTTTAGGTCACCAAGACAACCACGTCCACTGGCTGTACGGCCTCTGAGAGCTACCTTGAGAATTCCAGGTCTAGCTCATCCTCCTGGTGTGGCAGTCTGTAATAGATCCCCACTGCCAAATCCCTTTCCCCCCTGACCCCCTTATATTTTAACCCATTGTACCTCAATTTGCCATCTTGATTATAAAAGATGTGTACTGCTCCTTAACATAGAGAACAACATTGCTCCTCTTCTTTTTCCCCACTATCACATCTGTACAACCTATAGCCCTCAATTCTTACTGCCCAATCATGAGTAGGGTCTCACCAGGTTTCAGGTAGCTCAACCAGGTTGAAGCTATTGCTTGCAAGCAGGAGAGCAAGTTCCTTCTGCTTGTTTCTTCTTTCCATCTACACTATGTAAAATCTATGCTATTTATCCTTTTGGTATACATAGCTAAAACTCTCAGACAAACCAGCATCTTGTATTTTGAGATATTGTCAACTCCAGACCTTTACCATTTAAAAATGTTGTCTTAGTTTCATAGTTAGTAGTTTCATAGTTAGTAGGGTCAGAAGGGACCCAAGCAGATCATCAAGTCTGAGGCAGGAAAGAATGCTTGGGATCAATCGACCCCAGCAAGGTGTCTATCTAGCCTCCTCTTAAAGACCCCCAGGGAAATCTTGCCTTTCAATTAATTCAAAACTCTACTAAAATATTTTTTGTGGCTCAGTACACTTTTTGTGCCAATCTCTCTTTGTATCCTCCCCCTGGCCTCAGCTTTTAACAGCGGCTTTTGTTTTAAGGCCCTTCACAGCTTAGTCCTGCCTTACTTATTTACTTGTGTTGTCAAGTCACCAGCTTTTAACTCTGTTCCTCTAATTGTACAAAGCTGTCCTTGTCACTGTCGTACTAGCTCCATCTTCTCCCTCTATTTATTCCCCTCAAAACTTCCCCAAGCAAACTACATTGTTTTCATTAAGATTTCTCTTCATACTTCACCTTTGCCTGATACCTCCAAAACACATTACAATTGCTACGTAGTAGGTCTGACTTAACTATCAACTATTTAACTAAACATAGTGAGATAGCTACTCAGAAGTCAGGTGGAATGCAGGACAGACAGGCACTTTAGAGACTAGCTAATTCAGAAAGGCATTTGTTTTCATAAGAAATGATTTTATTATATACTATGAACTTTGCTTTCCTAGCATCTGATAAAGCAAGCTGTTGTATACAAAAGTTGCTGCATCTATGAATTAGCTAGTCTATGAGATGCAGCCCTGCCCTGCCTTCTATCTGACTAAACAGGTAATTTTCTTGCATTCTCCTGTTCAATCCCAACTGCTTTTCCTATAATTTCATATCACATACTACTGGATAGTATGAGTCATATATAAAAGAGTAGAATGTCTGTTAGCTGTAGCAGAATTTAAGCCATCTTCTTAACCTGTTGATCAAATAAAACAGTTTTGCTGTGCTATGGCTGACAATTTGTTGTTTTACAAGCTAATTTCTGGTTACTTGATTTCTAAAGATGCAAGAGAAGCTATGTATCTGTGTGTTCCAGGGTTCCTAGAAATTACAGTCATGTTTGGTACTTAAAAGGAGTTCTGTAGTTTTATGCCAATTGAACATGTTGATACAAAAGTCTTGCCACGTGTCCAAGAATATAGCTTTAGTTTTGGAGGCATTTGGGATACTTTTGCCCTGGGAACATGGCAAAATAGTTTGCAGTAATAATACAAATCAAGATAAATAAAATAAAATTAATCCTATTTCCCCCTGTTACATATAACCTCACTGTTTTTTCTGGAAACTTCTTTATATTCATCATCCAGAAGACTATTATTCATAAACAGAGCAGCTTAATAAGGTAAGCAGAACCATATTTGTCTCCTGTCATATACTTGACTAGACAAATAAAAAAGTGGAAACAAATTCTGAGAACCTAGCAAATAGCTCATGCTAGCTGAAGAAATAAAGGTGCTGTCATACTGAGATTTGCATTCAAATGTACACTGGAGAAAAATGGTCAAATAAAAACCGGTGATTTTCAATATGTATGAGTGGGTTGGGTAAGGATGCGCAGCCCCAGTGCACAACATATACAGTTAGCAAAGCTTTAAATGTACCCACATATTCTCTTAGGGCCAGATTCTGTTTGCTCAAGGGCAAGGATATACAAGGGCTTGAATGACAGCCATGCAGAGGTGGGGTCAGCCATTCAGAATCCTGGTATTGTTGCTATTAGTGAAAAACACCTAGCATCCATTCCACTGCCTTTCAGCCACCTTGATATCATTCACATTGCTTAATGGGAATCTTAACCTGTCCCTATGCTTACATCAAGGTTATAGCACTGCACAACCTTTTCAGTTGCTCTCTGACTTTCAGTTCGACACCAAACTGTGGGCTGAGGT
>JAGPOW010000304.1:91743053-91784271 GCA_030014935.1 Caiman crocodilus
TAGCAAGCTGGGCTGTGTGTTATAGAATGTTAGTGAGACTTTGCAGGGTAAAGTAAAGGCAAAATGCCATAGCTAAGGTGCATGCTTATATTGTGCATTAGAACTGAATGCTGCTTCCTTAAAAATTTCCCAGACTAATACTAAGTCCCAGAGTTGTACTCCGATGTGCAAGACCATTGTTTGCTCTTGGTCTTATTAAAATTCACAAATAACTTCTCACAAGGAAGAGAATGAAGTGCCAGTTGCAGGAACCAGCAGAGCACACATGCATACAATCTGATAGGTAAGCATTTCAAATTCTGACATCATATCACCAACCTAGGTGACATCCCACAGAGAAATTCTCAACACCATTTTCTGCAACCGCCTATATCACACCTGGCAGAGATTAGTCAGCAGTAGGGATCTCATCACTGAATCAACACTTCCTAAGGGAACAAACAGCTGGAAACTGTGCACAGAAGCAGCAGATGGACACTGAACACCCAGAAGACTACTGTTCGCTTTCCTTAAAATAGTGAATTGAACCCTAAAGAAACGCTTGGAGTTTCAGGGCTACTGTACTCAGTTCCTGACTCTGTACTAGGTTTTCTTTTAATATCCTGAAAATCTGTATCATTAATAAGCAAATAGTTTTCACAGGGGACATCTACATGTGCATTTGTTGTGGCACCCATTTACTTGTGAGTAAATTACTCTCGAGGAAATAGTGCTGGGCAGACATGTGCAGAAAAAAGGTTATAGATTTGTTGCCAATCTGCCCCTGCTTCCCAAGGCCCTGCAATGGGCCCCTACTGCCAGTGGGAGGAGCTTCAAGTTCCAGCTGCAGCTGCCAGCAACAGGCAGCCCTTTTCAAAAGCCCACCCTGCTCGCTGCTGTCTGGCCAGCCACTTCTCTGGACAGGAGCAGAATGCACAGTGTAGCGACAACAAGCAGCAGCTCTCTCCTCAACTCTGCCTCCCCGTGCCATGGCTGCTCCTGTCCCTGGCAGTGATGACCAGAGCCCCACACTCCTGCTGGCTGCCGGACTAGGCCTGCTGGCTTGCTATACCAACCACCACCTAGCCCACAGCTGTCTCACCACTCCTGGCTCCCCCATGTGCAACTGCTTGCTCCCCTGCTGCACACCTGGAGTAGCAGGTGGGTAGGCCACCTGGCCACACCTGGAGTAGCAGGACACCAACATGTGGCCACTCAGCTGGCCCTTATCCTGCTAAAGTTGGTCATGCCAACCAGCCTAAGGTATCAGCCATCTATTGGGTGTGGGCAAGGCCGCCACCAGGGAAGCCATCCTGGAGGTGTGTGGCACCCTCCAGGACATGTTGTGGGACACTGTGTTCCATATGCCTGACCCCCTCATGGTAGTGGTGGAGTTTCATGTCGTGGGATTCCCCCAAACATCAGGAAGAACAGGACCCATATCCCCATCATCTTCCTGTCCCATGGAGAATGATCCTACTACAGTCAGAGGGGTTTTCACTCCATGGTGCTCCAGGCCATCATGGACCACTGCATGACCTTCACACACATGAGCACTGGCTGGGCAGGCAGCATCCATAACACCCATGTCTTAAGGACTTCCGGTCTGCCAGGCCTACTGGAGAATGAGCACTTAACACTGGGGTGCTAGACCCAGAGCTTGGCACCATGGTGATCCCAACCCTCCTCCTTGGGGACCCCTCCTAGCTACTCCTCCCAAGGCTCATGTGGCCCTACACTAACGACCTGGACCCCAACCAGCCCCACTTTAACAGCTACCTGGGCTGGACCCACACCCTGGTGGAGTGCACCTTTGGTCACCTTAAGGCCCACCGGTACACCCTTACCACCCACCTCAAGTTCACTGAGGACAATCTCTTGCAGGTCATCATTACAGCCTGTGTGGTGCATGACATCTGCAAGGCCCAGGGGGAATACTACTGCAAGGCCTGGACAGAGGAGTTATGGTGCATGAAGGATGCCTGGCAGCAGAAGCCCCAACTGTGATGGCAAAAACAATGGTGCTCCCCTCCCCTCCAATTGAAGCCCCAGGAGAGCAGCTGAGTGCAGTGGGCTTGCCCAGAGGTGACAACAGCTACTGATCCCCCGGTGCAGCTGGTTTACCAGTGCAGGTGGCTGCCTACAGGGAGCTGGGGTGATCAGCAAGGCTGGGCCTATGCTGGGGGGAGGGGGCTGGATGGTGCAGGACCTGGTGGGGGTAGGGCCAGGGGCTCCCACATGCAGGGGTCTGATGCTGAGCGGCAGGTTGCTGCCAGGAGGCAGGCAGGTCAGGGGCCGGGCAGCTGGCAGCACAAAGGCAACTGCTAGGGCCAGAACAGTGTCCAGCACCTAGCGGTCATTGTCCATGGCCTGCACTGTCCTGCCCAGGACCATGTTCTGCTCCCATAATGCCTTCACCTGTTTGTGCTTCAGCTCCAGGAGTTGCGCCCAGATCTCCTGGTCTGTCCAGTCCTGTGCAAGTCCCACATGTCCTCATTGGCTACATCCTTTGCCCACCACCAGTCCTGTAAAGTGACATCCTCCACCCACCACCTGTCCTAGTGGTCCATATGTTTCTCCTGCCAGACCTGAGTGTCTACCACTTGGTTCTCTGACATCGTGGCCAGGTGATCCAGGAGGAGGGTCCTGTCTAGGGTCCTCTTCTGACAGAGACAGTGCACCCACAAGGCCCCAGCTGAGGGTGGTGGCAACCCTGATGCCTCATCCCAGTAGCCAAATGCAGCCTCTCCCTTGCGTGCAGCTGCAGGGTCTGTAAAGCCATGAGAAAATGTTGTTGGTGTGAGTTTGCAACACTTCAGAGATAAGATGTTCTGTATCAGGGGTTGTGCACTGCCTGGCCGCAGATCAGGGGTTAGCCATGCACAGGTAGTAAGGTCCCATAATAAGTAGGATGGACAGCTCAGGCCTAGGCGGCCATTGGCCATGCCCCACGTCCCTTCTCACTCCCCTGGGACCAGCAGGTGCTGGCCACAGGCAGCCTGCTTTCTCCCCTCCTCCCTCCATCCTGTTGACAGGGCAGGACAAACCAGGCTCCTGGCAGTACCTGCTGCTGCAGCTTTTGACCTCACTCCCCCATCTACAGGCCAGCCTGTTCCCTGAGCTGCTGCCCAGTCCACTCCACCCAGGGTCAGGGGGTGCAGAGCTCCCAGATGACTGGGACAAGGGTCTACCTGCATCCCCCACCATTTCTGAAGGGGTTGTCTCCAGGGAGATGCCCCAGGGCCAGTTCCCTCCCTATGGTGCTGCTGTGCCCTGAGCATGCCCCTGCTGCACACATCCCAGGAGGTGCTCAAGGAACTGTTTGCATGGACTAAGGGGTGCTCAACCCACTATGCCCTGTAGCTGCTGATAGCCATGGTGCTTTTGACACACCTGCAAACTTGCCAGCACTGATGCATTCTTTGGCTTGTGAGAGGCCCATACCTGCCTTGTTTTGGGGGCACAGGCTACTCAATTAAGTTTTGCATGGTTTCTGCCTCCCTGCGTGCTGTGGTTGGGGAACCCTGGGTTCAGGGAAGTGCAGATGAGCTAGGCAGGGAATGGGGGCAGGGGCCAGGGTAGGGAGGCCTCTCTCCCTACTGAATGCCTTACCATGTGCCTGGGACTAGCGTGGCTAGTGGCTCTGCATGGTCATGGTTCATGGTAACAGCATGCGGCTCCAGGCAGTGTCTTGGAAGGTTGGGCACAGCGAGTGGGCACCTGGCCAAGAGCCCCCTGTGGAGGAGCTGGTGCTGCTGGCAGCTGGGGGTGTCATGGCCAGCCATGCCTCCTGGTGGGGGCTGGGGCTGTAAAGGTGGCATAGCAGATGCTGGTCCAGGCTCTCCAAGCTGCTGGTGGAGACTGCAGCCGGGGAGCTCGGTGGGATCAGCTGCTAGAGGCGCCCAATGATATGTCACCATGGGTGCCAGGCCAGGGCAGGCTGCCCATGTTGCCATAAACATCATGGACGCAGCCTGTGTCCCAGGGCATGAGGATGTACACCAGTTGCTGCATAAAGGGCATGGACTTGCAAGCACTCCCTGATCGACAGTTCTGGTTGGTGATGGCAACCCGCTGTGCCCACAAAGCCTTGATCTTTATGCGGCACTGCCACAATGATCAGATGTGCCCATGCTCCTGAATCTGGCCTGACAGCCCCTCATAGACATGGGCATTGTAACATTCATCCAACTCGAACTGGCACTGCACCTCAGCCTCACCTCACAGTGCCATGAGGTTGTCAGTCTCCTCCTGTAACCAGTTGGGGCCCCTTGTGGTGGTCATAGGCATGGGCTTGGGCAGCAGCAATGACGAGTCCCTGGTAGGTCCTGTGCCCGCTCTCTGGGCATTTGTGCAGCTGTCCCTGTGCTGCCTGGCCTGGGCAGCTGACTGCAGCACCCAGGACAGGACTCTGGCATGGGAGTGACAGCTACATGGCTGAAGCAATGAATGTCCCATAGCACCTGTAGGCTCAGAACAGGCTGTGCCAGGTGGGCAGGTGGAGTTGGCCCTGGCAGCCAGAAGCTACCTGCAGCTGGGCCAGGAGCTTGGTAGGCCTGCCTGGAGTCTGCAGTTGTCTGCAGCAGCCTGCAGGGCTGGACAGCATGGGCCTGGCAGGTGTACGGCACTGCAGTGTCAGTCAGCAGCACCAGGATGCAGGCAGGCTGGGACAGCTGGCCTCAGGCCTGCACAGGACCTGAAGCAGACCCAGACTTCCTGAGGATGTACCTCAGGGCTCAAAATGCCTGCAGGCATTTAAAGGCCTGAGGCAGGAGTTGCCATAGAGGCAGCCGAATCTTAGGGCAGGAGAGGCTCCTAGACTGGGGCCCTGGGGCTAACCTGAGGCTGGGCCCCTAGTGGCAAAGCTAAACTTGGAGAAAATTTGCTCCCAGGTCACATCTACACATGCGTTACTGTTTAGTAACTGACTGAACATAAGTTTGATACCTGGTTATCTAATTTACTCACAATTTTTAAGTTATCTAATTTACTCACAATTAGGGGTTTTTACTGTGCACTAAGCATGCACATATATAGACACGTGCACTTACTGCACAGTACACTACTCTGCTGCGCAGTTAGGCATCTCATGTAGATGTGCCCACAGTGTCCAAAACTGACTACCTGTTGGTGAAAAAACCTGATAGTTGGAGAGGTATTTGAGGGCATCTGGTTAGCCTGAGTTATCTAATATACACCCATCTCCTCAAAAATGCCTACTGAATTCTGAAGCACACAGCATTGAAACAAATTCCTCTTTCACTGTTATATGCTTCATTAACATCAATTGACTATTCAAGGCACATAACAAAGGCATATGAATCATTCCATATTTAATTAAATGGCCCATTGACTTTTACTATGTAGCAGAATATAGTACCTTGTTTCCTAATCTATCTTAAATGCAGAAAAGAGATTTCTTTAAGCTTGAAATTTGTCCATAGATATCCTTGCCAGGATACCAAAGTAATGTTTGTATGAGTTACCATTCATACAAAAGACATTTCCCTGTATAGATCCCAGCTTTAATGTCATAGCTACTGTAAAATAAGACATGACATTTTACAGTGATCTCCCTGGTTACATGGTTTCAGTTTTACAATTTAGGCTCAAACATTCTATGACCTACTGGAGCATATTTTTATCTTGTATTTCACAACCAGGAGGTGGTTGCCCTCATGCTAGTCAATCATCCTTCAAAGCCTCCGCTGTATGGAAGAAGACTTTTACAGTGCTTGCTTTGGGTAATTACCTATTAAAACCATTGATTCTAAAAACCCTTGTACATGTGTGCAAGGAAGAGGGCACTGATTCCTTTCTCCATAAAGAGGATAAACAGAATTGCAGCCTTCTGTGCAGGTACTTAGGTGTTCTTTCAAGAACCCCTGAACGACAGCATGTCAAAAGGTCTCCATGTCAGACAGAAAATCTGGATAGCCATGGAAAGGATATTATGCTTCCATCTCCAAAGGCAAGGTACACCAGCACACACTTCCTTTGGTTGCTGTAGTACTCTAGGAGATGTGTTTTCCTGAATATGCATGTGGTCTGAGGTTGAGGAGGTGGGAAGACTATAATTCGAGCGGCTCTGAGAGCCACTCTAATTAAAGTGCCTGCAGCATCATGTGTATTCAGCATCCCACATTTCAAAATAGTGGTGGGGGTTCTTGAACTAAAGCTTATTCAATTTACTTTAGTTCAAGTGCCCCCACTGCCATTTTGAAGCATGGGGATGCTGACTACACATGACACTGTAGTGTGTTACTTAACATGCTGGAGTGTGTTAATTAACATGCTCCAGCAGACTTGGTTAATCAAGTCTGCTTCAATGTGTACTAATTAGCACACATCAGAGTAAACATCCAGCCTGTGTACAGAGGCCCAAAAGCTGTAGGCCAGCATGACTTTGTGGCACTGACTACCCACTACTGAGAGCACAACAATCTGGTCCTTATGCATTTGCATTTGGAAGCCACCTTTAGGGATGCAATGCAATGGAAGAAATGCAAATTTTTTAAAAGACTGAACACGTTCCACAATATTCAGAAAAAAGAAATCAGACTGTCCTCATTAAAGCATACCTAAATGGTTAATGTTTCTTCTGGTAAAATAGTACAATACTAGCTCAGCATAACTTACTCATGCTTCAGCTACTCACAGCACTATTTCTGTATATCAATAACCTCTGAGCTCTTGTTCTCGCTCTCATATCTTTTATTCATCAAGCCTTTTGGGCAGAAAAAGTGTCATAAATGGATTTTTTACATAAGAAGCATAAAATCTCTCTCACACCCCTTATGAATGTTGTATTACACAATAGTAATATATAACACTGTACCTTGCTCCATGGTACTGGACATTTAAAAAAGGATCTACTATGGCAAAAGTTGGTAGACAAACCTTTGCTTCAGTAGTCCTAAAAATTACATGTAGAGAAGAAAGGAGACCAAAAACTAATAGAAAAGTATTTAATTTTTTCTCTACATTTGCTATAATGAAGTAACTTAAACCAGGAGTTAAGGCATGGGTACTTGTGACAAGGTACCTGGCCCAACACCACACAGGCTCCCCCAGGCTGTTACAAAGTTCCTCTGATTTCCAATTTCCCTTTTATACAGAAAACAAACAAATTAGGTATTACTAGCCATCTGCTTCTTTGCTTTGTGGACATCCTGTTCTGGGTAGTGCTATTCCAGCCTTATCATGCAGGCACTGGACCATCCTGTGCCTAGCATAACCATCCCATCCACCATGCAGTGGGTTCATGCAGTAGTCAGGTGTGTTGGTGAGGCCTACTCTGGCCAGTGCTTTAGTAAGGCATTTGTGTGAGCAGTATACATATTGATCAGTACTCCAGTAAGGCCTACTGAGGCTCTGAGGGAATGGCAGGAAAAACGAAGAACAAATGTATACTGGCAAGAATAACTAGTGGAAAAGTTAACCATTTTAACTGTTTCTCACCTACAAGAAATCTGTCTGTCCTTTGCTTTTCTGTTCTCTGCTGTCTGCTGGCATGGATTAATAGAAGCTAGATACTAGATGTAACCTTTCAATCTAATTTTCACCTGTGTCATCTTTCCTTTCATTGAAGTTCACTGTTTCTCACACATTCATTTTTATTCAAATATCTGCAAGCACCTTGAGCTCAGGACCCTCCCCTACTTGAGTGTTTCTACAGCACATAATTAGGGAACCTGGATTCTATTTAAATACATATAACAATATCTAATAGCAATAACCTAGCATGGTATAGCATGAACAGCAAATACCAAATAGCACGTACACAAAACAATGCTTTTAGAATAATGCTTGCCTGTGACCTGTCACAAAGCAAGCAAAACATTTGCTTAAATAGAGCTGCATCATTTCACACAATGAAGTAACTATCTGTTTTTTTGTGGGTACTTTGTAAACCAAAAGGGGGTGTAAATAAACTTACCAAATAACCTATCCAATTTGATCATTTACCTTCATGCTGTACTTCATGCTTCAAAGCATAAATTGTTCTTCAGTTGGATACCTGAAAGAAGTCCCTCTGTTTAAGCTTAGGGCATTTTGGGGGTGGGGAGGCTGCAGCAGGTACCAACTCCTTTAAGCATCCATCAATGCTGGCAGTAAAGACATCAGAAGGTGAGAACTGTATCACATGCAAGGTGCTATTGATAAAGATCACTACGTCAGACTTATTCCCAAGTATCTCTGCCCTAAGGTTCTCATCAAGCAATAGGACCAACAGAGCACTTACACATGTTTGTTATTCATTTTATTCCATAGCAACACCACCATTGGCATTTCTGGGACCACTTCAGAGAAATTTGGATTAAGTTGTTATAGGATAACAACTTAACATAATATCAGGCGAAACATGAGAAGCTGGCTTATTAGAACTTTACTCACATGGTACACATGAAAAGTTCTTGGAATACCAGTTCTTTGTTTATGTATGAAGGCAAGGAGATAAACGAGGCATAAATTGGAATGACCTCCACTCAAATTAACTGACTTACCTGTTTCATTAGCTTCTTTTTACTGCTTCAAACAGTCAAAGCCACTGACAGATTAAGCATTTTAGAGGAGTGCTTTCAAAAATAAGTCACGTACAGGCGTCAGAAGTTCTAAAGCAAATTTAGAACAATGAGAAAACCTGAAATATGTGGTCATGCTAACTTAAAAAATGGATCCACAATACCTCACTATTACTCACACCTCACTAAGGATATACGAGGGCCAGAGTCCCTTCCATTTATCAGACCTGTAGGTGGATTTAGATGCCTCAGGCCCCTTTTAAACACTACACATTTTACACAATTAACTGGTTAATTATATAATAAATTTCAATTGGCTGCACATGCAAAGCAATTATGACACAATAAAAATAACTACCAACTATTCAAAGAGCCAACCAGCTACAATTTAGTGCTTGAAAATCTGTAACAACTCTGGTTTGTATCCAGCTTCATTATGAATGTGTAGCAGGCCCCTAAGTATTCTACCCTAAGTCACTGAAAATAGTGTTAATGCAAAAGGTGGATGAGTCCTCCTCCTCCTCACTGCATTTTCATGACTCAGTCTTAAATTTCAGATGATAATGTGCTACAAAAGTAGCAGGTTGTAGCCATGTTAATCTAAGGACATAGGTAGAAAAGGTTATTTGGGTAAATCTGATATCTTTTATATCAGACGAACTCAAATAGTTGGAAAAATACTTATTTGCAAGTGTTCAGGTACAAATACACTTCATTAGACTAAGGAAGCACCTTCAGTTGGTTTGTGCTCTTGGAATAAATGGAACAAATAGTAAAGAAGCCAGAGGCTGGTATGCATGCAAAAAAGCCAGTCAGTGAAGATATAAATTCAGGAGTCAGTGGGTGAGAGATAAATTGGAGTTGGGGGGAGGGGAATGAACCCAAAGATATCACTGATATCAAAGATAACAGCTGAGTACCAAATGAGTGCACACCAGAAATCTATCAAAGACAAGAATACCTAGTTACCTGTGGGGGCATATTTCTTACAAGAAAACCACTCTCTTTCCAATCTCTGAATTCTAATCCTCAAAGGGAATTTACAAAACACCTTTCATGGATGAGCCTAAGAACTTCACTTCATTAATCTATGGGATACAAAAAAAAAAAAATCAAGGACTAAATATAGACATTGGATTTATGACACATTATAACCTGCCTAACATCTGATTTCCCAGGTACCTTTCCACTATTTGCCAATTATGTTAATTCCCCTCCCAACCCCTCCAACTGTCTCTCACCCACTGACCCCTCAATTTACATCTTCACTGATTGCTTTTCTTGCATGCATACCAGTCTCTGGCTTCTTTACTACTTATTCCATCCAGGAAGAGCACAGACCAACTGCAGATGTTTACTCAGCCTGACCAAGGGTTTTTGTACCTGAAAGCTTGCAAAGAAGAAGAATGTTTCCAACTATTTGTGTTGGTCTAATAAAAGATATCAGATTTACCCAAAGAAACTTGTCTTCACAAGTATTAATGAATCAATGGATTTTCATGGATTTCAACCAGGTAAAATAGAATCATACTTAAGGCACTTCAGTCCACTTAGATGTCTAATAGGTACAACAGAAGCTGGCCCTCACAGCCCCTGCACCTACCAGGGTGGAAGCAACCATCCGTGATAAAGAATGCATTGTGTTAAGAGCAATAGACATACATACTATGCCAGAGCACGGTGATGGGGTTGTATATTTTCCCAGGACAACTTATGCCCCATTGAACTTCTATTGGGCTGTATGCCTCTGCACTGTTAGTTTAAAAGGTACAATATGAATTAGAGGGAAGGATTATTTATGATTCCCCTTAGACAGGGAAGTGGGGAGGAAATCTATCACTGGACACAACTCTAACTTACTACAATATACCTTATGTCTCACATAGACCATGCCCCATTATACTAAACAATATCTTATTTTGAAAAACAGACTAGAAAAAAGATTTTTCCAAAGTTATGGCTACATAGAGCAGGGACCGAGCCTAATCTTAAATTAACTCAGTCTTTCCTGCTTAAGTAACAGCTGAAACCCTAGCTGAAGACTAGTCTCCATGGCTAGATCTATAATTTGAAAAACTGCTAAAGGGACTCCACGTCTTTAATACAGGAATAGTTATCAGAAGCGGTCAGCACACAACAAAGTTGCCCTAAGAAAGGTTAGCTTGATTAATGGAACATCATGACCATTAAAAAATGAAAGACAGTTATGATCAATGAGCCATTACAATCATCTGATTCCTCAGAGGCCTGAATAGTAATGCCACAGCTGCTCTACTATGAAGGAGGAATCAAAATAGGATGCTTCTATTCCAGTCAGAAAATCAGTTTTCATACTTAATACCTGCAACACAATTTGGGATCTTTTCGGGGGGAAAGTGCATAATATACATAAAAAAATATGGCACCAGGACAAATTTAAGCAAGAAAGTCATAAATCAAATGGACTAAAAATATATTCCAAAGAAAAATACTGTTTCAAAGAAAAGAAGAAAATATTTTTATCCATTCATAGGATTGCAATGCTTGCTGTTTTTCTAATTTTGTTGCCAAAAGTGGCATTTTCTTGCCAAAAACTAGGAATGTTATGGAGGGCAGAACCCTTCTCCCCTATACACACACACACACTTTACTGTATTTTTTTATTAGCTGTAATATAAACTTTTAGTGAATCATTTAGTTCCACTGCTAGTCCCAGCCTACTGCCTCTTATGAGGTACCCCAAAACGAGTGTAAAGAATCTTCCAGAATATACAGATTTTGGAGGGAAATACAAAGATGGCATTTTTTACATATATATGTTGTTATTAGTAGTGCCCTATATTTAATACATTACCAATGGTTTCAATTAAAGTTTCTCTGGAAACATTAACTTCACTGTAGCTCTTACCATTTTATTTATTTTTTAAACACACATTTCATTTTACCTAGATTTTTCAAAGATTAATTTCAAGATAATCAGTTTCACATGAGAAATACTGACTCTCATTCAAGGACACAATTAAGCCGATTATGTATGGAATGTTTTCACAGCCACACAGTTAATAAACTTATAGAGAGGTCCCCATTCCACACTAACTTTTCAACTCCGGCCATTTTAGGTGATACTTGAATTATAGGTAGAGCGGTCAGATAAGATTTTCCAGCTGTGTCATTATTTCTTTCTTTTCATAAAAGAGGAAAAGAAACAGGCAGCTTGGAAGACAGTTTTCTGTAAAGTGTATTTCAGAACATGCACTGACCTTTATCCTTAGCAATTTTTACCCATTTGTGTTCCATTTTGTAATTTCTTATGAATTAAATATGTGGGGTATAAATGGATCACGATATTAATTGTGATTTAAAATTTCAAAATATGAGATATTTTCTGTTTAAGTATCAAAAATAAGATACAGAAGCTTAATGGCTAAACACTTAATTTAGTTTCAAATGCTTCAGAAGAGCTTTTAAAATAAGACTTACCTTAAAAAGAAAATCAACTCACTTATCTATTTTGGTAATTTGCCACTAAGCATATTTCTCTTGGCCCTGGCACTTCAAGCACCTTAAAGCATGAAAGCCTCCTGTGAGCTTTAACAAGAAGCAGAACTGGCATTCCATTCTACACTGCCCTGACCTGACCTCAAGCTGGAGTAAAATGAGACACGGAACAGAACTTGGCTGGAGGCCACACCGAGAGTGGTGGTAGATGGGTCATTTTTGACCTGGAAGGATGTGGGCAGTGGGGTTCCCCAGGGCTTGGTCCTCAGGCCTGCACTTTTCAACAACTTCATCAGATTTGGACAAGGGGGTGAAAAGCACCTTGTTCAAATTTGTGGATGACACTAAGGTGTGGGGAGAGGTGGGCATGCTAGAAGGGAGGGACAGGCTGCAATTAGATCTGGACAGGTTACAGGGGTGGGTGGATGAGAATAGGATATGTTTCAATACTGACAAGTGCAAGATACTGAACCTGTGGAGGAAGAACCAGCAGCATACCTACAGGCTAGGGAACTCCCTTCTCATCAGCAGAGGCAGAGAAGGATATTGGAGTCACTATTGATTCCATGATGAACATGAGCTGCCAATGTGAGGACGAGGTCAGGAAAGCTAACTGCCCCTTCTCATGCATCCACAGATGCATCACAAGCAGGTCCAAGGAGGTGATCCTCCTCCTCTATGTGACATTGGTCAGGCCGCAGTTGGAGTACTGTATTCAGTTCTGGGCGTCGCACTTCAGGAGGGATGTGGCCAGCATCAAGAGGGTCCAGAAGAGGGCCACTCACATGATCAGGGGGCTGCAGGGCAGGCCCTATGAAGAGAGGCTACAGGACCTGAACCTGTTCAGCCTCCACAAGAGAAGGCTGAGAGGGGATCTGGTGTCCGTCTACAAACTGGCCAAGGGGGACCATCAGGCAATGTGAGAGTCACTGGTCCCTCAAGCACTATCAGGAATAACAAGGAATAGCAGCCATAAGTTGACAGAGAGTAAATTCAGGCTAGATATCAGGAGGCACTACTTCACAGTCAGGGTGGCTAGGATCTGGAACCAACTTCCAAGTGATGTGGTGCTGGCTCCTACCCTGGGGGTCTTCAAAAGGAGGCTAGATAATCACCTTGCCAGGGACGTTTGACCCCAGCATTCTTTCCTGCCCATAGCATGGTTCAGACTTCATGATCTGCTCAGGTTCCTTCCAATCCTACCAGCTATAAAACTATCTATCATTATATAGTTGGTTGACGTAAAAAAAATAAATAAATAAAATAAAAATAAAATTAAAAATTAAAAATAAATAAAAAAATTAAAAAAAAATTTTCCTGAACTGCCTAATGCAAGTAGGGGTGGAAGAGCCAAAATACAGCAAAAAAGGAGGATGCCAAGACCTTGGTCTTCAAAAGGAATTGGGTAGGGCCTTGCCACACAGGTCAAACACTGCAATGCTGCCCTCATAATTTCCACTCAGCTGCTGTCTAACATCTATGTTGGCTTAGAAATGGTATTTAAAGTCTGTTTTGGGGGAATTGGCTTATAGGTATAGATATATACTATAAAAGGGTTCAAGATGGACAGCGGGGGTTAATTGATTTCTAAAAAGCATGGGTCTCACAAACACAGTTTCTCACAGCCCTGAAAGCAGGCAGGCTGTCTAACACAACAAGGCCAATGGATGGACACAACCTGATATTTTAGGGGGCATGTGCCATACTGTCTAACACAAGAAGGTCCACAAGGACATGAAGTCTGGGAACCAAGGAAATATGTACCATACTGACCATATCACAGGATAAGTAACACCAGCTACAAGGGCCCTGAGAGGGACTTGAGAGTCCCTCCTTGTCCCTCCCTTTGTCCTGTCTCTTCTCTTTCCCTCCCTATTCCTTCCTTATCCCCATCCCCCAGTAAGGGTCCCCAAAACCACCATGGACATAAGGTATACCAGCAGCCTGTCTCATCCACCCCACCAGATGGGTGTGGGGGGTGAGCTGCGGCATCCAATTTCCAGACTGATGACATCTGATACCTAAGAAAGAGCCTCAGAGTGAAGACCAAATTCTGGCCAGATGTACTTTGACTCTGATGAGAGGATTTGGTAGAGATATAGAATTGTTTGATTGTTTGCATTGAGGGGTGGGTCTTTTTGTTATTACTGTGCATCAATAAATTCACCTATTATCAAACAGAAAGGTCGTAGTCAGTCCGTGGGGGTGGGTAGGATGCCCAAAATCACCCTATACTGCACACTGGTTCAAACATTCACTAAGGATCTAAAAAGCCTGTACTCAATTCTTTCCTCCAGTGAGAAGATGCAAACCCACATCTGTCTCTTCCTGGAGAAGAAAAAAAGAAATCCCTAACCATCTGACTACAAATCTGATGAACTACTCTCTACCCCTCCTGTTGAAGCTGCACTGCTTCACAGAACAGAAGTAATTCTGCAGGAGAGCAAGCATGATTAGTTATGCCAGAGGTGCAGATACTTCCCCTCACTAATCTTGATGTGAGCATGTGTGGTTACAGTCTCTGCTAAGGACTTGTTATATGAAATACTTAGGGCACACTAAGACAGAATTTCAGTTTTGTTTCATCCATTTTATATAGTCTTGAAATGGATTTCATTTCTTCAGTAACGGCTGCAGAATGGCTAAAGTTGCACTGCAGTCCAAGGTGGAGATAGCCTGCTTTTAAACTACCGTATCTCCTTAGCTACTTATATTATGTAGCTTTTTCTCTTTATAGTGCTTTAACATACTAATAATTTCTCATGTATTTTTGTTTTCAAAAACAGTCTCTCCATTTCCTTTTAAACAGCATTATACTTTCTATATCTTTAAATAGCAGCACATTTCTACTTAAAATATTTTACAGTAATTTTCACTTCAGCAGTGACAATGAGCTGGTTTGACAACAAAGGCCAGATTTTCAGCTGGGATACATTGGTGTATCAGCATGGTCTGGGTCTACTGACTTCAGGCTTACACAGCTGAAGATGAGGAATGAGTATTTGTTTCTTTCCAAATTATGTTATTCTTAAATTTTAAAATGTATATATTTCTTTACAAAAATATGCACGCGGACACATTTAAAATATTTGCTTGTATAGCAGGTTTTGGTTCCTGATTATTGCTTTTTGTCATCTTTAAAATATGTGGCAGGGTATCTTATAGAGTATAGACTGTAAACATCGCTATCCACCTAAGGAAACTACATCTTGGAAGTAGGATAAATATATATTTTTAAATCCAGTTACCAAGGCTTGGCACAGATGGGTTTAGCAGCTGTCCATGAACTAGAAAACTGGGTTTTTTTGGACTTGCCAAAAGATATAATGTCTGAATGCAAAAATGTCTAAATCTAGACTGGTTAAAATGAACATTGCACTTTGTTTTACATCTGAATATATTTAAGGATTACTATGGAGGAGCACTGCTTGAGCATATGCAACTCATATAAAGTTATTTAGTTACTAAATCCAGATCTGTTCATTGATTATTAACAAAATATTTCATGGAATAATCAAAACATTTACACCTATGATAACTTCCATCTAAATACTGCAAAACATTTGGATGATTATCCCTTCTAAACCTGAGAAGAAAGTATGCTATTTTATGTAAAATAGCATTGATCAAAGGGTCATATTCTATGGTTCACCTCAGACTGGAGGTAACCACCAGTGGTGAAATGACACTGGGATCACTAGTGGCATTATTTTTTTCTCCTCTGAATTTCACACTGTCCAAAACTATACCAGCTTTACTTCCTCCAGGGATTTCTTTATATTACAAGAGTCTCTAGCTGTTCCATTAGGGAACCATTTTGGCTACTTTTCAAGAAACACAAAGCAGTTGGAAAGAGCAGCTAAAAAAGTTCAAAAAGTTTTAAGTAGCCTGGCAAAAGTCAAATAGCATAGGGCCAAATGGCATAGAAAAACAGTTAGGAAATCTGTAACTCCTGATTGGTAGTCTTCTGGTTCTGCCATATGGCATCTTTCCAAGTAACAGAACTTCTCTCAAAAAAGATGCTAATTGTGGTTAGCAGAATATTTCTTATTCTGTTTATCCAATTGCTGCTGGTGGGAATAAAGACTACAGGACAGACCAACAGCTATTTGTTAGTGGTTTGAGTCTCAAATAAGGAACACACTGAAGCCTCAATATTTTGCCACCAGAAGCCTCTCCATAATTTCAGACTGAAATGAATTTAGGTTAAAATGGTTAATGACAAAATGTATCTGGGAAAAAAATTCTTGTAATACATGATGGGCTTGCCGGCCTTTCCCCAGCTCTCCAGGCTTAGGAGTCCACAAACACGATTGGTTGGGCAAAACCCACTAGTCAGAGAAAGGCAGTAGAGAAGCCAGGAGGAGAGTCCACTCCACCTCTACTCCAAAGCAGGGGACCAGAAGTGGACCTAATTAGGAACCGCAGTTGCAGCCCCTGACTTGTTCATTTTCAATCTGGGGACAGAGCCAAAGGAGGGGATATAAGCAGCTGTGGGCTGAGCACGCAGCATATTTGGCAAGGAACAACGAAGAAGAAAGAGGACTGGAGTGAAAAAGAGCTGAGTGAGCTGCCAGTTGGGTATATGTGGCTGCCTAGAAGAGTCCAAAAGATTCTGCCACTGGACGGAAGTGTTGGGCAGTGCAGGCATTGCTGCACTGAGGGCCCGGGAACCTGGGAGCCACAGCAAGGCAGCTCAGGTCTCCAACCATGAAGTGAGGCTGGGCACAGGAGCCATCACTACCATGGGGTGAGTCAATGAGGGCCATAAGGCCCTGGAGAAGGAGGGGCCAGGCAATCTGGGACCTATTCCCTGCAGTGGATCCACAGCGCCCCAGGAACAGAGCAGTCACTGAGTATGGGGAGCAGTATTCTGAGCAGTATGGCCCTGGGCATGCATGAGGTGGCCCAGGCCCACAACTTCCCCTGAGAAGGATTGAGCCACTGGGATGCATGAGCAAGTCACGCTGCTCTCCTGAGGCCTGGTACTGAGCTCTCCCCTGGAGAAACATTAGTCAGACCAGGGCAGCTTATGGACAACCCCCATCCAGCTCCTTAGGACACGTGAGTCAGTGGGCAATGAGTCCCCCACTGGGGAGTAATACGTGGGTGGGGACAGGAGGAAGGGACCTTCGAAGGAGGGGGACCCCTAGAGAATTCTTGAGCTTCAAATTTTAGAGTGTTTTATTGATAGTTTGAAATGCATGTGTATCTTTGAAGTGTTTATTAACTATACACCTGGTATTTTAGAGCGTCATTTATTGTGATACTTACCTGTTCATATCAGTTGGATCATTATGCTTACCTGCTTGCATATGGGTATGTATATAGTTACAGTTATATATATAATTTGTGTGTGTGTGTGTATATATATATTTGTAACCTATAAATATTCACCTCAGTTCTTATATATTGAATTTGTACTTGGTTAAGACATTGTTTTCTATTCCTCCTCTACTGAGACACGATAGGTGGGAAAAAATTGCAAATAGACTGCAGTTTCCACCCCCTGTGTGCCTTGCTGGCTTTCCCCTTCTATTGGTGAGAAGGAGTACTCACTTGGGGACACCTAAGTTACATACACATTGCACAGAAATTACAATAGTTACATACAAGCTTAATATCTAGTAATTGAACCACAGTTATACTTTCTAAGTCTCTTTTTCAATTGTTCAAAACATTGTAAAAAATACTTAGAGAAAATACAAAAGGAATATCTAGAAATACACAGTATGAAAATCTAGTGGTCAGTTTCCATAACCACTACATCAATCTTTTCAATTGATTTAGAAACCACATGAAAGTCACATTTGGTTTATCCTGGATTTAATTGCCTGAAACTACAAAGACGAAAACAGTCTAAATTAATTTGGTTTCAAAGAATGGCACCTGGCCCAAAATGCATTTTAAATAAGACTGCCATTCCTTCCCCCTAAATTCTTTTTAGGAACATCACATGGTATTAGGTAATTCAGCAAATAACTTGTCCTTTATTTGCATGCAAACAGAAACTGGAGATCAACCAAGAAAGCAGTGTTATGATCAGCTGGAGTAGATTTAAGTAAAGCATTCATGGCTTTATAAGGAATAGGTTCTGATTTCAGTGGCTTTGAAGTCCCACAAAATGTTCTTGCAATGATACTGAGTTCAAAATATATGGATTACCCCTTGTGAGAGGCAATCTGTATATTGAAATGGGATAGTAACTGACAAATGTAGAAGACTTGTGTCTCTGATTTCTAAGACTCAAGTCCATTTAGGGTCTTTAAAATAAGTAATGAGACTTTGAAATATGAATGCATTGTAGTTATTTTACAATGTAGCTGTACTGCTTTGTAGAGGAGGATGCGAACAGCAGTGTACGGAACAATTTGGGCAGGTCATGACCAAATAATGTGGGATCCATGAAAGCATTGCCAAAGGAAGTGAGGTGATGAGTTTTTCAGCAATCAAGACAATTCTTCAGATAGTGGAGGATGTGTAAATTAGAGCAGAATCCTATTTCACTTTGTGCACCTAAATGGAAGTTTTCGAATAATGTAATTGCCATTTTGGGCACTTATGCAAACTGTTGTCCTACTCCCTATTGGTTGTGCATAAGTGAGCATCCATATGCCTACTAAGGTTCACATGTCCCTTAGGAGGCAGTAGCTAATGATTAACTTGTGGCCAGCAGATTAAAGCACTGATCTGGGAAGTCAAAGAACCCCAGGTTCTAAACTACCACTTGTTAAGGAAGGCATAGTAGCTGGATCCTGTTCTTCCTAGGCAAATACCCTGGCCTTTCATCCTGTCTCTTCTAAAATCATGGAAAGTTAGGGTTGGAAAGGACCTCATCTAGTACAGTGGTTCTCAACATTTTTGTCCTGTGACCCATTTGTAAACACTGATTCACTTCCACTGGTCTCTCCACATCCACAAAGTCAGTCATCTCATCGTAGAAGGCAATCAACTTCGTCAGGCATGACCCTGGTGAATCCATGCTGACTTTTCCTAATCAACTTTTTCTCCTCCAAATGTTTAGAAAAAGGATTCCTTCAGGAATCCAAATAGATTAACTTGTACACCCACGTTGCATAGGGGTAAGATCTTCACTTTCACAACTGAAAAAATGTCACTGGGTGTGTAAAGTGAACTAGGATTCCACCCTTAATGTATTTCTGATCTTTATCCGATACTTAGATCCTACAACCATGCTCATTAATGCCAGCTGAGGCTCTAGCCTACATTTCTAAATTAATCATAGAAGTGTATACAATCTTGAGAAATGCAAAAATCAGTTATTAATTTAAACACTGGACAACTTAAAAGAAAAAAATCTAGAATTGATAAGATACTTGGACAAAAAGATGGATTTCAGACTCTATCTGCAAAAAAATCATGATTTCACATTATATGTTCAAATAGAATTATATAATCAAGACCATTCAGTTGTTGGTAAATTTCCGTATTACTCAGAGATCTTGGTTGTTTTCGAGTGATGTTAAACCTGATGGTGCAGCAATTATTCAAGAGATAAGGATTATTTGGGTTGATATCTTTTATTTGACCAACTACATGGTTGAGATAAAGTTAGACAAACTTTGGAGTGCAAGACATTCTTCATCAGGTCTGAGAAGCGAACCATGCACAGCAATGATTAGAACAGTGGGTAGAGCTGTGAAATTGAAGAGGGGAGCCCCCTCTGGAAAACACCTACTGAACAAGGACCCTTTCCAGCCTGGATAGGTAGATATTACCTGCACACCTCCTCCTACAATTTGGACTCTCCCTCTCTCTCTCTCTCTTCTCCTGGACTTCGGTGGACTTCAGCCCCTGCACCAAGCCTCTCTAAGCCCTGCTGCCATTGTGTGTGAGTGTGTGGGGGGGGGGGTGCAAAGGAACCAATTTGACATTGTGTCACCATCTTCCCTGTTCAATAAAACCACTATCATTTGCAACCCTGAGTTGGGTCATGTTTTCCTGAATCCCAGGCCCTTCCCTATCTTAAATTCCAACCTCATTCTCTCTCTTGCTCAGCTCCAGTCCCCACCCTCTCTCCTATTTCCTGATCTCCTCCCAATTCCATCTTCTATTTTCTGCAACCACTTAGCCTCCCCTGCTCCTACTGCCTTTTCCCTGTGACTTTCTGCTGCCTTTCTCTGCTTTCCTGCTGCCCTGCCACTTGCTGCTTTTCCTGTGATTTTCTGTTGGCCCTCTCTCTGTTTTCAGGCTTCCTCTGCACCTTCTGAAATCCTCCCCTCCTCCACCCCGCAGCTTTCCAGCTCCTCTTAGCTGTCATGTAGTTTCCTCCAGCAGTTGGAGCCTTTCTCCAGCTTCCAGCACTTACTGTCATTCCCTGCAACTTCTCTAGCTGCCCCAGAGCCACCTGCTGGCTCCCCACACCCAGATCCCTTCTTTAACACCCACACTTTCCCTTAGTCCCATTCTTCCCTCTCCCCACCTACCTTTTCACAGCTCCCCTGTAGCTCTGGCTCCAGACCCAGCCACTGTGCCAGCATTCTTCCCTGTTCTGCAGGCTTTGGGCACTGTCTTTTAATCAATAAAGATCAATTAACCTAAAGTAACCCCCGAGCCTCAGTTCTTCAACCCAGGCCCCTGTAGTCTACCAGTTCTAATCCTGGTCCTGGTAACTTTAACTCCTCACACTTCTACTTTCTTACCTTAACCTTTCCCCAGATATGCCAAGTACACAAAGCACATACATACATACACATCACAACACCCAACTTAGGAACTCACCTGTGTGCATGTGTAGGTGGGTGGTGTGTGTGAATTATTGAATACACATATATAGATATAATTGTGTGTGTGATATATGAATTAGTAATCCATGTATGTATATTGGAAGTGCAGGTGTTGGTAACTGGTAACTGATTCTGTATAAATTTGGTGCATGTAGCGTGTATGGGCTTAAACTGGTGATAGGTGTGCATGAACCTAGACTGGTTATTTTGAATGTGTGTGCATCTGAGTTGCTAGTGTGTGTGTGTGTGTGTGTGTGTGTGTATGTGTGTGTGTGTATATGTATATATATACATATATATATATGTATACACACACACATCATTGTGTTTATGATATATGAAATAGTGATCTTTGTCTAACTTCTGGGGTGTGTGGTGTATGTGCTTGAATTGGTGATAAGTATGCATGTGCCTAGGCTGGTTTGGATGTGTATGTGCCTGAGCTTGTAGAGTGTGTGTGTGTGTGTGTGTGTGTGTGTTGTGTTTGTTTTGTATATGTGCAATGGTGTTACACCCTCCTGTCTAACAGCACAATATGAGATCCTGAGAGTTGGCCTGACCCCCCCAGGGCAACAAATTGAGACATAGTATATGTCAGGTTATGGTTCAATTTAATTTCTATTGGGGACAACTTACTTTCTAGAACAGTAAGTTTGTAGTTATCATGGTTTCTTAGCCAGATTACTATGAATACTATAGTTTGTGATATTACTTCTCTTTTGACCAAACTGTTACTGCTGAGAATTGAGAGAGTGTGTAAACTGATGTTGATTTGAATGACAGCTCATCCTTCCACCTGCTTCCACCTGGCCCCAGGCTTTCCTGCAATGGGAAACTCAGGTAGTGTAGCTGATATCAGCCATTTCCTTAGATTTCTTCTCAATCAGGGTGATGAGAGAAACTGGAAAACCACTCCCAAATCACACAGCTCACAAAACAATCCACTGGAGCCTTCATGTTTCTACATTACTGCCCTGTCAGCACGCTGCCTCGGTCTAGGAGATCTGTTAAGAGAGCTTGAAAGCTACAACTGGATCTGTTCATAGAGCCCTGTGGAGGTGGACTACAAGTTACAAAAGTGTAATTTTACTTGTAGCTTTTCCCTGAGTTATTCTCTTCATCTCTCCTTCAGTCAAAACATTTGGGGTGGGGGATGTGGATGGGTGCAGGGTGGGTGGAGGGGGTCTCAGGGAGCCATTCAAACAAGGGTTTGAGTCAAAATCCTTCAGTTAATTCCAAGATGTTTTATCCTGGAAAAGCCATACAACATCAAGTTAATCTCTAGAATGTATGCATCTATTTACATGCCTCCCAGGGCTGTAGAAATGATTTACTAATTGCTATTTGTTCTGTATTTTGAGATGTTCCAATGAAAGGTGCTAGAAGACTGAAGTAGAACATTTCATAAAAACACAGAATAAAAGAAAATTAAGGTTGGAAGGGACTACAGGAGGTCTAGTCCAATCCACTGCTCAAAGCAGGACCATCCCCAACTAGTTCACATCCCAGGCAAGGCTTTGTCTTGGGTCTTAAAACCTCCAAGGATGTAGACTCCACAACTTCTCTGGGTAACGTGTTCCAATGTTTTACCAATCTCCTAGTGAGAAAGTTTTTCCTAATATCTAACCTAAACTTCCCTTGCTGCAAATTGAGACCATTGCTCCTTGCTCTGTTATCTTTCACTACTGAGAACAGTCCAGCTTCATCCTCTTTGGACCCCCACCTCCTCTTTCAGGTAGTTGAAGGCTGCTATTAAATTCCCCCCCCAGTCTTCACTTCTCCAGACTAAATAAACTCAGGTCCTTCAGCCTCTCCTCAAAAGTTATGTCCCCTAACATTTTGTTGCCTTCCACTGGACTCTCTCCAATTTCTCTACTTTCTTTGTGTAGTGGAGGTCCCAAAACTGGACACAGCACTCCAGATATGATCTCACCAGTGCCAAATAGAGGGAAGATTCACTTCTCTCAATCTGCTGGCAACACTCCTGCTAATGCAGTGCAGTATGCCATTAGCCTTCTTCATGACTAGGAATAATTACCACAAGTTGACTGAAAGTAGGTTCAGGCTGGACATCAGGAAGCACTACTTCACAGTCAGGGCAGCTAGGATCTGGAACCAGCTTCCAAGGAAAGTGATGCTTGCTCCTACCCTGGGGGTCTTCAAAAGGAAGCTAGATAATCACCTGCTGGGGTTGTTTGACTCCAAAATTCTTTCCTGCCCATGGCAGGGGGTTGGACCTTCTCAGGTCCCTTCTGATCCTAACAACTAACTAACAACTAACTTTAACAAGGGTACGCTGTTCAGCTTATTGTGCACTATAAGCCCCAAGTCCTTTTCTGCAGAGCTGCCAGTCAGTCCCCAGCCTGTATGGGTGTCTGGGATTGTTCCATCCTAAGTGCAAGACTTTGCACTTGCCTTTATTGAATTTAATGAGATTTCTTTTGGTCCAAACCTCCAATTTGTCAAAGTCTCTCTGAAACTTAGCCGTGCCCTCCAGCATATCTATTACCCCCTCTCCTCCTTCCCCCCACCCTTGTCCAGCTTGGTGTTATCTACAAACTTGCTGAAGGTGCACTCTATCCCATATTCCAGGTCACTGATGAAAATATTGAACAAAGCCAACCATGAGACAACCTCTGGGGCATTCCATTTGGTACTGGCTGCCAACTAGACATCAAGCCATTGACTACTACCCCCTGAGCCTGATGATCCAGCCAGTTTTCTATCCACTTTACAGTACACTCATTAAACCCCGTTCTTTCTTAGCTTGCAAGAATGTTATGCAAGACTTGCTAAAGCCTTGCTAAAGTTAAGATATATCACATCCACTGATCCCCCCATATCCACAGAACCAGTCATCTCATCACAGAAGGCAAACAGGTACGACGTTACCTTGGTGATTCCATACTGACTGTTCCTAATCACCTTCTTCTCCTCTAAATGCTTAGAAATAGATTCCTTAAGGACCTACTTTATGATTTTTCCAAGATTTGTGGTGAGCCTGACCAGTTTGTAGTTCCCTGGACCCTCTTTCCTCCCTTTCTTAAAGATAGGCACTTTACTTGCCCTTTTCCAAATGTCCTGGACATCTCCCAATCAACACGAATTTTCAAAAATGATAGCCAGTGATTCCTCAATCACATTGGCCAACTCCCACAGCACCCTTGAATGTATCCCACCAGGTCCCATGTGCTTTTATACACACCCAGCTTTTCCAAACAGTCCCCAACCTGTTCTTTTGTCACTGTTGGCTTCTCACCTCCTCTCCAAACTGTGCTGCCAGGTGCAGTAGTTCGGGAGCTTCCCTTGCCTGTGAAGACTAAAGTGAAAAAGGCAGTGAGTTCTTTTGCCTTTTGTGCATAATTTTTCACTAGCTGCCTCCCTCATTTAGTAAAGGACCCAACACACCCACACTTTCCCTAATTCTCCTCTTGTTGCTAACATACTTGTAGAAACACTTCTTGTTAGCTTTTACATCCCTTGCTAGCTGCAAGTCCAGTTTTGCTTTGGCTTTCTGAGTTTCATCCCTGCATGCCCAAGCAATACTCTTATACTCCTCCCTAGTTATTTGTGCAAGTTTCCTCTTCTTATAAGCTTCCTTTTTATGTTTTAGCTTACTGAAGTGTACTCTGGTAAGCTAAGCTAGTCTGCTGTCATACTTGATAGTCTTCCTGCACATCAGAATGGTTTGATCCTGTACCCTCAGTAAGGCTTCTTTAAAGTACAGACAATTCTCCTAAGCTCCTCTCCCTCTCAAACTGGCCTCCCAGGGGATTCTGCCCATTTCTTGATTTGTTTCTCCCCTTCAAAGGCATCATTAATTTTAACAGAGTTTTGTTCAGGTCTACACAATAATTTTTTTAAATAATTTTGGCGCCATCTTGCCATCCACCATCTTAGCTCTCCTAAGGTATCAGTTCTCCTTCCACAAAGAGAAGAAGCAGTGTCTTAACTAAACAGTAGAGGGCCACAAAGTGATGATTCTAAGAATAGTATCAAACCCTGATAGTGACATTTAATAGTGACATTGTAAGGACTGCATTAAACCCCAGTTTATACCTCAGGGTACTTAGGGAGCTGGCAAGCATCTTAGCTTGGCCACTGACATGCATCTTTGAGAATTTGTGGTGCTCAGGCAAAGTGCCCGAAGATTGGAAGAAGACCAATGTGATGCCTATCTTCAAAAAAGGGAGGAAAGGAGATCCGGGGAACTATAGGCCCATCAACCTGACCTCCATCCCTGGGAAGATCTTAGAGAAAATCATCAAAGAGACCATTTTTGATAAAGTGGCTGGAGGCAACTTCTTGAGGGATAGCCAGCACAGATTTGTTATGGATAGGTATTGCCTGACCAATTTCATCTCCTTCTATGAGCAGGTGACATATCACCTGGACAAGGGAGAAGAGATTCACATCATATATCTTGACTTTAATAAAGCTATTGATGTGATATCCCATGATTGTCTTATAGAAAAACTGGCCAATTGTCAACTGCAGCCTTGGCTACATCGCAGTCAACTGGCTGGGGAATTGGCTTAAAGGTCAGACCCAGAGAGTGGTAGTTGATGGAAGTCAATCATCATGGTGTCCCATGACCAGTGAGGTTCCCCAAGGCTCCGTCCTTGGGCCTATCCTTTTCAACATCTTCATTAATGATGTGGACATTGGTGTCAGAAGTGGACTGGCCAAGTTTGCTGATGACACCAAACTTTGGGGAAAAGCATCCACTCCTGAGGACAGGAAGGTGATGCAGGCCGACCTTGGCAGGCTTGGAAAAAGGGTGGATGAAAACCCGATGGCCCTCAAGTCCAAAAAATGTAAGGTACTCCACCTTGGGGAAAAAAAAAAACCTTGAAACATGCTTATAGGCTTGTGTTGCGGCGCACCTCGCTGCACCGCTCCTTCTGAGAAGAAAACTGCTGGGGAAAAGCCTCAGCAGAGATGATGAGCACAGCTGAGGGTTGCTGAGGCAACTGAGGAGAGTCAGCTGACCTAGGGGGCAGGGCTTGGCCCTATAAAGCCCAGAGCCAGACAGCTGACACGGCAGGAGCTCCCACAGACAGAATGTGAGAGCAGCTCATGAGAGCTTCAGAGGTGGGAGCAATGATGCTAATTTGAAGCCAGGAGGCTTATGCTATTATGACCAGGTACCTGATGTTTGGTTATAGCCAGGAGGCTTGTGTTATGTTTCATTAGTATTGGATTACACCGGTGGTTTGGGCGAGGCTGTAGGGGTGGAGGAGGCCTCATCAAGGGACCCCAGCAGTGGGGGGATCCCAGCACCAGGAGGGTGCGATTCAGCGCCAGTTTGGGCGCAGCACGCCCCAGAGAGGGGGCAAGCTTTGAAGAAGCCCAGTGGGGCACAGCAAGTGCCAGAGAGGGTGCAGCAACACGGAGTGCGGAGACCCCAAACCCATGAGGGGCAGTATTGTTGAGAGGCCCAAGAAGGGGCCGCATTGAAGAGCCCAGATGAGAGGCAATGTTTGAGGAGCCCAGACGAGGGACAATGTTCGAGGAGCCCAAGAAGGGCAAGTCAAGGAGTGAGCACGGCATTAGGCTAGCACGGCAATAGACCTCAGCCAGGGGGCAGGGTGCTGCGGTGTACCCCAAGAAGAGGGTTAGCAGCACAGCGCCACCAGAGAAGGGCAAGAGGCTGCGGTAGTCTCCAAGGAAATAGCAGCACAGAACACCTGGCTAAAGGGAGTAGAACCATGCAGAAGGCCTAAAAGACTGGGGCCAGACAGAGGGTTCCCCAGAGCAGACAAGGGTCCCGGGGACGGACGATATTTTAGACAGGCCCAAGTAGGGGCACTAGCAGTATTAAGAAGCCCAGATGGGCATTGGGACCCCCAAGGGAGGGGCGCTCTCATTGAGAGTCTCAGGAAGGGGCAGTAGCACTGAGAAGGCTCAAGAGTGGGCGAGCTTACAGAGAGAAGGCCCAGAGTGGGCTAGATAAGACAAGAAGCCCTAGAGAAGGGGCGTTGATGAGAAAGGCCCAGAGCGGGTGAGACTATAGAGAAGGCCCAGGAAGGCAGGCAGGCATTGTATTGGACAGGAGGACATCTTTCACGCAAAGTCCCTAAGGCTAGGGTGCCTAGGGAGCACAATTAGACAGTCCGGGAGATCATGGGGACAGAGGTCCCGAGACGCCGTGCCCAGGGAGGTAGAAGGCAGCCTCCCTACATATACTTATCAGCAAATTCGTGGCGGGAGAGAATTAGAGGGTGTCCTTGGGCCAGCTTGGACATGGTGCGAAGGACCTCAGGGGGAGCACAGCCCTTCCTGCAGGCACCACTGTGACAGCTTGGCAGTACTACACTTGCTAGCACCACATCTGAAAGGGATATGGGGGTCATGATTGGCCACAAGATTAACATGAGCCATCAATGTGATGTTGCTGCTGGCTAAGTGAGCAAAACTCTGACTTGCATCCATAGATGCTTCTCTAGAAAATCCTAGGATGTCATCCTCCCACTGTGCTCAGCCTTGGTGAGGCCACAGCTGGAGTACTGCATCCAATTCTGGGCTCCACAAGTTAAAAAGGATGTGGAGAAGCTTGAGAGAGTCCAAAGGAAAGCCATGTGCATGATCAGAGGGCAAGAAAACAGGCTGTATGATGACAGGCTGAGATCTGTGGGACTCTTCAGCCTGGAAAAGCACAGGCTCAGGGGGAACTGGTGGTTGCCTATAATTATATAAGGGGTGTGCATCAGGATCTGGGGCAGCACCCGTTCACCAGAGTGCCCCATGGATGACAAGGTCAAACAGTCATAAAACTTCTCCAAGACCATTTCAATCTGGACATAAGGAAGAATTTCTTTACAGTCCAAGGCCCCAAGGCTTGGAACAGACTGCCGCCAGAGGTGATGCAAGCGCCTACTCTGGATTCCTTTAGAAGTCAATTGGATGTTTATCTTGCTGGGATCCTGTGACCCCAGCTGACTTCCTGCCCCTGGGGCAGGGGGCTAGCCCTGACTTGATGATCTTCTGAGGTCCCTTCCAAGCCCAATGTCTTATGAAATCTATGAAACCCTGATGTTGACAAAAAAGTTTTCTAGGTTGTATGAATGGATGAGTTTAAAACATATAGAAATAAAAATCCCCTCACTTACTTTATAGTTTGACATGATTTCCTTTCCATGATTTAACTGGGGTACTTTGAGAATTGGGGATGTAAAGTTTCATTGCAATAGATAATGTAGGGAAAGACATCTTATCGAATATCAAATGATCTCTGGGTCTTGTATATTAAATTTTAGAAACAAAACCTTGACAGGCAATTAGCTTAATTGAACTCTCAAAGTCAATAACCCAGCAAGTATGGCCTAATAGTCTGTCAGTATTAATAAACTTTAGCTCTCAGTCTTTCAGTCTTGTTATAAATTTTCCTGTCCAGCAAAAATGCTTGTATTTAATATAACGTTAGCTTCATTCTAAGAAACATCTTTCTCTTCCACCCCCAATTTTATTCCATGTATGTCATGGCTGAAATCAAATCCTTGGATGGATCCTTGCTTTAGAGGAGGGGTGGACAAAATATGACCCATTGGCCAAATCCAGCACACCAACTGATTGTATCCAGCCTGCAGCTGCCCCCACAGAACTCTGCATGGAGCCAAGCTCGGCCCACTCCTGGCCAGCACAGCCCATGTTGCACTCCCAGCTGCACCTTCCCAACACCTGCTGGTAGCACCACACTGGCCTTGCCCAGCATGCATAGCCTCCTGGTAGGCCTGCTCTCATTGCTGCTGCAGCTGTCCAGGTATTGCTGGCTCCCTCCCCCCACCTCCAGCAGTTCCTTCTCCTCCTGCCCTTGCTGTATTGCTTCAATATACAAAAGTAAGACTTCATTTTGAGCTATTATGCAATAGCTGCTACATACAGTACTCAAAAACACATAAATCAGAACAAAAATATTTTAAAATAAAATTTAAATATGCTATAGTAAACATTTGATTTTTAGTATATAATTTGTTTTTATCTATCATTTGTTAAAATGATATCTTCTGAAAGATTTTGTGTTCATGGCCCTTAACAGCTCACCAGAACTTGCTAAGTGGCCCTCCAACTGAAATAATTGCCCACTCCTGCTTTAGGAAGTTTGTATGAGGATTTTCTGCAACTCTAAAATGTAGAAGAAACTCCCAACTAATTAAGTTGCAGAGTAATTGTGAGAGGCAGCTATCACATGGCTAGTCCAATCGCTGGCTTGCCCACCTGTTTAGGGCAGTTTGCCCATCTGACTCACTTGCCATGCTTTTGTTGGAATTAAAAAGTTGTTTGTGGGTAGAAAGCTGCCCATTTATTGCCTTGATGCCAAGGGCATAATACACAGCTCCATACCATCCCTAAACCATGCCCCATGCCTCACAGATGGCATCCAGCTCTACTATTATTCCCTGGCCCCTTAGCTGGGCTAGACTTGGGCTCAGGCCCAAACCTGGCCTCAGGTATCCTCAGACATGCCTTGGTCACATGACCCCCACTGAGGCCTCTACTCTGTCTGGCCAATATGCAATCCTTTAAGCCCCCACAGAACCTACTCTATGTGGCCTCCAACTGCCAGTACTCCAGCCAGCCTATGTGCAGTCCTTCAGGCCCCTACATACCCTACTGTATGTGGCCTCTAGCTTTCCCTCAAACCCTCACTGTGGCCGTTACTCTGCCCCCTCACTGGGGCTTCTGGGCCTTATGACCCTGGGGCCTCAGGTATCTGTCGACATGCCTGGACCCCTAATTTGGCCTATACTCCACTCAGGCCTCAGGTGTCTGTTGACATGCCTGGATCCTGCCTCAGGCCCCACTCAGTGGGCCTGTGTCCTATGCTTTTCTGTCAGGGTGTGCTCCCCTAGACTTTCCCCTCCACAGGGTACCAACAAGGCAGTGGGGGCTGAGGCTTTCTGGTCACCAATTTTTGCCTTTCACTGGAGAGGCACAGGTATGGTATCTCCTGCAGACTTCCCCACTACAGGCAACCCCACCACACCATCCAACCCCAGAAGGGTGTAGTTTCAGATCATGCCCCAGGACCAGGAACCTCCTCCATCCCCAAAGTTCCTAAGCTGACCTCCAAGTGTTCTGGAAGCTGCATACTCCAGGCTAAGCGATGTTACTTTTCTTGCTCCCTAGGTGCAACTACCAGCTCTGTTCCTAGGGTCTAGGCTTATACTGATGCTGCCCAGTCCTCTTCCAATCTGGTGGCACCCTTGCAGTCAAGTGACTGCCTTATTGGGCCTAACCATACCTGCTGTATGTGCCACAGTCTGCTCAGGCCCCTTAAACTGACACACTAATGTTTAAAAGCTTTGATTTTTTTACTTATACCATTTTTTAGGAAATGCTTTGCTCTTTCCATGAATCATAATCAGTGTTCTAAATGTGCAAGAGTAGTGCTGTGAACAAGGATCAGTCTTTAGATCTTCTTTTATTATATATATATTTTTCTATCTGACATGAAAGATCATTACTTCAGTACTTTGAACTCCCTAAATTTAGGGTAACTCACAGTAATGCCTATAGGGAGAACTGAATACTTGTATCAAGATAGACAAGGTATTTTCCCGTCTCATTATTTGACACATTTCTTTAGACTTTATGACCTAAAAATGTCTTTCTAAATGTAAATGGAGGAACTATAAAAGTAGATTATAATGTATGAGTTGCAATATCAGACAAGGAACCTTTCAAGTATAAATACTGGTTGGTCTACACATGCACCACAATTAATGTACAGTAGATTAATTGACTCCAGCATAGAATAGTACCATCAGACACAGGTAGTGTCCCACACTGTAGTAAATTACTGCACTTAAACACATGTGTAGATGGAGACATCTAGATTAGTTTACTCAGGCTCAAATTGAGTGGGAGTAAACTATTCAGTTGCATTAATTGTACATGTAGGTGCTCCTCCTGAGTAGAAGGAAACACTTGCCTAGCCAGTGACAGACACATCATGTGGCAGAAAAGGCCACCTCTTTTCCTTTCCAAAAACTCTGCTCCGTGACACTTTGGTTAGGATGGGACCTGCAGAGGGTACACACCTTACCCTATCTCTTTAGGTAACCTGAGCTGGATACATTCCTGAGGGAAGGAGGAAACCTGCTCCCTCTGCCTACGTAACTGGCATCACATACGTGGGTGAAGGGCTTGGGCTCCATGGTGAGCTAGGGACTGCCAGTCTGCCCAGCAACTACTGATGCATTTCAAATTGGTTGGCTGACAGCCAACAGGTACTGGCCTCCTTTGGACCAGGTAAATTAAGTCATTAGGGCTATATAAGTTAAGGACTGCCCAGGAGGAGGCGGCAGCAGCCATGAGGAAGACTCAGAGAGAGAGAGAAGAGCTGGACCATCTGAAACTTGCTCTCAGTTTCAAAACTCATGATCAAAAAACTGCCTGCCTCCAGAGGGAATCTCCACCTGCCTCTGGATGATACTTGTGAGTAAGCTACCTGAGATGTAACTAGTTATATAGCTTGCAATAACTCAGATCAAAGGCTACCCCAGCTACCCTGTTTGTTCTATGGGATTTCTCTGATACTACTCAACTCTGTACCTCATTTCAACCCTACCCCTTGTAACCAATAAAGTTTTCTTTTGTACCTAGCATGGGACACTTATTGGGAATGGGTATAGATTATGCCTTGGGGTCTCCTTAGTTCAGCTGACTCCTACTTCTGCTTCCAACTGAGGGAAGCACCCCAAGTTCTTGAAGTGAGTCAAGTACCCTTGAGGACTACTAGGCCTGTGTTTCCGAGGGGGTTCAGAGCCAGAATCAAGCCCATCTCTGGGTAGTGGCAGTTTTATCCCCAGGCTAGCAGGTGTGCTCCAGGAAGAGGGTCGGCCAGATGTGAGGCACCCCCAGGGAGTCACTTGGAGCCTGGAAGGTGGTCAGGCACGGTGAGGTGGGTGGCTCAACACAAAAGCACCCAGTACTGGCCTGCCACATATCACCTACCCCTTTCTTCTGCATTTTTCTCCAGGCCAACAAAAAGTCAGGCTTGTTCAATTCCTTTCTAAAGTCCCCTCATGCTATGGCCACATAAACAATGCCATAGCATTTGAAGTAAGCAAAGTTTTGGGTTTATAGTATATCTGTAAACTGTAACAGCTACATGTGCTTACTCTCATGGTAAATGCAAGGTAGACAACCTCAAATTTATAAAGCGGCCCACTTACCATGGGATAAAACTGAGAAAATATGCAGTTGCTGTGCTACAGTTGACACATTGCCAGTTCACACATTCCTTGTCTCACAGTAACTTGTTTCAGTGCTTATGCACTGTATGAAAAACTCAGGTACTTATTTTGAGGCTGAAAACTTTAGTACACAGCAAAACACTTATCATTTGGACACTGCAGTGACAAAAGGACTTTTGGAGGATTTAGCTTTAAATGCTAGATTATACACTCAGTAGCAGAATGATAAGTAACAAAAGAAAACAAATTTTCCTAATAATTATGCATGCTTCCTACTTCTTAAGTATTGAATTTTATTGCCTATAAATTTAAGTTTTTTATAGCAGCAGCTTGAGCTGTGACATGAAAAACTGGGTGCAGAGTAAACTTCCCCATATGTTATATGATACAAAAATCCCCTGAAGTCAATAGTAGGCTTTCCACTGACTTCATAACACTTTGGATTAGATCCAAAAGCATCATCTATCACTTATATACTACTTGCATGGTGTGATAGAACAATATGTCCATCTGTACCAGTGGAAAACATGAGGCTTGACTTCATCATGGTGGCCTGGCTCTATCCACAAGCCCTGAGATTCACCCCAGAGGCCTACATGAAAAACCATTTGCTGTGTTAGTGCCACTATTATGTATTAATGGTTTGTTAAGTTATTGGAGTAGAAGTCAACTGTTGGAACAACCTCTTAAAAAAGTGCCATTGATAAGTTGTATTAAATGTTCCATTCTAAATGGCAATTATGCTATTGCTGATCATAGGCTGTAGTTAAATATGCTACAAATTTAAATCTGAAGTGTGTCAGCAAGTTAGCTTCCCATCAAAACAGACATGTAACCACTGAGGGAGATATAACACTAAGAACACAGCCAAGCGGGGAGGGTGGAGCTTGAAAAAAAGAGGAAAGGAAGACAGGAAGAAAAATTGCTTCATTTCCTATTGGTGATTCCATCACCCAGGGGTGACTAGTGCCTCCTGAGTCTTTGGGGGCACAATTTGTGGGTGGGCCTGGGTGTGGGCCAAAAGCCCCATATCCACTTCTATATCCTGAGCAGTGCTGAGTTGGGGGCCAATCTTGGTGGGGGAACATGTGTCCCCCCTACCAGTTGTCTGTGCCATCACCCCAACTCATTCCTCAGTTCCTATGGCTAGGGACAGACATTACACAGAAACTTGTTTAAGTGATCAGAAACTGGTTCAAACCTGTAACAAAATAGGTGTTCAGTGCACATAAATCAGAGTGAAAATGACTGAAAACAGTTTGAGATAATCCTGGTTGAACATAGTATCTGGCATGGCTAAGACCAATTTATGCAATGTCTGTCCCAGACCTCTTGCTGGTTTAAGATAAACCAGAGACCTACAACATCCTGGCATGCTCTCTGGGCTGGGAGGGGCTCTCTGCTCCACAGCAGAGCTAGCCCGTCCCCTCTGCTCCCTGGCTGGAGCTCTGGCAGACACTGCAGATAAATTAGGGTCTCCCTGGCTTCTCCCACCTTACCCTCACACCCTCGCTGTTCACTGCTTAAGCAGGGGAAGGTCCCCCCTTCCCTTTCTCCCTCCCATTTCCCACAGTATAGACCCCAGCTCCATGGCTCCTAGGCACGTGGTACGCTAGCTAATGCTGAGACAGGTCTCTATGTGTCTCTCCATTTCACTGGGTGAGGCAGACAGAACAGTGACCGCTTAGGAGTTAAACAATAAGTCGGTCAGCAAGCTGTTTAAGAAGATTTTGAAGTAATGGAGAGAGATTTTTGTTTTGCTGATGAAGTGATAATCACTGTTACAGTCCCCTGCTGGTTTGTTCACCTGTCAGTTTGCTGCAGACAGTATAAAGAAGCAGGGAGAGAGAGATTGAAAAGCTCTGTATCATCAATAGATGCATGCACTGCACATTCCCCCTTGCCTTAAAGTGCTAGCAGGGGGCTGGGGGCTGGCAACACTCCCACACCCTTGAGCAGCAGGGGAAAGCTTGGGACTGTGCAGGCAGACCTCCCTAATAAGAGGCCCTGCAAGGGCCTGGCCCTCAGCTCAGAGCTGTGCAAGGGAAGGGAAGGCTGCTGTAGCACCCCCTGGCTTCTAGTCTGAGCCACTGCAGATATGTGACTGAATTTCCTCAGTCCAGAGAGAATATCTGTATGGTTACAAACTGATTCATCCTAGCCAGGTTAGACTAACCTGTAAAGATTAAATTAATTCAGGCTTAGGCTTTTTTAATGTCTCACCCTAGCCCATGAGGTAAGGCTTGCTTAACTTGCATAGTTATCTAGGATAAGATTGGAATAAATCTTATCTTGTTCATTAAATTTGCTCAATTAAAAACAGGGAATTGATAGATGCCCCAACCCTTTTGAGGCCTGCCAGAGCCATGCCTAGACACCTTTTGGAAGTGCTTCAAGACCTTCCTACTTGGGGAGGCATTTAGCAAACCGAGTTAGGCGGAGACACTGTTTAAAAGGTCTTTGTCTTACAATTATATTCTAATTCTTCATTAAATTTTGTAATCTTCTTCTTTTATAAGTCTTCTTTTTCTCTTATTTTAAGTCAGTCAGAGCCTTGCTGTAAATAGTGAAATATAAATGCAATTTAATTAATCAATTGATCAATCACTCTGGACCAGAGCAGGTACATGGAAGAGATCCAGTGTCTGGTGTCTGACTTCCATTGAATCTAACTATACCCAGGAGTGACATTTTTGCAAAGGAATATGGCCTTCAGTAAGGTGGGCAATAAATGCATTGGAATCATGCTAGCAACCACCGTTTTGATAAATGGACTATGTTATTTTTATATAAATATATCTTTGTTTTGTTTATTCCTCCACCTTCCCCATCACATACAAAGGTATTGCTGTTCCCTTAAAAATACAAATACAGCAAGTCTGGACAACAAAATGGAGGAAACCTCTGGATCAAAGTCAGCTTGGAGAAGAAGTCTGAAAAAGATTCTATTTTGTGATAGTGCTAGGAGGTTGTGTAGCTTCCTGGATGTGGGTATGAGTAGAGAACTTTAATAGTATTAAAGTAACAGAATTCACAGTAGTGTTTATCATTATGATAGACTAACAGACTTAACTTAACTTAACCACAGCCAAAAGGGACCTGGGGTAATGATTGACCATTACATGAATATGTGCCATCAGTGCAAGATGATGGTCAACAGGCCAAATAACACTCTGGCATGCATCAATCAATGCATCTCATGTAAAACTAAGGAAGTGGTACCCCCACTGTATTCAGCACTGGTGAGTACATAGTTGGAGTACTGCTTCCAGTTCTGGGTGCTACACTTCAATAAGGATGTGGAAAAATTTGAGAGGGCCCAGAAAACAGCCACCTATATGATCAAGGACTTGCAACGCAAGCTATATTAGGAAAGGCTGAGAGACCTGGACCTCTTTAGCCTAAAGAAGAGAAGGTTGAGAGGGCACTTGATAGTAGCTTACTGTTATATCAGAGGAATGCATCAGGAGCTCGGCGAACAACTGTTCAGTAGGGCACCAGTGGGGAAGATCAGGACCAATGGGTACAAACTCCTGGAAAGCAGCTTCAGGCTTAATACCATGAAAAACCCCTTCACAGTCTTGGTGTCCAGACTGTGGAATAAACTTCCTCCAGAGGTGGTGCAGGCACCTACCCTGGAGGTTTTCAAGAGCAGACTGAACAGTCACCTCACTGGGGTCACTTAACCCCAGTTGCCTTCCTGCTTAGAGCTGGAGGGCTGGACCCAATGATCTGCAAGGTCCTTTATAGCCCCTAATAATCTGTGAATCAATCTGTGAAAACTTATAGGCTGGAAGTGATAGCATATTTCTTCATCAAAGAGTGACTAATAGGGTTGTGTGAAGCTTTGGTCCCTGATTCTATTCAGCAGAAATTTGACCCGATTCTGTGGCCAAATCTCTGAATCTGAACTGAGTCAGAGGACCCTTTAATCTATCCAAATTAAAAGAGAACGCTCCAAATCGATTCAGAGAGATTTGGGAAAGATTCATCAATTCAGATATAGACACAGCTTTAAATGTTTTTTCTACATACCTCTAGGTAGCAGGCAGCTCGTGAATGTTGTGATGCTGGGGCACTTGTGGGGAGTGTCCCACAGGAGTGTGGAGAGCTCCCCAGCATGCTCGGCAGCAGACCTGGAAGTGGACCAGAAGCCCTTCTAGTCCACTTCTGGGACTGCCATAGAACACGTGCACCCCCCCATGCCCTGCTGGCTCAGTACCTCCTGGGTCTGGGGGGCACCCAGGGTCCCCCCAGGGTCAATTGCTGAGCTGGTGAGGTGCAGGGGCACCGTGATGCACTCAGCAGCAGATCTGGAAGTGGGCCAGAAGTATGTCCGGTCCATTTCCAGGGTCACTGCAAAGCACGCAAGGGCCTCCCCCCCTCCCATGCTCCTGTGGGACATTCCATCTGCCCCAGAAATGCAGCATTCACAAGCCACACCTGGTACCTTGAGGTATGTAGAAAAAAAATTTAAAGCTGTGTTCATGGCCGAATCACTAGTTCTATGAATCAGCATCGAATCTTCAGATTCAGAATTGGTTGAATCAAATTGGGGACAGTGATCTGAATCAATTAATCAAATCACTGTCCTCGATTTGGACTGAATTCAAATCCAAATCTAATACAGACCATTTCATACATATGTCTGTAGTGACTAAATCAACAAGAAGGGATATTGTTTTAAAGTTACATTTGGTAAATAGCAAGGGCCTTGTGAAAAGGCTGATCACATAAAATAACCTTGGAATGAACTTATTTAGTTTAAACTAAATGGTAGAATAAAAAATGGGGGGTGATAAATAAGGTTCCATTTCAAAATGGCAAAGTACATTAAAAGAACTGTTTGATGAAGCACACTGGATTGAGGAGTTCATGGACTTAATGTGGAAGCAGCCTGTAATTGGTTCAAGTAAAATATATTAAAACTACCAGGAATCTGTATCCTTGGCAAAGTGAAATGGAGGGGGAAGTTACAGAAAAGGATCTCAGACCTAACTAGATGAAGACCACCTCAAAAGAAGATGTTAGGAATAACCAGAGAACCTATGAAGAATGGTGAAAAAAATTAAAAAGACAGCTTATTTACTAATCTGTGATTTACAGGGGAAGTACAGGCAAAGTTAAATCTTGCAAAAATATTAAAAAAGAAGTCACAGGTACTTTGATTACACAGGAATAAGAAATGAGGCCCACTATGCAGTGAAAAATGGGGTAGAGATTAAAGGAAACCTACATATGTCCCCAAAATTGTATGACTATGTTTCCTTATGGTTCAAAAAGGATGGTGATGTTGAATATGTAAGCAAGGGTGAGACACATAACAGTAGGTGGAAAAAATGAAAATTATAACCCCCTCAGCTCCTTCTTGATGGAATAAAGATTCAAGGAGTTTAATTCACTTAAGTTACAAGGGAAAGAGGGGAGAGAGCATGCTGGAAATTGGAAGACAGATAGTTTCTACCCTAGTGCTGTCACATGAAATTACAGGGTGATGGTATCACTGAAGAACTGCAACTCTGGTACATCTGTTTAATAAGGGAAAACATGATCCAAGCAACTATAGGACTGTAAATCTGACCTTAGTAGTAGGCAGGGATTTATAACAGCTAATAAAGGAAAAAATAATTTAAAATTGTGAAGATTTACTAAATATTAGCCTTGTGTGAATACGGAAGTATTTGATTCGGATTTGGATTCAGCCAATTCAGAGGACAGTGATTTGATTCAGAGATTTGGATCATTGTCCTGAATCAATTTGGTTGAATCAACTTTGTAAGATTCAGTGCTGATTTGGAGAGATTCAGAGATTTGGCCATAGACTATAATGAGGAATCATTGAAATACCTATAAATTTGTCATTGTAGATTGTCATTGTAGATTCCATCCTGAGGGAATGTGAGGTGCCTGCCTGGGGCTCAGATTCAGGATGTTACAGAGATGATCCCACACCTCATTCGACTTTCAGACCAGTACTCCATGGTCTTAATGACGAATGAACAAATGACGTGGCCGGGGCAGTCCAGACCACATCATGAAGGACTACAAGGCTTGGGGGCCAAGCTCAAGGAGATGGGGGCACAGGTGATATTCTCCTCTATTCTCCCAGTAAGTAGATGCAGATGGCACCATAAGGCCTGCATTGGAGTGGTCAACCGGTGGCTTCAGAGTTGGTGCTAACAGGCAGGCCTTGGGTTCCTTGACAACAACCCGCATTTTCGTGCAGGGGGCATGCTTGAGTGGGTTGGGCTTCATCTCTCCCCCAAAGGCAAGCGTGGCTTTTCTGCCAGGTTGGTTGATCTTGTATGGCATGCTTTAAACTAGCTTCATTGGGGCATGAGGCCACAGGGGGACATGAGAACACTTCCCAACCAGGACAGGTAATGAACACAAGTAGTACTCAGATAAGTGACAGGGGTCCAGACAGTCCTAGGATTGAGGGGGAGGAAGAAGGACCCAGATAACTATAGGCCTGTTAGTCTTACCTTGGTCCTGGGGATGCTCTTTGAGAAAATTATCCAGGAACACATCTGCAAGGCACCAGCAGGAGAGATTTTGCTCAAGGGCAACAAACATGGGTTCATTAGAGGCAGGTCTTGTCAGACCAACCTGATTGCCTTTTATGGTCAAGTCACAAAATCCTTGGATGCAGGTGTTGCAGTAGACATAGTCTTTCTGGACTTTAGGAAGGCCTTTGACACTGTCTCTTACCCCACCCTCATTAAAAAACTAGGCAACTGTGGCATTGATAACTACACACTCAGATGGGTTGCAAATTGGCTAGAGGGCTGCACCCAGGAAGTGGTGGTGGATGGATCATTTTTGACCTGGAGGGATGTGGACAGTGGAGACCCCCAGGGCTTGGTCCTCAGGCCCGTGCTGTTCAACATCTTTATCAGCGACTTGGACAAGGGTGTGAAAAGCACCTTGTTCAAATTCATGGATGACACTAAGATGTAGGAAGAAGTGGGCACACTAGAAGGGAGGGACAGGCTACAACTAGATCTGGACAAGTTACAGGGGTGGGAGGATGAGAATAAGATGGGATTCAATACTAACAAGTGCAGGGTACTGTGCCTAGGGAGAAAGAACCAGCTGCAAACCTACAGGCTGGGGAACTCCCTTCTCATCAGCACAGAGGCAGAAAAGGATGTTGGGGTCATTATAGACTCCAAGATGAACATGGGCAGCCAACGTGGGGATGCAGGCAGAAAAGCTAATCGCACCTTGTCATGCATCCACAGATGCATCATGAGTGGGTCCAAGGAGGTGATCCTCCCCCTCTATGTGACATTGGTCAGGCCACAGTTGGAGTACTGTGTCCAGTTCTGGACACCACACTTCAGGAGAGATGTGGCCAGCATTGAGAGGGTCTAGAGGAGGTCCACTGGCATGGTCAGGGGTCAGCGGAGCAAGTCCTACAAGGAGAGGCTATGGGACCTGGACCTATTCAGCCTCCACAAGAGAAGGCTGAGAGGGGATCAGGTAGCCATCTATAAACTTACCAGGGGAGACCAGTGGGGAATGAGAGAGGCCCTGTTCCCCTGAGCACTACCCAAAGTAATTAAAAATCAACAAGTTGACTGAGAATAAGTTCAGGCTATACATCAGGAGGCACTACTTCACAGTCAAGGTGGCTAGGATCTGGAACCAACTTCCAAGGGAAGTAGTGCTTACTCCTACCTTGGGGGGTCTTCAAAAGGAGGCTAGATAATCACCTTGCTGGGGTCATTTGATCCCAGCATTCATTCCTGCCCATGGCAGGGTTCAGAATTCATGAGCTGCTCAGGTCCCTTCCAACCCTAACAACTATGAAACAATCCTTTCCAAGAACAGAACCGAGCAGGAGACTGACTAGGAAGCCAAGCCAGTCCAACACCTTTCAGACACTGTTGCTCAGGCAGAAATAGCTCACAAAAGGGACAGAAAGGCTGCGGACAGAGGATTATATGCTGTTTCTACATCCCTCCCCTAGAGCACTGGGATTGGAAGAGGAATCAGGGAAAGTATTAATGTCATTGTATTTAGCATGCATAAGATACCTGGATAACCATGTTGGGTTTTGGTTACCCAGCTCAAGAAGTGAGTTGAAACTGAAACCATTGGAAATAGGAATACAGCTCTGACAGGAAATTAGCAAAAGAGGACTCTGTAGATGGACTGAACCCAGACATTGTTTCTGTTATTTACACCTGATAGAAGACTTAAAACTGGATGATTTTACAACTGGAATTCAGAGCACTGGGAAGACTATAGTGGTGTGTAAAGAATAATGAATTCACATAAATTATTAAATGTGACTTCCAGATTTGTCTTCAAATTCTTCTGAGAAGAATTTCATTTTAAAAAGACACACCTGCCTTTAATTTTACAAGATTGAAGCTATTTAATTCCAAACATTGTAATTCAGTCCTACCATCATTCAGCAGCATTTCACAAAAGTACAGGGTGTCTGAAAAGGCCATTCCATGCTGCCAAAGCAGGAGAGCTGGAGGGGGAAAAAAACAAAAACCCACAAACTAACACACACTAGGTTTGCAGGCAGAGTCAAGATATGGCACACAGTTTGCCTTATATTAGCATATTCAAAGTTTAGGTCTATGTCCAAAGACCACAGAAGCCTACAGGAGGGCGTAAGCTGATTTCCACCAGCTTTGAGTTAAACCTGGAGAAAGCATAATAGATTTCAGGTGATATAATGGAATATACATCATGCTTTCATAATGGCATGGTACTGTAGGTAAAGAGCAATGCTGCAGTTCAAAAGGATTTTGAAAATTCTCCAGACTACAAAACAAATTCAGCTGCTATGCTATGTTGTTGCTTAAAAAAACACACACACACACACACACATACACACACTAGAAGTAGTAAGAGATTATAGAAAGAAATAGTTCAGTCCACTACAGCAGTTCAGAAAGTAGTCTCCTCTTCTTTACTTTGGTAGGAAATATTTCAAACTTCATAATCCAGTGAGTCATTTTCAACAATTTATCAACTAGCAGTAATTTCCAAACAATCCCAAAACCCAATTTAAAACAATATTCATCACAGACACAAAGAGTTAAGAAGCAGACTGTAGCCGCCGGGTGTCGAACATCTTACCTTGGGTCTCCTTGCCCTGAGGATTTGTAGATATCTGACTGGCCATCACAAGAAGTCTTGGAGCAGGTCTCTTTCCGCACCGGGGTCTGCCCCTTTCTCGCCTGCCATGACTTTGATCTTCCAGTGGGTGGAGCTTCCGTCCGGGCGGATGTCCCTTTTGGTTACCTGCAGTCGAGATCTTCTG
>JAGPOW010000304.1:91784371-91811088 GCA_030014935.1 Caiman crocodilus
CTGCCCCTTTCTCGCCTGCCATGACTTTGATCTTCCAGTGGGTGGAGCTTCCGTCCGGGCGGATGTCCCTTTTGGTTACCTGCAGTCGAGATCTTCTGCGAGGCTCCTCCACCCCTTTCACCTCGCCCTTACCCTGCCCGGTGGTTACAGGTGTTCTTGTCGCTGATCTCTATGGCCGCCACTGACGGGGAAGGCTTTCCTCCCTACCTAGTCCCATACCGCAGCCCCTTCTTACCCAGGGTAACACAAACAAAGGAACACTCTAACAAACTTAAACACCGCTATTCACCTAACGGGGTCTTGGCCCCTACATTGAGCCGCTACCCGCAACTCCGCTTGCTAGCCCTCACTCTCCGGGCCAGCTACCCACCATTCTTTATTTTACTCCCCTGGGAGCGACACCCTCTCAGGGTTCTCCCTGCTGTAGATCCCTCTCTCCAGCTCCCTCTGGTCCAGACGTTCCCTCTCCAGGCTGCCCCAGGGTTTCCCTCTCCCACCTGGATCTGTCTCTGGCTGCAGTCTTCTCTCTGGGTCTTCTACGGTCCGCAGGTCTCTCCACGCATCTGTGGCTCGCTCCCCACTTTTCCCCAGCTCACCCGTCCTGGTCGCACCGCTCTCCAGCCTCCAACCCTCTCGGGTATCTTCGCGGCCTCTGGGTGGCCCGTCTGCTGCTGGTCCCAGTGCTCTGCATCCTCCGGGCTCTCTCTCCTGGCCGGCGTACGTGCCAGCAGCCAGCTCTGGTGTCCCACGCCTTCCAGGCTTGCTCTCTGGCCTGGGGCATGTGTCGGCAGCCAGCTCCGGCGAGCTGCGCCTCCCAGGCTCGATCTCCCGCCTGGAGCACGTTCCGGCAGCTGGATCTGGTGCTCCATGTCTCCTGCCGCTTCTGCCGCGGCCCACTCCTGGCAATCATGTGCTTCTCCTGCTCCCTGCTGTGGCCTCTTTTTTTATCCTTGCCGGCTGGGGTGCCCTGTGCTGATGTCACCCACCATTTGCAGGTGTTTAACACCGACGTCCTGGCCGCGTGCGGGTTTTTTCGGCGATCCTGCGGCTCCTGTGGTGAGTAACTGACATTTTTCTTTTCCTTTCTTTTGCCCTCTGTCGCTCGCTTCTGCCTCCGCGGCTCCTTCGGGGAGCTTTGGAGTGCCCCAGGACTTCTCCCCCTGTGACACAGACCCTCCCACCTTTTAACCCAATAGCAGCCTAGTATTTAGGGATACTTCCCTAGGGCACCTGTGACCTAAACACTAGGCCCCCTCATTTAAAGGGAATTTGGGTGTGTACCATTTTCCTAGCAAATTACTTCTAATCACCAGACCATGGGCTGGGCCTTGCTTAGGCCATTTTCCAGCCCTCCTCTTGAAGCTGCCCCACTTGCATTTAAGATCAATTGGATAAAAGGCATTAATTTACTCAGCCACACACAAGTACCTGGGTGATCTGTGCAGCTGCCCAGATGGATGCAGCTCTACTGAGCATGCTCAGTGGGCATATGCAGGCTTGCATGAGCAGAGGTAAATTGCAAGCTGTGATTTAGCAAGTGCCGAAACCTGGGGTTATATAGCTACATATGCACCATTTAGTCACATAAAGGGATATAGAATTTAATCTCTTATACTAAAATCTCATCTGTTTGAGTGGTAGCATTTCGGGGGGGGAGGCGAGGGGGCGGGATCTTGCAGAGACATAAAAAGTTCCAACTTCAGAATTCATACTGCATCACAAGCGCCTCTCTAAAAATGTTTGAAAGGTGCTCTTCTAATCCTCTTGAGTACCCCTTTTCTTCCTCCCAGCACATGTCCTGGTTAAATTACACAGTAGGAGTTACTGAATAATCTGATAGGGATAAAATAAATGTGATGGGACATAACATTTGGTGGGGAAGGAACTGCTATTATACATATTAAATCTATGAAAGTTTGCAGGCCCACTGGAGAGTTGAGGAAGAAAAGGAATGCTATGTACAGAAGACTATAGAAGAAAGAATCAAACGAAATTATGTAGCATTTTATGCAAGAAAAAGATGTAATCAGCCTCAATCAGAAATTCTGGTGAGTAAGTTTCTAATAGTTAATCTCCAATTCTTACATGTGAAGAAGGACAAAGACATTAAAGCCACAGTCTTGCACTGATACTAACATAAATAGACCTTAGAACCCATATGGAGCCCATTGAATGAAAATAAAATATATCATATGAATATACAACACTTTTCTATATCAGTGGAGATTCATAGTGTCTTTTGTCCATCAAGACAGGTAACTAAGAAGAGAAGGTATTTGTTCAGTTTTGCAATAGAAACAGCACTCTATTTACCCAAAATGTCTGAAGATTTTAAAGGATAATACTGAAGGGTGTGGTAGGCGGAATTTATACAACATAAAAATCAAGGTAAGGCACAGAAGTTTTGCATTTTGGGTCAAAAAGCTATCTGAGGGGAGACTGACATTCCTGAATATCCAAGACTTCTGTCACCTCAGGAAAAATAAGTCACATTAACATACAGGTCACGCCAGACTGCTTAAGCTTTACTATCCCCTAGAGGAAGCAAAAGGTGCTGAGCTAACAGAACATGGCCATCTGGCTCTTTATTTGCACTTCCAGCTTCTGTATGATGAGTGCAGGAGATTGTGACAGCCTATTTCTTTCTTTATTTATTTCTATTAATTGAGAAATTGCATATCACTTCTATATTTTTTTTTGCTTTTTGTTATAACAGTGAAAAAAATGGCAGCTATATGTATGTCACTCACTGGGAGTGAGGATACCTATGAAAACAATGCTCCCCAGGCTTAAAGAGCCCTCAGGAAGCTACTCGTTAAAATTTTATCTTCTACCTAAAAGTTCTGAAAGACATGAAATGTCTAGAAAACATGAGCTGTCTTTCCAAGACTGGTCTATTAAGCTCTATAACAGACCACTGTTGTAAGAGCAGAGAGTCTGAATACCACCATGTTAGAACAGAAATCCAAAAAGGAAGCTTTATAAATTGGCTTGATACCAGGAATCAGACTTTAAAATAATTTGATTCCAGCATTTGTATACTCAACCACTTACATTCTAAAACCAGATAGCTACTTTTTAGCTTCTTTCTTAGAATTTATGATAATTAATTATTATTTAGCTGCATTTAAGAATTAAAATGAATTATTTCCAGTCTCAAATGAACTTGTTAACTTGATAGTGGTTTTGCTTTACTACTGCATTAGTTTAATAAAGTTTAGTTTTTGCAACATGCATTCTACATTCTTCATTTATTTTTTGTGTATGTGAGCAAGCTTCTGGGTCTGGGTCTGATGCAGATGGAATTAACAAAGAATTGATGGATTTTTAACTATTTAGTATTTGAAGCACTTAACACTCAGTAAGGGCCTCTGGTTGCCAAGTAAGACAGTAAGAAGTTATACCTATTGCTTGTGTAGTTTTTCTCATTAATGGTATACTGCAGCAGTATAAAATACTGGCAACAGATCACATTAATAGTTTTTGTAATTGACAGAACATTTTTGGAAATGTAAAATAAATAAACACATAAACAAATAAATAACTATATGCCAGTATATCACTGACTGTAAGAAAAGGAAGTGTTTTCCCAGGCTTCACTGGGAATTAGATTGATCCCTCACCCCTTAAGTTCTTTGGGTTTTTTAATTTAACTAAAATAGAATAAATAATGTCAAAAAAATAAGTTTGTGGTCTCCCTATGAGAAACTGTAACTTGTCTCCATCAGTTGCAAAAGAATGAAGCTTATATTAATGCTGTTCTACAGAAGGAAATAAATGATTCCAAACATCGTACTAACATTTCATGAGCAGTGAGGTCACAGTCGAGTGGATAGCTGCAATAAAACTGCCACAATCCTTTTCTGACATTTGTAACAAATACTTCAGTGCTCCCTCACTTGAGTGGAGAGAGTAAATTCTTAATAGAACATGTTCAGAGTATTAGAAGTGTGACCTACCACTCTGCAGCTAAAATGCTTCTACTAGTCCCCTAAGTCAGTAAGTGTGTGCATAATTTTAAATGCTTGAATAGCCCCAGAGAAGATAATGGAAATAGTTGAGGAGTAAGATGCCAGCCAGCATGAAAAATCAGCTCAGAATCTGACTCAGTTTTGTTACTAAGCCATGTGGGAGGTCTATTATGCTATGCAAGTAACAGCATTATACTGAAATAATTTTTACTTTCAGAAATTGTGGAATGCCAACAGAATTTAAAGAAATTCTGCAACTTGCCCCAGGTACAGCAGGGAGATGAGGGCTCTGCCAGTGTCCTGTTGCAACGATGGGAGGAATTTCTTTGAAAAACACACACATGGGGACACATGTACACATGGGGGCCTGGGCACATATAGGGGCACCACAATCTCTTAAAAAAACTAGCTGACTGCAGCATTGTTGCCTACACAGTCAGATGGGTGGCAAATTGGCTAGATGGTCACACTCACAGAGTGGTGGTGGATGGTCATTTTCGACCTGGAGGGATGGGAGCAGTGGAGTCCCTCAAGGCTCGGTCCTGGGGCCTGTACTGTTCAACATCTTTATCAGCGATCTGGATGTGGGTGCGGAATGCACATTGTCCACATTCGTTGATGACACCAAGTTGTGGGGGGGAGGTGGGCATGCTGGAGGAAAGGGACACAATCCAGCTACATCTAGAAAAATTACAGAGGTGAGCAGATGAGAATAGAATGGAATTCAATGTAGACAAGTGCAAGGTGCTGCATCTAAGGAGTAGGAACCAGCAACACACCTATTAACTGGGGAACATCCAACATGTCAACGCAGTGGGAGAAAGGGATCTCGAAGTCATTGTTGACTCCAGGATAAACGTGAGCCGCCAATGCAAGGAAACGGTCAGTGAAGCTAACTGCACCTTGTTGATACATCACAAGCAGGTCCAGGGAGATGATCCTTCCCCTTTATGCAGAACTGGTTAGGCCACAGTTGGAGTATTGCATCCAGTTCAAAGCACCGCACCTCAAGAGGGATGTAGCTAGCATTGAAAGGGTTCAGAGGGGTGCCATGCACATGATCAAGGGGCAGCAGTGCAGGTCCTATGAAGAGAGGCTAAAGGGCCTGAATCTATTCAGCCTCCACTAGAGAAGGGTGAGAGGGGATCTGGTGGTCATTTATAAACTCAACAGGGGGGACCAGCAGGAATTGGGGGAGGCTCTGTTCCCCTGGGCACCACCTTGGGTTACCAGGAATAATGAGGTCCCTTCTGACCCTAAGCACTATGATAATATGATACTAAAGGGTCCAAACTACCTGATGACTATTTGCTGGTTAAGGACATCAAATCAGAGAATAAAAACTGTTTATGAGTGACAGTAAGTTTTTAGCCCCTATCTTGATTAGGAGTTGAGAACACTGCATTTGTTGGAAGCTCTCCAAACTTCATAGCCTCACACCACAAATGTACAAACAACACAAACCTAAATTTAACTAAACTTCCTGTAAACAGACTCCTGAACTGGCTTTCAGGAAAAAAAATGAAAATTAGAAGGCCAGAACTCTTTAATACACACCAAATGATGTCTCCCTTCCCTCCCTCCCCCACTCACCTTTCAGAAAAAGCAAGCAGTGGGCAAAGCCTTTGCAAACTACTTCCGTTAGAAGCAAGGGAGGAACTATTCTGCACTCAGGCTCCCTGCAGTGCTGCTGCCACATGCTCCATAGGCAGCCCTTGTAATTATGCCTCATTTACATCCCAATTAAATTATTAATTATGAATAATATGTCTGGCTCTGTTGGCTTAACTAGAGCAGTAAGAAACCAATTGGTCTGACATTGGGTAGCTGAACAGTCAGATTCCATTTTAGTGAGGAACAGCTGGTAGATAGAATTTTAGCTCTAGTTGAAAGCATATTATTTGTATAGAGAGCACTGAAAGATTAAAGAATGTCTAAAAGAGGAATTTTGATCAGCCATTATAACCAGAATTTTGGTCAGCCATTATAACCAGAATGAAAAAGTCCTGTAAAATGATAAATTGGGTGTTTCTTCGATGCTGATTAGACTGCATCTTGAGGAGACAAATCCACTGACATGTGGTATGAAATGATAAAGTCTGACCTAGCAGAAGATAAGAAATGGCAATAAGATTGATCTAGTGACATCAAACATATCCATGAGAATGTGCCAACCAAGGGCATATTAGTACTTTAAACCATAATAACAGAAAATGTATTATAAGTGGGTAAGAAGGGTGCTGTGTATAAATACTCATTAACACTTTCCTGGACTGAGAATTCCTGTTAAGTGCTAATAAAAAAGAGGAGTGTCCTATCCAAACCACTTCCACCTACATGAGGGATCCATGCAATATTTTTCAGAAATATACTAGATGATTTACCAGGATACATAAAGATACACATAAAATTCACCATTTCATAAAAGTGATGGATTTAAAGTAAGAAAAAAGTTACTTTAATATAGTCCCATGAAACTTAGACTAGGACAGTTCTCTCAACCCTTATCATTCTTACTATACTCATTCTTTGTTATAACTTTGGTTTGAACCCAGACTTCCTATATCCCATGTCAGTGCTTTAAAGCACCATAAGATAAAAAGAGGGTAATAAAGGGCATTACATGCCCTTCATCCTCCCCTCAACATGTTGTAAAAGAAAATAGGCCACCACCATTGACTTTTGTTCAGAACCCACTTTGGGGCTTTTGGGCATCCACTTTTGTTCAGAAAGACTTTTGGGGCACGTACAGATGCTAAGCTTCAGTGACAAAATGAGGCATATGCAGAATTTAACCACCTCAAGACCTTGTCTTTGGCAATCTCTCGATTTGAGAATGATTTCTACCACTGATGGGTCTTGAGGTGACTTGAGTTCAATCCTTGAGCCACAGACCCATCTGCAGAATCTGGACATTTTTCCACAGAAGATGGTAGGCTGTAGACCAGGATTTCTCTCTTTTTTCTTCCTCCACACTCTCTTCTCTGTTTCAAGGGCAAAATGCTTTACCTTAAAATGGGCTGCCACTTGGTTGAGGTTGGAATCAGTCACCAGCCAGTTTCTCCCAGGTCTTGATGTCAGTGTCCATCTTCTTAAGATACGCTTTCAGTGTATCCTTGAAGTGTTTCCTCTGGTCACCATGAGATTTCAGGCCATTACTAAGCTGAGCATAGACTACCTGTTTTCAAAATTGAGAGTTGGGCATCTGCACACAGTGTCCAGTCCAGTGAATTTGGTGCTTGAGGATCACTAATTAATGCTGGTATCATTGGCTTCAGCAAGGATGCCAGTATTTGAGCAGCAATCTTCCCTTTTGATGTGGAGGATATTCTGGAGACATTGTTAGTGATACCTCTCCAGGCCCATGAGATGATGACAGTAGGTCACCCATATTTCATATTAATTGGTAGGATACAATGATGACTGCAATGTAGACCTGGATCTTGGTGTATTTCTGGAGTTCACAATGAATAAAGACACACTAAAACAATTTTCCCAAAGGAAGCACTTATACACCAGATCCTGTGCTGGATTTCCTCAACTTTAACTTTGAGAGAGGTGGCCACTGAGGTAAGGGAAGTGATTGGCTACATCCAGGGTCCTTCCCTCAATGCTAATTTAGGGATGGGGGATTACCTTCATGGCCTAGGGCAGTCTGATAGATCCATTTAGTATTCTCAGTGTTGAGAGAGAGGCCCAAAGTTCTCTGAAAAGATCCAGTACAGTCTATAGATTTGTCTCAGTGTGCACAAGAATGGCACAGTTGTTGACATATTGAAGGTCAAGGATGATTTTAGAATCATAGAAAGTTAGGGTTGGCAGGTACCTTTGGAGGTTATCTAATCTAATCCCTGCTGAAAGCAGGATGATCCCCAACTAGATCATCCCAGCCAAAGCTTTGTCTAGATGAGTTTTGAAAATCTCCAAGGATGGATCCTTCACCACCTCCCTGGGTAATCTATTCCAGTGTTTTAGTACCATCCTAGTGAGAAAATTCTTTCCAGTATCTAACCTAAATTTCTCTTGTTGCAACTTGAGACCATTGCTTCTTGTTCTGTCATCTGCCACTACTGACAAGTCTAACTCCATCGTCTTTCAAACCCCACTTCGGGTAGTTGAAGGCTGCTATGAAATCCCCCCTCAGTCTTCTCTTCTTTACCCTAAATAAGCCCAGTTTCCTCAGTCTTGCCTCGTAAGTCATGTCCCCGAGCCCACTCACTATTTTTGTTGCCCTCTGCTAGACTCTCTCCAATTTGTCCATATCCTTTCCATCGTGGGGTGGCCAAAACTGAACAGAGTATTCCAGATGTGGCCTCACCAATGCTGAATAGAGGGGAATAATCACTTTCTTTGACATACTGGCAGCACACCTACCAATGCAGCCCAGTATGCAACAAGGGCACACTGCTGGCTCATATTCAGCTTTTGTCCACTGTAACGCCCAGGTCTTTTTCTGCAGAGCTGCTTTCCAGCCAGTCAGCCCTCAGCCTGCATTGGTGCATGGGATTGTCTGTCCTAAGTGCAAGACTTTGCACTTTTCTTGTTGACCCTCATGAAATTCCTTTTGGCCCAATCCTCCAATTTGTCTAAGTCACTGACTCCTAGTCCTACTCACAATGTTACTCCTGCTCCCCACACCATAGTGTCATCTGCAAACTTGCTAAGGGTGTACTTCATCTTCCAGGTTTTTGATAAAGGCATTGAACAAAACTAGCAACAGAACCAACCCCTGGGCTACTCCAGTTGATACTGGTTGCCAACTAGATACCAAGCCATTGATTACTACTCTCTGAGCCCAATGCTCCATCCAGTTTTCTATCCATCTTACAGTCCATTCATCCAGTTCATACTTTTTTACCTTGTCTCCGAGAATGCTGTGGGACGCTGTATCAAAAGACTTGCTAAAATTAAGGTACACCACATCCACTGGTCTCCCTGCATCCACAAAGCCAGTCAGCTCATCACAGAAGGAAATAAGTGTGGTCAGGAGTGACATACCCATGGTTCATCCATCCTGACTGTTCCTAATCACCTTTTTCTCCTCCGAGTGCTTAGAAATGGACTCCTTGAGGATCTACTCCATGATTTTTCTGGGAACTGAGTTGAGGCTGACTGGTACTGCAGTGAGGCTGAATTTTTGTTGAGTACTTTGGTCTTTGACCAAAAATGTTCCAGACTGAAGAGCCCTCCATCCATTCAGTATTCAATGTTAATTCTGGAAAGAAGATGGTCCTTAATGAGAACTAAGATGACTGTCAGAAAATGGAGAACAGAGTTGGGGTTATGACACTTCCTTGCTTGACCGCAGCTTGGATGGCAAATGGATCTGTCCTGATCCACTTCGTAGAACATTTGTAGTCATCTGGTTGTGGAGAAACCACAGGACTTCGATGTACTTTTCTGAACATCCAAATCTGGCCAGTACTTTCGACAAGGCTTCATGACTATATCAACTGACCCATGGGATGGTCTGAAACCACACTGCGATTCTGCCCAGGAGGATGTGGCAGGCATTTTCCCTGCTGTGGAAAGGAGGGTGATACCTTGATAGTTCCCCCACAGAGACTTATTACAATCATCACAATCCTCAAGTTACAAGGGATCTCTTCTTTGTTCCAGATGTGTAGAATAAATTCGTGGAGTCTCAGTACCATTTTCTTGCTACCAAACTTGTAGATGTCAGCAGGTATGCCATCTAGTTCACTAGCCTTGTTGTTCTTGATTTCCTTGTCAATATACCAGACTTCTTTTAGGATAGGAAGGTTGTCAAGGGATCCCCTTTCATGGTGTTGGGTGATGGATTCAATGGTGGTATCCATCACAGTAATCTTACAGGTCAGGAGTACCTCAGAGTGCTCTTTCCCTCTAGCTTTCATAGATACATTGTCTTTGAAAAACATCATTCCATGCCATGACTGCAGGAAAATCACCTCCAGACCTAGACAGCAGCTAAGGAGGGGTATTGAGCATTGTATTTAATACTTAATTAAATGCCATCCAAGTGACTTTTAGATCTGGGGCAGAAACTCTAGAGAAAATGTACTGGAGGACACAGTATTGTCTTTCTGGCCAGCTGGAGTGGGTAGGGGAAAGCTAACATGCAATGGCAGCCACCGCCACCCACCACTGTGTGCTGCCACTGCTCTGCATGTGGCTACTGCCACACCCTCAGTCTTCTCCACCAGCCAGACGTGGGGAGCAGGGGAAAGCTCGCATGTGGCAGCTTATGCTGCCACTGCTCCACACTGCCACTATTGCTGCTCTGCATTTGCTAAACTGCTCCACCATGCTGCCACCACTCTGCACCCCTCTCCTAAATTATCTGAAAACCCTGCTGGGTTATTTCAGATAACCAGAGTTTTTACATAATCAGCAATCCCCTTACCCAGGGATGTTGGATAACAGAGATTTTACTATAATCTAGCACTAGGTATGCTATCTAAGCGTGCATTTACACTTAAGTTTTTTGGTTGGGTATCAACATAAACAGGTACATAAGCACTATATTTTAACAAATGCGTATGTCCTATCTACACTAGCCTTTAAGAAGGTGTTAGCTCCTTGGAGTTAACTGACAATTGATTTAGGTATAAAAATACTAATCTACACAAACCCTAAATAATCGGGGAACAGAACAGATAAAAGGGCTATGCTGTTAGCATCTCATAGGGCTATAACAACATATTTCACCTGCTTTTCCATATGGAGAAGTGAGTCCTGTTTATTTTCACAGCAAAAAGATACTCCTTACAAAAGATGTATTAATTACTTAGCCTCAAATTCCTTGTATGTGTCCAGAGAGGGGTGGTTAGCAAAATCTGAAAGTTGGCTTTCCATGTCATTCTCCAGGAACTTCTTTTCATATGCACTATAGTAGAAAACCATCCCATGCTCCAGAATGCCTTGGGCATCTCTTTATTGGACTCAGGCTAGGCACCAATGTTCTGTTTCTACTGGGAGAATTGAGGGGAGCAGCAGCCAACACTCCCTGCCTTGTCTCCAAATCAGGTATTACCTGGTTTCAGGAAGAGCTGGAGAACCTTGCCAGCTCCTCTCACCCTTTTTGGCACCCCCACCACTCAGCTGAGTGTCAGGATGACAAGTTAAAGCTAGTGGTCAGGAGCAGGGCTTCAGGAAAGTCTCCCTGATCCAGTTTCCAGATCTTGCCTCCCATTGGCTCCCCGGTGTTGCCCTATCACACACCTGAGCAATAGGGTGGTAATTTAAAAGCTGGAAGCTATAAGTGGGAGGGTCCTCAAGGCCCTCTCCCAGCCACCAGCTTTTAAATCTCCACTCTACTGCTCGGGGGGGCAGCAAGTGTGAGCCAGTATCTGAGCTGGGGAAAGCCTTTGCATGCCCTGCTCCTGGCCCCTCCAGCCTTTAAATCTCTGCCTCAGGCACTCAGCTGAGTGGTTGGGGGCAAGGGAAAGCCAGCAGGGCTGAGGTCTGAGTGTGCAGACTTTCCTTACATTCCAAGTTTTAGATGGTAAACCCGCAGGGTCCCCTGGCCTGGTTTTATGCTACAGTTTTGTTTGAGTATAGCCAGTTCTAGAAAATACTGGAACTGGTGAACTTTTGAACTTCAATGAAGCCATGATCCAGTTTAGTATGTGAGCATGCATGGCAATGCTCTTATTCAGGTAGGAAAGCATGTGAAATAAATAAAACATTTACTAAGTAAGTGACAGATAGGGTGCTGGGTGCAAGAGTCTGCAAGGCCAAGGGCCAGCATGATCCAGAGCATGATTGCACCTCATCTGTTTTATTAAAGAGTGGCAGGAGATTGTAACCCCATGGGAATGAGTGAGGGCCTGGGAGGCCAAACTCTTCTCCACGCCATTGTGTGTGTATGTGTGTACATACAGAGTGAAAGTCCAGTGGACCAGTGCCTCTGCTGTGGTGGCTGGAGGAGCAGCCAGGGTTGTGTGGATTTGTGTGAGTGATGCCATCTGCAGTGAGTGTTAGCTGCTGGGGTGAGTGGCTATTGATCTTTAGCAACCACAGTTAGACCTGGCATTGGCATTGTTGTTTGTTATTGATATTGGGGTTTGTTGTGTTGTTGTTATTTGGATAATATGGTGGGTGGAGCTGCATTCTCCTGGGATGGGAATGCTCTCCAGCCTTCTGTGGCAGCTGCTACTTTTCATCAGCTTCCATCTGCCACTTTACAACCTGCCCCCTTCCCTGGCAAGGGATAGGCCAGGCTACCAAATTAATGGACTCCCCTTAGGGTGAGGATGGTCCAGGGAGCAGTTCTCCAGTGCTCCCTGGCTGGAGAGTTTGCCTGTGAAGTTCTCCAGCTATGGGATGGAAACATCTGTACAGTATTGCAACCAGGCTTCCAGTAAACACAAACACGTGTACACAGCCCTAGCCTCCTCTATTGCAAAGATTTTATTTTTGCCATTTGTTTTGGATGAACATCCTACCATCTAGTTGATTACTACACTTGTAGATCAGATATTTCTATCTACTTATGGCAGATCTGTAACCAAAAATAACTGCAAACAAAAGTGCTAGGTGTCATTAATTTTGGTGTATAAGACACAACCAACTTGCTGAAAAGCTGGTTTTCTTTATCCTGTATTTTACTTACAGAAGCATAAATGCATAACATTTGTACAGGTGTGGTTTGGAGACCAATATTTCTATCAGCACCATCAGCATGTTTTGCCTGGTGATTGTAGAAAAAAGAATGTGTTTTTAAAATACCAAAATTAAAAGTCAGCACTTTGTATCTTTATCTGCTTACATGAATATATTTCTCCCTCTGTGCCTTAGATCTCTGGAGTGAACCTTATAATGCTAACAGGTAAACATTCCTGTTAGTCTCACTATGTGTTATGTGACTCTACACAGCAGCATAACAAATTGTGGCAAAATAGGAACTGTGGAACACATCCAGTCCAATAGCCTCCTCTGATAGAGCCTAGTACCACCTGTTTCAAAGGCAGGCTTTAAAACTTCATAACAGGAATACGGAATTATGACATCTGTAAGAAATATTACGCACATCTACATGAGATGCTACCTGTGCAGTAGCCTAATAACACTGTGAAGTAGCGTGCCAGGCAAAACCCATGCTAGTAATATACACTACTGTGCAGTATTATTAGGCTACTCCTCAGTAAATATCCATAAGAACTCATCTGTTGGCATTGCTCCATCATAGCGCAAGTTACTATGCATTGATTTAGTACTTGGTTAACCAAGTGCTAAACTTAATGCACAGTAACTATGGTGCATTAATGAATATTTAGACACACCTGCTCTTTCCAAGCCTGGATAAAAAGCAGTGCAGTAAGACACAAAGGCACCAAACTACATGTTTTAGTTAATAACAGTGCCCTGATTTTCAGTGATGTTGCATGTCTTGTTGATTTTAAGAGGCTTTCTGGGTACCTTTGAAAAGTCAGGTCACCTCCTGACACTTAGATCATGTCTACACTGCAGCATAGCATAGTTACCCATCTTGGATTTAAACAAACTAATTGGATTTTAGAAGTAGCCTAGTCAGAGTAGTGCAAGGTACCAAAGTTGGGGAGGGGTAGTTAAAATTCCTGCACTGGCATTATGTCACCTGGCTACTTACAGCATCTAAGCTACCCCTGGTACCTCAGTAGTGTATATTAGCATGGGTTTTGCCCGGCACACTACTGCAGTGTTATTAGGCTACTGCACGGGTAGCATCTCATGTAGATGTACCTAGAGTTTCTTACAAAGGAAAGGTCTGTGTCTTCTGCTACACCCTCTTGTTAAGTATCTTGCTGTGGAGCTTGTTTGACTCTGTAGGAAGCGTGGACCTCCTTGCTCAACAGCTCAGTCTGGATGGTATTGTCTGAGTTCCCCTGTTCCAGGAAGGAAAGGATGTGGTAGCCCTGGAAAAACTATCTTTGGGGACAGGAAGTACTACATTCTCTAATCTCCACCCCCATGAGAATAAAGTAGGATGAAAAACTGTACCTGAACCCATATGGCCAGCACTAAAAGCCCTGATCATGACTTCAGAGCTTAGCCAGCATTTCTCCTTAGGACCTTAGGTTGTGGATGAAGAGTATCAAACACATAGATGATGCTAGTGCCAGGAAGCATGCTAGGGCCCAGCTCCCCCTCTCTGATGTCAGCTCTGTAATAGGTCTGGCAAATGATTCACAACTGATTTCCCTGGCTGGGGCTTCCAAAGGGAGTACAGACTCTGCTGGTCTATGTGGATCCGTAGCAGTAGAGAGTAGCTCCTCTGAGGTGTAAGTCATTTTGTAGGTTAGCACCTTCCTGAGAGACCCCATCTGCACCCCATCTGCTGATTTTTATTTATTTATTTATTTATTTATTTACTTTGTATCATCAGAATGTCTTCAATTCCATTTGATAGGAAGATACAACCTTTAGTAACTCCTTGTATCATCACCTTCCATAGACTAATTGTTCATTCTGTACAAAGTACTTCCTTTTATTATTAGGAAAACCTGTTTCTATCATTTTTCATTATGTGATCCCTTGTTTTTAAATTAGAGGAAACTACATCTGATCAACACAAGAGAAACTTATAAAAATAAGAAAGTATATGGAAGATTCACCCTATAGGTTTTATAGGTTAAGTGCAGATAATCAAAAAGTTTGAGGCTGAATCAATTCAATCTTTGCAGATTACTCCGAGCTGCCTAGATTGAACCAAAAAGCAAGTGAACAGATATTCACTTTTGATTCCAGAAATTCAGCCACATGCCTGGAGCAGTCCCAGCCAGAAGTCAGGGGGCACTAGAGCATCCCTCCCTGCTTGGCTAGAGCAGAGACCTTGGGCAAGGGTAAGGGGGAGGGGGAGGCCTTACAAGACAGTGCAAAGCATCCTGGGATGCTGGGAGACTGTGAGTTAACTTGAATCTGAAGGGAATCTGGGACAGAAGTTCAATAAATCAATTTAACCTAAATCAATTAAGTATGATACTGTGTCCATCTAGGTTTATCTTAAAGTAGTTTTGGCCATTTGGGAAATTGTTTCCATGCCCTGAATTTCTGTTGTGTTATAGATTTGAACTAATACATGCAAATACATTCATAAAACTTATTAACTGGCTATATTACCTGAATATATTATTGATTTTTTAAAATGCCATCCATTTACAAACATTTAGAAGGAAAAAGGAGTGATGTCAATTAACATTAAAAAACTGAGTTCAATTTACAGCTTCAGTTTCTGGCATGCATAGTACATTGAGCTGCCCAAAATTACACTTTCCATTTGAATTTTTAGTGAATTTCTAATGTATCAATGAAAGCTAAACTGCTTAAGAGTTAAATAGCCTTAAGCAGAAACTTATGATTAGAAAACAAATAATACTAAAATAAGTGGTTGAACTGCATTAGCAGTATTTTAAGTTTGACACAGAAGGTGACAGTGGGCAGATCTACATAAAATATTTAATGTACAGTTGGCTAATTAGCTGTGCAGTAAACAATGTGGCATCTTCAAATGTGCCTCTATTAGGCTGAAGTAAACTAATTTACTCCCCAGCAGGATACAAGCAGGGATGATGCATACAGGGTGCAGGCAGGTACATATGCACCCCCTGAGCGTGGCAGTGCACCTGCTGCAAAAAGGCCACTCCACCGCTGACATTGCCAGTGGCATCGGCAGGGGGTCCATGATTGCCACTGGCCACCACCGACCTCCCCCCACTATCGCCAACAATGTCAGCAGCATGTGTGGGAGCTCCACGCTTACCACTGCCATGCTTCTGCTGCTGTGCTTCACCACCACCACCAAAACAGTCATGCCCCCCCAGCCACCAGGGGCATGCACTGTTCATGAATACAACTACTATCCTACTGTATAGTGAAAAACTCTGCAGCAAATGCACAAATAGACAGGTTCTTCAGGCAGGGGCTACCTGCCAGCTAGCTGCACACTGAAGCTCCCTTGTGCCCCAGCCAGCCCCTCCACAGCATGTTGAGCTGGGGGAAACAGTCCCAGGATAGCAGGCTGGCCCCTAGAGCCCCCTTCCTGTCATGTCTGCTCTGCCCCAGCTCCATGTACTGCACCTGAATTAACTGTGAGATTTATTGCTTCAGAGGTAATTCCTCCTGGGCAGACATTCAAATGGTGCACCTAGGAGCAATTAACTCCAGAGCAATAAGCTCCACAGTTTATTCCAGTGCTGTAATTGCATGTGTAGATGCACCTAGTAATACTTAATCCTGTTAAGGCCACAGCTGGGGTGCTGTGTGCAATTTAGTCTTCACATTTGAGGGAAAGCATAGAGCAATTGGAAATGATTCAGCAGTAGGTAGCAAAAGTGATAAAGGGTTAGAATACAAGGCACAAAGAAAAAGTGGATATGTAGGTAAGTTTGGTTTGGAGAAAGGGGGATCAGGAGGGAGGGTGGCAGGCAAGATAGCAGATTTTAAACATGTAAAAGGCTACCATAAAGAAAAGGTAGAATAGCTGTTCACCCTTGCCACAGAGGCCAGTACACAAAACAATTTGTTTTAACTAGAGCAAAGCAGATCCAAATTGAATATCAGAGAGAAACTTTTTTTTACTGTCAGAACAGTAGGACAATGAAACAAGCTACTCAGGGAAACTGTAGAATCTCTTCCATTGAAAATATCAGAAAGAAGTCTGATTAAAATCTGATAGAGGTGGTATAGGAGTAGCAAGTTCAGCATTTATGTAGAGGGTTGGATTAGATGACCATGACTAGATGGACCAACTCTATGTTTTTATAAGACTCTTTGCTGATGAAATGTTGCTGAACATCAACATTTAGGTGAAAGTCAAATGAACACCAATGTCTATCATAAAAATAATCAAGGTGACAGGAAAATATTACATAGAAGTGGTCCTCAAATGTAGATATAGGAAGTTAGGGATGGAAGGGTCCTCAGTAGATCATGGAACACACTGCACTGAGGCAGAATCTAACATAATTCCTGCCCAAGTGCAGGAGAGCTGGACATGATGATCTGTAAGGCCTCTCCCAGCCCCTAACAACTATGAAACGATGACTTTTCAACTATGAAATAACCTAATACAAGTAACTTCATTTATTAGAAAACAGAAATCGCACAGACAGATGCCAAGGACTCCAGACAGAGCAGCATTCCAGTGTTCCGTTCCACTTATTGACTATAATCAGTAAATCCAAAAGGATACAATGGGAAACTGATCCAGAAAGGCAAGGAGCAGGATGAAAAAGGAGAGTAAGCCAAAGTTCCAAGTGGACTGTAAGGTCATTTGTAATGCTCATTACGCCAGAATCCATGCTGTGAGAGCCTCTAGGGTAAATAAGTCTCAAGTTGCCTGCAATTGCTATAAGCTTGAACACAGTACAATACAAAGGCTTGACCTGGAACAATAGCCAGAAAAAACTGTCTCGATCTAATAAAGCATAGTTGAATGGTCAGATTACTAAATCAACTGACAATGCTGATTTAATATAACAGCTCAGATATAATTGATGCAATGTAGGATTTGATATAAGATCCACAGTTTATACCTCACAAATAAAGTTTTCTCTTCACGATATCAGGGCCAAAATTATATTACCATTGAAGGGCTCAGCTGCATAAGCAGTGTTTTTAGAACTCAGGCACACTTTGTGATCTTATCATCCTCTATTACCCATGCAGTGTAGATGTATAAATGTCCATACAACCACTGAATATTGTCAATGCACTATGCACAGTGTAAAGGCCAAGTATGTGGCTCTGTAAGATGGATGCTGCTGCTCTAGAAGTAGGCCCTGTGTTCTACAATAGATGCCTGATCCTGATAAAGAAAAAAACCTTCCCATTGCTTTTTAACCATTTAATCTCCTGACTGGTAAATACAAAGTGCAACAGTGCAGCCTCAAAAGGAGTGCTGGAGAGAGGCCTCCATACTGCCTAACCTGTAATGCAGCAGTTAGAGTACAATGTTGGGCAGAAGGCTTCAAGCTCCCTCTGGATGATGGGGGCCAACAACCAATGTCTCTTGGGTGAGTGCTTTAACTACTCAGGTATTGGGAATAAAACATGAGAGGATCCTCAGTTCTAATTGTTACATCTTACTGTTTAAGGAAAAAATGTAAAATGGAGGGACTGCACAAAAAGAGACAGGCCTAAATAACCAAGTTCATGGAACATAAACTACATACAAGGCCTTACTACATGCATACACTATTGTTTTGAAAAGGTTCTGGTGGCTTCAAAAACAAAGAGCCAATAAGGGCTATGTCGGGGCTTAGCCTGGTTGAGCTTATGCATCTGGCTACCTTGTACTTTCCCTGCCCATCCCATGGGTCTCGCATTCACTTGCCTGGTTTCCACTGTGGTGAGTCCTGACTCTCACCTACCATGTTTTCATGTTCTTTGAAGTTAACAGTCGGGAGGTGTTCATTTATACCATAGCCAGGTAAAGGCAAACCTGCTAGGGCTGCCTTCAGGGGCTCCAACCTTCCCTACACCCCATCATAGCGCCACCCAAATGTTATATGCAACCATGTACACTTGCTGGTCTTCCGAGGTGCATTGTTTTCTTTCTTTCTTTTTTCTTATAAGATTGTGGCCTTCGATACTGCCTGCTTTGATAGAACAGAATAACATAGACTACTGCCTTTTGTTCAGCCCCTGGTAAGTCTTGCATGAGTTCGGATATGTCATGGTCTTCTCTCTCCCTCTGATAGTGTTCAGATACCTCTCCTGGGGAACGCTTATGTCCAAGCAAAACAAAAATAAAAAACCTTTGCTTGGACTCTTTCCCCTTTCTTGTACAGGGTCTGTGACTGGCCTGGTCCTTTTCCCTCTTTTTTAAGTTCAGGGGGGGAGGTCTCTTCACCTACTCAGAGCTGACAATAAAATAGTAGAAAAAAAAAACAACATAAAACTTAAACGTACAAGTCGGGTTCAGCTTCTTGTCCCTGGGCCAACCCATCTCCAGCAGAGTTCTCTGCCCCTGTTTCCTGCGTCACTTTCTTCCCACAGCATTCTCCCTGCCAGGGTCTTCTGGCCATGCTGAGCTCCCAGAGCTCTACTGCTGACTCCCTGTCAGCTCTTTGGAGTCAAGAGCATCCCACTTGACATCTCAGGTCCCAGGACTCCACTTCTTCCTCCTCCACTCTACTTCCAATCTCTCCTTTTCTTCCATCCCCTGGGGCCATTCTAGCTACACAGAGCAGCTGTTCTGAAACTGTGGCTCCCAAGACACTCCCTGATAGCTCACCCCAACCATCTCTCCCCTCACTGCTTCCACACCTCCAGGCGCAAGTCTTTTCTTGTTTTTGTTATCTCCTTCACAGGCTACTAGAAGCATAAACTAAAAAAAACCATAAGGAAACCATTTTAGTAAGACCATAGATTGTGTGGGTACGTGAATAGTTTCTTTGGAAAGGGGAGGGGGGAGAGGGAGAAGGTAGACTAGGTGTGGGGAGTGCTTCACATGTTAGTAACATCAAAAACTGGGCTCCCTAGAGTTAAGCACTAAGTTGTCTTCTCAACCACAAATTGTAAGCTTATTTTAAGCTTAAAATCATGCACCTTAGAGTATGCTTCTAAAGAGAAAAGAAATACCCTCAAGTAATCATCTCAGTGTTAAAACTAAGATCATTCAGTTAGGTAGAATAAGGTCCTTTCTGGATGAGCCTCATTAAATTTCCAAGACAACCTCCTCAATATATATTTTATGCAACCTAGGCAATTGCTATATGTAAAGGGAATCCCCAGGGTATGGCTTGAGAAGCCTGGTAGCAATTTCAGATTTAGCTTGTACTGTAACCTTTCTTGGAAGTTTACAGTATACATCACTAATGTAATTACTAGAATCTCCGAATAGTGGGAAGGGGAGCAGTTGTTAAAATGATCACTCACTGACAATTTAAAAATTGCTAGCAGGGAGTTAAGGTTCTCCATATCATGTCCTTCCTCACAAAATTGGAAAGGATTATACTTAATTGAAAATTCCTTTCTTGCTCTCTCCCACCTAATATTCAAACATAGTATTTAGGAATGAATACAAGAGCCTGAGGTGGGATGGGGGAATACATAGATTGCCAATACTTGTAACTGTCTTTTGACCTCCACTGTTATAGCCAACATAACATTATGTAGCAGGCAAAAGAAACATGAAACATGGGCTACTGTCATATCATTTCAGTTTTGAAATTTGCCTGCTTTTAGGAAAGACAGTTACTGAAATAATTGACATACCTGCATATCAACTGTCCAGAAGTTCAAAGAAAGCATTCAGTACCAAAGGAATTTTTCAAAGGAAAAAAAATACTGCCTGGAGGTCATAGCTAGCATTCTAGCATCTGTGTTAAGAACCACTGCAATATCATAAAGAAGGAAGAGAAGAAAAATAGGAGCGTGCTAGGAAACTAAAAAAGGAAAAAAAACTAAAGAAATCTGGAATAAGTGCTGAGGGTGTTTACTCATTTTAAAAGAAAAATGATTGCTTACATAATATACCAAAGTAATATTACTGACTCCCCGATTCTGCTACTTACTTGTAAGATAGATACAACGTGCCTAATTTGTTTCTAGATTTACTCTGTGTTTATGCTGTTCTCTCCCCCTTGAAATGAGTGGATTTAGTCAGTAAAATAAACTAATGAAGAAGTTAAATAGGTGCATTATGGGTAGAGGCAGAACAAGCTTATTTATCGGTCCCAGAGAGTGGGTCTTAACCTTGTTATAGAAGAAAAATATTTGGGATGAAGTAGTTACTTACATCTCCATGTTTATTTGAGCCTCTCTTTCCCACAAATACTCATGTCAATTGTAACAAAGGGACAGAGAGAAAACAGAGATCACTTACTCATTTCAGCATGCCCTACCCAGTTGCAATGGGTTAGAATTATTTCTACCTCAGGTCAGATTTAAACTGGTGTCAGAAGCTGGCAGGAAAACAAGAATTCTGTTTGGGGTTTTTTCAATGAAAAAAGAATAAAAATAAACCTCTGGGGTTTCTTTTTCTCATTACACATTAAGACAAAACTGAAACTTTTCAAAAAGCTGTGTTAAAAAAAAAGAAAACATAAGAGAATGCTATACCCGACAAGCTTTAGATTATTTCCTTGCATATGGAAGACCCAGGGGTTGTCTCCATGATGCCTGGCTCAGAGCAGAACCTGAACCCAGGCCCCATTCTATTGGAGGATTTTGAGGCAAGCCTTTCCTGACTGTCCTTCCTCTCCAGTAATCCCTTCCTATATCTAAGACCTCTCCTGACCTCCTTTATTGAGGACTTTTCCCATTCTATTAGATTTCTTCTAGATGGAACTGCAGTAGGCCATGTCTCCTGCAAGTTCTGTATTAGGTATCATTGTAAGCTCTAAGTCTTGTAAATACACTCCTCCAACTGGTAGGTGTTTCAGGTGGTGCTTACTAACTAGCCAGGTGAAAGGAAAAAGACAAAAAAAATGATGCAAAAGTAATCTTATATGGAGAAATAAAAGATGTTTCTCCTTCAGGGAAAACAAGGAACCCTTACACAAACAGAAATATAGTTGCATAGTCTTTAACATGGTTTTCTTGCAAAGGCAGAAACTACTGCAACAGCCAATGTAATGTCATTGACCATGAAGCTAAAAAAATAAATGTAATAAGTGTTACAAAAGAATCAGAACAATCTTCTTCCTATCTCAGGCTCATATGTAACAGTAAATCTAATCAATAGGCAGGTGACAGACACTCCATATATTCTTGAGAACTTTACCTATATATTTTTATATATATTTTTTATTTCATAGACATATTAAGATTTCTAATATAAACCACTGAAAGAGGAAGACAACACACCAAGTTCCATTATGTGAGGGCTTTGGATTTTTTTAACATTTTTCTTTATCGCATCAGTGATCCCTGATTACTCATTATGAATCATTAGAAACAATAGAATCATTATGTTTTTAGTTCTCAGTATTACATACTAGATACTTGACCTATCATTCAAAGAGTTACTTTTTTGCCTTATTACCAATTCAGCTTTAACTTGTTTCTCCTTTGGTCAGCAGCACAGTTCAGTTGCTGTAACAAACATGAGGATGGGTTGAGCTCTTCATCACATACTTCTGCCTAGATCTAACATAAAAGATTTCTTCTGTAACCATCATCTCTCTGCTTTAGCTTAATCATCTGTAAAATGTGAACAATATATATTTACATATTCCATAAAACTGTGACAAAGGCTAAATAATTGATGTTTTTATAAAGGGCACATCTACATGTGCAATTAATCATGACTAAATTTACTGCACATTAAGCTAATGCACAGTATGCAATTTTTGGCAGGTGGTTACATCTGCAGGGACTTGGCACTAAATTTACTGCCACGTCACTCCATCCCTGCCACGTGCCCCTGTGGCCACTGTAGAGAGCTCCAGTGTCCAGACCTAGCTGCTAGTACTTGGCAGCCATTTTGGAAAAGCCTCTGTTCCCTGGCTAGTCCATCCCTGCCCAGGAGCCATGTACCTAGTGGGCAGAATGCAGCAGATCCTTCCTTGCCCACCCTGTCTCCACAAGAATTACTTGAGTATTTCTGACAGACTTGACAGCTTTACAACGGATGGTGATCAGCTCATGGTCACTGTCCCCAGCTTCTCTTCGATTGTTAGATCACTGATAAGGTTGTCCCCACTTGCCAGTACTAGATCGAGCAGTGCTTTACCTCTCATTGGCCCATAGACTTCTTGCATCGGATAGAGCTCATCCACACACATGAGAAAGCTTTGCAACCATTCATGTCTGGCTGAGTGTTCTTCCCATGAGATGTCTGGGTAGTTGAAGTCTCCCATGACAACCATGCACTGGGAGCATGCAGCCTCAGCCAATTCCCTGCAAACTCCTGGTCAAGCTCTTGATTCTGGATGGGAGGTCTGTAGTAGGCCCCCACTACTGAGTCCGCTGTGCCATGTTCCCCATGGATTTTAACCCAGAGGGTCTCCAGTCATCCACCCTGGGTGCTAATGTCAGCTTGCAGGGACACGTAGCTTTTCTTGACATAGAGAGCCACCACCCTTTCTATGCACTTAGACTCTCCTATACAGAGTAGAGATGTCAATACCTGCATCCCAGTCATGGGTGGAATCCCACCAGGTCTCTCTTATCCCTATGACATCGTACTTATTTGTGTTAAGCAGGAGGACAAGTTCCTCCTGTTTATTCCCAAAGCTCCTGGCATTTGTGTACAGGCAGGTAAGTGTCCCCCTGGGGGCTCTTCTCTTGCCTACAGATTGTTCCAGGGCTGGGGTAGGGGTGGACTCCCTTAAGTGCCTTGGCCTGCTGGCTTTGCAAGGGTTGCTCAACAGGCCAGCGTTGGCGGTAGTCCCCCTGTCCCCTGGGGGGCTTAGTTTAAAGCCCAGTGGATCAGGTTAGTTAGTCTGGCTGAGAAGAGTCTCCTCCCCAGTAGAGAGAGGTGGAGGCCATCCCTTTACAGCAACTTGCTGCCTCTCTCACCAAAGAGCAGACTGTGGTCATGGAAGCTGAAGCCTTCCTGATGACACCGGCACTGCAGTCTTTGGTTCACTATCTTGATCCTCCTCTCCCTCCTCAGCCCATAGCCCAAAAACAAGGAGGATCGAGGAAGGCACCACTTGCGTCCCCAAGCTCTTAAGCCCCATTTCCAAATCCCTTTAGCACTTCCTGACCTGGATGGGAGGGCTCTGAGCTGCATTATTTGTGCCTGCATGGATAAGGAGCATAGGGTAGTGGTCAGTGGGCCAGAGGAGCTCAGGGATCATCCTCTCCGCGATGTCTTGGATATGAGCTCCTGGGAAGCAGCAGACTTTCTGGGCAGCAGATTGCACCCTCAGTCTCCCTCGGGATGGAGTCTCCTATGACAAACACTTTGCATTTTGTCTTAGGGAGAGTGGGGACAGTAGCTATAGTTAAGCCTGTGCTGTCTACCAGAACTGGTAGCTTAGCAGGCTCTACTGGGGCTGCAAGAGACTCATACCTGTTGCAAAGCTCCAATGGGGTGGGGACCTTGGTGCGGCAGGCCTTGGGCCCTTGACCACCTTGGTCCAACCCCTTGGCTAGACAGCATGGGAGGTCCCCAAGTCCTCTTTTGTCCTGGAAGGTAACCATGGTCTACCCTCCACCTCCAGGGGGTGAAGGGCCTGGTAGTAGGAGTCAATCTCCTGCTCACCATTCCTGATGGTACACAGTCTCTGAACTGTAGCCTAGAGCTCCTCCAATTGGTGTGCCAGGACCCCAAAAGGGAGAAGACCTCACAGGAGGAGGTGGCCATGCTCCCTATGTAGGAGGGTCTGGGAGTCATTGCTCCCCATGTAGGAGGGTTAAGAAGGAGTCATTGCTGGCTGCTCCATATGGCAAGATCTGGGGCTGTGCCAAGGGCAAGGCAGCCACTGACCAGGGCTTCCCAAGCTGGATCCAGCAGCTGGGGAGAAGGGTGGGGCAGGGTGCTGAAGACCCAAGGTCCCTTCCTCTAGTGGTATGTCACTAAACGGGTCAAAATGGAGTGGGGACTTGGGCAGGCTGTCCCTGCTGGTGACACTTGCAGGGGTGTGACTTGAGTCCCAGGGCACCAAAATCCAGGCCAGCTCCTCCATAAAGGCCATGGTCATGTTGTCATGACCACACCAATGACTGTAGCTGGTCATGGCCATTTACCACGCCTGCAAGGCCTTGACTTTAATGCAGCACTGCCACACTGGCCAGGAGTACCCTCACTCCCACATGGCACCTGAAAGGGCCTCATAAATATGGATGTTTGAGTGCCCGCCCTGCTTGATTCGCCTGAGCACCTTCATGCTGCAGAGCTGAGCAGGAGACAAGCTACCCTGCCTATTCCTCACCAGTTCCACACTTGTGCAACTGATCAGGGAACAGGTTCCTCAGCCTCCACCCCACATGTGGTGTGGCAGCTGGGAACTATCCTGGTGATGGGGCAGGTCCAAGCCCCATGGCCCAATTAATTGGATGATCAAAGCATGGGGCTTAGAAAGAGCTGCAGGGATGAGAGGGGGGCTCACCCCTACCCCAATCTGCTGATGGGGCAGCTAACAGCAAGTTAGCTGCTATCTTCCCCATTGGTGCATCAGGGCAGGGGGCTGGGAGCTGCCCCTACCCTGCATTTCCTTCCAAGTCCACTGCCCTTGATCAGGTAACCAGAGATAGGAGATCCCTGTTTTTGGGACAGGGGGACATTGTTCCTGCCCCAGCACCAGGCAGCTGGTGCAATGTCCCAGGCCTGTGCTCCCTGCTAGCGCCTTGGCTAGAACATAGGGGAAATATAGAGCTTCCCCTGGTGGCAGCAGGGGTCCATTGCAAAGTCCCAGGAATTGGGAGCAGTTTGCTGCCATTACCAGCAAATCTGCTCCTGCTTCCTTGCATGTATAGACACCTGCCCAAGAGTGTTTATTCACGAGTAGTTTACTCACAAGTAAATTAATCTCAAATCAAATGCATGTGTAGATGCACCCAGTCTGGTCTCTATGGCACAGTATACAATTCACTTTTCTCTATATCCTAGAGAAAAAAATAGTAATCTGACCCCTTTATACCCTAGAGAAAAAAATACCATTTGCAGGTATCAAATTTAATTGTGATTAGTCATTTTTACTGCACAGTAAGGGTGTGCATATATATATATTCAGCTTTGCAGCAATATAAACTATACTCTGGTACATAGTTAAAATTGGAGCTAGAAAAATAAGTAAGTAGGTAGATGCTTCCGCTCTTCTCTCCTTCCCCCCGCCCTACCCCTCACTTTCTTCTAGAAAAATAGCCGAGAAATTATGAGTTCTGGTATATTTTTATATGGATCCTGAGTTGCAGAGCTTGGTATATTCTAGTAAATCTATAAATATATAACCAAATATATGTTAGATATAAAATATTATACAAATGCATATAATCAAAATGTTGGAGTCTGCAGAACGGTTTCTCTTTCTGATCTATTTTATGTTAAGTGAAACACTTCTGTTCATAGTTGGAAAAATCATATAACGTATGTTACTATAAGAAGCATCTTCCCAACTAGCATTTCCTTTCTGTGCTTTTGTACTATTCCTTATATTACCAGTTCAGTAGAGCATAGAGCTAACTCAGCAGTTGCTGATGTAGGTGGCAAATAGGTATTCATTTTAGCTACAGGTGGGTGGGTAAGGAGTCAGGATTGGAGGCATATGAAGTAGTCCTACCTATCTTCAATCAAAATAATATCGCTGAACATATTCAGATGTAGGCAGAAAATTCATTTTGTGTACTAAGGATAAGAGACTTAAATTACTGATCAACCTTTCTTCTAAATGTCAACTCATATTTCTCTCATTTTCCCCCCAGAAAAAACAAAACAATTCTTTTGAAAAGGACTTTCCAATCTGGAACCATCTGTTGTTCCATAAAATGTTATTTCACAGTTGTAGATTGATTCGTGGAGAGATTCTGAATTGATCCTGTTGTAATTAGGATTAGTCTTTGTACTTTCAACTGTACTGTACGATGATCCAGAGCTTTCTGATCAGGGAAGAAAATACAACTGAGAATTCACTAAATTACCATGGCTTTGCCATAATATGCCTAAACTGAGAATTGCTGCCTACTGTAATAGTTATCTCAGGTCTCCAGTTGCTTTTTAAGCATTTGTAGAGCTGCAGTAACACACCCACTTTTTCTGATGAAGAATTAACGGCATAATTCTGTAACCTCCCACTTTTGAAGGTCTGTGTTTTTCTTTTTTAAATCTGCTTGTGCTAGCTGCCAAAACCACATATTTAATATGGAATCTGAAAATGCAGAAAGTCTTTT
>JAGPOW010000304.1:91814404-91825258 GCA_030014935.1 Caiman crocodilus
TGACCCCAGCACTTGTTTCCTGCCATTGGCAGGGGGTCAGACTAGATGGCCTGCTCTAGGCCCCTTCTGACCCTAGTTACTATGAAACTATGAAACTCAGTTCTCTGATATGTCAGAACTCACCTACTTTTTCACATTCCCTTTTAGTGTTGGTGATACACATTTGAGCACTGTATGCTAAGCATTACTGACTTGGTGGAAGATGGCAGTGGTTCACTGCAGGATGCAAAGTGAGGAGTGGTTGAATCCAACATATAATACAAAAGTACTAAAAAAAATTATTAGCTGTTACACGATGACTAGTTTGCTTACCTGTGCTATAGTTTGAAGTTAAAAGACTAAATTCTGATGGCAATAATGCCAACCTCCACACCAAGATTCATCCATTTACTTCAAAGGAGTTAATTTTGACTATATATTGATAGACATGAGATTGGGGCAGCACTTGGCTAGGTAGCGTATGTCTACATTGTCTCTGTAGAGAGATTCTTTCAAGAATGCCCCATGCCACTAAAGTCTGTGAGCTCTCTTCTCCAGAAGTCACTGCCATTGACTCATGTCCTGCAAAATGGTAGGGGGAAAAAAAAAAGAAATGGACCTTGGGAACTAAAGACAGCAAATACACAATTGGGGGGAGGGACACTTGTTATAATGTCTTTCACTCTTTGGCTGACTATGAATATGAATATATACATGATCACACACACACACGATTCATAATGGCCAGATGTTCAGCTCCTGTAAATCAACTTAGCTCTACTACCATCATCTGAAGATATGGCTCTCTATGAATTTGTAAAGCCTGACAAAATCTATATTAAAAATGTATTGTTTAATATCCTATGAAGCTCTTTCTAAACTTTTTTTCCCAATACTGTATCACTTGATTGATTGATACAACAGAAAACTCATGGACAGCCTGAGGAGAGCAAGCTGGGGAAAGGCACACCGATGATTATGCCATCCATTTCTTCGTGTTATTTTTCCCCTGTGTTTATTGCAGTTGTTCTTCATTTGTAAATGAATGGTGATACATTCCATCATTTTAAATTAAATTTGGGAAATTTTAGTACTCATGCATCTGAAAGACAAATTGCAGCAGCTGGAGTCACAGACTAAGAGAAATAATGTTAACAGTCCTAAATTATCCTGGAAAAGAACAGAAACGGCACTTTCTGGAAACTGCTCTTGCAAAATTTGCTGTAAAGAGAATAGGAAAAAGCACAATTACATGTGCTTTTATTAGAACCTTAAGATTGCAGTCTTATTGGTTCTCTTCAGTTCTGTAAGTGAGTTGTTCTACATCTATCATAAAACTGAAGTACTGAAGTATAGATTAATTTGTCCTGGTACCTTCTACGTTCTAGTGCATAGTACATGTTGGTAAGACTAAAACTGGACAGAGTTGGTTTTGTTTTTAAACCAAAAATCATACTTATTATGATAACATGGTAGTCATAATCATGAATTAATTCCCTTCTGAATAATGACTTGCATTTCTGCACTGATCTGACTGAAGTTTTCTAAAAGCTATCATGTTAAAAAAAATCTATGTAGTTTTTTAGCTAAAGAACAAGCTATTACAAAAGTTAAGGAACATTTCTTCATCTTTTTAAATTTCAGTGATAGCTATCTGTGTTGGGGTGTAAAAATAGCCTTAAGTATTTGCAACTTCAACACTGCAATGTGTGTGTTAATACAGAAACCAGTCAACAAAACAGGCTAAAGAAGAGGTCAAAATGATTATTGTTTTTTCTGTTGTAGGTAGTAGTGATGGTTGTGTTTTGCTTTCCTTTTCCCAACAATCCAGAATGAAGAAACGTAGCAGTGAAACGAAGAATGATCATAAAGTATATATTAGAAATTAGTCTGAAATAAAGTCCTCACGCCCCCTTCAGGTAAAATGTTCCCTTCTGTATATACTTTAGGGGGAGTGGTACAAAGAGCACTAATGCTCTGGTTCTAGCACAAGGGGTAAGTCCTTGGTGTAGGCACTGTGATGGACATCAGGCCTGTGTGAAGCAGCTAGTATTCACTTCGGATTTAGATTCAGCTGATTCGGGGAAGAGTGATTGAATTCGGGGATTCAAATTACTGTTCCAGTTCAATTCACCCAAATCTGATTCAGAGATTCGGTGGCTGCTGAACCTCTGAATCATCCACGCCCACCCCCCACCCACTCTCCCAGCCTGGCAATGGCTGTCCCACCTGTCCCAGCTCTCTGCACTTGTTAAAAAAAAATGCCCCAGTGCTCACTGGGTGCACCTGGGCAAGGGGTGATCCCTGCTGCCCGCCACTAGCACGAGCCCTCCAACCTCCACCTCACTCCCCTAGCCTCACCATAGATGCCCTGCCTGGGCCAGCTCCAGCCCTTTAAGAAAAAAAATAACTGAGAAAAGCACCACACATTCCTCTCCTGCCAGCAGAAGTGATTCCTGCTGCCCCCCGCTGCCCCACAGGGGTCTTGCATGAGCCCCCCAAAGCCCCAAGGCCACTGCAGGGCAGCAAGTCCTCGGGCTTTTCTCAGTTGTTTTTTTTCCTTAAAGGGCCAGAGCTGGCTCTGGCAGAGCAGCTGTGGAAGGACTGGGGGAGCAGTGAGGGTTGCAGGGCTCATGCAGAGCCCCCATGCAGTGGGGGGCAGTGGGGAGCAGCAGAGATCGCCCGCACCCAGCAGCACTTGGTGAGTTGGCACTTTTCTTTAAAGCACTGAGCTGGGGTGGGCAGGGCATTCATGGGGGGCTGGCAGGGGTCCCACCATGATCCCTCCCCCCTCCCCCAGCACCACCTCCCCCATCTCTAGTGCTTACCAACTCAGAGTCAGCTGCAGCTCCCTGCTGCAGCCACCAGAGACTGCCTGAATCATCAAATCTCTCCAAATCTTTTCTGAAGATTCGGAGAGCTTTGAATGAATTCGGACCTTTAAATTGGTCCCCTGATTTGATTTGGATTTGGAGATTCGGCCACTGAATCAGGCTGGATCTCCTTTGAATTGAATCACCACCCTAAGCTTCGCACACCCCTAATAGACATGTATAATATCATCTTCTAAAGGAGCCCTTCATAACCTTGGTGTATGAACAGGTATGGTTGAGACAAAAGATAGGTTGGGACTAAAGATGGGTTGGATGAGTTGAGTCCCATAAGATTCAGACTCTCTGAACTACTGAAATTGAATTAACTGGTTTTTGACTTATATTTGCAAATGAAAACATAGTATAGTTTTTCTATCAAATATTCTCATTTTTCTTCAAATATTCTGCATTTTCTGACAAACTGTAGTAATTTTTAAGGGGAAAAATCCCTTGCAGAATCAACCACATCTGACAAGGGGACATATAATTATTATAACTTACTGGGCTCTTGGAGCCTTCCTTGCTGTAGGAGGCCTGTGCAAGGGCTGATGGCAACCTCACAGTCCATTTAAAGAGGGATTAATGCAAGTAGGTCAATTACAGTAACAGAGGGGTGGCAGAAACCACGTTCATTCTATGACCCTCTCCCTCAACAGCCACAAAACAGGGCCAAGACATGGAAATGGAGGGAGGGAGAGATTCTAGCATTGTATCCAATTCTGCACCCTCTCTTGGATCTCCTCCAACAGCAGTGTGTTCTGCATTGTGCCCCACAAAGAACAGTACAGTACAGTTTTGTGCTTTATCTCTGGAAGTAAATTTAAATTGATTAGGACTCTCCTGCAGTACTCCTGTTCTAAAAGAACAACAGTGATCTTATAAACTGCTAACAAAATTTTGTGTTTCAAAATGATTGTACTTGGGGGAGCTAGAGGTGAAGAAAATACTTCTAAGACCATTTTAATTTCCTTCGCTGTTTACTTGAACAATAGTAAGGTATGATGTTGCAAAGAAAATTGCATTCATGTATTTTATGATAGAAGAGGGCCAAGAAAACATTCTGTAGTGTAAGCCCCAAAGCCTTACTTCTGTTGTTATTTTTAAGTCCTTCCTCATATGAAGGAGTCTGTTCCTCATGAGTAATTTTGTTGATTTGACAATGAGTATACTCTAAATGAGAAGACTGATAACAAGGGTGAGAATCTCTTGCACGTCTGTAAAGTGCATTGCTGAACTCTCAGAGAAAACAGCAGTGACTTTTTTAGCCTCTGACCTCTAGTGGATGGCAGCTCTGAGGTATATAGGGTATATCTACACTTTGTATGTAGCAGATGGGAATAATACAGTCAGGCACTTGGAGCAGCTGCTATACACAGGGCAATTTCCAGGTGCAGTTGCATCATGTGATCACCATTTTTTTCTGCTCGCACCCCCTACAAGCCAGTGCCTAGGGTGGTTGGTCACCCTACTCTTGTTACATCTCTGTCTCTAGAAAGAATCTGTCAATATGACCTACTCAACTGTTTCTGCTTATATGTGCCAAGCCTAGAAATTGCTTCACCCATATGGATGTTCAAGCATATCAGAATTCAGTCTTAAGAGCACATAAAGATTTCATCACCAAATTTCCAGGTTTGGCATAGTAAGTAGATGTTTCCTCCCCGGACATTTCAAGAACCTGGTGTAAGCATATCTATCCGTGGAGTTAGAGCACGGTATCTAGTATACTCCTCACTACCTTCCCCTTATGAGGAAGCACTGCAATAAGCCTATAGTCCCATCAACCTTACAGGGCATAAAATATGGGCTACAGGATACTTTAGCCAAATATTTCGCTTAATATTGCAGCTTCCAATTTTGCTTCTAACAATGATACCATTCTTTTTGGAGGCTTCACTTTTACTCAAAACATCCTTGTGTTTGTACATTTAAATCTATACCTCTACTTTCAACTCTGTTATATAGTTTCTATCAAATTAGATTCTCAGTGGTGAATACTGATTTTAGAAACCTCAGGATACAGAGAGGCAAATTACAACATGACAGATACTTACCATACCATAGTTCTTCCCTAGTAACTCCCTGCATACTCATTTTGGCCCTGTGGTAATTAAAAATTAGACCAGGAACAGGACTAAGCTTCCACAGCTTAGCTTTTATTTACTTCAGGATAAGAGCAGGCACTTGTAGACAGGGCACAATTGATTTCACTCTGTGTGTCCACTTACATAGCTGCTTTCCAGCTATGTAAGTGGCATTTGCAATTTTATTCATGATGCAGTACAGATATGAAAGCTTGCAGAGTAGGTTGTATCCTGGCCAGGGAAGTATGCCTCTCCATATCTAGCAAAAACCCATGATTAACCAGCAACAGAAGAGCCCTTCTGTGTATCATCCCCAAAAATTGAGTTAAGACATTTCCCCATTAAGTGGAGGATGTGGTTTCCCTCCGTACCCCTCAATACAGGGACTTCCCCATGCCTCCTCTGCACTGTACAGTCTCCATGTGGATCCTCCCCCCCATACCGGCCCTCTCCCAAAGAGCCCAAAGAGGCTTAAATCTGTGCATCTTCCATTTCCTGACATAGTGCATTAACCACCAGGCTACAAGTTAGCCATTCTTCAGAGTCTCTCTTGAAACCGGTCCCCTAAATAACCAAAAGAGGGAGCTATGTGTAGCCAAGCCAAAATAACCAGGCTAGAGGATATGTAGTTCAGCAAGATTGATACTGCCCTGGAAAAAGAAATTAGCTCCTGGGCTTAAGCCTGGACCTTTGCTCCTAAAAAGAAAGAACTTTCTCCACTGCTCTCTATCCATTCTAGCTAATGAATATTAAATGCAAGGTGCTGTGACTCATCTCTTGCTGTAGATCAACTGATAGGATATGGGCAAACAAATTAAGGTTGTTACAGTCACAGTTTATTGGTAAAACCTCTAAGGGGACCTGATCTTCAGAAAGTGCCAGAAATTCATCCTCTAAACATTTTGACTATCCCAGAAATCGAAGCAGTTGATATCACTTATTACTTTTGAAGATTTTGGCCTAAGTGTGCATATGATAAAAGCAACACAAGCATCAAGCTTGCAGATATCATCTAAATGTGAGGAGGCATCCTTAACTAATTAGAATTGACCTATCTCCATCACTTTCACCGGACTAGTAGCCGACCCTTCACTCTTAGGATTTTAAATACAATCTACTCCTGCTTTCGTTGACATCAGTGGCAAATACTCCACTGAATTCAGTAGAAGCAAAAGTAGATTGTTAGCTATAGGATTTATTCTAAGTATATAATGTAAATATATTTATATTATTTTTTTATTCCATTTTTTTTCATATACTATAGTTACTCAAATCCAAGACAAGTTTTGTCTTTTTTGTCTACCCATTTAAGAGGATGGGAGGTGGTGGAGGGAACATCTTTGATTCAAGTATTTACCAAAGCAGGTGGTGCTGTGGCCTGAGTCCCAGGATCAGCCAAGAGGACACCTCATGGCATTGGTGGCACAGGCAGGGGAAGGGGTCATGCAGAGATCATACAGTGAGGAAGAGGCATAGGGATGACCATGCATCAAAGGACAGGGAGGTGCAAGGGAGACCACACAATGCAGGGGAAAGCATAGGGGAGACTGTGCAGTGCAGCTGGGAAATCACAGGCGAAATTGCTTGGTGTGTGGCCTGGGAGCAGTGCAGGGGAGACCACACAGTAGTAGGGAAATGGATTCATCTCCAACCAACCCATCACTGCTACCTGGCCAGGGCTGGATCTACCATATGCTGTTCCCCATAGCCACACCATAAGGTAAGTGGTAGTGATGGAGGAGAGACAGGTGACTGGGTTGGGTGGGGTGGGGGAGGGCAGGAGGTATTGCAAGGGGAATGTTGCCAGCCTTGGCCATTTTCAAGATTCCTTGACCAAGCGCAGAAGTAAGGCTTTGGGGCCATTTGCTTAGCCAGTTTCTAACTGATGGTAGAAAGAACCTTTGGAGATGTGACAACCAGCTTGGTCAGCAAAGTTAAAAAAAAGCAATCAATATGTCCAGCTAAATCAGTAGAGACCCTATTAAACAAAGCAGGCATCTTGGAAGATGTTATAAGGGAAGACCATAGATTAAATAATCCAAATAAATTATATCATAACTTTCAAATAGATTAGGTTTTGCTATAATAGATATATTTTTGCTAAGTTTCTTAAATAAGTTCTAAGCATAAAACAGCCTACTCAGGGAAGATGACAAACTAAGATCAAGAAGAAACAGGAGTGTATTTAACAGCAATGAAAGAGAAAAGAAGGAAAGGAGATAAGAAACCCTCATTTTTACTTCCCCAAGGGCGTAAAACTCAACTAAGTGACACCTTCCAAGTCCACAAGAGATCTAATTCAGTCCAGTCCCCAAGGTTTCAGTGAAACAAGAATATTTAAATAAAACCAATCAGAGACCATTTATTAGAATATTTAGAATAAGCCATCCACAAATATAGGGTATAGGCTGCAGGGAGAGCTGTACAAATTCAAATACCTACTGCCAGCCTGCATGCCACCTTGAGCTTCCTCAGCTGGTATAGGTCTGTGTTGCTTATGTTGCATTGTCACAGGTATCCATATGGACTTTTGGAAAACTCTTTGTGTTTTCAGATGTAGCTAATAAAAATTTGGGCTATAGATCTGTTTCTTGCCTCATTTATCAGTAGCCAACCTACAGTGTTACTTGCAATGCAGGTAATAGAATTGCAGTCCCTGGGTGGACGCAAGCACCAGGGGGTAGGCTGCCATCCTTCATGCTGCAGTGAATTTAAGATGATCTTCCAATAATTTTATTCTATACAAGGAAAATTATAACAAATGTATGTTTTTCCAGGTATTGAATTTAATGATATCTGAAGTCATCTTGGATTCAGATAAATATGGTATGTATGTATGTTTGTATTAAATGGAATATTTCTAGTTTCAGGTATTTTTAAAAAGTTTGTTCATTCACTTATTTTCAGACCAATTATTCAATCCATAAAAAATTGAATGCAGTAGTAATATCCAGACAAGTTTCCTTAGGTGAATTTGATATCTTTTATTAGACCAATAATAGTAATATCCATGGCTTTAAAATATAATATGTGGGACCAAAGAACCATGATTTGAGGTGACAGACAAACATTCACCATATGTTTTATATACATTTTTTTCCCCTAAACTAAAGCAGACCTACATTTGTGTAATCTCTCATCTGCTCTTGGGTAGCTTCAGTTCCATCATCTGCAGGGAATCAAGCTGCTTTTAACAATAAACATTGAGCTGTATTTTCAGAAACAACCTCAGTCAATGGGTTTATGAATAGACTATGAATTAACCATTATGCAAGCATCTCTTCACCCTGATGTGCTTCTACAAAAATACTCAGTTATATTTTTCATATGTTCAATACCCCTATTGTTCCCTAAAATTCTATATTGGAAGTAATAAAAAAATGCAGTTTAATTTATTAATGCATGATGTTATGCTAACTAACGCATTCTGCAACTATGCCATGTACAGTAAGTATGTATGATGTGTGTTAAGAGTAATGCCAAGTTAAAAGAAAGATCAGGTTCTTTCTATATGGAATCAGGGCATTTGTAGAGAGTTTCAAATCAAGAAAAAAATAGATTTCAATTCTCCAGAAATGAAAGTCAGGCCTCAGAACTGAAAGGAATTTTCTCTTATGATACATAACAGCTAAGTACATTGTCTTCTGCCAAAGGTGGATCCAGAGGGGATGTAATTACATGGTTATACTGCCCCTGCTTTCAGACCATGCCACAGGAGCAGCACATAGGGACTTTAAAATGTCCCCATATCAAATAATTCTTCACATCTCCCACTTCCCCCTTCCTGCACCTGCGGGTACCACTGTACCCACCTTCCCTGGCTGACCTAGGGGTGGGAGAAACTCAAGAAGCATACTCCTGTGATGCTCCAGTGGCAGTAGTGGGTGGATTCCTTCTCCCTGCCCAATCCCCTTGAGTATCCCCTTCCAGCCAGGGAACAGACTCAGGGAGGAAGAAAGTTGCCTGCTGTCACCACCACTCCTGCTGCCATTATCCAGAGCAGGGCTACTAAATATGGATGGAAGAAGAGTAGGTGCCAAGAGTGGTCTGCAGGGTAGAGAGGGATTATCATCTGATCTGGAGACTCAAAAAAAAGTTTCCAACTGCTGTTCCCACCACAAGGCCTGCCTATCCCAGTATGTGTGGGGAAAGAGTAGGGAGCAAGGATGCAGCCACCCCTTCAGCACTTGTCACTGCTCTTGCACCCTCCTTTACAAAATCCTGGATCTGCCTGTATCTTCTAGGAAAAACTGAACATGGACAAATTGCATATGCAAATAAAATTCTGGAATGTAAAAAATTCAGCTTAAAGATGCTTGTAGGGTACCGTTTTTATTTTATTTATTTTGCTTGCATTTTCTATTTGGGCTTCAACTGGTATCTCATTTGTGTATCATTTATGTATGCAATAGCATCCTTCCAACCAGGATATAATTTATTATTATATTGTTCACACTTTGGGTTGCATTGCAATACCAATATAATCCCAAATTGAAACATACTCAAATTTACGTGGAAAAAAAGGTCATATGTGCAGGTTACCTTTTGTTTGTAAGTCATTTGGGAGTGAACTATCATTTAGTTTTGTGTTCGTACAGTACCTAGCATGATGGACTTCTAGTCCTGTACATAGAATAGTTAGCCTACCCATAACAGGCAACTAAGGTCAATGGCTTTTTCTCCCAGAAAACATTCCTGCTGCTTGTTATCATGGGAATATACAACTCTGCCCCTATGAGTACTTGATACTGATCCACAACTAGGGCTTCTAGGGGCTTGAGTAATTTAGATTAAATATTTGCAGCTAACTTAGCTGTTGATTCCTTTTAAATGTCAGATGTGAAGAAATGATTTTAATATCTTAAATATCACTGTTTTAAATAAGAATTTCATAGTATATATTTTTCAAGCATATTTTGGAACTGACAGCAGAGTTGGCTGAAAGTAAGAAAAATAATTTCTTAACTGAAATGAAAAATGATTTCAAAATGATCTCTCAGAAATCTCATTTTCCTCCCATTTTCCACGCAAAAAAGTCATTTTCACAAATGAAAGTTCTCAGAGAAGAATTTTTTTAAAGCTTTGTGGCCAAACTGACAAATGAAAACTGGCAACCTACCTAAATCTATTCCTACAATAACTGAAACCATAAAAAGCATCCTTACAATATTTTGCAGTATTGTATTCACTGCAACTTTTGAACAAACAGAAAATATAAAATTACCTTAAGTGTGTGTTTTTCTTTTTTAAAGAGATCTGTTTCTTAAAAAGAGGCCAAACAAATAAAAACTGAATTAAGTGGTATTATTTACAACTGGAAACGTGGACCTGCTCACTGTATTAGCTTGAGTCATTTCTGTTATTACTTTGTTTTTCTTGCTGTAGTCATTCTTTTCACAGTAAAACTATAATGCTGCTATACACAAACTTAACTTTACTCATGCCATTGAAGTGAATGCAATTTCTCATGTGCTTAAATAAAGAATGTGCATGTTTGCAGGGGGCTTAAGCCACTGCAGTTAATTTAAAACATATTTGAATTATTGTATTTTGGGAAATGTAACAAGAAAAAATATTGGTTTTAAGACTAGATTTTCTTAATAGGAAATCTTTGAACTAGCCGGATGAATGATGAAGATAGCAGTTGAAGAACAGACTTCTAAGTAAAAAGTTATAAGAGTCTGTTTGGAAAACAAGTTATTTTCGGAAAAATGAAAGTGAAGATTTTGGAATTTTTCTGTTTAGCTTTTAACAGTATTTCATGCCAATGACATAGATTTTGTTACTTACAATTCTTTTATTTCCCTCTCTAAAACTGGAAAAGAATCGTCTGCAGTTCTGGAAGACTTATGTTTCCATTAAAATAAAAAAGAAACAAATTAAAGTGTCTGTGTTTCAATGAGCTCTAAGATGGCACT
>JAGPOW010000304.1:91832806-91868436 GCA_030014935.1 Caiman crocodilus
TTTACTTACAGTCCTTAGGCTGTAGGCACATTCCTTGAAGTTACAAACTTAAACAGGAACTCAGGCACACAGAAGCTCACACTCATGCAGGGTATGGGGTGTCAGATGAATCCGACGGGGAGTCGTTGTCAGTTGATCAGGCCTCCTTTGTGGCTTGGAAACGCACACGGGATCTCTCCTCATGCGTGTCCGAGCTTTCCTCCGGTTTGGGCGGGCATTGCCCAAGCCTCTTATTTGGTCAGTGAGCCAATTGCCGACCAATACGTATGCATAATTTAACGTGAGCCAATCACAAGCATGCACTCGCTGGGGCAGCTGCAAGGTTTTGGTGGGCTCTGACCATGCACCGAAACTTTTCCCGCGCTACAGGAGGAAAATCCCTGCATCCATGCTTGCAATGTGCTCAACAGAGCTGTGCCAAGGCATCTTTTAACTGTTTTGCACAGACGCAAGGGAGCAGCACAGAAGGGTTTTTTGACCCGTGAATATCCAGGGGTCAAAAAAAAATTTCAACAAATTAAAAGCATCCCCCCCAAATAACAAAAAAACCAATAGGAAAAAACAATCAGAGAGGTGTGTGTGGCAGTGGCAGCATGCACTGCCCAAAACTGCAGACTAGCTAGCTAGAGCCACGCACTGCTGCTGACCAGGTTCTGCATAGCAGGATCACTGCTGCTGCTGCAGCCCCAAGAGGCCCCAGGACCCCAGGTAAATCTTTTGGGGCCAGCCCAGTGCTGGTCCCAGCCTACCAGGGTAACTTGCTGTGCACCAGCACACATGTGGCACAAGTACTCACTGGGAACAACTAGCAGTGGCACAAGGTGCATCGCCAATAATTTTCCCTGGGAAACCGAACATTCACACATGTCTGGACACTGCCATTGAGTTCAGTGAGAATTGAAATTGAAAAAGGAAGGCAGAGCTGGCCGCAACATTATTTTCCATTAGTGCAGAACTTTTAGTATGTATTCATTTCTTGTAGTTACATAAGGTCAATGTTATTGGCATATAAGAGCTTGCATTTGTTGGCCCACAATTAAAAACTCCAGGTAGTATGATAGTACAACTAATCAACAGCATTCTCATTCATACAGAACATCTCCATACACTATAGAAAGTCATCATGAAAAAAAACGAAAGGTAGTGGCAAATACACAGGATTTATATAGATATTCTAGTTCCTGGGGAGGTGGGAGGGAGCTATTTGAGATTTTGGAATAAAAAAGTGGTATTTCTAGTGAAATGATCAGTACTAGGCAAGTTAAAAGGTATATTCAGACCCTATTCCTTCAAACAATTAATAGAACTTTATCTTTCTGGCCACAAGTTCAGGGCCATTAAGTGTCATCTTTAGTTTTCAAAGTTACTAATAACTGGGTGCATCTACACAAGATGTTAACTGCACAATAACCAAAACCTATGCTAATATGCTACTGCACATAGTATTAGCCTACTGTGCAGTTAGGATCTGTAAAAACCCATGCACTAGCGCTACTGCATAGTGCTAGGTTACTGTGCATTGATTTAGTACTTGGTTATGCAAGTACTAAACTTAATGCACCGTAACCACGTTGCATTAATGAACATGTAGATGCACCCTCTAAGACTGATGAAGCTACACCAGTAAAAAAAAGGTAACACTGTAAAGGTAAGAATGTCACATGTTCATGAGTACGGCTAGATCTGTGCTTAAAACATTGAACCCCCTCCCACCCACTCACTATAACTTTGTTGACTAGGTCTACCAACAAGCTCTTTTACTTAAGAAGGAAGGGCTTTCTTTTTATTATATAACATGTACTTGAATATAAGATGAGGTTCTCCCCCCCACACACACACAACTACCCAGTCAGAATGGGGAAAAAAGTCATTCATCTTACTTTTGCACATAGGAAAGCCTTCTCCATTAAATACATTGTATATTATTAAATTGTTGCCAGAAGCAGCATGAACTCAGTCACAGAAATCAATTATGAGTTGACTGAATACAGCCCACACTAAGTATGCCTGTAAAATATATTGCCCATACAAGCCAACATACTGATAGGGAACTTTCTTCTTATTGTTACAAAACTATCAAAACTTAAAAACCTATTTCCATTAGCTTATGTTGCGTCACAAAAAACTACCATCAACTATAGGGAACAAAACAATAAATTATCAAAGCTTAAAATGCTTCCAGCAGCTTACATTACAAAACTACATCAACTAAGAGGAAACAAACAATGAGTTGTCAAAACTTAAGGTGTGCTTTCATCAGCTTTCAGAACTTCAGCAAATAAGGCCAAGAAAAATATAGAATGTTTATACATTATCCAATTATTTCCTCTTTCCCCAAAATTCCCATTAACCCAGGGACCTAAACACTTTTGTTTCTTAATACCACATTAGTCCATCACTTTTCAGGCTTGTCTATTAATGCCTATCACCCGTTATCATATACATGTCCTGTCTTAGCCCTCATCATGTCTTTCTTCCTAGCCAAGTCCTGGCCTGTGACTATAGCTTCGCCATCTCTCAGGCCTTATCTTTTCATCCTCCTAAATCTACTAGGTATCTCCATTCTTCTCTTTTCCATAAACCCATCACCTGTCCCTTACCCAGTTCTTGTGTTCCACCAGCAATACCACCCCAGTTTGCTCAAGCCCAAACACAAACTATCTTCTACAGAGTTCCAGGTGTTGGAAAACTAAAATGTTTCTGGCTTTCCACAATGCCTTGCAAAAGCACACTACAGTTTTCTGTGCTGTTCCTGTGTCTTTCCTCTAAATCCCAGCCCACAGGCTGCACAGAAGCACTTCTAGTGTGAGTTGACTCTTAGCAACCAGGTGCTGTTGGAGTTTCTTTGCTTTCCCTCAGACTATTCTGGCAAATTGACATTCCCACAGCACATGCCATATACTTTCTTCCCCATGGCACATTTATCTGGAGCATTTCACTATTCTAAACAGTCCCCAGCTATTATAGATTGCCTGTACCTGTAAAATCCAATGTGCTAGCAGCCAACTGAAGTCTCAGTGTTGCTTCTGTAAGCTTGTTGAACACCACCTTCCAAGTTGTCTGTGCTTCTTTCCCTACATACTCCACTACTGGGAGACAGTGCCTCCTTTTCCTGTCCAAGGCATTGACTCAGTTGTGGCTATTGTCTGAATCTCATACATTCACAAATTTTAGAATGTTTTCATACATTGGCAGCACTATCCAGGCAATGAAAGTGACCTTTTATATCCATGCAATACAGGCAGTCCTCGGACTTATGACAAAATTGGTTCCTGAAAACTGCATCTTAAGTCAAAAGGTTGTAACTCGAAACCAATGTTCTCATTAAAAAATGTTATATGTGGGGGATTGGTTCCTGAACCAAGGCCTAATACTCTGTTTTCACCAAAAATACCCCAGAATTTTGTACTCAACCAATTATAGATGAGTAATATAGCTATATTAATGTATTTTTATTGTAAATAACAATCATATTTATTTGGAAGAACTTAATTGAGGTGACTTTGCTGGACTTTTTGGAGGGCTTTTGGTTGGACTTCTTGAAGAGTTCTTGGCTGGAGTCTTCTCAGGAGTCTTGGCTGCAGGTTTTTCTGGTGTCTTGTCTGCCTTCTTAGAGAAAGTGTCCAAGAAAGTTTGGACAGATGTTCTCCAGGGAGATGGGTGTCACAGCGAACTTGTTTGCTTGTGTAGCATCACATCGGGTCAAGCATTGTAAAGTCAAAACTGATGTCAGAAAGTTGAAATGGTGTCAATTTATAATCGTTGTAAGTGTAAAATGTTGTAGCTTGAAACATTCTAAGTCAGGGACTGCCTGTAACGTCCCTGCATAGTATTAGACAAATCCAGCCCATTCAGTGACCCCTTTTATCCCTTCCATGCAGCATAGACTGGCATACTTTGCATAAAAGAATAGACACATCTGAGAAGACCCTTCTCCCTTTGATTTCTCTTTGTATAATGTTCTCCTAAGCCTTTTACTTTTAGTTTTCCAAAAGAACACTACCAGTTACCATTGAATCCTGCATGCAGTGGTCCAAAATGGACGGAACACCATGCCTATGTACAGTATGATTAGAAATATCACTGGCAGGATAGGTAAATATAATTAAAGCATTGACAGCTTATGGTTGTACCCATTTCCCAGTTTTTGTTTCACATTCCCTTTCATCTTCTTCCAGGCCACTTTGCCTGTTAGGTGTACTTCCATCTCCACTCTCAATGTCTAGATTTTGTCCATCATGACCAATAACCCGTTTTCTTATTCCTTCCAACATCCCTACCACTAGGCACTTAATTTGTATGTTTAATTTTGCTTCCAATGCATTTCAATATTCATTTGTATGTCTTATTGGCTGTTCTAGGGACAGGTTGTCTCTTTCTAAGCTATTAACAATGTCCATATACAACATGCATTCTACTTGTATACTCTTTCCTCTGGGGATTGGCATACTGTCAGTCACACAATCCATCCTGATCCTCTGCACTAACAGTTTGATGGTGCAGATGTACAAAAGTGGCAACAAGAGATACACCTGTCTTCCTCTGAAGTCCTTTGACTTCCTCTGTTAGATAGCCATTCACTCCTACATAACACATTCCTTTGCATCTCTTGCAGGGCAGGACTGCTCCTTGGGAGTTTAAAGAAAATATATGATTTTTTTTGTTTTTTTCTCTCTGTTATCTCCTGTTGTCTTGGGAGGATTCCTTCCCTCCCCCACCATTTATACTTACCTCCACTGAAAGTTTAAATCTATGTTCAAGGTCTGTACCTGAAAGGGGAAACTTGACCCCAGAGGGGCTAGCAGGGGGACCAGAATCCTTCAAACTTTAGTTAAAGCACCCCCAGCACCATTTTCAGTGTGGGGAAACTCCTTCATTGCTCTCAGTATCTCTTTCATTGCTAGCTGCACTTACTTCTTGTCCCAAATTGCCATTGCACTTTTCCCCCATGCTCCTACAGGCAAAGTAAGAGATCCATTCTTTTCCTTCCTCCACCCTCTGTCCTCTCTTTCTAAACCACTGCCTCAGTTGGTTATAGGTCTGCTACTGGGAATTTCCACTCCACCAGTTGTAGGAGAGGCTGCAGTTTCCATTGCAGTCTCCTAAAACCTCTTCCATTTTTTCCCAGGTCTTTCTTTCCCCCCTATTCTGAAAAAAAGGGCTTGCATGCTTTCTTTAACATCTTCCCACCATCTGACTCTCCTTGTATACAGTCCTCTCATTGCTCGCCATTCTTCATAGTGGCTCCTATGCCATCTGCACACTTGTTCATCTTCTAATAGTCTTACATTTAACTTCCACTGCCTTCTATCTCATCTTTCTTGCTCTTCCACTTCCAACATCGTCCTCAATAGCAGGTGGTCTGAAAAGAAGACTGGTTATTCTATCCATTGCTTGAACTTTTCAGTCTATGGACCCAAAATGAAGTCTATAAAGGACCATGAGCAGCACACCACATCTACTCTAGTAAACCTACTCTCAGTTCCAGGCACCATTACTTCTTGGGTGTCCTGTAACATATGCTCCACTATCACCCTTACCAGTATCTCTGAGGACCTATCTAATCCTGAAGTGTCACTTCCTGTCCTATCTGTTTCCTGTCCTATCCAATAGATGATTAAAATCTCCAACCAGTATTAGGAGGGAGATTGCCAGCTCCTCTAAGAGGGCACAGCATGCCTCCCACTCTGCTGGTGTGTAAATATTCATTATTCTAAGCCTTTCCCTTTTCTTCTCCCTAATTACATATAGCACTTTTCCCCCAATTATTTCCTGATAGCTCATTAGTCACAACTATGGATTTTTAATTAGTACTACCATGCCCACTGCCTTGTTCTCATTGCTGCCCAACCACATGAATGGGCCATGCTTTCATCCTCATACAAGGTCTTTATACTCCCTGTCCTAAGATTCCAAATTCCTGCAGGAATATCACATCTGCCTCCACACTGGCCTAGCTCCACCCATTTGGCATGACTGCAAATCATGGGCAACTGTTGCCACCTGAGTCGGGGGGGGCACTTGCCCCCCCAAAGCACCCGCAGCTGATGCTGCTGACCTGCAACTGGCCACAGCACACCATTGGCACTTCTGGGCACGCCGCTAGCTCTTCCAGATCAGTGGGATCAGCTGTGGAGGGAACACTTCTCCTGGCACACTTCCCGGCCAGTGCTCTTAGGAGGGGCACCACCACTCTTGCCTGCCCTCTGGCCCAGTAATGCCGGGTGTGAGGGGGTGCACCAGCACTCTCAGGGGGTGCACTTGCAACCCTGTACACTGCCTGCATGTTGCCACTGCTGCAAATGCTCCTTACATTAACTGATATTATTGTAAAAAACATTTTTATACTGAGATATTGTCCATCACCACCCAATTCCAGTCCAAGCACTGAGGTCTGGATGTGACCCCACTTCCAATTCCAAACTCAAAACTGATCTTTCCTTCTCCTCTTATGTCCTTCTTCTTCCATCTTCTCCTATCATTATGTCTATTGTATGCACCAAACTTTGTATTTTGCCTTCTTCTAAGAACTGTAACCCAGAAAGGCTTTGACTTCCATCTTTTGGCCCCAACAAACCTGAGAGCCATGGGGCTAGGAGCAAGTCGCAAAGGGAGCAGGGAGGGACCTGCAGTGGGGACTTCTGTTGGCTACCTGTCTCCTTTTCTTCCCTCCTCTATCTCCATCTCCTCTCAAAACACCTGTCACTCTGGTTTCTGCTTTACACAGTCTCCAAACCACTCCATCCCTTCCCTGTTCCTTAATCCTTCTCACCTCCATTGTTCCTTCCCTATTCCTTCTATTGTGCACTCCCAAATGTCCTCTGACTCTTTCCCTTTCTCAATCTTTTCTATTCCACTGATTCCTACCTCTTCTTTCCCTCCCTGCTTTTCTCTCATATATAAATAAATAAATAAAATAAATGAAATCCCCTTCCCCTTCTCCTGTCCTTCTTTCTTCCGCACTCTCATTTCCTTTCTCCTCATCTGCTCCCCCATGAGCCTCATGTTCCCCCTCCCCAGACTATTATTTTTCCTTGCCTCATCTGCTTCTTCTTCCATTTCTGTGCTCTCTGCCATACCACTCCTTCCCTTTTTCCCTGCCCACTTCTCCTAAATGTTACCCACCTGTCCAAGTTGCTCAGCATCTGGATTAGGCAATTCATATCAAGCTCCCAAATCTTCAGCATCTCCTTCAGTATAAGCCTGCTGAAATCCAGCTGTCATCTTTAGCTTCAAAACACACGAGTGAAAACTTTGCCTTGTGGGGAGCCTTATGCAGAACTGCTTCCTTCTCCCAGCTCTCATCCACTGTCCTCCACCTCGTGCTATCTATCCCATCTCTTTCCTTGCTACCATTCTAAACATTGTTGCTTCTGTTGCCACCACTGCTGATCTCTCATAAGCCTTCCAGCCAGATGAGGCCATCACCCTAACCTCAGCCCATAAACTGAAAAGCAGTCTACTGATGGGAACATATCACAAGACTAGTTAGTACAGCTCATCTGAATAAAATAAAATGCTCGCTACATTCAGTCCCCCTTATCACTAACTCTTTTTCAACTCATAGTGAACCACTACATTGAATACATTTTGACTTCCCCTTCACTCCCACAGTTGAGCTGTACCTTTCTTTCCCATTTTCCTGTTTCTTCATTTACATTACTAAATGTCTGGCAAACACCACCAAACACTTATGTAGATGAGAGTCTCTGTCACCCCCTCTCTCAGCCTATTGCATGCAACTAGTGTGGCCCTACCCTTCATTGAGTGGAGCTGAAGCAGCTGGCCCTGCACTTCATCTGCATATAAATTTTGGGAGAGTCCCAGGACTTGTGAAAAAAAGCTCCTGTCATCAGTGCACAGGGGTGGGAGGTGGGGGGAGGAGAGGTGTTCTGGAGCTGTGGTGTCACCATGGCCAGAAATGCTGTTAACTCTGCTGAGGCCCAACCCAATGAATTATATAATAAAATCATAAGCCCTTTGGCTCTGAACTAGTACCATGCATACATTTGTACCTTTTATAAATAGATATAAAAGGTATGATTCAAAAGCATGTTTATGGAGTACCTGTGCTGCTGGGGTCACTTGATACACAGATGGTATATTAGGAGTTCTACAAAATGTGACTGTGGCAATCCTGAACAAACTATGGACCATATAACACCCTGCCCTCTATACAAATTTAACAGTGACAATGCAGAGATACATTCCCTTTCCTCAAGAGTATTATCCTGGCTAACTAGTATATTTGTTGCTCTAAGTCAGCCCTGTGAAAGAAGAACCTGTGCTAAAAAACTTTCAGTTTTTCAAGAAAGATAAAATGCATCAATTCTAAATCAACTAACTCTGTAGATACCTATAATAATTTGCATATACATAAATTATTACAGGCATATTTATTTCAAAGTCCAAATATTTTGGCTCTTTGCATTGCAGATTAACCAGCACTTGCCCCTTTGTGTCACACATTCACATGCTTGCGTATGCTCAGGGAGCGAACAGAGTTCAGGCAGGGATTCCATATAAATTGGATGTGGAAGGGCAGAGGATAAGATAAGTAGAGGCTAATTGCCTTGTTCTGACCCTGAACCTTCCCCCAGCCACTATTTTCCCTGATAATTAGATTCTATATTTGAAAAATTATAATAAAACTAGCTGAAGTCAATAAAACATTTTTAAAAAATGAGTTACAAAAAGTATTTCTTTAAATACAGGATTTTTTTTTTAGTTATCATTTGACCAAATACTGCGATAGAATCAAAACTTCTCACCCTCAAAAAGGCTACATAAAAACTGTCCATGTATAAACACAGGTTTAGAAATATAAATACATATTTTGTCAAAAGTCTGACATTGTGACTCGTTTATAGTCATAAAATAAGAAAGTCTAATTTGAAACCATTTTCTCTTGAGTTTAAAAGGCAGATTTACATCTGATGGACTCAGTATTATTCTAGGAATAAACACTCTATTTCCTTGAAAACTGCCTGTTATAATTTCAACATCTATCGTCGAAGAAAACAATTTCCTGACAACCAATCTTGTTCTATTACAAATTCCTTTTTTAGGATTCAGGTTTCATAGCAACATTGTAACTGCTCCTTCCTTGAGTTTAAGTCTGTGGTGGCATTCCCATTGAAGTTAGACTCTGCAGAAACTCTGGATGGTACAGAGTGTTATCGTTGTTTTCTTCTATAAAATCAATGCTGATATATGCTTTTAAATTCACTAGATAGAACTGAATGAAAAAGTTTTAGAAAAGCTAATGAATCTTCTTTTTTAGTACAGAGAATAGCTTTTGAATAATAAGGTATCAAACAATTCTTTCACCAAACAAAAAGATCAACACAGTTTGATTCCCCAGAAAAGCAATTCTCCAGTATTTATACAGAATTTCTCAAAATTTTCCCCTCACCTAGTTTAAGAAGCCAAATCTGCAAAAAGTATTTTATTGGGTGTTGCTCTCATATTTGAGAATATTAAGACCAAAACAATTTTGGCCATATATTGCTTTTGTTTATAACTACCTACAATCTCTCTTCTCTGTGCTCTCAGAATAACTGGTAAGAGCTGTGAAAAAAAAAAAAAACCAACACACAGAAAACCATGTCCCATCAAAACAACTTTCCCTCCAAATATAATATTGGCATTTTAAAAAGCAAGAAGTGTAGAGGCTATATCAGTTGAGGCGCATGGTAGAACTACTCTCTCCTTTGCCTTAAATAATATGCATGAGAGTGTTGTAAACAAAGGTTATCCCTGTTCTAGTAGGACCACCCAAAAAGAATGGTTTGCTTTCTCCTTCATAGACAGCATAGACTACCTCATCAACAATTACTTCATAGAGTAAAACATTAGTCAAAGTGCATACTGGCAATCCAAGGTTTTGTAAACTCATTATGTCACATTAAAATTCTTCAGCTGGATACAATAAATGATAATAAGCTGTTTGTTCACGGTAAGTGTTTAAAAAAAAAATCTTCACTCATTGCTTGTTTACATTTATTCTACAACACAAGAGGATTTTTAGGATTACATTTAGTAATTCTTTGCTACCGTTTGCATTTTCACATTCATAAACATCATCATCTAAAAGACCAAATTCAATTGCTACATTCTTGTATGTAGAATAAACTTTGTTCACCATACAATTCGCAGACAGTTAAATAGATCCCAAAATGACTTTGCACCCTTAATATATAAATCCACACTCTTAACAAGTAATGTTCTTCATCTGTTGGATCCACTGTAATCATTCTTCCTATGACTGATTCACCTCCTCTCATACGTTTTTTCCAAATGCCTTGCGGTTTTTCAAATACAAAGTAATCTGGTATTTTATGATAAAAATAATTCTTGCATGGATGTGTTATCATTGTTCAAAATGAAATAAGCTGTTAGACTAGTCCTCTTGTTTACTGCTTGTTTGGTGGCTTTTTGTTCTTCATTTTCTTGAGAGTAAATTGCTTGCATGTTAGGTAAGTGTACAGGCATTTTGATGATTGTATGCGATTGAGTACGTATTTTATCTGTAACAGTCTCCACATCACTTTGGGAGCATTAACATAACAGACACTCAAATATGTTGTGACATCATCCCATGTCAGTTCCCCATTTTCTTCAGTATATGGTTTCATTTCTATACATGCACAGTCATGTCTATTATAAACATACTTGTACAGATACTTCACACTTTATAGATGAGCAAACTGCAATATCAAGATGATCATTATATTTAAAACTTAGATATGGGTTATACAGGAACTACCCAACAATTACTAGTTTCATATTTTCCAATTTTATCTTTAATGTTTGTATCACATTTCCTGTCTTGGCGATAACGGAAGAGAACACTGGTTTCATTTATAAATTCTTTTGGAATTTTTTTTTACTACAATTACCACCTTGTGCACAGTGAATTAGCATTAAGACTACACACATGGGCCATGTACTGTGTTCATTTTAACAATTTTGAAGACTGAAATTTTTCCTCGTTGCTCAGGAAATTCTTCTGTATCAATCAATATCATCTTTTTTTTCCCATACTTTTTCTTCATTTACTAAGTTTATTAGTACATGCACAGGTGGAAGTCCTCTTCTTTGAAATTCAATTACATACAAAAAATGCACTTAGGTTCCTGAGTATATGTTTTACTGCTAAATCATAAAGCAATTCTTCTAGTTTCATGTGAAAGTTTTGCAATAATATCTGGCCTGTATTCTGGTTTTTGATAAGCTTCAATGCTTTCAGCTATTTCAGCCCATCGTGGATTGCAAGTAAACGTAATAAATAGATTCAGCTTCCCAATTTTTCTTACAATTGCCATAGCATCTTCATAATTTTGCTGAATTGCCCTCAGGCTGCCAGGAAACTTTGATGGTAAAATAAACATATTGCCAGGCTTAATATTCTGTTTGGCTGCTCGGTTATGCACATAATCTAACAGACCTTGATAAAGCTCAGCTCGTAAAGGTTTTCAATTTTGTTTAACATAATTAAGTCTGTTGCCTTTAACTCTAAAGTAAGCATCAACAATATACTGTCAAAATAGTTTTCCATTACTAGGAAGGATGCTAAAGCCTTCCCTTACAGGAAATCTGTATGCATAAAATTGAAGGGCTGTTACCTTGTTTCTTACTCTTCCTCATGTTCCAGTTTAACCAACTATCCTTGTTCTCTGTAAGGAAATAGTAAAAGGATAAGTTATGGGAATGCAGTTAAGGCTTAGAACATGAATATTCTGTCATGCTCTACTTTCACTCCCACTGAGGCAAAAGCAAAAGAGCTATTATGTTGTCTCATTTAATCTCCAAAATGTCTGGCTTTTGGGGAGTCTTCTGTTAACAATGTTTTGATTAAATCAAGACACTGACATAATGCTGATACCTTTACTTTGCCACCATGACAATTCATGTAACATTTCAGTGCATTTCTTTTTAAAAACATTTGACTCCATAATAATTACTTTTCTGTTAGTCTACTACATGTGACTTCATCTACTTGTATATTTTCATTTATTAATGCTGCTAAATGATTTCTTTACCTCTGTTCAAAGTTGAAGTCTATTTGTATCAGCTTCTAAACATCTTTGTCGTTGCTCGTTTAATTCATTAGCTCTTTGTCATTGGTGCCATATTTGATCAGCTTCTAAGTGTTGTTTTCTTTCTTCAGCCAATTCATTTTCCTCTTGCTTGCCTTTTTTACATTCTGTCATATTCAAGTTCACTAGATAGACTTCTTAGAAAGTTTAAAATACTTCCTAGAAAGCTTCTCGTTCCAAAATTCTAACATTTTCTATTATAACACCACACTTATTCTGTCTGTCAGTAATTATTATGATTGGCTGCCAAGAATCAATAGTCTACTGCGATCTGTTACTGGCAGGGACTGTGTATGTTCCTGGAAGGCCACCAAGGCCAAGCTTTCCTGAGCACACCTGGGCTTCCAGCACCTGCTGCACCACTGGATCTTGTGGGTGCTGCTTGCAAGCTGGAACTGCACTCACGCAGCTAGCACCCTGCTTAGGTGGACAAAGGGATCACCACTGTCAGAGAGGGAAGCACCAGGCCCCCCTGCAGCTCAGGGGCTGTGCAATCCAGTGGTGGGTTGTGTGGGCAAGCTCCGTACAAGCAAAAAGACAAAAAATGCCTGATCTTTCCCCCCCTGCCCCACTTCCTGAGCCTGCCTGCATGTCCTGTGGCCAGGGAGTAAGCTACCCATGGGTCACACAGTTGTTAAACTGTGGCAGATCCCAGTGCTTCCCTCCATAGTGGTGGCACCCCCCAGGCAGAACCCACCCACTGGCATCCACCTGGGCAGTCCCAGAGGGTGCTGCCACTGAGGAGGGAAGCACCGGGGCCCCCTGTAGCTCAAGACCCACTGGCAGATCACAACCTGACTATGAGGTGGGAAGAGGCAGACAGGCTCTGGGGGCAGGGGGAATGGCAGGCCCCTAGCCACTTTTTCTGTCCCCCCCAACCCTTCTACAGAGCCTGCCTGCTCTATGGTGGGGGGGCCCTGGTGCTTCATTCTAGCTTTGACTTGCCTTCATATCTGTTTTAAATGCCGCAGGATTCATAATAACAAACACACTTATTCTGTCTGTCTAGAGTACCCTGGTTGTCTCAGCAGCCAATCACAGTGCTTACTGTGACAACCAATCAGAGTACTCTAGACAGACAGAATCAGATGATTATTACTATTAATAGTATTTTTTCCATAAATCAAAATCCAAGTATTGGGTCATCTTAAATTTGGGGTTGTCTTAGATTTGAGTTTGTGTGCACATGCATGCAATGAAATGAGAGACAGCCTTATTTGTGAAATGCAAGATTAAGAGAGTTTATTGGAAGTGAAGTACATATATGAAAATATATAACTGTAAACTCTTAAATTCGGTTCTCCTGAGTGATCAGGAGTGCCAAAGTCTGTAGTTAATGAATCACAGGATGTATTGAGTACCTTCCACCAATCTCAACATACCTTAAGAAAAATTAAACTTTATTTCCGATATTAAATTAATGAACAGCTCTTTAGGAGGCATCAAAGGGACTAGGAAAGAGGAGTGTTTGGGGTTTCTTTTAAGTTCTATCTTATTGATTACAAGTATATGCACACTTACAGTGAACCGAGTAGTTCTGCTATTACTGATCTATAGATACTTAATGACAACAATGAGATATTTATTATATATGTGTTCATATTTACAAGTATTGTTATCTTCTAAACACTTTTCATAATTGGCATTAAAGTTAGTATTTATCCCTTTTTCCCATTGTAAAAGTGAGGAATGATATTAATTTGTTTTTAAAACATCAAAGGCCTATTAGTATGCATTTCCTTTGGGAACTCTAGCCCCATGGCAGGAGACAGTCAAATTTTCTACAAGCAAGTTTTCTAGCACAAAACTTCACACTTGCAGAGTTTTATGCTCAAGCAGAAGGTGATTCCAATTCCAAGTTCATTTGAAGAGATCCATAAAATAACCAGTCAGATCACTTTAGGGTTAGGACTTCATTATCAAGTTGAATTAAAACAATTTCATCCAATAAAAAGCTGAATCCTGCTCAGGAGACATTTAGGTCAGAATAAGTACTATCAAATGGATATTTACTCTTTGTATGCTTCATCCTGAAGTAACATGAGCACTACAGGATCAAGTAATAAACAAATAAACTTCCCCATGGCCTCTTAACAATGCTCATCTTTCATGTGCATACATATAAATATTTCCTTACTTTGTTAAAAATAACTCTTGCTAATAAAGCATTTCACTGGCTGAATCTCCTTCAGACTGTTATATAAGATAATGCTATTGTTTAAGGAGCAACCTCATGAGGAGTGTTTTAAAGATATTGCACATAGGTCTGTCTAGCAGTGCTTAAAACCATGAGTTAATTCTCTTGGCTTCAAGAATCAGGGCAAAATATGAATTAAAATGAACCATTCTATATTTCAAGCCTCTGCATTTCGGTCTACACATTTTCTATATTTTTTTTTACCAACTAAGGGTGTGTCTGCATATTAAAGTGGATGTTCAGCTGCATCACAGGTAGCTATATGTATGCTAACATGAATAATATTAACAAAGACATGGCAGCAAGTGTTTCAGCATGAGCTAGTATCCAGAGAAGCAAGTATTCTCGTCTCTAGCATATGCTGAAGCCAAGGATATTGTTACTTTTTCTAGATAGATTTGAACTATTAATTGCTACCAACTCCCATTCTTCAAATAGTTTTGATATACAAGATCTTGAAAGCCTCACTAAGTTTAGTAATACCTTGCTCAACAAGTAATCCCACCCTACCAAAGTCTCTGAAACTATTTATGAACAAGTACACATTTATAGAGTAGACCACAAGATGGGTGACCAGAATTTGGATTCAAGGGTGGCATTTACTTCTCCAAGTAGACTCAAAGTTAGGCAGGTTGTTTTCTCCAAAGAAAAATTCCACCTCAATTAAGTTGGGAGCAGGTCATTCACCCAGCTCCCTCCAGGCAGGTCTGAATTAAGGTTTTCAGTAAATTTATCTTTGCATAGGGCAATCTTGTCCCCATAGTGAACAAAATAAACAACAAAATAAGCAAACATGCAAATAACAAATCCCAAACCTGTGGTCTTTCTTTAAGTCTAGAGAGAGGAAACTCAGGCTCTGTGCTTCTCCCTTAGAGACACCAGCATCCTCCGCTCTCTTTCTCTTGTCCCCTGCTCTGGGTGCTCTTAACTCACTCCATAGCTCCACCCACATCAGTTGCAGTTGTCTCCCAGCCTTCTGGCTAGGCTGACTGTTAACTGCTGCCTGCCTGCCGCTGGGCCTTAATCCTGTGCAGACTGAGCACCTTCTTACACAAATATATACCAAGTTGTTGTTTCCATTTTGTCCAAACATATAATAATATTGACCAAAGAGAAAACAAGAAGAAAACAGGCAAAGATAATCTGTTCCTATCCACTTCTCAGTGGTGTAATTAGGGAAGGCAAATTGGGTAACAGCTCTAGGCACTGACTCAGGGTAGGGGACAAAAATTTAAATTGTAGTCATGACAGTGCAGCAATCAGAAGTCACTTACTGCTGCCCCTGTACCCTGGGCAATTGAATGTGTCCCAATACGGCTGCTATGACTAGCTACAATTTTTCATTTTTTTCCATTACTGCTTACACTGGTTACCAGTGGATTACAGAATCATAAGGTTGAAAGATCATCTGGTCATCTGACTCTGATCAAGCAGGCCTGGCTGAGCCAAGCACATGAGTTACCATGACTAACGTGGCTCACCCAGTTCTCTCCAACCAGATTTGTTGCCAAAAGGGCTACTCACTCTTTTGAAACAGCTTCACTCTGTTCTGTCAAGCTTTGCATTCACAGCTCTCCCCAATGCTCCTGACTTTTCACCCAACCTTGGCTTTTCCTGAACTTGCTCTTGGATCTCCCCTGAAACTCAGTTCTGGTTCTGCTGTCTTTGCTTTTTCTTGGCTTCCTGACTCTGCTTGACTCTGATCTTGGATTTTCCCTGGAACTTGGCACCAGTTATCTAACCCCTAGCTTCTGATCTTGGCTTGTGTTTCAGACTATGTCATTTGGATCTTCCCTCTTAGCTCCAATACCCTGTTCCCCCTGCCTGCTGATCTCCTAGTTACTTCCCCAGGGGCTATCCAGAGGCCCAGCCACCTATGACCCTGCTGAACCCTCACATATCTCCTTGCACAAATCAGAAATGTTACACCTAAATTGTCCCTGGCCAATGCTTATCAAACATCTGTTGAGAACTTCAAATGATGGAGATTCCTCCCCTTTCCTGGGTAGTCTATTACAGGGTTTCTCAGCCAGTGGGACACAAAGGTCCTCTAGGTGGGACTCGGGTCATGGCAGGACTTCTGGTTTCACTTTTGTGTGATTCTATTGCCCCGCCACTCTTCAACTGGCCTCTGGAGGACCGCCCACTTGTCAACCAGTGGGACCAGATTTTTTGACCTTATGTAGGTGGACATAAGGTGCAAAAGGTTGAGAACCACTGGTCTAGTCCACTCTTCCAGTGTTCTAATAGCAAGGAAATGTATATCTAATCTATACCTACTTTGCTGCAGATTAAAGTTATTGCTTCATGCCCTGACCCCTGCTGCAAGGAAGGAAAGTTATTTCCCCCCCTTATAGTAGCCATTCAGATAGTTGAAGACTGGTTATCAAGTCCCCTCTTTAATCACCTTTTCTCTAAGCTAACATGCCAAGATCCCTCAAACATTCCTTGTATGGATTTCTTTCTAAGTCCTTTATCATCTTGGTCACTGACCTCTAATTCTCTCTAGATTCTCTACGTTCTCTTATAATATGGAGCACAGAACTGCACATAGTACTCTAGATGAGATGTACCCAGCACGAAGTATAGTGGCACTATCACCTCCCAAGTCTTATACGTACTCTGTTCATATAGCCTAAAATTGTGTTTGCATTTTTTTTTACAATTGCATCATATTGTTGATTCATGTTGCATCTATCGATGTACCAAAACCCCAAGATGCGTCTCAGCAATATTACCATCTAACCAGTTATTTACAGTCTGTATTTGTGGTTTTCATGATTGTTTCTTGTATTTGTCTGCATTGAATTTTATCCTGTTATTTCTAGCCTCAACTTTCAATTCATCAGGACCCTTCTGAATTATATTCCTACAACGAGAGTGTATATAAACCTTCTCAGTTTTAGGTCACCTACAACTTTGCTCAGGAAGCTGTCTATTCTGCCATCCAAATGATTAATAAATGTGCAAAGCAGTATCGTACCTGAGGCAGATCCTGTACTCTGAATCCCACTCAAAACTTCTGGCTGATCCATTTACAATTACCCTTTGCTTGCAGTTATTGAACCAATTATCTGACCAGCTTGTAGTAATTTTATCTTGCTTACATTTCCCTAGTTTCTTATGTGGGACTTTACCAAAAGTCCAAAAACACTGTATCTGTTTCATTCCCCTCATTGACCCAACTACTTAAAAGATGTTTGTAAAATATGGAGGCCAAATTGGTTTGACATGATGTATTCCTGATAATCCTATCCTGGCTGCTTGTGATCAGCCTTGCCTTCTCCAGATTATCCCTTTAAAATATGTTCCTAATTTCCTGAGTATTGAAGTCAGTCTGATCAGACAAATTCCTTGGGATCTCCCTTTTGCTTTTTTTAAAGGAAAAAAAGTAAGTTTACCTTGACTTGTTCTTTAAGGAACTGTAGCATTAACAATCAAGTAACCAAACCCCAAGCTGCAGCTGAAATAGAAACAATCAATCAAAATGTACTTAATCATAATAAACTCTCCATACTCATAACATCACTAGACAAACATTGTGAAACATAACTGGTTTGTAGACTTTGTGTTTGGTTTCTGCACAGAATTAGGGAATTTCTACCTAATGAATGTAAACAAAGAGAAAGAGAAACACATTTAAAAGTTACCTTCCAAACTGATCTGCCTGCGAAAATATCTGTCTGTTGCTTTCAACATGATTTCTTGGGCAGTAAAGAAATACAGAGAGCCAAATATTGAATACAGGAGCATAGGAACTGGCTGGCATATTACAACAGACAAAAACTCTCATGTAGTCTGGTATCCTATCTCTAATATTGGATACAATGCTTTATCTTCAGTCAAATGGTGGAAGGGGGGCTTTAATCAAATGGTGGAAGCTGGCATTTAGAAAGAAACTGTTCCACTTTTCCACCTCTGTCTCTGTACCAGCCTTATAACTTCTCTTTCCCTGCCCCCTCTAGCTCTCTGCCCAGCTACCTTTCCTAGCTTCAAGAACTTAGTGCCTATCCTTCCTAGGTTCTGCCACTTCTCATTACCTCAGTGTTTTTCACAGGAATCATAGGAAAGCAGGGATGGAAGGGAGCTCACAAGGTCATCTAATTTAGTCCCATGCTTGAGGCAGATTCATCCCAAACTAAACTGTCCTAGCCAAGCATCTGTCTAACCTGCATTTGAAAATTTCCAAGAATGGAGATCCCACAGTTTCTCTAGTTATCCTCTTCCAGTGCTTGACCACCCTCATAGACAGGAAGGGCCTTCAAAATTCCCCCCCGATGAAGCTTGAAGTCATTGTTCCTAGTCCTGTCCCCTAAAACCATGGAGAATAGTCTGTCTCCAGCCTTTCTATAATTGCCTTTCAGGTATTTGAAGACTGTTGTAAACACCCACCATCTCCCTCAAGTCGTCTCTTGCCCAGGCTAAATAACCCTAGTTCTTTCAGCCTTTCCTTGTAAGTCTTGTCTCCCGGCCCCTAATCGATTGTTTTGTCTTGTGCTAGACTTTCCAATCTATTCATACCCTTCTTGAAGTATGGGGCCCAAACCCAGATAGTGTTCCAGGTGAAGACTCACCAGTGCTGCACACAGTAGAAGAATTACTTCCCTTAATTTGCAGGTGATACTCCAGTGCTCCATTGTAACTCCCAGGTCTCTCTCTGCAATACTGCAGCCTAGCCAGTCATTACCCAGTATCTAGTTGTGCATACAATTACTCTGTCCCAAGTGGAGGACTTTGCACTTATCTTTGCTAAATTTCATCTGATTGATTGCAGACCATTTTTCAGATCTATCCAGGTAATTCTGGATCCTCTCCCTAACCTCTGGAGCATCTGACTCCACACAACTTGGTGTCACCTTCAAACTTGCTAAGTATGCACGAAGTCCCATCACCCAAATTATTAATGAAGATGTTGAGCAACACTAGACCCAGGACAGACCCCTGGAAACCCCATTTGATCCCTCCTTCCAACAAGACAGCAACATTTTCATTTCTTACATCTTATATGAATAATGGTTAAGTTTCCTCCAGATTCTTTCTATCTCAATTATATTTTTTTAATGCTCATGTCATGAATGAACTGTTCAGAATGGCATGAGATTAACACAGCCACTGTACCTTAGAAGTAAGAAGTATATGCATATGATTTAAAGTACTTCCTACACGGTTCATTATCTCATCTTGCCTATATGGATTAAGTTTCAATTACTCATATCCAAATCAAATTAAAAAAAAACAAGATATACCTATATAATGCAAATGATTTATTAATGTTTTTAGAAATGCTCTAGAAGGAATTTTTATTATGATTTGATGTCATGCAAATTGTGTTAAAGAGTTCATGAAACTGATAATAAAGTTCAAGATCAGTTCTCTCACAAATGGAGCTACAGAATTAACTGGGCCTCCCAAATAATTCTGAGACAATGAAAAATACCCCACAACTGCAATATGTACTATAAACAGAGATACAAAAGGCAAGCAATGGTTACAAGTAAGGAAATTCATCCAAGAGCACAAAGCTGCATACATTTAGAAAACATGGTTGGTAGATATTAAAAAGACAAAGATGTATATCAGGAAAGATCTACAAGTTATTTGATCAAAATTCAAACTTACCATGTTGATCAGGCACAGACCTTCTCCTTGCCTGTGCATCCCTGTTCAAAATCAGGATAAGGGATCTCATTTGGGATCCACTTGTGGATATGCATTTTTGTCTACCTATGCTGACAAATTTGTTATTATATTTCTGGTTATGAAAGGGCTTTGTAAATATGCTCACTAACCCTAAACATGATCAGTAGTCAAGTAAGAGTAGTCTAGATCTGAATTAGTTAAATGTATATGCATTTGACAATTTTAGAACATGATCCATAAACATTGTGCAACTTCCACATGCCTAGAGTATTAAACCCAGATCCTGGGTACCTTTCCATTCATGCAATTTCACAGTTGTGATAGAGAGTCCAGACTGAGTAAATGTTAGAAGTGATGTTGAGTGGCAAAAGAAATTTTGAAGGGGAGTGTAGAAGAACTGGTGTGAGAGGCACAGGTTAAAAAAGCAAGTTAAAAAAGATTTTAGAGCATAAGCCTGAATGACAACTTCGGGATGAAAGTAACCAGGCATATAAGTATGCTCTTATTGCAATGCTCTTTCAACAGCCCCAATGCCATCGTTATTATCCCAAACTTTGTAGGCCTGGTCTTGAACTACCTGTAATAATCTTGTCAGAAAAGCATCATCATACATTATCACAATAATAAAGTGTTACAGCTATCAAATACAGCATTTATAAGAAATAAATGATACTATATTTTGACTATTTAGAGAATATAGACAAGAAAAAAATATACTATATGCACATTTATCATGTCATGTATATTTATGGTCCAGTCATAAACATACTTTATCTTTGACTTCTGATTATATCAATCTCATTGTTATATTTTTATAGTGTGTTAAAATTTTAAAATAGATATATTTTCAGTTTTTTTAGACTTGATTTTCCAGTTATGCATGTTTGCCTTTTGTTGGTATTCATAACACGTTTGATAATGCTTTTTAATGAAAAATTTAAAACTATATTATACTACCATTGCCACTATCGTTAGCAACATCCCTACTTCCTGAACTTTTACAAGATTTTAACCAACACAGAACAAATGGACGGCAGTGAATAGTTGTCAAATAGCTCTCCAATGATCTGCAGCCAGACTTTCACTTAGTGACAAATGAACCCTATAGCACAGGTCAAAGAGCAATTATATATATTCAATGTTGACCTAGCTTGTTTGGAGCATCCATTTGGTCTGTTATTACTGTACTGTAAAAATGATTCATGAAAGACCCAATGAAATACTGATCCTTCATTTTTGGTCTCAAAAGTGCCAGAATGTATATGTTGCTACTATTGTAACATTTAAATTAAAGCATAGGATTGATTTAAAACTGACAAAGCATTAAAAGATATTTCTGGCCAGCTTAAAAAAACAATGCAACTAGAAACGTAACAATTACAGTGATTTATTTTGTGTCCATTCTTAATAAGTGACAGTGCTCTACAGGGCTTACTGGCTACTAGCTTTACTTGGAGTTTTACAGGCAACATAATGCATGAAAAGAATATACAAAAATAAGCCTACATTGTGCTAGTTCACCTAATTAAGGAGTGCCAGTGGTTTCTTCCAGAGCTCAGAGACAGCCTCCTTAGTTTGACTAGGAACACTCCCTCAAAGGTAAACTAAGTTTTTCTAGATCCAGTGAAAGCCCTTATTGGAAAGAATGGAGAATGCTGAACTGATCCCAGAACTTTAGATGTGTCCATACGACCACTGGAATCTACTTTCGTTATTTACGGTTATACCAGATAGAATCTTTAACCCTTCTACACGGTTCACGGACAACTGATAGTCAGTATTTTCCTACCACTGCTTAGGAAACTACAACTTGTCCTCTTGGTTTTGCCCTCTCACATATTACACTTACACTGAATGTGTGACCCACCCACACATTCAATCAGTTAATGGCATGATAAAATGAAGAATAAGCCACAACGTTATTCCATGAAAAATATGTAATAACTTTGTGGCTGGTTCCTATTACACTATTAATTGAATGTGTGGCCAGAGGTGCATGGCTGGAAGGCTTGTCAGCTGAGGGGGCTCTTAAGTGCAGGAACTTGCTAGTTGCCAGTGCAGGGGAGCTGAAGACTGTGATCTTGGGCTTTCCCTGCACTGGTAGTAAGTCACAATGGGATCAGATGAGTGATCCCAGAATCATAGCTCCTGCCATACACATATGACATGGCAGGAAGAATGATTATGTGGATCACACATCGGTTCCCATCATGCCTCTACCTGCACATCTGCCAGGGGCCATAATGGTCCACAGTTCTGCCACTTTCAGGTTACAGCACTGAAATATACAGTACTTGGAGTTGCTTGTGAAAAGGACTAAAGCAACAGCTCAAAGTGTCAGTTCAGAGAGTCAGTAAACATGCATTATACAAGTGCTTTTGAGATACTCAGTTCATTTATATAAGTAATTGAAGTGCCATGAATGTTCTGTATCCCATTTACCTAAGAGATATTCCTTTTGTCTATCCTTACTGACAAAAAATAAGATTCTATAGTTAATTTCTCTTGTAGTGAAATAGTGTCCAGTATTGATATCATATTCTGAGGGGAGAGGGGCACTAACCTATCTTAGTTGGGGCACTATTCAGTCAGTCAGCCTCTTAATCGATATTTTAGTTTCAAGGAAAAGTTTTATAATTTGTAAGGCTTGTGGGCAGAAATTAGTTTAGAAAATTTTCTGAAGTACCTTAGAAGCCTAAATTCCATTTCCAGAAGTTACTTTTAGGAACCCAGATTTTGAAATCACATTGCTTTTCAAACTATATACTTCCAATATTTTTACCTTACATGTCTGTCAGGGGAAACTAGTTCTTTATCATCCTATTTGTCTTCATTATTGTGAGGTATCCAGATCACAAGGGGAGCATATAAATAATAAATAACCCTGTCTTCTAGCTGGTCTTTTAAGTGAGCTCAGAGAGCACTTTATCATGCCAATACATCTCAAATCACTTCACTAAAGAGAAACAATAATAGAAATGAAAATCTGAAGTCCAAACTAACAGAGCTGATAGGAGACGCAAACTATCTGAACAAAAACCGAATTCTGGAATGCAATTCTAGAACTCAAAAAAATGGAATTGATATGACTGATATTCAACAGAGCCTATAGCATAATAAAAATAAAAGCAGGACACAATCATTCATTTTTAACTATGTTAAGGGTTCTTCACCCCCCACCTTTCCCCACAAGTAACTCAGATATAAAATTGGCCTTCAGACAAAAAACTTAAGAGAAATGGAAAATATCAGGTTTTGGTCAGTGTCTGTACAGTTACATTTTATGCCTGAATTTGTTTTCATGACGATGGGAAAAGCTACACTGCAAAATGGTAAAGGGAATAATAGATAATCAAAGGCTAAAAAATTTGGAGTGAAAACTGACAGCGCTTCATTATAAACATTGCATGGAAGCATATGTGTTGTGTAACATTATTTACTGTTTTGAGAGATTGTTGGTACAGGTAAACAGTACAACACAAGTTTTCAGTTTTCAGTTTTTATTTGCTGGTTGCTTGTTTTAATGTAGGAATACATTAAGAGCATTGAATGCAATCCCAACTCAGACTTTCGTCCATCCATTAATTCAAGGAAAATGTCATTATTCAAACCTGGGAAGAACTTGTTTACCTATATAGATATTTACTGATCTCATCTAGAACTGGGAGTGGGAATACCAATGTAACTGACAATACAATAACACTGTTGCTTGACTGGCAAATATCAACATTTTAGCTTCTTAGGTCAATTAAGCAAAGCTGATAACCATTCCAAAAGTCTGGGATATGCAAAAACATTCCCAAAGAATAAGATGAAAATCTTGTGAAGACCAGTTCCCTATTGACATCTGGTCCTTTCCATCATGCCATGGGAATTGACCCTCACAGTAGATACAGAATGTCCAGATACAGCATGAAAATGAAAGTCATCTAATTTTTTCAGAAGACATAACCTTGTTAAATTTGTTTCCATATAGAGGTAGAGTTTCAGCACAATATATATTTGACCAGACATATCCTACACTTATGACCATCTGCTTAACCACATCAGTTAAAAAAAACATCCAGTGCTGCCTATGAATTCTGGTTCTACAAGGAGTAATGAGAATAGATATTAATCTATTTTATGGATCCGATTGTACTATAAAATATTTTAAGTCTCAAAAATAATGTGTGTGTTGTATTTGATGTTCAAGTATTATTTTGAATATACATTTTGCCAGGGAAAAGATCAGATTCATTCATTGCATTAAAGAAATCTGATGAATTTGTTAAGAAAGCTAAGTTGGAAGGCTCCTCATATTAATTTGATTTTTAAATATGATTTTTATTTTAAATGGAAAATGAAAAAGTGTATTATGGTGGTTTCATTTCATTAAATAGTAAAAAAAAATGTTCTGTCTATCAATCTTTAAGAAATTGCAACTTGGTAGCTAATACAATTTTTCCTAACCAAAAAAAAAAATTGAGATTATACCAGTTGCTTTAGCCAGATAACACTAGTCCAAGTGTGATTTATGTAGCATCACTGTTAGTTCAGTGAGGTATATAAAGGCATATCAAACATAGAAAACTTTAATATAAATACAACAAAATTCTAACTCTCAGTTAGAACTGGCTTGTGCAAGTTTTTTTTTTTTAAATTTGCTACTTAAAGGTATTCAAAGTTACATTTTAAAGAAGCCAAGGGGAGTTAGGTACCCATCTCCCACAGGCTATCAAACAAACACTGATGGAGTCTTTTGAACCTCAAAAAAACTAAATTAATATTTAGGAACCAAGGTAAAAAGAGTTTAATCTCTAGAATTACTGAAAAATTGCAGCTCCCATTGATTTCAGTGAGAGTTGAGGCATTCATCAACTTGTAGGATCCAGCATGATTCATTTACAATTGTACTTGAGACACTTCTGAAATAATATAGCCAGAAGTTCCAGTTTTGTAGTGAAACATTCTTGGTCAGTTTCAATATCATTTTACACTAATAAATGTACCTAATCTGTCTTTTAGATGGATAGAGATACTTCTCACTTCCTTGCAAGGCTTCAAGTAAAATAAAGTTTGGTTTTATTTCTTCCTTAAGGCTATAGAAATCAATTTTCAGCTCTGCAATATGAATCAGGAATTTGACAAACAGATAGAAAAAAAAGTTAATTGATTTTGAGGAGAACTTTAAAACCATGAGAACACTCACCTGGTGTCAAGCAAGCTGTTTTTTCAACAGTGAATAAAATGGATAGTGCAAAAGCAACTCAAACACCTACGGAGAATTAATTAAATAAAATGATCAGTACTGAGTATCTAAACAGCATTAAAATCCTTCTCTGTACAGTCCAGGAGGTGATTAGGTCAAATATATCATTAATTTATTGCCCACATGCTAATTACTATGAATTTGTTTTATTTCTTCATGTCTATTGTGTAAGTGGATGTACTCTAACAATGGGGAACATGGATGCTTATGATTGGACCAAACTAATAGGTTAAGGAACCCTTTTAGTAATGCTCAGCAGACCAATGATTTTAATAATCTGTGCTGGCAATAAAACAACCCACACCTCTACATATTATTCAAATCTACTTCTACTAGAATTGGACACCTTTTCTTTGTTACAGCTCCTCCACAATATCCACTGATCTTAATCTGTTCCATTTTTTTAACATCAGAATTTCATAGCAACTTTGGTTATGAAATGGGAATTGATGCATAACATTGTGATATGCTACACAGCTGCTTGCATATATGAAATGGAAACACCACTAGAAAATTGTAGTTTTAACATACAGGCTAGGGACAGAAATTACACATAAACTGGTAGAAGTGATCAGAAACTGATTCATATAAGTAACACAACAAAAGTTTAGTGCACATAAACTGTATTCAAAATGGCCAAAACCTGGATGGATATAGTATTAGATTTAACTGATTTAGGTTAAATCAGTTTATTGGACTTTTGTACCAGATCCTCTCCAGATTCAAGATAACTCACAGTCCCCCAGCATCCCAGGATGCAAACCCCAATTGCAAGGTGAGTGAGTTAGGCTTGGCCCAAGCTGACTGCTCTAGCCAAGTGGAAAGGTATACTCTAGTGCCCCCCAACTTCCGGCCTCAGCCACTGCAGTCATGTGATTGCATTTCCAGAAACAAAAGTGAATGTCTGTTCACTTGCTTATCAATTTAATCTATTCAGTTTAGACTAATCTGCAATGTTTGAATCAATTCAGTCTTGGGCTTTTTGACTGTCTATACTTAGCCGTAATGATGGACACTAATGACTTATTAGAACAGCTCAGTTATATGCCATAGGACCAGCAATGCTGAAACCTTTTTCAGTTAAACATACAGAGGCTTGTACTTCTGGGGCTTGATCCTGCATATTACAGCAGTTTGGCCCTCATTCAATAAAATACTTTGACACATATTCAACTTTTAAAACGTATATGCAGTCCTCATCTCTTTAATGTTAAATGCGTTTAGCTTTTGCTTAATTGTTTCCTTAGTGAAGATGAGGCAGCGTTTAAGAGAGAAAACTAATAATCCTCCTTTAAATTATAATATTAATGAATATATATTAATAAGTAGGGACCTAAAGAATTCAAAATTGTGAGATCATTGCAAAAAAATAGTGAAATCTGGTGGGCGCCGCAATTTTGGTGGGCTCACTGCAGAAACAAAACAAAAAACATGCCAGCAAGCAGAGAGAAGGGCAGGAAACCCTGGAGTATTAGAGCATAGGGTCGGGGGGGAGGGAAAAGAGTAGGGGGAGGAGAGAGGGTGACAGTGGGTTGTGCAGGGAGGCTACAAGCAGCTGCACTGGGGTCCTTGACTGGCTGTGGCAGGCAGCTGGAAGGTAACAAGCGTGCATCTTCCACCAGCAATAAACTGAGCCAGAGTTCCATGAACTCTGGTGCAGCTGCCTACCACATCTGGCCCAGGACCACAGGGCTATTGCCTACAGCCTCCCCACCTGGGGATGGCCCAAAACTGTGGCTTTATTACCCTGATTAAGCCCAAGGATGTCATTAATCCATGCTTAATAATGTGTGGATTAGTGAGTTCCCCAGGCTTAATCAGGGTAAGTAAGACACTGTTTTGGGCCATCTTGCAATCTGCTGGGAGGGGTAGGACACCCAGGGCTCCTCAGCTAATCATAGATATAGGGGTGGCATCTCCATGCTCAGCCAGCAAAAAATGGCAGCTAGACCTGGGATTTCCTGGTGAAATCAGCCAGCCACATCCTTGAGTTCAGTAGACCCTTATCCATAAGCCTACTCCTCTACTCATACCACAGACACCTACTGTTGACTACTTGCTCTTTAGCTAGGATCAATTTTTGCTGCTTATGGGTTTATGTCTGCTCAGTTTGGTATCTAACAGGAGACATACTTTCTCTGTCTATTTTCATTGTCCTCGATTATTTAATTATTCAGTTATTAGTGAGAGCCAAGGAATCTGACAGTTTTTTACTTCATGCAGTGTCTGAGTTGTGTAAAATGTAGCAAGAGCCTGTGTATAGCAGAACAACTGATTCTAAGTAATTTTGCCATTGCTTCTTAAAGGGACAGTTCCCCACATCACCTTTCCCCAACCAAGCATACCAACAACAAAGAATCAAATATTAATATAATACAGAATTTAAAATAGTAAACCTTGATAGATTGTTTAATTAATCAGTCTCTGAGCTAGAGAGTTACATCTTTCATGGTCACATGGGCCTGAGCTGCTCCCACACAATAGCATCACTGTAGTCAAACATGTAAATTCTTTAATTCTGATTGTCCTGTGGCTCAGCTATTTTGACCTATTGTAGTGATTGTTCTTCTGAGACCTTCTCAGGCAAAACAGTGAACTCTGTGCTCTGAATCTCTGTAGGATTTGAAGGTATTCCCTAGTGCTGATGGGGGATTTTAATTACTATGAGTATAGGAGGGAAGACAACAGTACACAGGCCATCTAGCAAGTTTTCTTCTCAAGTATAACTTTTTGGTACAGGTGATGGAAAAACCACAAGGTGAAAACTTCTTTATTTGCTGCTTGCAAGTGTGAAAGAATTGCTTGTAAATCTGAAAGTAGAAGGCAACTGGGGTGATAGTTCCTATGAAATGACAAACTCCTCCCCACCACTGGCATGGCCACAGCAGAAGCAAGTAAAGCCCATGGGAAGCGGGGCAGATGTGGGCTTCCTGCTCCCCACCCTGCTGTCCTCCTTCTGGGAGACCTACACAAGCCATGCTGCAAAGGCAAGGTGTCCCATACCCACCCAGACAGAAGCAGTGGGGGATACAACTCTACCCTGCTGCCCTCTCAGCTGCTGAGTGGGCAAGGGGCATCTTGCTATGGTGATACGACTGGCACTGGGTTCCTGAGAGGATGGCAGCAGGGTGAAAAGCCCTGAGGCTGCAGCAGGCAGTCCACATCTACCTCTACCCCATGCAAAAATCTGTGAGGCATATGTGTGACGGCAAGAACCAAAGAAATTGATAAGCAATAAATATATGCTTCTTAGAGGCATTTGGAACTTTTGTCCAATATAAAGCTCATATTTTTTGTAACCTGCAAATGTAATTTGTAACTATTTATGGAACTGACTAGGCCTCAAAGACAAAGCTATAGCTGTGAAATTAGCTCACCTAATAGTTCTTTCTTGCTCAGAATTTAGCCTTGATGATGATAAAAACTGGATTCAACTGCCTGGCCCACCCAGCACATTCCAGGAAAGCACATCTCAAAAAAGCATCCTGCATCTGGGGGGGAACCAGATCACTGACAGGGGGCATCTCCCCACAGCTGATTGCCAACCAGGGTTCCCCCAGTGACCGATCATCAAGCATAGAAACACCAGCAACAAAACTGGAAGTGCGCCCTCTACACGTCACCAATGGTAGCTAGTATGTGGTATGCTAGCTAATGCTGAGGTGCCTGCAAGTCCCTGCTAGAGCTCCAACCAGGGAGTAGGGGGTAGGGGGCAGCCTTGCTGTAGAGCAGAGAGCCCCACCTAGCCCTGAGAGCATGCCAGGATGCTGGGAGAGTCTGGTTTATCTTAAACCAGCAAGGGGTCTGGGACAGACATTGCATAAACTGGTATGACCCAAATCAGTTAAGTCTGATGCTTCATTCAACAAGGTTAATCTCAAACTGCTTTCAGCTATTTTCAAACTGCTTTATGTGCACTGAACATCTATTCTGTTACAGGTTTAAAACAGTTTCTGATCACTTAAACTGGTTTATATGTAATGTCTGTTCTTACCCTATAAGGTTAGTTAAGTTGCTTTGAATCACTGATGGTTCTTAGGTGCTACCAGGTCACTTTGCCTGATCTGCTTTCCAGGTATGCATGGCCATTGTTTCACAGGGAGCTCATCTGCCCTTAGACAAGTCTTGTTAGTCACTAACAACCTGACCATGGAACAGGCTGTACTGGTTTACATGGTACTGGATAGCAGAGTAAGAGAGGCCTGGCCTGACAGGATATGAGGTAGAAGGGGTGTTTTTAAAACCTGTTTCTGTGCAAAATATCATTTCTTTTCTTAGTGCCCCACAGTCTGGCTGTAGTGTAAAGGTATTGAACATATTTATAACTCAATTTTCTAGCACTGAAGCTAGACTAAACTCTTCTCTAGTGTCTGGCCAGCAATAAGGAAAAAAATGGACCGGGACCAGGTATATAACGCATTTCCAAGAACATTCTGTTATGCATAGATCCAACATTCACCCTCTGCTCCTTGTAAAAAGCAACTCTGTTCTCCTTACATTGCCTTCTATTTTATTACAATGCATTGTGTCACAGTATTTGTCATTATGGCCTAGTAACAGTATACAGTCACATAATATAAAATTATTATTTTCTCTCTTGAAGATGTTCTGCAAAATCATGAATTGTTCCAAAATTTAAGCCATATTAATGGTACACAGTTTTTATCTGTTACAAGTCAAGGAAATACTCAACTTTGCTCTTTTATTGCAATTAAAATCCCATTAATTTTCATCAACAAGAATACTTCAAATTCTAGCTAAAATCCACAAGTGATCACTTTTAGTAGTATTCAGCCTCAGTGAGAATAAATTAGTGGAAGTATACTGATTTTCAGAAAATTGTGCTCATACATAATTTACGAAGCTCTGAATGCATTTAGCGGCAATGCAATGAAAATCTGGACAGTACCCGTGAAAAAACTTTGGGTGCCTATAGACATGCAACAAGGCAACTTCAATGCATTGTAATTCCAGTGCATTGGAGCAGACTCGATTAAATCTAGTCTGCTGGACTATGGTAATTACTACACTCCAGAAAACTCCAACATGACATGTATCAGCATGCCCACACTGAAAAATGGCAGTGGGAGCATTTTAACTAAAGTTCGTTTAAAAGCTCATTTGATGAGCTTTAGTTAAAGTGTCCCTGCCACCATTTTTCAGCATGAGGATGCTGACACGTGACGCTTAGGGTGCTTTAATTATAGCACTCTAATTAAAGCATACCCCACCTCCCTACTTCCCACTTCCCATTTGTAGAGCATGTTTATAAATGCCTGAAATCTAGCTTATAGTGAAACAATTTTTTTTGGTTAACTTCAGATGAGTCAGGATCATGCTTGATAATTATTTTCTTACCTGAAGGTCTATAACTTCAGTAGGTCTGTCTGAAAATTAGCTTCTTTGTTATGAGGCAACTCAAAAAGAAAGCCTTTTATTATATAGTTATAAAGTTACTTTTCCATCTGTTACAGTGCCCTAAAAGTTTAATTTTATAACATTGTTTGTTTCTTCCTCCTTTGGTATTCATTTGGGGTGATTTCATTGACTTACGTAAAGAATGTGCATATTGAGTTTGTTTGCTTGCTTTTTTTAAGTCTGGAAATTTAAACAGATTCTACAGACATCTAGATTAATTATATGTTTTGTTTTGACCCTTTGCTATATACTACAGACTCCTGAATTTCTTTAAAATGTCAAAACTTATAATGAAATAGTGCATTGGATTTTTCAATTTTTGCTATCCTTGTTAATATCTTACATGCCACTTGCCTTCCATAACTTTCTATAACAATAAGAAGTTTCCTTCATGCAAGAAACTTTGTGCACTCAACACTCAGCTATTTTTTTGTAGTCACTTCTTTGGTTATAAAAATATAATGGGCCAACATTCTGATTAACCTGATTAATTTCAAAACACTATTTCACAGGTGTTAAGAGGAAAATGATTTGAGACATATATGATTTATATCGGTTACCAGTCATTTTTAATTTCTGATAGGGAAAAAAAAAATTAACATACAAAAGCACCTTGGGCAAGTGACTGTAGTGCAAATGGAGTTGTCTTTAAAAGATCAGCAAAAGCTCACACATAGCTAAGGATAATAGAATCTCTTTTCTGTACAGAAAATGGCAGGCCAGCATATATAATATCCCCTATCTTTAGTATCTGGTCAGGGTGACAAGTTATGCATCCTCTGGATGAGTTAAGATTAATGCTTTCAAAAGCCTCTAACAATAGGCACAGGATTTAGCTTCTCATCCAAGGGGCAGCTTAAACATGAATATAACTGATGGTGTAATCCTGTAGGAAAGACCTTACTTTCCAATATGTTTTACTTTCCTTAGACTGTTTTTCCAGCTCTCTGACTCAACTGTCTGCAAATATTCAGTTATACCCTGCAGCTATTTCCAGAGAAATAAACAAGGTCAGACTTCATTGGCAGAAACTTGAAATCATACAAAATGCTTTTGGCATTCGTTACTTGCAATCAACTGTTTGAGTACAAATAAAAATCTAGCCAGCTTAAACAGCAAGAATATGTGGCTTTATGGTGCTCAAGTCAGAAAGAAAACGTAATATTCCAAAAAAAGCAAAGATACTAACTGTACAGTGTAAGGGAAACAGATAATATTTCTTATATGGTTTTCTAGTTAAAACAGGAGTGGACCTGTAATGGGAATCAAGGATATTAGCCTGCTGCTATAAATAGTAAATTGCCTTAATTATAAGAATTAATGCAAAGCTAGCTTCAGGGCTCCATATTTGCATGTCCAAGACATTCTCTATATGTACTTTTTCATCCAAGCATCATGTATGTCTTAGCTCAGTGAATAGTTCATATGAAGGCTATATTTGAAGAATTAATCTCTTGTTTGTTTAAAAGTTATCCCTAAACCATCACTATTTTCAAAAGTGTATTATTCATAATTACTCACCAAATGAAATCTTGAAAAAAAGTCTTGGTTTGTAGCTTACTTATGAATTTTACAGCAAGTAATCAACAGCTGAAGTTCAAGCTTTAGATGGGTCCAAGAGTTCTGGTCCCTGATTGACCAAGCATACCTCTTAGAATCAATTTACCAGTGATTATATATTTGAAATGTGCAGCCAGTGAACATTTTGTCACCTTTCTTCTTTGTGTAAACCCATCTCTTGGAAAACTCTCTCAGGAGTGAGAAGAAATGACACAGATAAAAATATAAACAGATGCAGTATTTTGTGATACTGATCCATCTCTCATGCATATCTTTTAAGGCTAACAGTCCAGATTTCTGAAGACTATACAAAAATGATGAAGTGACTTAAGATACATGTTGGATAACTGCATTACCTTGTTTATTTAGAACTGAAATTCAGATTTTGCTTTTTATTCTCCCTCCTATTAAAGTTTTGATCATTGTGCTGCCAAGATAATGATAAAGCTGGTAAAGACTTTATTTGCCTTTAAACTCTAGGAAAAAGGAGCTAAAATACTTAGGTCCCTGTTACACATTACAGTTAGGATATTTAGCTGCACTTAAACTGCAAGCATCCTCATGTTCAAGTGAGAAAAAAACATGCTAAGAGATATTGTGTTGTAGTAAGGCTAGGACATTTTCAGCAAGGAGTATCTCCAGATTGTGTTAAGTAATGTTACACTATCATGGGTCTGCTCCACAGTGATAATGCGTGTGGTCCTTTCTGACTCTAGGACAATGCCAGAGCTGGGAGTGGCAATCAGTTGCTTGCTGGTCCTGACCTCTCCACTGCACTGGAGCTGGTTCAAGACTGGTGCAGTGAGTTGGCTGGGAGCAACAATCAGAGGTTTGTTAACTGTACAGCCAACTCCAACCCTGACCAAAAGGCTGAAACCGTAACAAGCATTACTGTGCAAGTTGGCAGAAAACATTCTAACTCATAGTAATGATTACAGTCTAAATAAAATTTGTTATGTACCCTACAAAATGAAAGACGTGGTCTTGTTACACGTGTGCTGCCTGATGAGGTTTCTCCTATTCAAGTAAAGGAGAAAAGGAGCTCAGCTACCCTGATAAGACAAAGAAAAGAAATATTCCAAGCATGTTAATTCCAAGCAGAGAGTTGGTAGTAGAGAGAGCCCTGAAATCCCTTTTTTTTCTGAAAACATTGCTTTTGCTCTCTACAGATCTGTTTTTGGAGACAACTCATTAAGATCTGAGATCATTGATGCTATTCCCCACCCTTTTGCTAACACAACAGTGTGCTTTCATAGTGACAACCCCATCCCACTTCATAATCTCTTTACCTTGAAGCCTGACAAGAGTACTAGCCGAATGCTCTACTTTCACAGCTGATGCCATAATGAACTTGGCTGAGACCATAAAGACCAAGTTCAGGAATATTTATGGGTGGAGTACCATTTTAGCTGCTGCAGTATAGCAGCAGGACTCATGAAATGTACTGTAGGAGTTCATGCACTTTGAATAGAGCACTGCAGGGTTTATTCAGATGGACTTAACTTCCCAGCATTCTAGCATAACAAGAGATGACAACCCAACTGCCCAACTGTTGGGAATTTCATGAAGTCTTGACACCTGAACTCAGGCTCCTAAAAATAATTGTAATAAGAATATTCTTTTAATTTGCTGGTTAGTTCAAAACATGACTCTCAGGCCATACCTTTTCTACTAAAGAATCTAGGCTAAAAAACTTACTTTAAGAAAGGAAAAAAAAAACAAAAAGAAGATTCTCCTGTCACAATGACTCCATGACATGGTACTAAAATCCTAAATATTGGAAAATTCCATACCTGAGAATTAGCAATGCTGCCTGCATGTGTTAGCAACTAGCAAGTGCTACTGTTCCATATTTCCTCTATGAACTAAGCACGTGGATCTGAGTAGCTCTGTTTCCTAATTTCACCCACATTTCTTCTTGCAAGTGAATTGGTTTTGAGGCCATACTCTCAGGATACAGTAAAATAAAATTGTGAGATGAAAACCTGGCCTCAAGAAAGTCATGGAGTTTTGCCATCAAATGCAATGGAACCCAGATTTTCACTTAATCTTAACCTAACTGGCGGGCATACATGGTAATGCATAGCAGTAGTAATGTTAAGTCCCAGCATGTGAAATGATTGCAACAGCGGATCCATACTGAATTATCCATAATAGTCCATGTGTGCATAACCCATTATAAATTCCTAGGAACACCTTGATGTTTCCAGTTCTAGGCTTGTGCAATATAAATGTTTAATTTAAACGTATACACAGTATTCTTTAAAACTATTCTCTTAGAAGGTAAAAAAATGTAAGTTAAATCACCACTCTGAGTACAGAGTGGATATGTCTACATGTTCATATTCATGCGACAAACTCTGGCACTTATCATGCCAAAAATTTATTGCTCCCAGGCACCACTTTTACACATGCACCTGGGACCACAGTGTATCGACCTGGGTTTCAGCAGCCCCAGCTGGCAGGAGGCCCTGGGGTCATTCTGCCATCCCAGGACTGTTCCAATGCAGCTTAACATCCTGCAGAAGGGCTGGCTGGAGCATGGGGGTGCTCCAGTGTAGATCTAGCTGGGAGGCAGCCCCTGCACTGAATCACCCTCATGTCCCAGCCAGCGCCGTCAGCATCTATGGGCACGCCCGCACGAGCACACACGTGCCTCTTGCCCTGTCTCATACCCGTTTGAGGCAGGCCAACTGGCATGTGTGGGAACAAAAAATTGTTCCCTATGCTGCAAGTTTGCAGCACAGGGAGAAAATTAGACCCCTGAATATCCAGGGGTCTAAAAAAAACAAAGTAACCAGAGGCAACCAGAGGTTGGGTCCTCCAAAGAGATGCTCTGGCTGTCAGAGCATCTCTATGGTTGCCCTTCGCCCCGGTGCTGAAACACGCAGCCAGCCAGGCCGTGTGTTTCAGCACCAGGGCTCTGGTGCAGGTGAGTAAGGGGTCGGGGGGGCTGGAGGAGGGGGGGAAGGAACTGTGGGGAGGACCCCATCGTTCCCACCCACTCTCCCAGCCCCCCCTCCCCAGCCAGCCTCCCAACCCCCCCGACCATTGCTGCGGCCAGCCCCTCCCCTTGCCGGCCTTCCCCCCCACGAGGTCCCTGACCCCCGCTGGGGCTGGCCCCTACCCCCACCAGGCTCCCCCAAGCCTTGCCATGGCCAGCTTCTCCCCTGCCAGCCCCTGCAAGGCTACCAAGCTCTGCCAGGGCTAGTCCCTCCCCCTGCCAGTCTCCCTGAGGCCCCGACCCCTGCTGGGCCCCATCAGCCCCTTTGAGGCCCCCCCAAGCCCTGCCAGAGTCAGCCCCCACAGGCCCCCGAGCCCTGCCCTGGCTGGCCCCATCACCTCAAACCCCCCCTCCGGGGGCCCCCCCCCCCCCCCGGAAAAAAAAATACAAAAAATAGACTGGGCGGTAGCGCGGGGGCAGCGGGGGGGGCGCCCAAGGGGGCGCCGGGGCGGGCGGGGG
>JAGPOW010000304.1:91868536-91880923 GCA_030014935.1 Caiman crocodilus
CCCCCCCACCCCACACTTAAAAAAATAAAACCAAAAATACCTGGCACTTACCGGCAGTCAAAGCTGCTGCTGCCATCTGGCTGCCTGGGGCCCTGCCTGCATAGAGTGGGGCAGGCTGACAGCCCCAGCACCAGCCTGAGCCCTCCTGCCCCTGTGCTGTCCTGTGCTTCCCAGGGGGTGGGCACTCTGCCAGAAGGCCCTGGAGCCCCCCACCCCTTCTCAGGTAAGCAGAGGCTTTTTTTTTTCCATTTTTTTTGGAATTTTTTTTCAGTGGGGGTTAGGTGATGGTGCCTGGGGTTGTGGGGGTAGTCTTGGGAGCCTGAGGGTGCAAGTTGGAGGGTGGAGTGGGCCTGGGTGAGGCAGCCATTGAGGGAGGCTGCAGAGGCTGGTGGGGGATGGGGCCAGGTGGGGCAACAATCAGGGGGCTGGAGTGCGGGATGTGAGCCTTGAAAGGAGGATGGTAGACCCTATGAGGGCCATTTGGCTCCCACTGGGGGGGCCACACCTCTTGTGTGGGGGATGAACTCCTTTTGAGGGGCTGGACCCCTTGTGTAGGGACTTAACCCCATGTTCATGGGCCATACCCCTTGTGTGGGGAACCAACCCCTTGTGTGGGGGCCATTGCCCTGTGGGAGGGCAGGAAAATATGTATTCATGAAACCTGTATTTAGAGTTCACTTTTTTATTATGATAAGAGACTTGCTTTAACATTTATATCAATAAAACATTGTCCAACTGATCGCTGTCTCTGTCTCTCTCTCTCTTTATAGTGGTCTTTTGTTTTTACTTGTAGAGGAACATGGATTTGGGGGTATTTTACAAAGTGATTTGGGGATTTTTTTTAATCAGGGATTTTTCATTTTTCCAATAGGGAACACCAGAATTCCTGCTAGGGAGGCTAGTGGCAGGATCCTGCCTGCTCAGAGCTGGCACCTTGGACCCAGCTGGCTGTGGGGGCCTCCTGGCTAAATGGGGCCAGGAGGATATGCCTTGACAGTTCCAAGCAGGCCACCACACCCGGAACATCTTCTGATGATAGCTGCCCCGCTTGCTGGGCAGGGGGCACAAATGGCAGTAATGCTGCACAAAAGCCAACCCTGCAACTCCAGTCCACTGGCAGGTGGCCCAGAGGGGCAGATGCCTCTAGTGGCTCTGCAGTCCCTATCTGAGTCTGTCCAGTGCACAGCAGGTCACAGCCAGGCAGCAGCCCCCACTGCCAGATTGCTGCAGTAGGTAGAGGGTGCAGGGAAGCCTCAGGGCTGAGAGCTAGTAGCCCTGAGCTACTTGCCAGGTCAGCTTTTTATACTGCTGGTGCTGGGGCAGCACAGGTGCTGGCCCCGGACTCTAGCTCCCCCTGGCTGAAGATCCAGGAGGAGCAATTTGCTCCACAACAAAATACATATCTAAGCACGTGCACTGAGGCAAAAAGCCCTGGCTCAAATTTGCACCACTTCTATCTGAGCTGCTGCAAGCGCACATGCTTGCATGTGTGGATGCGCCCTATATGTGTATTGTGGCACACTAAACACTACTACTATAGGATAGTACTTGTGCTGGCAAGTACTGATCTACAGCAGCTTTTATAAATTTACTGTGGCCTAATAAGGCTGGATGTATAGACACTGAGACTGTACTATCGGGCTAATTAGGAACCTCTGCAGTAAATATCTCACGTAGACATGCCCTATGTGTTTACTAGTGCAGTTAATTAGTCAACAGTTTATGCCAAAATATATTTCTACAGTGAAAATAATCCTACCTGTTGTTTAACTAAATATCAGTACTACAGAACTGCATCATGTTACAGTCCCACAAGTCTGTAGGCTATATTGCCTAATTATTGATATAGTTCCACTGATTTCTACATTTAGACCTAGATCCTTTTCTGTATGAGAATCTCACTGAGTAAACCTACTGTAATTGAATTTAGTAGTTTTTGTAACTGTGCACATTTTTTCATGCTTAAAATAAGGACCACATCCTTGGAGGGTTTTTTGGGTGTCTATGGAAGGATATGGTTTTGGAAATTAGCATACATTTTTCTGGCTACATCTCAAGCTAGCAATGCCCTCTCCAATTGCCATGACCAATAGACACTTCACCTTAACTTATTCCGTCAAACTGCCAAAATCATATTTGTATGTATTTTATATGAGCATGAACTGCTCAAAGCAAAAAAATAAGTGCAGAGATTAGAATAACATTACCAGGAAGCATTGAGAATAGCTGACAGATGTGGCACTACAATCTTACCCTCTATATTCTCTGATGGATAAAAATGTGCTGGAACAAGAACTCTTTACATTTTATAAGATGGACTACATAAATAACCAAAATGCCTGACACAGTGGAGAGACAGCTTTATATTTCCATTAGAAAGCACTACAGACCTTTGTCCAATGCCTTTAGCCTTCATTAGGGTCTCCACAATTTTGTCATTCTTTCTTTTGGTTTACACAAATTTATAAGACTCATTTTGAATCAGAGAGACACCAGGTGCCATTGCTTGCTTGAGCCCATCCTAAAGGCAAAGAACAGGAACATTAACTCAACCATGGAACAGCTAGCACAAGAGGGAAGCAACACAAAACATATTGGACAGATGTCTATGATAGAAAGAGTGAGATGTTCTGAGAGTACTTGACTTAGGAAAATACTTTTTTACACGACCTCAAAATACCTTCAAAAGTGATTGATCTCCATATCAGTGAGGATGCTTGCTGAGTTGTTGTTTGGTTTTTTTTAAATCCCTGGGTTACCAAAGGTTACCAAAATTTATATTTATATTTATATTTTACATGCAAGATGAAAAGGCATCTTAAACCCAAAATATGGCAGGCCAGATACTCAGCTGGATTAGACAGATACGTTGACATTGACTTTTATGAGACTATGCCAGTTTGCACCAGCTGAGCATCAGGCATATGGTAATGATTTTTTTTGGCACTAGGCTGCATATTCCCACAAAATACAGAGTAAAAACCTTTATAACCTAAATTAAACATTCCATATAGGCCCTCTGCAAAAACAATTGTTCCTCCTTGCTATAATGCCAAGCATAATATCTCTTAAATGCACAATATTTGGAATTCTTGTGCACAGTAGAACAAGTGGTGTGTGGTCTTTGGCATAACAAAAAGATGTGCAGCCTGCAATAAGACCTTTAATATATATATTTTAAATTTATGTTTAGATAAAGATGCCCATGACAAACAATTCAGTAACTTTCATTCCTAAGAAGCTCATTTCAAGAACATACTGTGGCAAGGCACCTTTGGGTGCCTGCCAATTTAAGTGTTGGAAGCAGGCAGCCGCCACGTGCATGGTTAGGGTGGCCATTTTAGGGCACAGATTCACAGGCTGGGTCAGCAGTCTGAAGCTGGCAGCCAAGGAGGTAACATCAGGCTGAGCAGTTCCTAGAACATCTTGGAGGTAAGAGCTGGGGCTATGGGAAAGAGGAGACCCCCCATGTTCTGCTCATGACAGAAAACTGCACCCTGCTGGGGAAGGAAGGCCTGGTGGGGCTACCTGTGTTACCTTGCCTTACTTTGTTGGGGTAGCTCCCCAGAAATGCAAGGCCAGGCACCTTTACCAGTGAAAGGGGAGTATAGGGTGCCTCCTAACCGCAGCCCCACATCCCTGGTGGGTTTGAGATCATGCAGGGGTAGTCCAGGCACACAGAAATCCTCAGGCAAGGCCCAGGTTGGGGGAGGGACCTGAAGCAGTGCTCAGGCTCATCGTGAGACCTAAAGCCACATTAGGGAGCTGAGTGCAGCTCCAGTGATGAGAGTGGCCCTGGTGCAGAGTTCCCCTAGCACTGGGAAAGTGTAAAGGCAGCCTCCTGCTTAAGAAATTACATTAACAATGATGTCATGGCAGGCAAGTCAGGGCAGACTGCCCTAGACAGGTAGGTGGGACAACTTGGAGATCTGGCCCAGGGAAGGCCCTCTGTCACACACACCTATGTCTTTTTTTTCCTACTTTCTTCTTTAATCTTTACAGAATTATATTATATAATATATTATCATAATAGTTCTTATGAAAGTAATTCAGCAGGGAATTCTTTGTGTGCTTTTAAGTATACTATACACCTATGTAATAGGAGAAAACCCTTTTCAGGGAAATCCAATGCCAGCAAAAAGCTGCTGATGATTTTCTAGAAAATTTTATAGAGCTTCATTGCACCCCTAACTGAAACTAATAATAGCTGCTTGTTAACCAGCCAGATTGTCCAATACTGATCCAATAAACAATTTACAGGAATGCAGCCAGGCAGTGTGGAGAGCAGCTCTCTGCAAGTAAATCTGTGGAGGGGAAGTGGGGGGCAGATTGAGGCCCCATGGTGAGGGAGGGAGTGGGACAGGGGCATGGGCTGAGGGCACTGCCCAGCCAGGGCAGTGAATGGGACCCAGGGCCAGGAAGTAGGACAGAGCTGTGGGTAGTTTGTCCAGGGGATCAGTATCCCAGCAGTTTAGAATGGTGGTGGGGGTGCTTGAACTAAAGCACCTCAAATGAGCTTTAGTTCAAGTGCTGTCACCATCGTTTTTAAGCATCGGAATGCTTTTAAGTGGAGCAGAGCCAACTGAGGCAAGGGTCGATGTGGACTGCCTGCTGTGGGCTTGGGGCTCTCTGCTCTGATGCCTTTCCCTCCAGAGCCCCACACTGGCTATGTGCCCCCTGCCCACGCAGCAGCAAGAGGCACAATTCATTGCCCCTACTGCTCCCAAGTGGGCACCCAGTGCAGGGCCCCCCCCCAATGCCTCTCTGGGTATATGCAGTGGTGGGGAGCCAGCTTCCCCATGCCCCCCGGATGATCTGCCCATGGCTCTGTCCTGCTTCCTGCCCTGGAAGATCAACTGAGGTTCAACGTTAAGGAAAAACTTCTTCATGGCCAGGGTGTTCAGACTGTGGTATAAGCTCCCACCAGAGGTGGTGCAATCACCTACCCTGGAAATCTTCAAGAGGAGACTAAACAGTCAACTTCCTGGGGTCACCCTACCTCCAGTTATCTTCCCAGCTTGGTGCAGGGGGCTGGATCCAGTGACCTTCTGAGGTTTCTTCTGACCTTACAATCTATAAATCTATGGACCCCTTCCCCTCCACAAACTTACATACAGGGTGCTTCTCTCCACACTGCCTGGCTGTATTCCTGACCATGTACATGCATGTAGTTGCATGCATGCACGTGGCATCCAGGGGCCCCAGGCAGAAGGCATATTGTATTTAGTAGTGAATATTTATCAGCTACACCAGCCAAAAAAAGCTAATAATGTTAATTTTGCTTTTATCAGTGCTGATCTGATATGCAACTGATATATTGGTTCACCTCTAGTTTCAGTGGTACCAGAATCAGACTGGTAATTCCAGTTTTATTTTAGTTAATGAGGAAAGCTGAAAAGAATACCTCTGCTCACTGCTAAGATGAAAAATCCAGGTTGATCTGGTAAATAGTAATAAAGTTCCTAAACAGGTACCAAAGGATTTGCTGCACAGTAGCATTGCTGAATGACTTTTAGGTGATGCTGACTGTGCAGTAGCTCATCACTACTGTGCAGAAGTGTTGCATCACACTTCCTGTCATATGACTCTACTGAGCACCAGTAACAAGCTAGTGTACAGCCAGCATCTTATGTAGATGTGGCCTGTCTCAAATATGGTAGTCTCTCTCTCAAATTTAGGGAAAATATTTATAGTTATTGTGACAACTGTTTATAAATGTTGTTTTAATAGAACATATTGAAAACAAATTCTGCATTTGGTATGTGATCCAAAACCCATTGATTTAACAGAATTCTAGTGAAATATGAAAGTGTGATAAAGACTTTGATTTTCACCTCTCAAACTACTACAAGATGGTTACTCATCTCTGATTGTCATTAAAACAGTATATTGTTTATAACCCACAACCCTAATGAAAAGGAATAAGAACCTAATTTATATACTTACATAGTTAGCACAGGCAGTATCAGAAGGAAAGATGCAATTTGAAGAAGAAGTAGGAAAACCTGACTCAAACAATCAATATATTATAGGCAGGGACACATTATGATAAATTGAGGATCTACTTGATCACCACAGGTAGAAACGATGACATTCAGGACAAAGATAAGAATTGAGTGACTGTTTTGAAGGACCTTAAGAATTAAGTGTTTGAGCTGCTAACAAGAATATGAAAGATTTTATTGGGAACTACTAGTTTCCCAGAGAACTAGTAGGTAGCAAAAGTTGTAGGTGATTTTAAGTCCTGTAGAGTTGACACAAGGAATTATAGACCCACTAAGCTTTAAGATATTCTGTGCCTGATGAACTCCCAGAAAACATAGCATAGCAAAAATATGACAGTCTTACCAGCATGGTTTCTGGAGAAGCAAGTCATGCCTCACTTTTTTTACTTAAAAAGTCAAGGAAGAGGAGAATAAAAGAAAAGCATCAACTGAAATGGTGATGGTTTTAAAGATTCAAAGGGTCCTTCACAAAAGACTACTGAAGAAATTAAGTAGTCCTGGAATGAGAGGGAACATTTGGTCATGAGCCAAAACCTGGCTAGAAAATAAAGTATAATGAAAATTGATCACTCATTCTTAACAGCAGGCTGCCTCAAGGCCCACATTAGGACTAGAGTTTAATAAACTTAATAATAGTCTGGACAGCAGGGTGTGTCATGAGGAAGTAATAATTATTCGAGGCTAAGAAATCTGTAAGGATTAGGGCTGTGCAAATGTTTGCTGGTGGTTTCATTTTGACATTGTTTTGAGTCATTTAGAGCTTGGAACATCAAAATCAAAATGAAACAGAGAGCTTTGAAACAGCCTCGAAATTAAATGAGGCAAGTTGAAACATTTAGAAATTTTTTAAACATTTCAAGTTTTGAAGCTCAAGCTGAGCTTGCCTGCAGGGAAACAGAAACTAAAGTAAGAAGAGGGGGGAAGAGGGGGAAGTGTACTCTCATTATTAATTGCACAGCTGACCAGTGATTGCCACCCTTTCCTGAGGTCCCTTCCAATCCCAGTGCTCTGGGGGAGGGATGGAAAAACTGCATAAAAGACAGCATTGCTGGAACTGCCCTGTTTTCTGCCTTGGTGTCAGTTGAGTGATGGCACACATTAACACACACACACGCACACAGTGTCACCCACCCATGTCACGAGTTTTGCCTGTTAGCAGCCAGAGGTGCAGGGCCCCAGAACCCCCCTGTACAGATCTCCTCGACAGCTGGCAGGCTTCATGACCTCAGCAGGGATTAGCATGTACCATAACACACACACACCCTGTTGCACCATAACACACACAGTGTTACCCATGTCATGAGTTTTGCTTGTCAGGAGCTTGAGGTACAGTTTCCCTGAAACTCCTGCACCTGTCTCCTTGAAACTTTACAGGCTTCATTGCCTCAGTAGGGCCTAGCAAGCCTGCAGTTTTGACACAGCTGTGGCTTAACACAAACACGTGACATGAGTTTTTTGCTTTCAAGACTTTAAAATGTGGTGTCCCTGAAACACCTGCACCTATCTCTTTGAAACTTGGCAGCCATCATGCCCTCAGAAGGGGCTACCATTCCTACAAGTTTCATCCAAATCAGGCTATAAATGACAAAGTTATAGGCTGTTTTGAGCTTCCCCATTTTAGCCATGGGTGAAATGTCGAAACAGTTCTGAATCAAAATGAAATGCTGTTCTGTTGAAACGCAAGTTGAAACAGAATGGTGCCATTTTGCACAGTCCTAGTAAGGATATTAAAAAAGATGCATACACAGCATCACAGATAAATTCATCATTGACAAATACAAAGTAAAGTGGAAGGAAAATACATACACACTGATGGGCTTTACATTTTATAGTATTGACTCAGGGAAATAATAAGGGCATCATTGTGAACCAGTTAATAAGGAGTTCTACACTTATATGCTGCTAAAGTTACAAAAAAATACTAAAAAAGGTTCATACAGATATTTGGGGAGGTAGGGGGAGGTTAGAGCTCATTAAAAATGGCCACCTGATCTACTTTAGACTAGGTACAGACATTACATTTATACCAGTATAAGTGATCTGAAATGGTCTATACCTCTAAATGAACAGAAGTTCAGTGAACATAGACTGGTTTAAAAAATGGTGCAACATGATTTAAGATGGACTTGGATCAATGTGCTATCAGATTTAAATGATTTAGGTTAAACCGGTCTATTGAACTTCTGTATCAGATTCCCTAGTGACTCAAGTTAGATTGCAGTCCACCAGCATCCCAGGCTGCTTTGCAGACCCCTGCTAACCCCCTGCCCTCACAGGGAGGTGGAACAGTGGAACTCAGCTCACACTCAGCTGCTTGCTAGCCCCTGAGCTGTCATAGACCTGAGGCAGCCTTGCCAAGGGGCTGGGAAAGGATGTGTCTGTAGCTCAGTATTTTTCTGTCTTACACAATGTCCCTAGGCAGGGGGATGGTTCACAGAAAGAAAGACTGGGCCTCTTAGAGCTCCAGAGAATGTTCTTCCAGGATGACAGCAGGGAAGGAAAAAATCTGAATGCTGCTGCTTCACTGGTTTCTATCCAGCCCAGCTCCCTGTGAAGCAGCTCCTCACAGCTCCCAGCTGAAGCCTTCTGACTCAGCTGTAGCAGGCATGGGGAAGGTCTGGAACCTTTCCTGCCCTTTACTGCAAAACCTGGCTCTGAAGCATGCACCTTCTTCCTTTGTGCCACCAAAGGGCAAATGTGTATTCTGTGAACTCCTGAAAGTAAGCACTTAAAATAAAGCATGAAACAGATTGCTTCTGTCTCAGGCTCTTTAAACATCTTTGCCTGGCCTGAGTTCACCCAAGTGTAGATCTTACACTAGTTACGTCTATCTAAGTGTGAACTTACAGAAATATACAGAAAAACTTCCCAGACTCCACCAATCCCACCGTGAACCCTGCCTGAACCCTCGATCTTCCCCGAGCCTGCTACACCACCCGAAATCTCCTCCAAACCTCCTCCAATAGTCCACCATCCCAACTTGCTTTAGATCAATCTAGCCTCCCCCTAACCTCCCCAAATGTCTGTACACACCCACAGTGTTCATAGGCATAACTAACAGGACAGAAAGTAACAATGCCACTATCCTATTTCCATTATACAAGCCTTCCTGCATCTATAATGCCTCCATGTTCCACACTGGTTTCCTCATCTTAAAAAACCTGGCAAAATTAGAGGAAGATCAAAAAGAAGAAGGGACGAGCTCTCATAGGAATAGGAATACTTTCTCTAAGGAGACTATCAAGAGGGGGTTAAAGGTACCATATATAAGCTTAGGAATGGACTGGAGAATATAAATTCCAATATTCTGTTCTCCATATCTGATAAACACAAAAGCAAGAACACATGAAGGGACTTAAAAGAAAACAAATCACAACCTGATATAAAGAAACACTTTTAGATACAATATGCCACTAAACTTATGAACTTCTTGCCTCAGGAAGCACAAAAACATTTTAGTAAGATTTGAAGGAAGTGGACATTTTGTTGAGATCTATGACATTGGCAGTCTACTGTAATAGTCAGGCATATTTACAAACCAAGGGCCAAGAGTTACCAAGTCAGGAGTCTGAAATCAGAAACCCCAGTTAAACACTGACTATAAGTCGAAAGTCAAGAAGTCCAATGTAGTGGCAGAAGCAATGAACCAGGCTGAGACCTGTATCCTGGAGAAGAGGTGCAGCTGAAACCAAAGCAGGAAATAGGGCAGGAGCAGAGAGCCTAAATTAAATGGACCTTGACTCTGCTATAATATAGCAGGTCTTTTGACACAATGTACAACACATGCTACCACTTGTGTTGACTTTGTTGGTCCCTTGGAAGAATTATCTTCCCACTCGCCCACTTTGAACTCCACATAGAACAGGATGAAGTACAGAGGACACCCTGACCAGTGTCCTTCATCTCTACAGACCCAATTCTAAGTAGCCATAATATTCAAAGCATGGGGAAGTCTGATTGCGAGGAAAAGTCTCACTTCCTCTTACTATTCTGCAAGGCCAAGTCACAAATTTGTTCAAACTAAGCCAGATTTTGCCTCAGGGATGTAAATGCAGCCTCCTTTGATGTCACAGTGCTAGATCTCACTGGTGCTTGCACAGGTCAGAAGGGATGGAGGAAGGATGAACAAAGCCTTTCAGCCCTCTCATGTACTCCATGCAATACCCAGGAACAGCTCCCTCTATGACTTTTAAGGATTGCACTGCCTCCTATTCTATTAGTTAGCAATTGTCTGTAGGAATGTCCATGCTATTTTTAAACGAACTATTCAAATAGATATAATAATACTTACTGCATGTGGGGTGTTAACAGTTTAAGGTTTAACAGTTAAAAAGCACTTTGAGATCTCCTGATGCATTTCAGTATTTATATTTCCATTTCACTGGGCATGCTTCTCTCACTCATCTTTTGACCTGAGGAAAGTTCAAGTTAAGGAGTTAACCATGTTCATACACCTTTGAGTCTCAAATCGTTTGTTTTTACTTAATATAGGCAGCATATTTGTCTACTTTTTTTTAAAAAAAAAGAAGTTTTGAGCTATTTTCATTTCTAGTAACATAAAAATGTGAGTTTGTTTCTTTAAAAACACTGATTTAAAAAAATTAAGACAAGAAAAGGAATGAATATTACTGTGATGAGACAGCAGTATTTGAATGTATATTGTCCTTCATTAATTAAAAAATAATAGAATATTCCTTCAAGAGCATACTTTGGAAGCTATGTCTTGTAGCTGCCAATTTTACTGTGCCCTTCATGCTGTATGTGTTGCAACCTTATACCCCATATGATGTTCTATATATGGAAATAAAAATAAAAATTCCAAGAATGTAAATTGTAAATGCCATAAAACCCTGAAACATTCTCCTCTCCTGACCAATTTTACGATCAGTAATTTATCTTCCTCAGATTTCCTGTCTGTCTTTCTTGCTGCAGTCATACAGCAGCTTGTCAGACTCATCACAAACAGATGAACCAATGTTGAATTGGAAGTACCTGCCACCTATGCAGAGACTGGGAATTCAGGGAGCAGACATCTGACCTATTTTTTGCTAAGCTGCACTGCAGAGCCCTTTAAAAATATCAGTTCATCCCCCTCCCACCTCTAAATAGAATTTCACTTCCATCACTCATTCAGAAAACCAACATTTCATTTCTGTGTCCCAAATGAAATATGATATTGCAACCCATCATATAATTTAAGATTACACCATGACATTTAATTTGGCTGTATACATGGCACTATGTATCCCAATTAATTGGTGGGTAGTCTAAGAAAAAAAGTCACATGGCACCCATTAATCTTAAATTGTTTTTAGGAGTAATTAGTTGTCTAGAAGGCCACCATCTCAGTATTTTTAAAAGTACTAATTCATTTCCATTGGCAATGAAGAGTGAGATGAATTAATAAAACTTTTCCCAGACTTTAAAAAAAAAAAAGTAAGTTACATAAGCAAAATAACCAAAAAACTATATTTCAGTGTTTTGATCAACAATACTATGACAGAACTTTACTTTCTTCTCTGATGTTATCACTTAACTTTGTGTTGGGATGTGTTGCTCTTGCCATCAGGATATCACCTGACCCCATACTATATATTGGCACATCGAGGAGTTGCTTCATAGTATCGATTTGTTTTCCAGTTTCTCTTTTTTAAAGGGAAATATGCAGCCTTCATAGTTTCATAGATGGTAAGGTCGGAAGGGACCTGAGCAGATCATCAAGTCCGCCCCCCTGCCATGGCAGGAAAAAGTACTTGGGTCAAACAACCCCAGTGAGGTGTTTGTCTAACCTCCTCTTAAAGACCCCCCCAGGGTAGGAGCCAGCACCACTTTGCTTGGAAGCTGGTTCCAGATCCTAGCCACCCTGACTGTGAAGTAGTGTTTCCTGATGTCTAATCTGAATCTACCCTCTGCCAGCTTATGACCGTTATTTCTAGTCACTCCTGGTAGGGACTCCCACAATACCTTCTGGTACCCTCTGACTACTTTGTAAATGGTCACTAGATCCCCCCCTCAGCCTTCTCTTCTAGAAGCTGAACAGGTTCATGTCCCTTAGCCTCTCCTCATAGGCCTGCCCTGCTGCCCCCTGATCATGCGGGTAGCCCTTCTCTGGACCCTCTCAGTACTGTCCACATCCCTCCTGAAGTGCGATGCCCAGAACTGGATGCAGTACTCCAACTGTGGCCTGACCGATGTTGCACAGATGGGGAGGATCACCTCCTTGGACCTGCTTGAGATGAATCTGTGGATGCATGGCAAGGTACAGTTGGCCTTCCTGACCACGTCCCCACACTGTCAGCCCATGTTCATTTTGGCATCAATAATGATTCCAAGATCCTTTTCTGCCTCTGCACTGACAAGAAGGGAGTTCCCCAGCCTGTAG
>JAGPOW010000304.1:91881023-91900154 GCA_030014935.1 Caiman crocodilus
CATGTTCATTTTGGCATCAATAATGATTCCAAGATCCTTTTCTGCCTCTGCACTGACAAGAAGGGAGTTCCCCAGCCTGTAGGTATGCTGCTGGTTCTTTCCCCCTGCAGGTGCAGCACCTTGCACTTGTCAGTGTTGAAACCCATCCTGTTCTCATCTGCCCACCCTGTAACCTGTTTAGGTCCAATTATAGCCTATTCCTCCCTTCTAGTGTGCCCACACCCCCCACATCTTAGTGTCATCAGCATATTTGAACAGGGTGCTTTTTACCCCCTTATCCAAGTCACTGATGAAGATGTTGAACAGTGCAGGTCCGAGGACCGAGCCCTGGGGGATCCCACTGCCCACATCCCTCTAGGTCAAAAATGACCCATCCACCACCATTCTCTGGGTGAGGCCCTTCAGCCAGTTAGTGATCCATTTCACTGTGTAGGTGTCAATGCCATAGTCCCCTAGTTTTTTTAATGAGAATGGGGTGAGAGACAGTGTTGAAGGCCTTCCTGAAGTCCAGAAAGACTACTTCCACTCCTACCCCTGCATCTAAGGATGTTGTGACCTGGTCATAGAAGGCCACCAGGTTGGTCTGACAGGACCTGCCTCTAGTGAACCCATGTTGGTTGCCCCTAAACATAACCTCCCCTGCTGGCCCCTCGTGGATGTGCACCAGGATAATTCTCTCAAAAAGCTTACCCAGGATCGAGGTAAGACTAACTGGCCTATAGTTCCCCGGGTCATCCTCCCTCCCTTTTTTGAAAATGTGAACCACATTGGCCCTTTTCCAGTCCTCTGGCACCACACCAGAGCACCATGAGTGCTTGTAAAGCTGTGGCAATGACCTCTGCTAATTCCCTCAGCAGTCTGGGGTGGAGGTCATCAGGACCAGCTGATCTAAATATGTCCAGTCCCTCCAGAAGTTCCCTGACTAGATCCTTACTGACCCTAGACCTGGGTGCACCTCCCTTGGGGCCTGAGGGGGTCCCAGCAGATGGGCTGATCTGGTATCTGCTCAGGAAAATAGAGGCAAAGAAATCGTTAAATAGGTTAGCCTTGTCGTCTGGTGTGACAACCAGATTTCCTAGTCTGTCTTGCAGAGGCCCCACATTGCCCGGTACCTTCTTTTTTATTTAAAATAGGACTTCTTGTTGTCCTTGATCCAGGTAGCTAGTTCCAGTTCCATCTCCAACTTGGCCTTCCTGACTGCCCCCCTGCAGCCCTGAGCAACCGAAGTATAGTCCTCCCTGGTGATGGCCCCTCCCTTCCATTGGGTGTACTCCTCCCTTTTAGATAGGAGACATTCCCATATGTCTTTGGTGAGCTTTTCCACCCTCTTGCCCCCTTTATAATCCCTTGTAGGGATTACCTCCCTTTGGGCGTGGAGGATCATCTAGTTAAGGAACAACCACTCTTCTTGGACACCCTCCCCTCCGTGACCTCAGTACTTCCCCAACTATTCTTCTTACCTCATTGAAATGCACCCTCCTGAACCTGCTGCCTTGCTGCAGGCCTTTGCCACCTTGCACTGGATGGTGAATTCCAGCGGGCAATGATCACTGTTACCCAGCTGGTCAAGCACCTCCAGCCCCCTCATAAGGTCATCACCTGTGGCCAGCACCAGATCCAACAAGGTGTCTCCCCTGGTGGGCCTGTGCACCTCCTGAGTTAGATGGAGGTCCTGTATCTCAGCTAGGAACATACGTGAGCAGTCAGACCTGGCTGACTGCTCTTCCCAGCAGATGTCTGGAAAGTTCAGGTCACCCATGATGACCATTTCTTTTGACCCAACAACCTCCGTAAGCTGACTTAAGAATTCCTAGTCTAGCTCTTCACCTTCGTTGGATGGCCTGTAGTAGGCCCCTGCCGTTAAGTCCCTTTTCCCTCGACTCTCTTGTATCCTAACCCAGAGCACTTCAGTGTGCCCCTCATCTGACCTTGTGCTACTCGTTGAGAATGTGTATTCCTCCTTGATTTAGAGTGCCACACCCCTACCTTTCTTCCTTCTCCTGCCCCTCCTGTACAGCCTATAGCTGTTGATATTCACCGCGCAGTCATGTGTTGTGTCCCAACATGTTTCTGTGAGCCCCATTATGTCCGGCTTGGTGTCAGCTAGCAGAAGGGTAAGTTCTTCCTGCTTGTTCCCCATACTATGAGCATTTGTGTAGAGGCATTTGAGGCCTGAAGATGTGTGCACTGCCCCTCTAGTCTCAGTACTGCCCAGGCCCCAGTTGCTTAACTGGGTATTCATTCTGCTCATTGTTGTTCTTATTATTACTTAAATAACAACTGTCTTTTAACCCAAGTATATATTATCAGTTAGGTATGGATCCAGGAAAAGGGGGTGCAGATTGCGTGTCACATCATTACATATCAACACATTTTTCTGCAGTTAAAGAAACATTAGATTTTTTACTAAAATGCTAGGGGACTTGCTATATATTTGTCAATTTAAGGTCAAAGCAAAACCAAATACAACTACTGGAATATGTACCAATTTGCTAGATTATATATAAAGTAAAAAAAATCCCCAAAAAAACAAAACCTTGGGAAAAATAGTCAAAGATAGTGTCATTAGTCTTGTAGTCATTATAGTTGTGTTCATCTCTTATTCAGATTCATAAAACAACATCTTGCCTTTTCAAGCATCTTGACAGTGCCTCCAGTCAGTGCCTCATTGCCAGTCCTTTCTATACCCAATATAATATCATCACACATGCATTATCATTTTTAGGTAGAGCTAAAAACAGCCTGCAGGGCTGTGGAGTAGAAGGGAGATATTACCAGGAATGGCTATAGGCAGCAAAATTGAAGAAGAAAGGATAGTTTGAATAAAGGAACATCAAGACCATTAAAAAGGATAGGGTATCATTAAAAGTTATGGAATGGGAAGAGAGTATCATGGAGATGACAATGAGCCATGAAGTCAATTGACTCTTTCAGCATTGCCTTCATAGAAATGCCACTGCCCCTCACAGGCAGTTGGCTTTAACAGTTTGGTGGAGCAGGAATCAAAATGGGGTGCAACTGCACCACTGCAGTCCCCTGGATCCACCCCTTCAATCAGTAACCTAAAACTGAACCCACAGGCCTGAGGGATCATGACTACTGCAGTCTCCCAGGCTCAGGTGCACATGAAGCTACATAACTTATAATTTATTAAGTGAAGTTCATAGGCTCATCTGTGAAAGTTGTTTTGTAAATTCCCTTTAAGGATTAGAACTGAGAGATTATCTTTTACCAATCTCTCAGTTCTAATCCTTAAAGGGAATTTACAAAATACCTTTCATAGATGAGCCTATGAACTTTTAAAATGTACTGGATACAAAAAATCATGGACTAAATATAAACATCAGATGTATGGCCCATTATAACCTGTCTGCCATCCAATAACTCCATGTAACTCATCTGTACTTTACCAGCTACATTCTATCATCAGGTCAACATTCTCCCCTTTCCCTCACCCACATGTCTCTCACCCATTGTCTCCTATTCCCTCTGATCTTCACTGCCACACATTTGCGTTTTTACAGACCTGCATTTTGCATATTGGCTTCTATTCCACACAAGAGATCACACAGAAGATGCCTGAAGAAGGATGTTTGTGCCTGAAAGGTTCCAAAGAACAAGGTTTCCAACTATTTAGTCGGTCTAATAAAAGATATCACATTTACTGAAAGAACCTTTTCTGCCTTAGTTCCATCACGTGTAGAGGGGGGCCAATGCCAACTTGATGATGCTCCCATGACTATTTCATATGGTGAAATTAAACACAGTTAAACACTTGTAAGTGCCTTGATGCCAACACAATATGAGTAAAGTTAATTATTTTCTTATTTTCTCTTTGCAATTCCAGCTTTAAATGTTGGCAACTAGATGCTTGCTGATGGAGTCTCATGGATACCAAGACATATGGATTTTTTTCAGCCAGAAAATAATTTTCCATGTAGTGTTATTTTCCTCTTATTTTAGCCTGCTGCTATTCAAATGAACTAGATCGTATAGAATTTACTATTTTAAAATCTGTGGAATTAGAAAGTTGCTGAATGATTTGTGAAACTTCAGGTAAAGAGCAGGTCCAAGTAGCAGATATTTTCAAGTGTTTTTGTAGAGATTTTTTTTTTTAAATTTAAGAGCTATATCTTACCATGAGATAGATCTGTGGGGATAACATGAATCATGAATAGGCAACAGATGATTTCAGCTTACAATGGAAAAATGTGGCTTCTCTGCATGATTCTGAGGTCTAAATAAGGAGCACAAGAAAAGGTATGTCTAATGAGAGGAGAAGACAAGGATAATGAGTTGTGTGCTTTATTCTCAGTGTTTTTACACATCTGTAGAATTATATTTCACCTAATGGATGACCAAAGTGCAGCCTACAAACAATTCTGAGTTACCTGAATGATGACTCAGAATAAATGTATTACCCACTCTTGGTGCATAAGTACCCCCATAATGGGAATAGGAAGATGACTGTACATTTCTGAAGTGTGATCTATGTCATACACCCGAGCTGACATTCTCATGCCAGCAGCCCTACCATACACGCAAATCTGGATGCAGCTATATCAACAGAAGAAGGCTTTTGCCAGATAAGCTTCAGATAGCAACTGGGGCAGAAAAAACCCTTTGTCCGCCATAGCCCTTATTGCAACTAAGCCTGGTCATCCACTATTGGCATATGGCAGCCAAAGGGTGAAATATCATGCCGACATACACAATATGTGCAGTAGGGCTGTGCAACACAGCTGTTTTCTTTCATTTTTGGATTTGGCTCTTTCAGAAGACAGTGATTTTTTTGTGTGTTTTGAATCATTGTTCCATTTCGATTTGGCCAAATCTGTTTAAGAGTTTCGATGCTGTTTCAGTGATTTAGCCATAGGCTATAATGGGGAAATCACTAAAATGCTGATAACTTTGTCATTTCTTGCCTAGTTCAGATGAAAATTGCAGGACTGGTAGCCCCTTGTAAGGGCATGAAGTCTGCCAAGTATCAAGGAGATAGATGCAGGGGTTTCTGTAAAACTACACCTCAAACTGTTCACAGCAAAACTCGTATCACTTGCCAACAGCAGCAGCATGCTGTTACCCCACACGCAGATCTGGGGGCCCGCACTCCCTGGGAGGGCTGCAGGGTTGTGCCAAACTCCTCCCAGTGGGTGTGGGCCCACAGATCTGTGCACAAGATGACAGCCGGCTACCGCTGCTGGCTGGGGCCAGTGCCAGCACTGGGTTCTTTCCAGTGCTCAGCGTGGGCTGTGCCAAACAGACTCAGGTACTGGTGCTGGCTCCAGTTCACACCAGCAGCATGCTGTCATCCCACCCACAGATCTGGGAGCCCGCACCCCCTTGGAGGGCTGCAGGGCTGTGCCAGACTCCTTGCAGGGGGGCATGGGCCCCGGGACCCACACATGGATGACAGCAGGCTGCCACCCCTCCCCCAGAGAACTGGGATTGGAGGAGACCTCAGGGACAGATCGCAGACACTGGCCAGCTACAGATGTCATAGACATTAGGGCTGGAAGGGACCTCAGAAAATCATCAAGTCCAGCCCCCTGCCCCAGGGGCAGGAAGTCAGCTGAGGTCATACGATCCCAGAAAGATAAACAACCAAATTTATCTTGAGGGCATTCAAAGTAGGTGCTTGAACAACCTCTGATGGCAGGCTATTTCAGACTTTGGGGACTCAGACAGTAAAGAAGTTCTTCCTTATGTTCAGCCTGAAACAGTCTTCAAGGAGTTTATAACCATTCGGTCTTGTCATCCCTTGGGGCACTCTGGTGAGCAAACATTCCCCCAGATCCTGGTGAACACCCCTTATAAACTTATAGGTGGCCATCAGATGGCACCTGAGCCTGAGCTTTTCCAGGCTGAAGAGTCCTGTGGCTCTCAGCCTGTCATTATAAAGTCTCTTTTCCTGACTTCTGATCGTATGCATGGCTCTTCTCTTGACTCTCTCAAGCTTCTCCACATCCTTTTTGAATTGTAGAGCCCAAAACTGGATGTAGTACTCCAGCTGTGGCCTCACCAAAGCCGAGTACAGTGGGAGAATGACATCCTGGGATTTGCTTGAGAAACTTCTATGAATGCAAGCCAGCATTTTGGTCTCTTTACTAGCCACAGCATTACACTGAAGGCTCATGTTCATCTTGTGGTCAGTGATGACCCCCAAGTCCCTTTTGTCCATAATGCTGGCCAGCATAGCACTGCCAAGCCTGTAAGCATGCTGCAGGTTTTTTCTCCCAAGGTGGACAAACTTGCATTTTTTGGTGTTAAACACCATCAGGTTCTCATCCACCCATTTTCTGAGTCTGTCAAAGTCAGCCTGGATTGCCTCCCTGTCCTGAGGTTGGGATGCTTTACCTCAATATCAAAACGGTCCTTCCCCCTCTTTCTACCCCCTCCCTCTGAAGTTCTGTTTCCCCACAATTCTGCCTCTAAAACATCCAGAAGGTTTCAGATGGTTTCATTTCATTCAGAGATATTTTGGATCCTTCTGTTTCATTTTGGATTCGGTGCTTCAGGTGCCAAAACACCTCTGAAATGAAGCAGCTGCTGATATTTTGCACAGCCCTAATGCACAGTTTCTTTAATGTCATAAAAAGCTATCCATTGTCCAAGCACTGAGAAACCAATCCCCTTGAGACCTAAAGAAGCAGGAGACCTGATCAGGGAAAGGGGAACCATCAAATATTGTTGGAAGGAGCATTGTAAAAACCTTCTCAGTCAAGACTGTTGTTGATGAGAGTGTTCTCCACTCCATCCCACAACAGCCAGTGAACTTTGAATCCTGCCAGGTCTTGACAAGGTGAGGAAAGTCAAACAGATGAAGAATGATAAGGCATCTGGAGCAGTTGGAATCCCTGCCAAAATCTTCAAGCAAAGGGAAGAGGAGCTTACATCATAGCTCCATGCTCTCATCTTAAGGATCTGGAATGATGATGAAATCCCAGATGACCTTAGGGATGTGATGATCATGACAATCTTCCAGAAAGGAGACAGGTCCACCTGGAAATTCCAGAGGGATTGTCCTGCTGTCCACCACAGGAAAAAAATCTGAGAATCCTCCCAAAACATCTTCCACTTTTCCCAAAATCTCAGTGTGGGGTTAGGGCACCAAGAGACATAACCAACACAATTTTCACTGTTCACCAGCTGCAGGAAAAGTACCAGAAACAATGTAAGCCCCTCTATATGGCCTTCTGGACCTCATAAAAGCCTTTGACTCCGTCAACCAAAAAGCACCGTGGAGGATCCTTCTGAGGTACACATGTGCACCTAAATTTAGCACCATTTTTGTCTGCTCCATGATTGTATGCAAGTAGTGGTTTTCATTAACAGATCTATCATAGATCCCTTTGAGGTTAGGACTGGAGTTAAGCAAGCCTGCTTTCTCTCTCCAGCATTCTTCTCAGTATTCCTTACTGTGACGCTACATCTGACCACCAACAAGCTTCCAGTCAGAGTAGAGCTAAACTGTTTAATCTCAGCCAACTCCAGGCCAAAACCAAAACCACCTCAACCATTGAGTTCCAGCACACTGGTGATGCTGTAGTGTGTGCTAACTCAAAAGTAAACCTTCAGGCAACTGTCGATATCTTTACTGAGGCATACAAGAAATTGGGACTGATGCTTAACATTGAGAAGACTAAGGTCCTCCATCAACAAGCTCTTAATGAGCAGGCCCCAGCTCTGATAATTCAGATTTATGGTGAAACTCCATACTACAGAAGCTATCTGTTGCAGAAAGCTGACACCAATGAAGAAATCCACCGTCATCTCAAATGTGCAAATGCAGCTTTTGGATGTCTGAGGAAACAGGTGTTTGAACATTACAACGTCAGATTAGAAACCAAGCTCATGGTTTATCAACCAGTCATGATCCCTATCTTAATGTAAGGAGGGGATATATGGATAACATACAGGAAACACCTCAAGTCATTGTTGAAGTATCATCAACACTGTCTGCAGAAGAGTCTTTGAATCCAGTGGAAAGACAGACACACCAAAGTTAGCATCCTCTTGCAAGCAAACACCATTAGCATTAAGGCAATGATCATCCAACATAGAGGCAGATGATATCAAGTGTTCAAGGTTTAAAGATAAGGGACAATACAATAAATGCACTGTTATTGCTAAGCTTAGCCTCCTGGAGGTGGGTAGAGGCAAAGACATACTAGTAAGAGAAGACTGCTTTGCGTAAAAGAGGGGCACTTCACTCATTGCATTTCCAAGACAGTACATGAGTTTGCACTCAGAGTTCCAGAGAATAATAATAAAAGACTTTAGAGGGCTGTTCCTTAATAGTATAATATAGCCCAAAACCTCCATTTCAAATGAAGTGATATAAAGCCCATGTATAAGTAGGTTCATGTGCCTCCAGCCATGCAGGCAGGGTTTGCCCCCTTAAGAGACTTCCAGGCAGTCCAAACCACAGTTCACAAGTAAGCTTGGGTGTTCACAGCTTCATTGTCTGGCTCTGCTCCCTTGAGAGCACGTCAGTCAGTCCTCATAACATAAAACAATAACCTTTGTTCCAAACAAACAAGTACAATTTCAGCCTCTCTCTAGGTGGTAATAGAGGTCCTTCCTAGAGGCAAGCTCTTCTGGGTTTCAGTCTGCTTCTTACCTATAAACTGTCCATTCCCCTGCTTCCACAGCCCACCAATTGCTCCTTCTCTCAACTGTCTGATCTCCCCTCACCTGGACTTTAAAAGGTCACCTACCTAAACCATCATAGTTGGACTCCAACCCCTTGGCTGGCTGGCTGCCTTTCTTAAAGACCAGACTGTCCCGCTATATCATGTTTCAGTTAGCTACTAGGCAGACATTTCTTATTACAGCCATCCTATACATACAGTCAGTTATTCAATGGGGGAAAAAAATTATTCCACTGTGGCTATGAAAACTGACAGAGGGCCAGTGGAGCAATGTACTTTTTCTAGCTTTCCCACTGGGAAAAAAAAAAAACCAAACTACTGTATTTTCTTTGAGGTGGAGTTACTGTATTGCTTTCAGCCCCTGAAATGATGAGTCCCTGAAAGCTACTCTGGAAATTATTAATATATCATTACTCACTATTCCATGGCCTTCTTTTAAAAAAAGGAACCTTATAAAGCAGAGATAGAAACTACAGTTGCTTCTGCGAAACATTGCCCCTGAGGAACAGTGGCAGTGAAACCACTGTGTGGCCTCCCCAGAGAGTCTCTTCACATCACAGCAGGCCTCGCTGGCTTGGGTTGATGCAAGTCCCTATGTCCTCGCCCCACTCAGGGTAAACTGGGATCTCTGCAAGGGATCTCTTGTAAAAATTAGCATGAAATATGTCTGTTTGGGTGACTGACAATTGCAGGGGACAAAGGAAGAACTACAGGACTGAGCCCAAATTATTATGAGACCTCAAAGTTAGTTCTGTCACCAAAAATAAGTTATTTCATGGTTATCCTTAAAGGAAAATATAGAACCTTATCAAAGATGTTTCAAGACATTGTCAATACAAATCTATGGAGGCCAGGTTCCAGTATCAAAACAAAGTGATGTGAATGCAATTCTGCGGAGGCCACATTATGCTGTCAAGATGAAACAAAATGAAATGATGTCAGTATGAGGCTGCATAGTCAATGATACAAGGTCACAGTGAAATTATGTCAAGATGAATTATGCTGCCACTGTGGAAAAAAAAGCAGTTAATAAAGAAGAGCATTTTAAATCTGTTTTTTCCCTGAATTTAACCCCTCTGGATTACCTGGTTTTGGTCATAGGCCCATAGTCAGCAATTTGAAGGACCAGAACTACATTAAAAATGTGCTCATTTGCCAGTATTTTGGGAGGTGGTTTTTCTCATAGCTTCTAGCCTGTCTACTTTCACTGTTCTTTTCTTCTGCCAATAATTTCTGAGTTTTTAAATTACGATAATGTATAGCAGTCCCAGAGAAATGTGCTAGATGATAGATATTCAGAAAGAAAGACACCCTGTCCCAAAGAGATTTCAACCAAAATAGAAAAAGAAAACAAAACTAGGACAAAGTATAATTATTCCTATTTCACAGTTGGGAAACTCAGGCAGGGGAATGATTCTCCCATGATCACAAAAGAGTCTTTTGGAGGGCTAGAAATTATACTTTGTCTCCAGCTCTTAGCCCAGTACCTTATCCACAAAAACCCTGTTTTCACTCTTACATCCCAAAGTCTCTAGGCTCAGGTTAATTCTTTGTCATTGTTCTTCTTCTTTTTACCAGTTTATTGCTGTTTTCTTTCTAGACCAGGGCAAAATGTGTTCCGAGGGCCAGATGTGGCCCACCAGGCCATTCAATCCAGCCCAGGAACCCCTAAAAAATGTAGAAAATTAATATTTATCTGCCCCTGGTTGCCTGTCATGTGGCCCTCGATGGCTTGCCAAAACTCTGCAAGTGGTCCTCTGCCTGAAATAATTGCCCGCCCCTGTTCTAGACTCATTGTTAGAATGTGACGAGTAAGTGGCCTGAGTGTACAGTCAACCACCTCCATGTTTCTAAGGAGTTTTTTGTTTTAGACTATCCACTATTGTTTCATAATAGGAATTTGGGTGGGAAAAAATTTATATCTTTCACATGTGTAGTCAATGATGAATGCATTCTGATGCGGAAATATCTTTTTAGATTAAATAAAAGGGAGAACGGGTTCAAACAGGGCAACATTAAACATTTTTGTTTGCCATATAGGGTACATTAAATGAGTATTCCTCAAGTTTTAGAACAGTGTGTTCATATATCAAAAAATAATATAAAGATACCATAGATAACTCTAGGATCTCCTGAAAAAGAGAAAGCCAGTAGCAATGGTGTCTTTTATAGGGAAAACACCAGAATTTTCTATTGATTTTTAGCTCTTCTACTCACAGTCAAGACAGTGACCAAACAACAATTGTTCAGAATTCAATAGGGATTTCAACTAATGGGTTGATCTAACTAATCCATACTTTTTAGCTATAGGCTGGATAAGAGGGCCTGCTATCTGAAACCTAGTGGTCACTGAATAAAGTGAAATCTAGATAAAAACACCTTGAGTCTCCTTCCTCTGCCACCAAGGGAAAAGTCTTCCAATGATGGTTCACAATTGTTAATCAGTATTGAAACTAGTCTTCTGATTTTGTAAAATGTGAAACCAAAACTTCTAGGTTTGCCTTTAGTTTTGATTAGCATGAGTTGTGTGTCCCAGAAAGTTTGTTTTCCATTTCAGGCATAAAGAAAGAAAATCTAAGACAGTGGTTCCCAACCTGTGGTATGCGTACCACTAGAGGTATGCAGACTACCTGTCAGTGGTACATATTAACAGATTTATTACAATTATTTTATATGACAAAAAAACTGCTGGTGGTACTTAAGGTTGTATCATTTTAAATTGGTGGTGTGCACTCTGTCAGAGTTTGGGAACTGCTGATCTAGGGGAAAGAAAAATCCCAGAGTTGAAATGCAAGTTCTTCACTTAAGTATAAGTGAATTGCTATATAAATTTCAAGTTCAACTGAATGTTGGGAATCTTAGCAAGCTTTTAAAAAATTGTGAATGAATTTCCAATTTGGTACAAAGCCTGAGACCATAATGAAAGATTCATACAACTCCACTCAGCCCAGGCACTTCTTCCATTCTTGGGATCAATAGCATGGTACACAAGGGCATTCAAACACCTTCTTTCCAGTTAACCTTTAGATTTCTCAGCATATTCTGTCATCTATTCAGAGCAGGAGGCAACCCATACTTCAAAGTCCCTGAGTTGCAGAAGATCAAAATCCAGATTCAAAATTGGTGTAAGTAGCCAGCACATAAGGAAGTTTTTTTCCCCCAAAGATGATGTCCAGCATGAGGCACACCCCTAGTTTCAGGAGTATGGGAAAAGGCTAATTGTAGCTTTAGTACCATCAGCGGCATTCCATGTTTTATGACTTGCACCAAACATGAACATTTTACCTTGTTGTCACTGGGATTTAGGTTTGTTCTTGATTTGAATTAGCTAAACTGAGTCACTTCCTAAAGGTAATATCAAAGTAAAGACAAAGCATTTTGTATCATTCAGTAGGACTTTACCTCCAGTTACCCAACTTAAGAGTACAGTTCTGTTCCTACTGAGGACACAGCCTCATCATTTCCAGAATATCACAATGGAGCCAGGGCTTCATGCTTTGCCAGGGGGATGTTTAATACTCCACATCAAATAAGTGTGACAGCTGTCTTTATGTGATAATGTGGCTAGGCTCAAAACCCTGAAGGCCCAGTGGCTATAGTATAAGTTCTCATTGCTGAAGAACAGCTATAACCTTTCTAAAGCTGGAAGGTAATAGTGAAATATATCTTTTCACTTCCGTGGCCTAAACAGAGAAGGATGCAGCAGAATCCCTAAATTATTTGTTTCAAACACTGAATAGAAACGTTCAAGCTTATTTTTATTTCTTTGGTCTATCTTTATATAGCTACCAAGAAATGCTAAATTATTGCTTCATTTCCCCCCCACCTTTCATAACAATAGCCTACTAAAGTCTTAAAAGATCTTTTAAAACTATAACACAATCCCCAGTTCTTACAGGTTTTCCACACACTTTTAATTGGGGTTTTCATTTATTCTGATAGTCATATCTTGTGAGCCATCCACCTCCTTGCTGATAATTCCCTCTGAAATTATAATCATGTAAAAAGTGCTCGTCTCAGGTGGTCACGACATTGCCTGGTAACCAGTGAACCCTCACCAACCTGGCTCCCTTTGGGCACTCTCCCCTTCACTCACCCACCACATCTTGATGTTATTAACTTTTAAGGGAAGGGAGGCTAACCCAGGGCTTCCCAAACCTACTCTTACTCTTATGAGCAGGTACCCATGGTCATTGCCCTTAAGCGCTAATTACATGGCTCCACCCACCCCTTTGCACTATGCCCATGGCTCACAAATGTACTGTCCAATCACTCCCTTGTTAGGGCCTCAGCCATCTCTGCTTCTTCTCCTTTCCTCTGGCTGGGCCGTCTAGCCCAGGGCCATAGTACTGAGCCTGGCTTCTAAGAAACAGCTCTTGTATGAATTACTTTAGTTCTGGGCCCCTGGCCCTATCTCAGCCCTGCTCTGGGCCTGCTGATCCCAAGTGCTGTCCTGCTCTAGGCTCAGATTCAGCCTTGCTCTGGGCTCTCTGGCCTTAAAGTCTGCCCTGCTCTAAACTTAGTCCTCAGTTCTCCTTCACTCAGGGCTCTGGGCCCAGTCTGTACCTTATGCCAGACCTCTGGCAGAGCCCAAAGTAGTCACGTGCCCTCTAACACTAATGGGACCTCCAAACCACTCCTCAGTTCCTTCCAAAAACTACCAATATAGACTATCACAAAGAAATATGCCTCTCAGGCTACGTGTCTGTACGAGACTTCCTCTTATCCTTGGTCATATTCCTCTGCACAGCAGCAGCGTTCTGTTTGCCTTCACCAAGATCATGCTGATACCAGGTAGGAGGTCTCCTGACCCTTCCTACTCTGGAGTTCTTTCCATTGCAGCCTACATGACAGACTACCTGCCTTGCCTCTGGACCTGACTTGTATCTCTCTCAGGCCTGTCCAGTCAGGTGACTCCACAGGGTTGGTCTCTAATTAGGCTCATTAACTAGGCTCCCTACCAGCCCAGTTGCAGCTGTGCCCTGTCTCCCATTCAGGGCTCTACCTAGGCCCCTTTTTCCTTGAAGTGACAGAGAGTCCCAGACTCTCTGTTATATTGTGCATGCTGTTTAAATATTGGCGCACCCTTGCTTTATCTGTGGGGGAAATAGAGATCATAAAAACTATGAGCTGTCATTTTTTTCACCTACAGAACATTCTGCAAGTCACTTTTTATTGGAAACAAGAACACCATTAGCTAAAGCCCCAAGACCACTGACCTCTCTTGGCACATCTATGATCTTCACTCATCAGAACTATCCTGTGACAGGCAGTCTCTTTGTAAATGTTAGTAGATATAGGATAATGCTGCAGCTCCATGGAACAGACTCTCTTTTCATCCTGAATCAGATAATATTTCATTTGCAGCTTGGATGGCTGACAACCAATTTATATAATAAATAAAGTATGAACATTGATAAATTAGATTGGAAAGTATGGCATGGCAGGTGTTACAATAATTTGTTGCATATGGCAGTCAACCTCTTTCTGGTAATCATCACTGAAGCTCAAAGAAAATGGCTGATTACATTAGCTCCCTGTTCCATTTAAATCTAAAAGCCAAAAATTGTATTTTGAATTCTTTGGTTCATTTTATTTCCTGTGGAATTGATATTTATTTCCAGTTCTGTCTTGTTTTAACCCAAGCTAAAAGGCAGTTGTGTTGCAGCCAGATAGCAGTATGCAACCACAAATGGGAAATGATAACACTTTTCTTCAGTTCTCACATTTTAGTCATCCAAGTTCTGAATTTCAAAAGTTCTGACCAGTCAAATTCCATTTAATTAGCTGCCTACCTAGAGCACAGTCACCTACCCAGGGCAAAACATCTCTGGCTGGTAGGTGGCCCCAGAGATCAGCCTGCCAGCTCAGGGCTGCTCTAACCCAGCTCAATGTGCTGTCAAGGGGCTGTCTGGGGCCAAGAGTGGTAGTGCAGAACTAGCCAGAAGACAGCCCCCAACACTGAAGCACCTTATGCCCCAACCAGCTGGGTCAACGTCTACACATAAATTGCAGCACACTAAGTTACACCGCCACGAGATAGTATTGTGTTTACAAGTACTAACCTATGGCGGTGTTTATTAGTTTACTATATCCATGTAAACTCTGAGACTTTACTATGGAGCTAATTAGGCAACTCAGCAGTAAATGTCTTGCATAGCTGCACCCTGTAATATACATATTAATGCCTAAATCACGATAATCAGCTCAACAATTATGATATAGCAAGCAATAGGCACTGTGCCTTTCCCATTAAGAGCAAATGGGTAAGAAACATAGAACCAGGAACAAATGAGCAATCATTAAATAAAAACCTATTAATAGCTTAAAGTGACTAACAGGAGAATTCCAATAACATTCCTTATTCTAAAAAACAGAGCTACTGCACTGAATACAGTAGAATTCAACTCTTTCATGTTTTTGAACAATCAAAAATGCTTTAAAAACACATGACTAATGTACTAGACCAGATGCTTAACCTTTTAGGCTCCATAACTCCAATGAATTGAGTGGCACCCCAATTCAATAACTAATTTCTTTATTTCAGCACTTAACTCCTGGCAGAGGGGAGGGGTGTGGGAGGAATGAGCTCTTGGCTCTCCCCAGAGCAGTGGAGTAGGGAATCATAAGCTTACCTCCTTTCACTAGAACTGGCACCGATAAACCTTTTCTTAGCTCCTCACACAGAGGATGCAGGGAGGAGGCAAAAGTGAGCACTTAAGTCTTCACAGAGGGTCTTACTCAGATGAGCCTGCACTTTCCTCCTTGCCTAGGGGTGAGCAGGGAAGAGCAAGTGCTTATGTTCTCACATGCCACAGTACCCTCAAATAGAGCTCACAGCACCCCAGGGTGCCATGGCAATCCTGTTGAGAGGCACTATACTGGAATAAATTGATGTAAGGCCTGACTCAGTCAAGTCAGGGGAAGTTTTCATTTAATGTTAATGAATTTTTAATCAAAGAAATATATTATGTATAAATATAATAAGTTGGAAATAAATATAATGATAGCTAAGGGTATATCATTTGTGTTGATCATTATGCTTATTATATGTGGTCTGATCTTGTCCTTATTCATGTCAATAGGAATAGGGCCACTGTTTTCAATGGTGGTAGAAAAGAAGCATGTACAGAGGCAGAGAAAACATTTACACTAACTTCCTAAGAGTCTCTCTTTAAGCTGAGAGAAATCAAGCTCCATTTTAGGCAGATTATATGACTCCTAGACAGTTTATATTTGTTCTCTACTTCATAAACAAGTGTTCATATAAAGCCATGGGGGCCGGGATGACACTAAGGCTCATGGTTGAGTAGCCCAGAAATCACAAGTTTGAGGCCATAGCAGAAGTGCTTATGGTGCGGCTATGGCAGATTCCAGCAGTTCTGCTAAATACTTTGTCACAAGGACAAATGAAGGAAGGAGTGTATAGCTTCATCATGTGTCAATATCCATTTCATGAACCATTAGAAAAGTTATAACTATATATTGGCAAATTTGTCTGATAGGTTTTTCAAGATTTTTCAAACACATTCAGTAAGCAACATACACCCTCAGCAGGTGACAGCTGCTTCATCCACTACCTAAGAAACAGTGGGGGTTGGATTATATCATTGATACTCCACTTTAGTGGAAAGTTTCTGAGGAGCAAAATCTCTTAGCTAATTTATTGGAATGAACATAGAAGCAACCTTTTATCATTAAAAAAACTGCTCATAGATTGTTTGTCACAAAAGATCAAAAGATTACCACAAAATGGGAGAGACAAGAATTCTAGACAAGAATCACATTTTTTGTACTTCCTTTAAAACACTATCCTACAGAATATGAGACCACAAGACTTGTCATTTAAGTACAGGCCAGTGGTCCATCCAGTCTATTATTTTGCTTCCAAAAATGGCCAGTACCAGAAGTTCCATATAATTGAGAGTACTATACAATGATGGGGGAGGATTTATTTTTTTTGGCTGCAACTAGTAATCATCTTGTACATGAAGCCAGAATGTAGCAAGTGCATTTGATAAGTACATGGAGCAATGTGTTTTATTTCATTTGACATAACTGCAGATACTATTATTATGTTGCAATGTTATCATGTCTTACAAATTAAGCCAGATCAGGATGAGTCAGTATTTGGATTGGACGCCTCCAAGGAATCATAGATGCAGCAGGAAGTTGTTTTGTATTTCAGAAAGTAGCTCCTTTTGTTCTTATCAAGCCGACTTCTTGCAGAACTATGAAACAACCCTATACTCCTTTCACTCCTAGGTTCCCATTCCTCCCTTACAACTTCTTGCTAATCTGCCCTGTCTCTCAACCACTCTTCTCCCATCCTTCATTAGCATCCTCAGTCTACTCCTGAAAAGTTTCTTACCCAGGCACTTTCAATACTTACATATCTATCTTAACAGTTGTGGGCAGAATCTTTCCTTCTAAAACAGGGTTCTCAGGCTGCACTCATAGCTTCTATACTGGGATAAAGAAGTATGTGTCTGGGGTGGGGATGAGGGGAAAGAACTTTTCTTCCGAAGTGGTTTTGGCCCTAAGGAACAATATATGGATTTTAGTCCAAAGAAACATTTTTCTCTAAAGGTTTAATCCTTTCCTGAAGCATAATGTAGCTGTATGTAATGCAATGGAATATTTTTGTGGTGAAAGTCCTGGATGCTCACCTTAAGTTTTTTATGAAAACCAATATCAGAAAGAAAAATATCAGAGAGAAAGTCTTGTATTAAAAAAAATGTCTACCTTACATATTCACTTATAGATCATTAGAGCTAGAGAAAAGAAATTCTGTAGATGAAACAGCATTATTGAAAGATCTATGTCAATATCTGAAACACATACATGCAAAAATAAAACACCTAAGAAAAAAGAATCTGGATGACTGAGAGTAATCTTGTTTCAAAAATAATTACAGGGAAACTTCATTTTACCTTTCTTATTAGTATCACGTTTTTGCATAAAGCATTTAAAAGTAAGACTGAGTCATATCTTTTTTAGATATGTGGGTCTAGTCACCTGAGCATAAAATTTTCTGTTGACAAATACAAATTATCGTGAGAATGACAGTTCTAGACAGAGTACTTGAAGATGGTTTTGGTTAAAAATATCATAAATTTAGGTATCACCTTTCTTTCTAAAGTGTTTTAACAAACTATTACCTAGATAGAAGTCATACGGGGGAGAAGGGAGGGAGGCTGACAACCTCATACAGAGGAGAAGGCAGGGAGGGAGAATAAAGCCAAAGATACCAAGAAGAAAAGATCATACTCTTGTGAAAAATAGAAGTATGCAAAGCACATATACCATAGTACAGTTTTCAAGGTCTCATATGAAAGGCTCATGTATCAGTTTTTTTGAAAGACTAATTAACAGAACTATAGGTCAGAGCTTTAATATATACCACAACATTTCAAATCTGAAGGCAGAATCCAACAGAGCCTGTGAATACTACTTTATAAACTAATACTGTTCTCCAGTTTCTTTAATACTGGAAGCTTGTGAATGTTTGGACCAATTTATTTGTTTTAGAAAGGAAAAATGTTAAATGAGCAGGGGAAAATAAAAGTAGGATGAGAAAAGAGAATAATAAGGATGGGAACAGTAATGTAATCAAGGTAGCTGGATAACTTTGAGCACCAATACAAAGAGAAGAAAGGGAGGATAACTATCTTTTGCTCTGAATACCTAATTCTGTGAAATAATGAGCATCCTCATTTCTTTTTGTGTATATTTGTAAATCTACAAGAATTGGGGAAGAGGGTGATTAGCACCTTCAAGATTTGGCCTTAATCCTTTGAAAAGTAACTGAAAGGAGAAAAAAATGGAAAGCAGCAAAAAAGCTAGAACTTAAGGAGTGAATGATCCAGACCAATAAATTGCCTCAAAATCAAGCTTTGACAGACTGGTGGGAAAAGAAGTCCGAAGTCTCCTTTCATTTGACCAAATGATCCCATAATTTTACTGCTGTCACTCGTAATTTATAGAGAGGACCATAAAAGGAAAATTAGGCTCACAATGTAGAAATAAAAGTAGAAATAAAGTTTTTCTTCCATACGTTTTTTGGGATGTTTTATCCTGAGACCTGGATATGTTCATGTCAGTGATTTCTTTTAGGGATATCACTTCTGGAACTAGTGTCTTTGCTGAAACATAGGGTGCATCTTCCCAAACCTCATTGAATCAAAGGTTTTTAGATTTGCTTTCTGTTGTGTTGCCATAAAATGTCTGCGTTGTGTATCATAGTATCATAGTATCATAGTACCATAGTACCTAGGGTCAGAAGGGGCCTAGAGCAGGCCATCTAGTCTGACCCCCTGCCAATGGCAGGAAACGAGTGCCATGGTCACAGGACTCCAGCCAAGTACCTATCTAATCTACTCTTAAAGACACCCAAGGTAGGAGCAACAACAACTTCCCTAGGAAGCCGGTTCCACGTCCTAGCCACCCTAACTGTGAAGTAGTGCCTCCTAATGTC
>JAGPOW010000304.1:91905230-91917909 GCA_030014935.1 Caiman crocodilus
ACATGGCATTGCAAGCAGAAAAGAAGGGTTGTCCTTGTTGCGTTGTTATTTTTAGCACGGCCATTTTGTTTTGTGAATAGTTATACTCCATTTTGATAATGAAATATTACACACACCCGAATCCAGGTTATTAATGAATATGTTAAAGAGTACTGGTCTGAGGGTCCCTGAGGGTTACCATACAGCATGCTGACTTGGTGCCATCAACAATCTCTCTCTGGGTCCAACCATGAAGCCAGTTCCTGAGACACTGGACTGTAAGACTGTCAAGGCTGCAATTCCCCAGTTTTGCCATCAGGACATCATGGAAGACCAAATCAAAGGCAATTTTTAAATCTAAGAAAAATAACATCAACCTCTCCTCCCCATCCAGGTGACATGTCACCTGGTCATAGAAGGAGATGAGGTTGATCCACCTTGGTCACCTACCCAAAATGAAGCCATGTTGGCTGTCTCTCAGAATGGCACCTTCTGTCAGCCTGTTGTTGATGAATTATTTGATATTTTTTTCCAAGATCTTCCCAGGGCTTGAGGTCAGAACTATTATGTTGGCTAACTCTTTTAGCACCCTTGGGTGCATTCCATCAGGGCCTGCTGACTTATGGATGTCCAGGCTTTCAAGGTGTTCCCTCACAAAGTCTTCACCAAATGCAATACTCCTCAGCTTCTACAGAGGTCTGAAGTGAAATATGTGATGACCCAAACTGCATGGCACATTTGCTCTACCCTAAATAAAGTACATAACAACTGAAAGCATTTTTCCCTGCAAATATGGTAGTATGGCTATATGCTCTTGAAGACAGTCAGGAATTCTCTCAATAGCACCGTTGCCCATGTGTAATTGTTTCTAAAAATACACATTTGCTTACTCAGCCAGCATCTGCGTTTATTTTCCTGGATGTATAAAATGACTAGTGATAACAGAGCAGCACCATTCATCCATGCTGTGCCTAGGGAGAGGGAATTCATCAAATTACAAAGGCATGGTCACCAGGCTGAGGCTAAGCCAATTCTCCCCAGGGAGAGAAGTTTCAGGGAAAGTAGCTTGATATAAGATGTACTTTAAGAAGCTGTATTTAATAAACAAGACAAGAACTTATTTTGTGTTTATGGGATTTTTTTTCTGTTTTTTCCCCTTGGTAGTTTTGGCTTTATATAGTTTCATCCTTTTCTTACCATCTTATCACCTGGGAATAGTCAACTTTTTCTGTCAAAAGCCATTGCATATCCTTTGGAGGTGATTTTTTTTACACCTTTTGAACATAATGGTTTTCACCTATCTCTATTTAAACTGCTAAGGTCTAAATATGAGATTATAGGAAAATGAACAAGGAATAATTTCTAACATAGGCAGTTCTGCATGATACAGAATGTATTTCCTTATTATGAATAATAACATTATCTATAGTCCCAGCTTTATGAGTCAATGTTTCCAATGAAAATAATTTCTTACAGTAGAAATCAGCTATTATTTCCATGTGAAGGGGATACAATCTGGCTATACAATGATGGTTAATGAGAGACAGCTGAGAACTGACATGAGCAACATTGCTATCTCATCTTCTACTGCTAACAGCTTCAGTGACCATGACCCATTTTTTGCTAGGATCATAATATACTGAATGCTCATGTGGCCTGTTGAGCAAGCAGTAGTGTTTATCATCAATTCCTATATTTCACCCAGCCATGCATTTTAAAATAAATCTTGTGGTTTTCTTACAGTATTATTTATATTCATTTTCCAATTGCCAGTACCCTCAAACATGGTGGTTCAGATAATATTTGTAATGTTTTTGTATAGTTTGTCTGTGCCCTGAAATCTATCCCACAAACCACAAAAGTATCTCACATTCCCCTTCATTAGATACCACTGGCATGTGTGACTCTTTTTCCTACTTCAGGGTGTTTAGGAAACCTCTTAAGGAAGGCCAGGACAATTTTAAAATGTTCATTATTGCTTTTGACTAAATGCCTTTTTTTCCAACTAACTGCTGTAAGAAACTGGCCATGTGGTTTCCTCTCATGAACAGACTATGCCACAGGCTCAGACTTAGCCTCTAGTTAACTAGCAACAACCTCAAGTAGACACTTGAGAAGATGATGAATCAAAGCAAAAGAAAACATGCAGAAACTGCAAGGAACATCAAAGATGAACCACAGAGGCTACTGAATTTAACCTGTGAATCTTGAACTCAGAGAATAAACTTTACATTTGGCATTTTTAGTCTCTTTTCAACCTCCATCAGCTCCAGATGAGTGATTTCCTATAAGACAAGCACAGAGGATAACCAGTCGTGCATTATGCATCACTGCCTCTACTTTTCTTTAACAAGGTAATGGCAGTACAAACTACACAACAGATGCAGAACATCATCTATCTATATATATAAAGGGTTTAGTCCATCTGTCTGTCTGTCCCTAATGCTCTTTAAATGTGAATAACTTGAAAACTATAAAAGAGAAAACATTTGTGTCTTCAGATAAATTTCTTTGTTAAATCTTAGCATTTGTTTAGTGACCATGCCAGGATGATCCCAACTTCCAGAATTGGGAAAAAAGTCAGGGGCCAAAGATGTTTCTACTGAGCTCCTCCTAGGAGGGTGCCAGGAGCCTGGTACAGTGGAGTGAACAAAGGGAGGGGCCAGCTGAGGAAAAGCAGGAGCCAAGAAGAGACATGAGGCAGTGGGTAAGCAGCTTCCGCCCTGTCCCAAGCCCCAAGCAAGGAAGGAAGTGCCCAGGGGTGACACAGAGGAAGCCCCAGAGCATGGGCAGCTGTTGCAAGGTGCAGAGCTCGCCTGCTCTTGCCCTTGGCCAGCAAAGAAGCACACAGTTGGCAGCCAGGAAGCAGTGTGGGTGAGTCTGCCTCCAGCCCGCTGGACAAGAGCAAGTAGAGGAAGGGGTTGGTATCTTCAAATATCCAGTCTATTTTATTTAAGTTTTATAAATATTTAATTTATTTAATAAATATGAAAAGGAAAATCTATCTGTTTGTTTTTTGTTATTTGAAATTCATCCATCATTCTTGATGGGCAGTCCGCTAGTATTAGCATAAAGCTACTGTTTTCAAAGAAGAATTTACATTTGTAGGGATCTCACGCTCATGACCCTTATTCAGTTTTTACTGGGTTGGCAAAATATATACATAAGCCATTCATTTTGTCCTTAGGCTTTATGGGAAACAATATTTTAGTCATCAGTGGGTGCATCTACGCATGGTACAGTGCAATAAACTCCAGTGCATTTCGCACCAGAGTTAATGGCTCCCAGGCACAGAATCTGTATGTATTCACATCAATATGTACATCCAGAAGTTTGAGGCAGGGCAGAAAAGTCCTGGACTGGCAGCAGGCTTGGGGGTTCAGCCCTAGGCAGGTCATGGCATCAGGCATCAGAGGGGCTGGCTGGGACACAAGAGTGTGCAAGATCACAGCCATGTGGCTATGTGGCTATGTGGCAAGCAGGGGTCTGGCCATATGCTGCCTGGGCTGATGGGTGCAATTGATGCCCAGGTCGGTGTTTACATATGCGTTTAGACACAGTTATTTTTGCCATCATAAGATAGTACTGTCCCCATCGGTAGTATCTTATGGCAGCTATAATCTAAAAGCGTCATACACGTAAACTGTGCTGCTTTATACCACAGCAAATTAGTCTGCTGCGCAGTTAAGGGCACATGTAGATGCACCAAGTCTTGACTCAGGAGCTGGAAAAAGATACTTCCGTGTTGTTTTAAAGGGAATTTCTTAAGCAGAAGGTACTTTGTAGTGTGAATGAACTGGTGTTATTCTCAGCTGTTCTGAAAATTGTGTCAGACACAGGTACAATTGTATATAATTTAAGGTTTACTCAACACTGTATGGGAATTAGCATCAAAAGTCCAAAAGGACTGCAGTAAAAGCCAAGGACAGAAAGACTAATTTTGAATCTTTTTGCATGGTGTAGTGCAACAGGAACTGTGCAACAAGGAACTGAGTCTGTATAGGGTGAGGAGGATTATAAACAACAATGTACAAAAATTTGGCTTTTCACTTACTGTTCTGTATATGTATTAGAATACCAAAGCATCATTTCTAGAGTGCTGTCCATTTTATTTTTAAATGATCCATGTGGTAATAGAGTCCATTTGAAAGTAAACCTTCCTATGAGAGGATATATCTTTTAGCCTTCATTTTTACCGATAGAAAACTTATGCTGATATGCAGGCTATAGTTTTCTTTGTTTTACTTTATCTCAGTATAACATGGCTATATATATGGCATTTTATGTCATAATTTCCAGCAATATATCAGGATTTGCCTTAATATACTATAGTAGTATACTACACTTCTGCTTTACCCTCCTTCTCTCCAAACATTGTAAAATAATTCCCTTTTTAATTAAACTATGGAGTACTCCAATCTGTCCACAGTGCACAACTACCAGTGGGCAGTCTTATATTTAGCCAAAATGCCATAAAACCAAGTTCCATTTCTGAGACCTGAGAGTATTCTTGTTCCTGTTCTAGAGAATTCCTTGCTTACAGAAATCTGACCGTTACCTTCAAAATTATCATATCAACCGTACACAGATAAAAAAGAAGGAAAATTTAAAATACTGCATTGAAAGTGTTCTTCACCCTCAATTTCACAAATGAATGAGGCATCCTGTTTTGTGAGTACTTAACAAGAGATGAGAGAACCTCTAAATCAATTATATCTATACTGTTTGAAAATAATCTCTGTTTAGTTAGAAACAGAGATTGCCCATTTCATGATTTGGGGTTTTTTTCCTAGAAGGAGATGATGTGCTTGGAAGAAACTCATGCCATAATTCTATAACAAATTTTAGCAAAGTGCTATATAAAAGAAACATGTTATGAATACTAAGAAAGTCTATGCAACAAAAAATTGTGATTGCAAACCATTATGCTGCAAAAATCACAAGTAAAATTAGCCCCCAAAATTGTGCGTGTTACACCAGCTAAAGCTTGTAAACACTTCAATGACAAAAATCATGTATAAAACAGTTACTGAAAAGTAATGTATGAAAAATTCTGAGAGCGAAAAGGTACTGACACAAATTATTATAGAACTAGGAAAGTCAACCAACTAATATAAAGCAGGTTAAGGGAAAACCAGAAATATTAATTAGGTTACAAAAAGTCATGTTGACAGAATTTAATGAGAGTCCCTTGATGTAAGAAGGATGCTTGCCTTCAGGGAAAATGTCTGTAACACTCAGTGGTCAGTAGTAAGCTCCAGTTGCAAGCTTTATTACCATGTTATCATGCTGTGTTCATTTTTAGCTTGTAAGTAAATTCTGGAGGAAATCACATTTTAATGTATATACTTGTGTGGAAATGAATCCTCCTCTCCTGCATTTATAAACCAGTGCAGCAAGCATGCTGTGGTGAACCACAGATGCCAAATGAATGCCAAAGGAAGGGGAGATGGTTGCATTGGTTTTGTTTGTATGCATTTGGGTGGAATGTTTCACAAAACGGAACAAAGACAATCTGAGTTGAGCAGCATTGGAGGCTTGGCCACAATTTTGCTATGCCCATTTTAAATTAGAACAGAGACCCTAGAATACCTTTTAGAAGCCTGTGTATAAAAAGAGGGGCAGGTTAACTACTGGACACTTCCCAGCTGCTCGAGTAACTTGTTGATCTGTGTCATGGGGTATGCATCAAATTTTGAGAGTGCATTGACAGTCAGTGCAGAACCACATAGTGCTGTCCTGATTTGGGACTAGCACAATTGAAATTCTCTAGTCACTGTATGATTCCTCAGTAATCCCAAGGTTCACTATATCTTATAGATCCTGCTTCATTGTCTCCCTCATTCTATGGGACAGGGGACAGATGTTATTCCTAGCCCTACTTCCTGGTTCCATTTGTATCCAGTGGGCCATCAGGTTGGTTTATCCTGGATGTAATAAAAACACTCTTGAGAATAAGCAAACCAGCCTTTGGACTTGCTTCAGTTGCTCTGAAGTGATTTTGGTCCCAAACTGCACCATTCCAGCCTGGGCTGTTGAACGTGCCTGAGGTCATAGCTCCAATTCAGGAGCATGGAGGGCTATAAAGAGACACTCCTGAGCCTTCTGTGATTTCTGGAGGTTGATATGATAGATTTGCTGGTGTATCTGCCAGTTTGGTTGCCTGATATCATAGTCAATCAGCCCAGCCTACCAGATCACCTGGTACAGTCCCTTTCAGTGAGCCGTCAGTTATGATTTGGAGGATGGAAAATGTAGGAGCACCCAGTCCCCGGGACTGAATTTGCAGAGATGCACATTTTTATTATAGTGTGCCTCCTGTGAGGCTTGGACCCATTGTAGATTTTCCTGGGCAAATTCATCCAGTAATTTAACTTCCTCTCACAGATTCAGTACATATGAGACCATATTATCAGATCACTGGGATTGCTCTTCCCACATCTCCCACATGAAATCCAGGATTCCCCAAGGTTGCTGGCACTAGAGCAGCTTGAAGAGGGGACACCTCCCAGATTAGAAACAGTAGGACTGGAAACAACTAGTCGCAGTGGCAGACATCCGTGGCTGTGAATTTTCTTAACATTTCCTTAAGGGTTCTATTGAACTGCTCCATCAGTTTGAGGGTTGTAGATGGAAGTCTTTGCCAATTTAAATTTCTGTAGCTTATAAAACTGCTTTATGGTCTGAGACATAAAATTGGTTTCCTGGTCTGTAATGATTTTTATTGGGGCATGCCCACCTGTGAGAATACCATCATGAGTTCGGTGGCTATAACTTTGGCTGCTTTTGAGCACTTGAACACTTGAAGATCTGGTTCATCTGCCATCGTTGTATGTATCCTTCAGCCGCTGTATGTAAGCCTCTTGATCTCTTGCGATTTGTTGCCAGTTCTTGCCTAGTTTTGCTTCGACTTCTTTTCTCCAGTGATCCAGCGGACGTCCTCAAGGTCGTTTACGGTCATACAGCCACCAGAAGGTTGTTCGAGTTGACCAACGGTTGTCTTCTCTCCTCGCGACATGACCAGCCCATCATAGCTTTCGTATTTGAGCGTCCTCGCATGCATCTTTAAATTGAGTTTTTTGTCGAATTTCGTTGTTGTGGACCTTGTCTCGGAGCCGTATACCTAGTATACGTTTTTCCATTGCTCTTTGTGTTGTCTTCTGCTTTTTTTGTTCTGTACCTCTCTTCGACCACATCTCACATCTGTAGTTGAGTATGAGCAAGACAGTGGAGTTGAAGAGTTGGGCTCGTATGCTGGAATTTTGGATTCCGTGTCCACGTTGTCATCGTGGTGGGGCTTAAGCTGAAACTTCAACATCAAGACGAAGAAGCGAAAGCGACCAAGAGACACGGGTAGTTCGCCAGGGCTTGCAACCTGCACGAACAATAAACTCATTAGCAAAATCTCAGCCAAAGAGAGTCCCAACCGTCTTAGAAGAGGAAAGGCTTTTGAGCAAAGGGGTACATATTTGGACTGGTGCCTATCATAGTTAACAATTCAAATCAAGTCAGTCCCAAAGGCACTGCAACCACTGGGGCACCTTAGATGCTGTGCATCGGTGGTGATTCTTTGGGCAAAGAGACCTGGTAGCACCCATCTCTTCTCCGTGTATGGATAGTCTTTGGATTGCAGGGAGCTCATCTGCCCCTTGACAGGTCTTGTTTTTAGCCCTGCTGGGTGTCAACATACTCTCCTCACCAAGGCTAGCCCCGGTGGGGATGCCAGTTTAGTCACAAACAACCCAACCATAAAACAGGCTGTACTGGTTTACATGGTACCAGATTAGCAGACCAAGAGCTGCCTGGCCTGACAGGCAGTTGACTATTACCAATATATATTTATAGGTGGCTGTACTCCATTCATGGGTCCCTTCATGTTTATTCCAGTCCATTCAATGGGAATATCCACCAATGGTAAAGGGACCAGTGGGACTGGCTAGGCTCTTTGTAGGCCTGTAAGCTAGCATTCCAGACAGGAGGTGCGAAAGTCGGGCACATCCTTACAAATATCCAGGTAGAAAAATCTGTCCAGAATGTGGCTCAGGGTCATTTCCTTTCCCATATGACCTGAACAGGGTATGGAGTGGGTAAAGCAGAGTTTGAAATGAGGTAAAAGCATAGGCATTGGAAGAAAAAAAAATTGGAGGGGGGCTAAAAAAAATTTGGGGGACACAATGCATGTGCACATATGTGCATGCCCCCCTCTGGCAGAAAAGTCTATGGGGGAGGGGAAAGGGCCATGGAGGAGAATAGCATTGCCCAGCATCGTGTTGGCCCCAGGCCCTGTCCCATTTTCTGGCCTCAGTGGGCACTGTGGCTCCATCCCTGACTTTGGCCCCATTCCTGGTGGGCTTTGTGCCAACCTCATCCCCAGTAGGCACCACCCCCACCCTGGCTCTAACTGCACACTGGCCTTGGCCCTCATGAGTGCTACACCAGCCACACCCCTGCATCGGCTTTGGAACTGGTGGGTGCCGCATTCACACCGGCCATGCACCTAGCCCTAGTGGATGCCGCACTGCACCGTGCCAGACCCAGCCTGGGCCCCGACCCTTGTGGGTTCAGTGCTAGACCTGGCCCCACCACCATCAATATACTGGCCCCAGCCCCATCCCCAACAGGCACCACACTGGTGGTGTCTCTGCCCATGCACTGGCCTTGGCCCTGACAGGTGCTGTGATCACTCCAGCCCCACCCCTAGCCCCATCTCTGGTAGGCACTGCACTGGCCTGAGCTCAGGTAGGCACTGCACTGGTCCTATCCTCATCCCTTGAGGGTGCTGTGCCTCACTGGCCCCAGCCTCATCCCTGCACTGGCCTCAAACCTGGTGGGCACCGCGCTGGGCCTGGCCCTGGCCCTGGCCCCAGTCCTATGCTGGACCCAGCCTTATTGGGTGCCACATAAGGGACCCATGCCCTTCCCTGTTTCCAGGTCAATCCCACACCCCACCCTGAGCACCCAACCCTCCCCCAGCCCTAGGCCTACTCCCTCCCTCACTGCTTCCTGTGGGCACTGCTCCCCACTCCTGCTGCAGCTACAGGAAGGCTGCGGCCAGCCTGCTCCCCGCCCTACCACTGCCCTGTGTTTGGGGGGCTAAGCCCAGTTTGCCCCCTACTTTCCACCACCTATGGGTAAAAGTGTGGCTTGTTGGAGGTTAGCCACTTCTCCATTGACCACCACTGCCCCAGTGACCTGTACAGATAGCCAAGAGGTCTAAGGTGCCAGACCTGAGTGTAGGCCTGAGCATTTCATCCACTTTTTGCTCAATCGCAAAATAACTAGGAGTTCTGACTCCTGTACCAAAGGAATCCCCTCCTACACCTGTAGTTGTACCTCTTCCAGGGGCTCCTCAGATCTGGAAGGCCCTTCTTCTGATTCATTCTGTGCTCTCCCTGAGGCTGCATCTCATTGGTGGGCTCCCAGAATTGTCCCCTGGAACTCTCAGCCTATCTGACATAGGTGAAGACTTCCTACTACTGAACTGGGGGTTGGGACCCAGATTGTGGATTGTCTGGTTTGATCAAGGGAAACCATGGCCCTTTAAGAGATCCTTGAAGCCTTCCCAATCTTGACCAAGGATAATGAGATGAGATAAAATAAGGAGTATGCTAGGCCTACCAAGTATGACTTCATGTGCCCTCCTACTGACAACGGTACCCAAACCTGGGAGTAGGATTTTATATCTCCATGACTGCAATGGATGTGCACTGTATCCAGAATCTTCCTGGAGTTTTTTTAGTAATCATTTGGGCAAATCCTTAATCCACCAGGGCCACCCCCTTAATGCCATTCACCAGGACTGACAGTTTTGCAGCCTGGGTGGCCCTAGCCTACAGTTCTGACATTCAGATTTTGAGATTGAGGGTTCATCACCCTGGCAAGGGGCGTGGCCCCAGTTGCCACTTTCTGCATCCCTCATCTTACCTACCTGTCTGCCTCTGGGATCAGTCGTGGGTCCCAAGGTGTCTGGGTCTCCTTGGGATTATTCCCTTAAGTGGGTTCTTCTTTGCTATATCAGGTGAACCATTTCTGCCAGTGCCTTAAGCTCATGCCGCAATATCCAGTGCTTACCCCTGGTGCTTCCTCCACCTGGTAATCACAAGACTAGGATCTTGGCTTTGAGATCCTAGTAAGCTAGCTAGGCTATTCCCAACAGCTACAGAGCCAGGATCACTGCCCATTGCTCTGGAGGCTATTGTGTAGCAGCTGCCACCTTCTTAAATGTCTCTAAATATGCCTTGAGGTCATCAGCTGATTCCATCTTAGACAGCTACATAGGAATGCTCTGGCTTGTGGTAGCTGGCTCTGAAGATGCTGGTGCAGGTGGTCATAATAAGGCACCAATCTGCTGCACCAGCTGGTTCTAATGCTGGTTCTGATGCTGGTTCTAAACCACTAGTTCCTTAATTAGGAGCTGCTGTTGGGCAGCCATCCAATTCAGCCATCCAGTTCAGTGTTTCCATCTCCACGTTTTGGGCTGGAGACAGGCAACGGGCATTGTCTGTAGTCTACTTCTTCCCTGCCCTGTCTAAACCCACTTTGTAACAGGATAACTTCTGACAAGATTGCTTAATTGCCCACATTCTCCACCAAAATGTAACAGTGGTTCCTGTGCTACAAACTACCCATACCACTGGACTTACCTGGTAATCCACTTAGTTTGGTTCTCATAAGGTGCTAACCAGGAAGCTAACCAGGAACCAGTCTTAGTCACCTTGAGAGTCCTCCCCTGTCTGACTCTGACTTCCTTTTTCTACACCACTCCTGGAGGCCTAGCATCAGCTGCCACCCATCCATCATGTCTCTTTAACACTTTCCTCACCAGAGGCAAGCCATTCCATGCCATCACAGTCCTACATCCAGTGGTGAAACAAAAAATATCCCATGATTCCCCTACAGCATTCTATGAGCTGTCTTTTTTTGGATAGACACATCATTTTCATTATAAATGAAAACATGTTCAGTGCTGCAGCAGAAGTCATCATGAATGCACAGTTGTTTGCACATCACTGCCCAACAGCTGCAGTTTTACAAGTCAACTAGTATGCTACCAAGCGACTTGGCTGCAATTTTTGGAAGCAATGGTCGCAGTATTTACACTAATCATTGTTACACTTTTTCCAGATGGAGATTGGGAATAAGAGGAAGACTGACCAGCTGCTTCTGAAGGGATTTTTCCTGGAACAACTTCAATTGGCACCCAGCCATTTCTGTGTTTGTAAGAGATCAAATGACCAATTTGATGATCAAATGACCCTTTTGCTGCAGAAACTCAGGATTACAAACGGCACTTCATGGATCTTACTCCAGAGCTGCAGTAGGATTATGTCAATATGAGAGCTTCTCTGACCATTCAGAAGCATATGGCCATTGCAAGCTGAAAGCCTGCAACACCAGGCTGGCTGACATTCAGTAACTAATAAATGTTCTGAAAGAAGAAAACTGGTTGAGACTACTGTGAGAGAGGTATTTGCTATTAAAAAGATATTACTGTTGCATGTTATAAGGCTTGCTGACTCTCAGGAGTTAACTTTAAGTTTTAGAGTAAATGAATAAATCACATGCTAATAAAGATTGGATGGTATTCACCTGAACATTCTGAAGAAATCCAAATGTGAAACTACAAAACTTTTGATAATAGTATTAACTTATCATTACAAATGGGCTCTATACCAGAGAACTGGTGGGTTGTCAATATAACTTCCATCTTCAGAAAGGACTCCAGAGTTGATCCTGGCAACTACAGACCAGCTGAGTGTCATTTCCATCTTTGGCAGGTTGGTAGAATCCATACTACAGGGAAGTCATATTGCCACTGCTGGCCCGCTGAGCAATCCTTGCAAAGCCAGCGGGTCAAGACACTTAAGGGAGCCCACCCCTGCCCCAGCCCTGGTAAAATCTGTGGGCAGGGAAGGAGCCTCCCAGGGGACACTTGCCTGCCTGTACACAAATGCCAGGAGCTTGGGAAATAAGCAGGAGGAGCTCATCCTCCTGCTCAGTGCAAATAATTATGATGTCATAGGGATAACGGAGACCTGGTGGAACTCCACCCATGACTGGACCACAAGTATAGATTGCTATACCCTGTACAGGAGGGATCATGTAGATAAAAGGGGCGGGGGTGTAGCTCTCTATGTTAAGGAGAGCTACATGTCCCTGCAAGCTGATATTGGCGACCAGGATGAACGACTGGAGACCCTCTAGGTTAAAATCCATGGGGAACACGGCACAGGGGACACAATGGTGGGAATCTACTACAGACCTCCCACCCAAAGTCCTGAGCTTGACCAGGAGTTTGCCCAGGAACTGGCTGAGGCCGCATTGTCCAGGACCATCGTTGTCATGGGTGACTTCAGTTACCCAGACATCTCGTGGGAGGATCACTCAGCAAAATCTGAGCAGTCGCAAAGCTTCCTCTCGTGTGTGGATGACCTCTACCTGACTCAAGAAGTCTATGGGCCAAGGAAAGGCAAAGCGCTGATCAACCTGGTACTGGCTACTGGGGATGACCTAGTCAGTGACCTAGCGATCTATGGGAAGCTGGGTGACAGCGACCACGAGCTGATTACCTTCACCATCTGCCAAAAAACTGGCAAGTCCATCAGCAACATGGAAGTCCTTGACTTCAGGAAAGCCAACTTTGACAAGCTCAGGAGGCTTGTCAGTGAGGCCCTAAGGGACCATGACCACGGGGAGAGGG
>JAGPOW010000304.1:91918009-91970433 GCA_030014935.1 Caiman crocodilus
GCTTGTCAGTGAGGCCCTAAGGGACCATGACCACGGGGAGAGGGGAGTTCAAGAAGAGTGGTTGCTCCTCAAGGGAGCGATCCTCAATGCACAAACTAAATCTATTCCATCTCGGAGAAAAGGCAGCAAGAGGGCACACCAGCCCCCCTGGCTCTCCAGGGACCTAGCAGACCTCCTGAGGCTAAAAAGAAAGGCCTACAAAGGATAGGCGATGGGAGTCACCTCCAAGGAGGATTATTCTGCACTGGTCCAGTCCTGTAGGGAGCATACCAGGAAAGCCAAGGCTGCAACTGAACTACAACTAGCTTTGAGCATCAAGGACAATACAAAGTCCTTTTTCAGATATGTGGGGAGCTGGAGGAAAAGCAGGGGCAACATTAGACTCCTGCTGAACCAGATGGGGCAACTGACAACTAGGAAAAAGTCAACCTATTAAATAGGTACTTTGCATCGGTCTTTCATCAGCCCCATGAGATGCCCATGCCCACTATGGGACAGGGAATTCTGGGTGAGGGTGATCTCCTGCCCTCCATTAATGCTGATTTTGTGAAGGAACATATTGAGAAGCTGGATACCTTCAAGTCAGCCAGCCCTGACAATCTTCACCCCAGGGTACTCAAGGAGCCGGCAAGCATCATAGCCCAGGCTCTAGCATGGATCTTTGAAAACTCTTGGCACTCTGGTGTAGTGCCTGAAGACTGGAAGGAGGCCAATGTGGTGCCTATCTTGAAGAAAGGGAGAAAAGTGGATCCAGCTAACTATAGGTCCATTAGCTTGACTTCTATCCCGGGGAGGATCTTAGAAAAGTTTATTAAAGAGGCCATCCTTAACGGACTGGCCGATGTCAACATCTTGAGGGATAGCCAGCATGGGTTTGTTGTGGGTAGGTCTTGCTTGACCAATCTCATTTCCTTCTACAACCAGGTGACCTATCACCTGGACAAGGGAAAAGAGGTTGATGTCATATATCTTGACTTCAAAAAAGCCTTTGATCTGGTTTCCCATGATCATCTCTTGGAGCAACTGGCCAATTGTCACCTTAGGTCCTCCACAATCCACTGGCTGGAAAATTGGCTCCATGATCGGACCCAGAAGGTAGTAATTGATGGAAGTCACTCATCATGGTGTCCTGTGACCAGTGGGTCCCCCAAGGCTCTGCCCTTGGACCCATATTGTTCAACGTCTTCATTAATGATGTGGACACTGGAGTCAGAAGCGGACTGGCCAAGCTCACTGATGACACCAAACTTTGGGGCAAAGCATCCACATCAGAAGACAGGTGAGTGATCCAGGCTGACCTCGACAGGCTCAGCAAGTGGGTGGACAAGAATCTGATGGTGTTCAACACAGATAAATGCAAGGTTCTCCACCTTGGGAAGAAAAACCCGCAGCATCCTTAAAGGCTTGGCAGTGTTATGTTGACTAGTACTATGCAAGAAAGAGACTTGGGGGTCATCATTGACCACAAGATGATCATGAACCTGCAGTGCAATGCTGTGGCTAGTAAAGCAACCAAAACTCTGGCTTGCATCCATAGATGCTTCTCAAGCAAATTCCGGGACGTCATTTTCCCCTTGTAGTCAGCCTTGGTGAGGCCACAGATGGAGTCCTGCATCCAGTTTTGGGCTCCCCAATTCAAAAAGGATGTGAAGAAGCTTGAGAGAGTCCAGGGAAGAGCCACGCACATGATCAGAGGTCAGGGAAGCAGACCCTACGATGACAGGCTGAGAGCCCTGGGGCTCTTTAGCCTGGAAAAGCATAGGCTCAGGGTGATCTGATGGCCACCTATATATTTATCGGGGTGATCACCAGTATCTGGGGGAACGTTTGTTCACCAGAGCACCCCTAGGGATGATGACTAGGTTGAACGGTCATAAACTACTACAAAACCATTTCAGGCTGGACATAAGGAAGAATTTATTTAGTGTCCGAGCCCCCAAGGTCCGGAACAGCCTGCCGCTGAATGTGGTTCAAGCACCTACATTGAACACCTTCAAGAGCAAACTGGATGCTTATCTTGCTGGGATCCTATGACCCCAGCTGACTTCCTGCCCTTTGGGCAGGCAATCTGCAGGGCTGTGTAATTTAAACAGCTAACCAAGAGCAACTAACAAACAGCATAATTATAAAAGAAAAGATAGCTTGATTAGTGGATCATCAAGACTTTCCCCTTTGCTTTGTGTTGGCCAGGGGAACACCTTTCAGGGTTAAACTATCTGTTCAGTGTGGTGCCCCTGCCTATGCTTTAGGGAAGCAGTTTCCCCAGGCCACCACTAGACTCTTGCTTCCCCTGCAATGACCCACCTCTCCTTCAGTTGTCTCCATCCTGATCCCAAGAGCCAGCCAGCACTAGGAAGCAGCTTCAGGGGAGAGCCAGAGCTTCTTCTCCATGGTACTTGCACACCCCAGTCTTTTTATCAAAGCAGCCTTGAGGGCAGAAGCTCCATGGAACTCCAGGGAGCCACACTGCTGTCCATCCAATTCTGGACTCTGCATATAGGTGCATGGGCTCTGCCAGGTACAACCTTCCCAGATTGGTTCCCTCTGTGCTTCTCCTAGAAGCAGATGTATGGCACAGTTCCACTTGCCTCTATTTCTGGGAGACATCTTAAGGGTCTGGACAAGGAAAATCTGTGGTAGGACTGTGGACTTCTGCCTGTTTTAGGGTTATTAGAGCTCCCTAATGAAAGCAGAACTAGACACACATGTTGCAGCCATTCCTAGTCATGCATAACAGCCCTAAAAGTGTTTTGCAGAACCCTGGGGAAGGGCACCTTTGGTGCCTGCCACTTTAAGATTTGAGAGCAGGCAGCAGGGTAGCCTGCAGGTGTGGGCTAGCCCTATGAGGCAGTCATATGACTACAGGAGAACCCTGGGGTAGGAAGAGAGGGTTGAGCTGCCTCCATTTTAGATCCAGGCTCTCAGGATTGAGGCAGCAGTCTGATGCTGGCAGCCAGAATAACAACACCCAGCTGAGCTGTTGCTTAGAACATCTTGAATGTAAGGGCAGGAGCTATAGGGATGGCAGGAGGCTGCTGGTCCTGGGTATAACTTGAAACTGTACCCTGCCAGGGAAGGATGGCCTGGTGGGATTGCCATGGTGGGGCAGTTCTCCAGAAATGCTAGGCCAGTTGCCTTCTCAGTAAAAGGCGGGTAGGGGTGCTTTATAACCCCAGCCCCCACTACTCAGGGGGTAGTTACGCATTAGAACAGGCACGGGGGGGCAGGCATGCCTAGAGAGAGGCACCTGAGCCCTGCAGGGTTATAAGAACCCAGAGGCCCCAGAGAGGAAGTAGAGGAAGAAAGTGGCCCCAGTGAGGGGAGAAATAAGTTGTGTGTGGCCTGCTCAGGGTAGGGTGCATGGTGACACCTAAGACTGAGCACTGGTTGGTACAGAGTAGGGTTGCATGAGGTGACCTGAAGGGCTGTACTGGGGGGATGTTGTGTAGGGTTGCAGGGGCAACCTGAAGGGCAGTACATGGGCCAACCCCAACATGACAGAAACAGGAGCAAGTTGCCCGATGAAGGGCTAGAGGCTGAGCTCCACCCAGGATAGGGCACAAGGTCAGTGTCTCATAGAGTAGGGAAGATCAAGCAACCCAAAGGTGCTTCCCATGCACAGACCAGCATGAGAGTAGGCAAGCTTGATGGCCTGCAGGTCACTCAAAAGGAGCAGGGTGAGTTGAAAGTGGCCCAGTGAGGGGTGGTATGTAAGAGGCCCTGTGAAAGGGAGCAGAGTGAATGAGGCCCTGTGAGAAGGGGTAGAGTGTGTGAGTAGAATGGGAAAGGTCCAGCCAGAGACAGAGCTAGCCCAGCCTTGGGCCAGAGTTATGATCTACTTATGATGCCATCTGCGAGTCATGGGTCACAATGTAGGAGTGGTACAGATCTGTGTACAGTGCCCCCTGGCATTGGGGCATTAAAATGGACAGCCTCCCACATTTTACATCAGTTATCGCACAGCAAGTCATGCCAGGTAAGATTGGGTGGACTGCCCCACATGGACAGGTGGGTGGGCCATTGTTCAGACCCAGCGTTAATGTGGCCCCCTATCAGACAGTCCTACCCCCTATTTGATACTGTAATGTTATTTGGGTTTGTATAAAATGACTCATCATGAACTGAATGGCCAGCCTCCGAGAGAAGAAGGACTTTGTGAAGACAGTGGATACTTACACATACATATAGCTATAGCAAAGATGGATTCCAATGGCCCATGCCTACGAGTGACCCATGCTTGCACATATGAATGACCTATGCCTGTCTACCTATGGGGGCATGGGTTGCTCAGTATAGTTTTGCACCATCTCCCACCTCCCTGCCTGCTGTAGGGGGAGGGGCTAAGGCCTGGGCCAGGGCCAGGCTGGGGAGGATCCTCTCCCCAGTGCAGGGCTTATCACATGGCTGGGGCTGGCATGCCCAGCAGCTCTGGTTGGTCCTGGTTGGCAGTGATGGCATGCGGCTCCAGGTGGACTCATTTTACAGTGGGGCATGGTGTTTGGATGCCTGAGCAGTGCCCTTCCCACCCGGGACTAGAAGGTACTGCTGGCAGCAGAGTTCTAGCCACGGGGGTGTGAATTTATGTATCTACTTCACTGGAAAGTGCCATAGCACTACCAGGCTATGCACTTGACAGGGTCAAATATATCCTTTTACTCTGCAGATAATCCCACCAATTACCGTTCCCAGAATAAGGTACTTCTCAAGTAAAAGGACATCAGAATTTGGTTCTAATGTAAGGGCAAGTACATTAAACTAAGTTACAGCAGAAATTCAGATGATTTAGCACCTCAAACTGAAAACATCTACCCAATACAAAAGTATGACCTTTAATCCCATACATTTATCCTAGAATTATTCTCCATATACAATTCCAATTTAAACCATATTCTTTTTAAGAAAACAAGCAAGCATACTCCTTGAAGTAGGTACATTAGTTCCCTATGGGTATTTATGGACGTGCTCCAGTAAATTCAGGAGTGGTAGTGGGGAGTGGCAGTGGGGGTGATACTTTAACTAGCATGGCTCCAAATGCGACACTACTTAAAAGTGCCCAGGGCATCATGTGTATCAGCATACCCATGTTTTGAGCTCAAGCTAATTGAACCAACTTTAGTTTATAGTGCTCTGCTATCATTTTTCAGCATGGGGATTCTGATACATATGACACTAGAGTCTGCTGGAGCACCCTCCCTGCTTGTGTATAGGAGCCCTAAGAGACTATGTGATATATTTATTGTCCCCATTTTTCTTACCTATATTCAAACACAAAATATTTTGTATTCAGCTATTCCTACACTTTGTCTGAATGTATATTGGAAAGTATTTAGTCAATGTCTACTCTGCTATTTTGTCTGTTATGTAGTATTCACATTAATAATAATAATAATAATGATAGTAATAATAATAATTCAAGCCAGGCCCACTACATTCCATTCCAAATTTGCTTTATGTCCTAGAGTGTATCACTGTAATATTAAAGTTATTCCTTTGTCTATAAACTCACAACAATTTTAATTGAATAGTCAGCGTTTTAGCTGAACTATCAGCTGAGTTGCATTAGATTGCTCTCTGAGTATCTTTTATTTCTCCCTTTAATATTTGCTTAACGAACTGCTTATACTTTACATTATATTAAAAGATTAAAAAAAGAAACCCACACATTTTGGTACTCAAAACATAAAATGAATAGAACCTATTATGAAGATTGGTGGTATACCAAAAGAATAGGGAATTACTTAGTGCTCATCAACAGATTTCACATTAGTCACAAAAACTAGTTGCTGGAAACACTGAAAGAAAATTTAGGAGAGCACTCTTTGAGAAGGACTAAATCCCTAATAAAATACTTTATATTAGATCAAAAGTCTGAAGGTGCCTACTTTGTTTGTTGCCTAGTCTACGTTAAGCAGCAGAGCATAGTGGGTCAGGCACCCTTCAGTCTGTGCAAACAGCTCCTTGTGCAGTGCCCAGGACATGCACAGCAGAGGAATGCCCAGGGCACAATGCCAATGCAAAGAGAGGGTGGGCTGGCTCTGGTGTGCTTCCCTGGAAAACCCCCCAGTGGGGAAAGTGGGCTTGTGGACAGCTCCTTGTCCCAGTCATCTTGGAGTCCTGTGCCACTTGAGGCCAGTTGCCATGGGCTTGGCGGCAGCACAGGAAAACAACTGGCCTGAAGGAGGAGAGGGGGATGTAGTGGGGTCTGGAGCCACAGCAGCAAGTACTGCCTGAAACCTGGCCTGTTTTAGCCTGGGAACAAGGTGGGGAAGACAGGCTGCCCGTGGCCAGCACCCAGTGGCCTGCCAGCCTCAGGGATGTGAGCAGGGATGGGGAGCTTGGTCAACTGCTGCCTGGGCCCAGGCCTCCCCGCTTGACTTACCATGATCCCTGGACACTTATGCATGCCCAACCTCTGATTCAATTCCAGGCAGTGCACTATCTCCTGGTACAGAGCATCTGACCGCCATCACTCCTGGGCAAGTCCCCGGCCTGCAACCTCATTGCAGCGTGTACACCCATGTGAGGAATGGCTAGAGGCTGGGGTGCTGGGTGCTTTTACCCAGGCTCTTTCCCTTAGGTGCCCCCACCCCATGGCCCCCCACCTCAGGAGGGCAGGCACACAACCACAGCATTTCACTTGTTGTAAATAGTTTTGACTGGGAAGAGTGTATTTTATTGGTAGTGGGTAGGGTGGGTGGTGGAGGGGCTCTGTTGTTGGAGAGGGAGGGGGCAAGGAGTCTGGTGTTGGGAAGGGAGGAGGGGGTTTGTTTCTTGTTAAGGCAATAAAGTGTTTTTCTGAGAACTGTCTGCAGCAAGTGTGGTGCTGGGCATGAGCAGCTGTCCAGGTGGGCTACAGCAGGGAGCATGGGAGGAGATGGTTTGCCAGAGCCTCTTGCACCCAGTACCCTGGCCCCCACTGGTGGGTGTACAGCTCCTTCGGACCCTTGGTGACAGGGACCCATTAGGGCCAGGACGACCAGCACCATGGCCAACAGGAGATTGAGGTGCTGGGTGTTGCTGCCAAGGGCAGGGGCTGAGCAGCCATAGTGTAAGGAGGCAGAAGCTGTAGTGAGAGAGCTCCCATGTGCTGGCCCAGCCTCTGCATGCTGCTCCTGGCCAGAAAAGTGTCTGGCCAGGGAGCAGGGAGTGGGGCTGCCTTTACAAATGGCTGCTGGCTGCTGGCAGCTGTGGCCGGAGCCTCAACCTCCCCCTGGTGGTGGCAGGGGTCATTGAGGGGCCCCAGAAAACAACAGCAGTTGCCGCTAGGAGCAGCAAATTTTCTCCCACGTCACTGCATGTGTAGATGCCTGCACAGGGGCACTTACTCATAAGTAGTTTACTCACAAGTAAACAGATCCCAGGTCAAATGCATGTGTAGATGCACCTACATTAATATAACTGTGGAATCCTCAGTGTTATAGGATAAGTTGGTACAAAAACCTAAAAGTTCATCCCATGCTGTTGAAAAAGCCATCATGATTGACTGGGCCCTCCATTGCCAGAGTTTACTACTACTTCCCACAGACAGCAAAAACTTTCATCTCCCATTAAACATGATATGGTCAGCCCCAAGTGAAAAAGGATCATTTGATGTTAACAACCTCATTAATACTGGTCAGTTGTTCTCCTTCTGTTCTTGGCACATAGCACTAAGAAATTTGATGGGGGACCAACTCCAGGAACACCTTATCTCCAATTCTTTTAGCACATTTTTTAAGGCTTCAGGAATATATATGGCATTGTGGCCAGTTCAAAGGCAGTTACAAGTATCTTCTTGTGCCAATCCACACAGGTTAGGAATATTGTTGAATGCTTATATATTTTATTATTGGCCTGAAATGATATTATTTCCTATATTAATAATTTAAATCTTAATAAAGAGCTCTTGTGCTTCATCTATTTCTTTAAACCTTCAAATTTCACATGGTCAAGAAAAGAAAAAAAACAAAGAATTTTAAAAAGGAAATCTTATTCCAAAAATTTCTATAATATGATCTCTTGCTACAACTTCAAAATTAACTTCTAAGTGTGTGTGCAAGTGCATGTACATATATACTTGTATGCGTGAGTGCACACACATTTTGCTGACCTATGGTAATTAAAATTCAAGCTCATTTAGAAAAGGAGTCCTTTGCTTCCATCTCCACATCTCCTCATCGTAAATTCTGACTCCTTTATACCATACATTACAATGCATGTATTCATAAATGAAAAATGAGTCAATAATTAGATGTAGTACCATGCCCCTGTTTATTATTTATCAGTTATTTAACACATCCCTAACTGTGCTAAGCATTTAGGTCTGCCAAGGTCAGTATTATTATAGTAACTTGCTAGTTGCATTGTTTCTTCTAGAAAATAACCTTTACCTGCATTATAAAATATTAATTTCACTAAATAGGCAGTAATAAAAATAATGATGTTCATTGCCATTATAAATGTGAATGGACAAGAATCAGGGAATTAAAAAACAATACAGTAGGCAGCACAATTCTGTAGGAATCGCACAGATCTGCAACAGTAATAAAAGCTAAAACAAATCATTGTGCCACAGAGACTAGAACAGAGTAAGGTTGAGTTATTGAGTTTCATAATTTCCATGTGGACATCTTACACCTGTCATCTTGCTGCTTTAGCTGGCAAGCTAACAAGGTTCCTTGAACTCCTATGGGATATTGTTGTAGGATACACAGTCTTTGCTGGCAGTAAAAAATAGTCCAGCCTGGCTGAGGTGAAATGGGAGTTGGGATATTGTCTGATGATAGTTTTAAGTTACAATCATAAGAAATGAAACCTATTCATTGAGACAAAGTCAGAGGAAAGCCAAGTAGGCTGATACAAATAAATGCACTCTTCAATTTCACAGCAGATAAAAGATAGGCTTAGTAAACACTATAAGTGCATTTATGATTTACTAACTGTACTGCATTAGTTAATTGCCATCTTTATTTTCTAAAAAAGGCAGGTTTTCCCTTAATGAATTATAATTTGAATGAGCCAAAATTGTCTAAAACTGAACTGACAAAATAGCTAATTTTAGAGCTATCGCTGTTCTTGTTTTGAGTTACAAGTTGTCTGCAGCTTTTCAGTATGCCTTATTTATGACACTAAAAAAAACTAGGCTCATGTAAATATAACTGACACAATGGGTATGAAATGTTGTTTAAAATATTTTAACAGGGAACAGTTTACTGAAAATGTAGGTCAGATTCCTAGATCTGTGTGTGTTAATGGTAGAAGAAGAGTAGTTGCTGCATACTATCCAATACCAAATGTGAGTAGCATGTCAATGAATTAGCTTGGTCCTGGGAAGCTGAAAACTAGTCTTTCCAAATAGGGGAACAGTCAGAGTATGACTGTTCACAGCCTAAACAAGATTTAATGTACAATTTTTATTTGTAAAAAGATATACAATTCATATGCTGATATAAATTTTGATTCATATAGCAGTGCTTATTAGCTTCCATCACTAAAACAATCTTGGTGCTTTAAATTGTTTAGAAAGGAGCTAGGAGAATTCTAGTGGTTTTGATCAAATAGGACCAAGAGGTGAATCACTTCCTGGTTTGGATTTGCAAAGATTAATCAGTTATAGTTTCCTGATTATAACAATGGGAAAAAAGAGAAATCTTTCATTCAGAAATGAAACCTGAATCAAGGTCCACCATAGAGATATGTCATGACCAAATGCAGGTAATCCCTCATCAGTGTTTTTCTCCTCATCATCCATGCTATATGTATAGTATCTCTATTCTACTTCTAGTCACACCTTTATAATTTCCCTTGGCCCCATCTGCACAAGATGCTGACTGTGCACTTCTTACTGCACAGTCATTTAGTACTTATCTATGCACAAGTACTAAATGACTGAGCAGTAAGAGGAGTTACAGTACAGTAGCATTGCCAAACAGCTTTTTGGTGTTGTAATGCTACTGCTCAGTAGCAATAAGCTACTTCACAATTAGTGTCTCATGTAGACATGGTCCTTGTGTATTTGAAAAGTGAATACAACCCACCAGATGAAAGTTGATCTTTTTTACCAGATACAGTGAGTAAAAGTAATATTCTATGTACCTGAAGAAAGAAGCTCTTGACCTGAAATGGTTTTGTAGTAGAATTTAATTGTTGGTCCAAATTTAAAATATCACAGTAACTCCCTTGCAAAAAAATTTCACAGCTTTGGTATATCCAACCCTTTTTCTGTTTCATGTTTAGCTTTATACTAGCTAAGGGAGGTTAGCAGAAAGAGCAGGCAGATTTTAATGATCCATAAAACCATCGTCTCTGTTTAGGCTATGGTTTTTAGTGTTCAGTGAAGTCATGAACTTCTGTTCACAAACCTATGTTCTGAAGTCATTCTGTAGATTTTCTTTGACTGTGAGTTCAGAGATGGAAGGTTTGATTTGTGAAAAGTTTTATCCTACTGGTGATTCGGTGTTTCTGTCCTCTATTGTTTTTCTGTGAGAATTCACTCCAGAATGTAGTGATTGTTTATTTCCATCCACATGAAGGGCCTTGGACAAGATGTATCACATTCTGTACTACACATGTAGGATTCATTGAGTCTGAAGGTTTCATTGTGGAGTGTGTTGATCATGGTAGCAGTGGAGATGTGCTGACAGGATTTTTTCATTTGATTTTCAGGCAGGTTCTTGTCTCACTTGATTTGTTTCTGCAGCTGAGTTGGGCAAGGTAGGGTTTGTTTTTTTTAAAGTACCTGAGAATGAAGAGTCATCAGAGGGGAGAAAAAATACAAAAGAAGGGATTTCACAGCAGCAAAAGGTGCTAAAAGGAGGACCTCTAGGCCACCATGGACAGAGGGCACACCTCTAGTCCATCTCATCCACTCTATTGGTAGTGAAGCTCACATACTGGCCAGAACCACATGATGAAGCTCACATACTGGCCAGATGTACCTTCCCTCTGTGACAGCCCTAGGACTGGTAGATTTAGAATTGTTTGCCTTGCCTGCATTATTCTTATCTGCTGTCACTGTATCAATAAAATTTGCCTATTATCAAATGGAAAAGTCATGGTTAGTCTAAGAGTTTGGGTCCAACCAGAATAAGGTATCTGGGTCATAAGGTATCTGGATTTGTGGGATTTTTTGATATAATAGTTTGTAGGGTGCCATTCTGGATCATAGTATATAAAAAGTTGATGTTTCTAGAAGAGTATTCTAGAGAGAATTTGACAGAAGAGTGGTGGTTGCAACTTTGGTAAAAATTGATAACTGAGTCCCAATGTTCAGTCCAGATGAAATTGTCATCTGTGTATCACAGATTTAGTGCAAGTTTGAGGATGTAGCTTTCTAAGAACTTCTCTTTAAGGTGACTTCTGAAGAGGATGGCACATGGGAGGCAAAAGGGATGGCAACTTTGTACAGCTATGACTAAACTGGAGAAAAGAAATGATTTGGGGAGTGACAGCAGAGAAAATACCTTGTAAAAAGTTCAGAACAAAAGGTCTTGCTAAAGTCTCCCATAACAGAAGAAGGCTACATACACACACACAAATAAATGACACTTACCAGTTCCCAAAAATAGAAGTCTCCAAAAATTTCACAAAGCATAAGCAAAATATGTTCCTGCTAAAGAAAACGAAACAAAAAAAGAGATCAATCATTTTACACCTCCAGTTTCCAGAAAATATCGTATTATTCATCCAGTAATCATACCTCAGTACAATTTCTGAATCTTTAGCATCTTTATATCCTTTATGGGATTCACTGGCAAATTGTGAGGTGAACCTGTTTTCTTCCCCTTCTTTTTCCAGTTCTTCTCCATTACCCTGATTTAGAAAGAAAATAAACAAAAATACCTTTAATTAATTTTGAAAAAAATGTTCATTTTTTGTTTATATAGCTACATCATTTCCCCTTTATCTCTTCATCTTTTTAGCCTGTAAGCCCTAAATCTTTTTAGATTGCAATCATTCCCCTCAGAGAAGGGATTGTCTCTTTCACATTTGTACAGCTTCTGGTGCAGTAAGAACCCCATCTTGGCCATTATTGAGTATTGATTTTTAGTGCTTATTCTACTTAATTGGAGGTTAACAGAAACATGTTACATCCGTAAAATACAGAGTTGTTCCACTACATCAAAAATACATTGAAGAAATATAGTGGAGTAACTAATAAAAGAGGACTACTAGACTAAATATAAAAATATGATCAGCAACATAGTAGGTATGTAATATTTAATGCACTTTCCTTCTCCAGTTCTTACTTGATGGCCATTTTATTTTCTGGTGCCTGGAAATTCAAAACACCTGTTTAGAAAACAATCGAAAGGCAAGAGACACACATTAGGTACTTGACCAGACTCTCCAGTCACAGATTGTTTTCCTCAGGCAGCACCAATAGACTATTTCCTGGTTTAAAGGAATCCTATGGGGTCCTTTTGCTTGTGCCTAACTTCTATCCTTGGTGTGGTTCATATTACTAGAAATTAGTATATCAAAGTCAGGAAGGGTGATGCTAAAGATAGGCAACCTATGCCAGCAGTGGATTTTAAAGGGAGTTGTAAGCATCTGCCTGATGTTTCTTCTCTAAGTTCTGCTGGGTGCATTTACATGTGTGTTTTGCGATCTCTGAGTTGACTAAGAAGCTCTGCAGTAAAGTATCACAGTCTACAAGTGCACACATATTAAAGCACAGCAAATTAATTATCTCTGTTGTAGAATACTACAGTCCAGGACAAGTGCTGTCTGTTGCACTTTCCTGTTACTGAGTGCAAGGTGGGATGAGCTGGCTGGGTTAACCACGCGTATTGGTTGCAAAGAACGGTACTTACTCTGCAGTTGATTTTAGCAGGGTAAAGTTTTATTATGAGGAACCACAAATGCAGGTTATGATGAACGGCTGCAGGAACACGGAGTTACAGAAATCACGTTATGGCAAGCTACCGCAAACGCACGAAGGCCTTTTTTATGAAATGAGGAAGTGACTGGATTGTCACTCGGAGGGTCTCTCTGCCTTCCTGTTCCGTGGTGGAATACATATACCTGGGTTCGCGTAAGCGCACTATGTCATACTGCGGCAAATTTTAATCTATGGTGGCACATATTGAGTTTACCCAGCAACAAGCTCCTAGCCTATGGTTATTAGCCAAGCACTGGACATGTCTGTCCAATTACATTGTGCTGAAAATTCCTCTTGCTCAGCTCTGTGGTATTCCTTGTCTGGGACAACAAGGAAACACGCTGTCTACTTCTTCCTGTGTTGCTTAAGCACTGCAATCCTCTCTCTCTAATCTGTGAGCCGCGGTCTGCTTCCTTATTTTTGTGGTCATGAGTTCGTTAGTAGCTGAGCTTTAAGCTGTCTGCGAGTTATGCAATCCTCTTAAGCTGTTTTTAGGACTGTGTCTGATTTCTGTGTCATGAGCATCTGCACCCTTATACCAGACACTATCCTACAGTGGAGTAATTACATGCACTCAAATGCACATGTAGACTGTGACCAGGGCTGACTGGGGTATGAGAGTGCTACAATGCGGGGGATGACTGCTGCCCAGTCACAAACTGTAGCACCCTCATGCCCTAGGCACCCCCTTCTCCCTCTCTACTGTATTACCAGATTTGCCCATCACTTTGGGGTGTGCTCATTTATTAGGGATATGTTTCTACGGTCTTTGTAATTCTATCAATGAGCTGCTTGTCTTACTTGTGTTTCTATATGGAGCTGTGTATCTCCCTTCTGCAACTCCTTACCCCAATGGAGCAATCTTGCAGGACTCAGTTTCAGTGGGGCTGGGTTCCACCAGTCACCAAATCAGTCATACATAAAACACGCAGATTAACGTGACACACCTGGCCTGGCCAGGTTGATCAGCATGGACAGGCTGACACCCTCATATGCCAGGAATCAGTATATTAAGGTAACAATAAAATGCAGTCAGACACAAGCACACAGGTGAACCGAATACCTCTGACTCCGGCTGGGTGTCCAGCTGACACCCTCATAGACCAGCATTCATAAGGCAGCATTCATAAGGGCACATCTGAGCCAAACTGGGTCAATCAGCCTGTACAAGCTGATCCGCTTGTGTGTTTCAAATTCAGCATGCCCCAATCTTTTGCCTCTTGATGAGCAGACCCCACAGTATTTCTGGGATTCACTGGGATCTTTAGCTTAGGTAAAAGAAGTGTTGCTGCAGACCAAGTGGAGAAGGAAAGTAGAGAAGGAAACATATACCCAGTTACCACCAGTTTGACTATAAAAGTTATTTATTGCTAAGTATATGAAATTTGTAATGGTACATGGTAATAGACATGCACAGGAAAACAAACAAAAACAATTACAATACTACCCTGGTTTCGCTAAGTATTTGGGGACACCTAGCTCAAGCTTACATAATACAGTTCAGGTTCAGAAATCCATGCCTAGAGAGAAAAGAGAGAGAAAGCGAGACCTGAGATCTCACCAAGAATTGGATGCAGTACTCCAGCTGCGGCCTCACTGAGGCCAAGTACAGTGGGAGGATGACATCCTGGGATATGATAGAGAAGCATCTATGGATGCAAACAAGAGTTTTGCTCGCTTTACCGGCTGCAACATCACATTGGTGGCTCATATCCATCTTGTGGTCAATCATGACCCCCAAGTCCCTTTTGGCCATGATGCTAGCAAGCGTTGCACCGCTGGGTCTACAAGAAAGCTGTGGGTATAAGAAAGCATGTGTTTTCCTTCCCATGGAGGAGTACCTTGCATTTTTTCATGTTGAAGGCCCTCAGGTTTTCATCCACCCATTTTCCAAGCCTGTCGAGGTCAGCCTGGATGACCATCCTATCTTCGAGTGTGGACACTTTATCCCAAAGTTTGGTGTCATCACCAAACTTGGCCAGTCCATTCTGATACCAATGTCCACATCATTAATGAAGATGCTGAAAAGAATAAGTCCAAGGACAGAGCCTTGGGGGAACCCACTGGTCACAGTGCACTATAATGATTGACTTCCATCAACTACCACTCTCTGGGTTGAACCTCAGAGCCAATTCCCCAGCCAGTGGACTATGATGTAGTCAAGGCCACAGCTGTCCAGTCTTTCTTTGAGATGAACATGGGATACCAGATTGAAAGCTTTTTATTTTAAATCAAGATATATGACATCAATCTCTTCTCCCTTGTCCAGGTGATATGTCACCTGCTCATAGAAGGAGATGAGATTGTTCAGGCAAGACCTATCTGCAACAAACTCATGCTGGCTATCCCTCAGGAAGTTGTCTTCAGCCACTTTGTCAAGAATGGTCTCTTTGATGATTTTTTTCCAAGAGCGTCTCCAGAATAGAAGTCAGGCTGATGGGCCTATAGTTCCCCAGATCTACTTTTCTCCCTTTCTTGAATATAGGCACCACATTGGTCTTCTTCCAATCTTCAGGCACTTTGCCTGAGTGCCACGAGTTCTCAAAGATCCATGCCAGTGGCAGAGTTGTGATGCTTGGCAGCTTCTTAAGTACCCTGGGATGTAAGCTGTCTGGGCAAGCTGACTTGAAGGTGTCCTGCCTCTCAAGGTATTCCTTCACATGGTCAACATTGATGAAGTGTAACAGTTCTCCCTTGCCCTGGTTATTGCTTACCATATTGATCAGGGCCATCCCTTGGGGCTGGTGAAAAACCTACACAAAATACCCATTTAAGTAGGTTGGCTTTTTCCTGAGCATCAGTTGTCAGTTGACCCATATGGTTTATCGGGGTCCAGTGTTACCGTGGCTTTTCCTCAGGCTCCCCATATACCTAAAAAATAATTTTTTATTGTCCTTGATATGTGTAGCCAGTTGGAGTTCAATCAAAGCCTTGGCTTTCCTGGTTTGCTCCCCTCAGGTCTGGACCAGTGCAGAGCACTCCTCCTTTAGGGTGGATCCAGCCTTCCATCATTTATAGGTCTTTCTTTTTAGATGCAGGAGGTCCACTAGTTCCCTGCGCAGCCAAGGAAGATGTTGTGCCCTTTCACTGTCTTTCCTCCAAGACGGAATAGACATTGCTTGAGCTTCCAGTTTCACTCCCTTGAGAAGCAACCACTCTTCTTGAATTCCCCTTCCCTTTGGGACACGGTCCCTTAGGGCCTTGCCAACAAGCCTCCTGAGCTTGTCAAAGTCAGTTTTCCTGAAGTCAAGAATTTCTGCTTTGCTGACTGACTTGCTAGCTTTATGGTTGATGGTGAAGGTGATCAGCTCATGAACGCTGTCTCCCAGCTTCCCTTCATTCACTAGGTCACTGATTAAGTTATCCCCCATTGCCAGTACCAGCTTGAGCAGTGCTTTGCTGCTGCTTGATATGGAGGGTGGTCTAGCAAGTTGGGTCTTTGCCTCAGAATCAGGAAGCTCTGGTTTCATTTTTGGCTCTGCCACTGACCTGCTGTTTGAGCTTGACAAAGTCAGATAATTTCTTTATAACTGTTCCCTTCTCTTCTTATGTCAGTCTCACCAATTTAGGCTTTGAGAACTCTTATACCTGTGCCCAAACCCTAATCCAATGCATGCCAATTAGCTTAACCAAATTAATTAAACTAATTAGATTGAGTCTGCTGGAGTGTGCTAATTACCATGCTTCTGCGGCCTCAGCATCTCATGTATGCAGCATCCCTGAACTTCAGAATGGTGGCAGGGACTTTAATTAAAGCACCTTTGCCACCATTTTGAACTATCCAAACTATGGAACTATTGAATTAAAAATACAGCTTATCACAGCAATTCAAATCCTTATTTTGATTAATATGAATTTTAGCTCCATCCACATGGGCTCAATAAAGACTTAAAGATATTCTAGGGATGTTTGAGAAACAAATACATCCCTTTTGAAGGGAATTACAAAGCAACACCTAGTTTATCTCCAGTATTAATAATTCCAAAGAAATTAAAGTTCTACTACATTATCTTTGGAGGTGGGGAATTTACAGTACTGCAATGGCAAATTAGTTTTTCTTTCACCCATACTTAGAGAGCTAGAGTTAGTGTAAATGTTGCTTCATTAACTCTGATGTCATTGTTGCTTCCACCCCTCTGAGTAAATTGTGATGTCATCTAGATAGGCCACCGTGTACGCTTGATGAGGTGCAATTGATGGGCCTTTGAAACATTTCTGCTGCACCATGTAAGTTGAATGGCATGTGTTTAAACTTGTAGAGGCCCCAAGGTGTACCAAAGGCTGTTTTTGGTTGGTCTTCCTTGTGAACTGGCACTTCGGTTAAGTTCAGTGTGGATATGAACTTAGCTTATCCTACACTCTCTAATGTATGCTGATCTGACGCATAGGAAAAGCATCAAATCTTGAAATGGAATTTAACTTATTCAAGTCTACACACAGCCATCAGGAGCCATCAGGTTTTGGTATGGTTACTAAGAGGCTTCACAGAGCGTGTTGGGATTCAGGGATCACACCCTGTGATAACATTTTATCTATCTCTTTATGTATAATGTCATATAGTTGGTAAGGAAGTCTCTGCCTTTTTTCCCTCACAACTTTTCCCTCCTCTCTGACTTTCTGTAACCTGTCTCTCAGCTCTATTATGTACGCTGATGGTTAAGGGCCTGTGGGTTCTTCTCTCAGACCACCCTAACTATATCTAGGAGTTCCTTAGGTTGGTGTCTGTATACTAGCTCAAATGGGGTGGACCCCAGTGGCAACTGTGGGGCTTCTCTCACAGCAGACAATAGGGGAAGTACTAACAGGTCCCACTTACAGGGTCCTTTCTTGGGCGCATCAGCATAACATGCCTTTGAGAGTGCCAGTAAATGTCTCCACTAACCCATTCATCTGTTAGTGGTATACTGTCATATGAAGGTGACAAACTTTAAGTATGCTGCCAAGGCTGCAAATAACATGAGAAATAAAAATAGTCTCCTGGTCAGTGATTATTTCTTTAGGAATGCCGACCCTCAATATCCATTTCATGAGTTTCTTCACCACTTTCTGGCCAGTAACAGAAGGTAGTGGTATCGCTTCTGGGAACTGGGTTGCATAATCAATTAAGACTAATATAATTTGGCATCCTGCAGAGGTCTTTGGTAGAATCCTACTATGTCTAACACTATCTATCGAAAAAGGCTCTGACACTACTGGCATAGGTTGTAATGGGGCCCATGATGGTTTCCTTAGGCTGACTCACTGGCAATTCAGGCAAGATTTACAGAAGTCCTGGACTTGCTCATATAAATGAGCACCACTTGGATAAATGGGCTTCAGTTTTGGCCTTCCCTATATATCCTCCCAGCAGGTTTTCATGAGCCAGTCTCAACAACGGAACTTGATAGAGTTGGGGAATTAATATTTGAGGTACCTCTTACTCTTCTTGTGGACTGGCTTTAATTCTATAAAATAGGCCATTTCTAACTTCAAATTGGGGTAACCCATGACACCGCTTGGGGCACATTACCAGTTGGTCATTCCTGATCAGCTCAATCTGGATAATGGCCTGAAAAAAACCTTCTCCCTCTTGTGCCTCTCAAAAATGGATGTTGGTAGTGAAACTCCCTAAGTACTAAGTACTCCCTCTATGTCCAGACTATCTTTGGCATCTTCCCCTACCAGGCTATGTGTACCTTCTTGCCACATGAAAACATACCAAGTGGCCTCCATAGACCCACCAAGCTTCATGGATTTCTTTGTGTTCAGGTTCTCATTGAAAGCTATTCAGCCCAGCTTTTGAGGTCGAGGTCCTTTCCCTGTTATTGTCTCTTTCGGCACTGTCAAAATCCTTGGCCAATCACAAAGCTTCTGCTGATGATTTTGGTCAGTGACATCTCACTCACTTTTGCGAGTTCTCATCAAGATCCAGGAGAAACTGTTCTAAGAGGATCTGATGATGTATTTCAACTTTAGACATCTCCTGAGGTCTCAGCCACTTGTCTAGTAAGTCCACCAGGTGTTGACGCAATATTCTCAGGCACTTATCTTCTTTCTTCTTCTTAGCACAGAATGTCTGACGATATCTTTCTGGTTTGATGTACAGCCAATATAAAATTTCTCTCTTTACTTTATCATAATCCATGGCTTCTCCCCAAGTCATAGTATGATGTGTGGCTTGGGCCCTCCTGATTAAGAGCACGCCCAGTTGCACCGCCCAGCAGCTCCAGTCTAACCCTGAAGCTAGCCCTGCTTGCTCAAAGCTTTCAAGGAAAGCTTTTGGATTGTTCTGTGTCATCATCCTGGGGACTTCGAGTTCTAGTTGGTTCTTCTGTGCCCAGGCATGCTGCTGTAACCATTTTTCTTCTAGGGTGATTTCCCTCAAAGACTGCTGTTGCTGAATCAGCTGGTCTACCAAATGTAATGTCTGTTGGAGTGGTTCAGGGTTTCCCATCATGCCCCCGGAGAGATCCATGTTGAGTATCACTTAGGCCATCAATGACTTTCTGGACAATATACCACTTTGTGGAGTTGAGTCAGATTATTTAAGGAAGGTTAGCACTAACGAAAAATTTCCCGGCTGGGAAAGTATCAAGTATCATGATCACTTGTGGGGATGTCTGAGTGGTGGTCCTGACACGTCTTGATCCTGAAAGAAGATCTATATCAGGAGGAGTTATTCATGAACACCACTTCACACCGGGATCTCGGGTTTGCTTCCCTCGGCACTCCAACCTCCCCTACATCCCAGCCTAGCACCACCCAGTTGGTACGCCAACTTTCATTAATCCAGATGTCACACAGTGGTCTTTCTTTTCAAAGTTTTTATTTTATTTATTAAATTTCTTTCCTTTGTGTTTAAGTTCTAGCAGTTCTTGCCAATCATAGTGGTGGACTTCATTATCCACAGACAGTCAAATCGCCTCTTCTGGGGTACCTAGTCTCACTAGGGATAAAACCCCTTTTGGCAATAGGAACTGTAAAAGAAAACAATACTAATGAAATGAAAGAAAGCCCATATGGGCTACAGTCTTTAAATTTTCCCTTTTCTTCAAGGTGTATTAGTCCTATGCAAGAGGGTATCTTTCCCTTCTTTAATCTGGTAGGCTGCTTCAAGTTGTCTGCCACATGAATTGATAGCTCATAGAGACTCTGGTTCAGCATGCCTCAAAAATAAAAGAAAAGTGAAAGGAAAACTTTTACTTGGTGAGGTAGAGGCTCAGCTGCACTCCTCTCCTCTAGACCCATTGCTCTGGGCCATATGTCCATCTTGGGCACTTCACACTCTGCCATGCTACTCTTGATGAAGACTCCCAGCATATTGGAACTTCTTGGAGCTCCTCAGCTAGCTGGTTGCTAGCTCGCTGCCTCCATGGCCAACCTACCCATCTCCTTCATTTTTGGGAGGCATCTCCTCCACTCCCTTCTCCACATCCAGGTTCTCTTCTCTCCCTTCTGCCTTCTGTGGCTGCTCTAGCATTAAGCTTCTCTGGAACCACAGCTCCCAGGCAGCTCTTTTTTCTCTTGCTGGCTCCTGCCAGTACTCAGTAAGTATCCCCATAGTCTCCTCTCTCTACATGGTGATAATTAAAGATGTCAAATGAATACTGGATCACTGGAAGAACCATATAAATCTGCTGAACAAAAAGGTTAGGGACATAAATTACATATAAGCTGGTATAAGTGATCAGAAGCCAGTTCAAATCTGTAATATGCCTAAAGTTCAGTGCACATAAACTGCTTTCAAAATGGCTGAAACCAGTTTAAGATCAACCTGGATGGATGCAGTATCAGACTTAGCTGATATGGGTTAAATAGGCTTATTGAACTTCTGTCCCAGATTGAATTAACTCACAGACCCCCAGCATCCCAAGATGCTTTGCAACTCCTTCACAAACCCCATCTCACAGGGTGGACTCACAGAGTGGACTGACTAGCCTTGGCCTGATCCAGCCAAGCAGGGAAGCATTCTCTAGTGCCTGGCCTGGGCCACTGCTGGCACATGACTGAGTTTCTGAAATCAAAAGTGAAGACATTACACATGTGCTCCAGGAGTAGGGTGGGGCGGAGGCACAGAGGGAGCACTTTAATTAAAGTGGTTCCAAGATCTGCTCTAAGTAAAGCACCTGGAGCATCACATGTATCAGTGTCCCTATGCTGAAAAATGAAAAATGGTGGTGGGGCTGCTTTAACTAAAGCTCATTAAATGAGCTTTTGTTAAAGAATGCCCCCACTGCCATTTTTCTGTGCAGGGATGCTGACATATGTGATGCTGGAGTCTGCTGGAGCACAGTAATTGCCATGCTTCAGCAGATAGGATTAATCAAGTCTGCTCTAATGTGCTGTAATTACAGCGCACCAGAGCAACCTCACTGCAATATAGGCACCCTGAATGTCTGTTCTCTTGATTATCAGTTCAATTTATGCAGCTTAGACTAACCTGCAAAGTTTGAATTAATTCAGCCTCAGGTTTTTTGCCTACCTTTTGGCTTTTTATTTAGCCAGTGAGTTACACAGTAGCATGACCCAGAAATGCAAAACAAGTCTATGATAAGCAATACACTGAAACCAGCCAAAAGGTATAACACCAACCAATGCGATTAAGAGGAGAGATTGGCAGATGAAGGTCGGAAAGCAACTGAAGTCCTGGAATGAAACGAGAGGAAGAGTAAAGCAATTTGCTTGATACAGGGGGAGCTAAATGAATGACTAAAAAATCATTTAGCTTCTCTGAAGACCAAGAAACACAAACTAATATCAAACGAAGACTAAAAAAATTCAGGGTTAAAAACAGATGGCATTTCTTAGCTTACACATAGCAGGACTGCTTATTTTGATTTAATGTATTTTTAAATAACAGTGAGAAGTTTCTAGAGTACTGAAATTGGCACCTCTTGCCATTTTAGAAGTCTAAATAAGTAAACAGCAAAAAGAATCAAGAACCTGTGATTAAATTGCTATAATAAAAATATCTGAACCTACCCTAATTCTATTATAGTATTATTAAATAGACAACTAAGATGTTTGATAGCAAATTTCAAAAGTAACTAAGTAAATAAATAGAGATTAAAACAAATATAAAAGTATAACTGTGTTTTTTAAAAGTGTGCAACTAACTGACCATCATAAAAATGGGATATACTTTCTATTTGGTATTTACTGTACTTAAATAATGTCCTATTTTATTGCATTTGTATTAATATGGTTATATATTTATAAATAATTGAATTGACTACTAGTAAATGTGAACATGAAATACCGTATAGTGTCCAGCTGTTTTGCCAGAAATCTCTTGGTGGGGGAAGGGGGAATTAAGACGTGTAGGATCTGATCTTCAGCTACTGTAAATAAACTACTGTATCTTATTATTTCCACTTTTAGAGATAGTCCTAGATCAACCTAACAGATGGCAAGAATTTTCAAAGTATTGCAGTGAGGCAGAGCACTTAACCAAACTGCCCTTAGCAGATGGCATTGCTCTTCTCCCAAAAAGCTTTAACAGAATGAAAGCAATGATTAATGTAGTGGGAAAGGTGGCCAGAAACTTGGTATAATGCAATTAAGTCAAGAAAGAGATTAGAAAAAGAAAGGAACTGGAGACAAGGAAATAGAAGAGCTGGCTAAATAATGCACTTAGGAAAGGCATTGTGAGATTTGAAGGCAGTCTATTTCAAGAACTAGATAGTGGAAGTACATTGTTACCACGCGTGAATATCTGGATTAGAAAATCACCCTAACCAAGGAAATGAGTGGGTCCAAACTGTGAAGTTTTGATCTTGATCAGGATTTGAAACTAGAAGGACTCTTCACCAGCATTCGGTAGCATTTGAGTACAATCACAACTATTTTTCCTAAGGCAACTTTGGGTCGTAATTTTATTCCTTGCTAGTCCTACTGTGTTAGGATTGATTGATTATAAGCTAAGACAGAGAACGCAAATATTTACATTTAAAGCTTTGAATATGTGAAGGTACTTTATTTCAGAACTGTAGATATGGTCCCTGAAGTCTAAGTTATGTTTGACAAGCTGTGATGCACAGAGAAATTATATCAGGCATGGTGAAAAGGGGAAGGAAAGACAGATGAAGTAAGAAGAGGAGGCTCTTTATTTGCATTACATGTTTAAAGATAAAGAAATAGGCTGTCAGGAAGATCATTGTAGTCAGAGGAATTTTTTTAAAAAGTGGCGTTTGAAATGGAATTTGAAGAGGGTCTATGTGTGGTGCAAGGCAATAGAGTGCCTGCTCATATTCAAAGGCCACCTAGTAAAAGAGACTGCAACTTGTATCTGTAGCCCCTGTACCTGTAGATGTAATGATCACTCCCTGCTATGTCAGATATAGATGAATTCTAGTTTTATCATCCAAAGCCAGTAAGATTCTTCTGGGAACATAGAAAGGTGTCCTGAGTATAAACCATATGATAACATGAGTTTTAGAAACTATAACTGAGTGTAAGAAATAAGAAGTGGCAGTAAACACCATGGAAAAGAAATAGCTGCCAAAGCGCCTGCTTTTATGGTGGAAAACTACCACCTTGATAGGGTTTGGGGAAGGAGCAGTCATGGGCAACTGACCGTTTTACTAAATCCATTAATTTTTTTTTAATGAATACAGTATGTATTTTCCTTGTTTCTGTATGGTTAGAATATGAACAAGTTTTTTAAAAGTGAGGTTGAAAAAAATAGCCACATTATTGTAAGTAGGTCATTTGCAAGGTGAAAGGTCATTCCTCAAGGGCTATAAAGCATGATCTCAGTTGCTTCATCTATATAAGGTAAAGACATTAAGTGCGGGGGGGGGAGTTAGCAAAAAAAAAAAGAAATTAACTGTAGTTAATGAAAGTCTGATTCTTTTTTAGCTGACTACTGTTGAGCTTTTATAAGGTTTATTAGCATTGTACTTTACTTGGTTATGGAACGAGTTGTTAGTAAAAAACATGTTTTTTTCAGAGCCAAAGATATTTGGGGGCATTTTTCTGCTAATATTTCTCTCTATCAGTACTCCAAAGTTCATTATTCACTTCCACTTTTGAAGTAGAAAACAAATGCTACTTGATGAACCATTAAGTCTTCTCTTTCCCCCTTTAGTGGGGGAAAAATAAACACAAGTACTTAAATATTTATAGGGTAACTGCTGTGTCAGATGGGCTGTTGCATCTGATGGGAGAATCAGATGGGAGAATGAAGACACTCATTTGTTAGGGTTCACCTTTGGCAAATCCCAGTTTGCAGCTTCATTATTAAGTGTTGTTCTAGAGGAAAATGCAAATTCTGTATCTGTTGAAAGGATATTTGAGTTAATGTTATATACACACACACACACACACATATAATGTTAGAGAGAGAGAGAGAGAGAGAGAGAGAGTGTGTGTGTGTGTGTGTGTGTGTGTGTGTATGCAGATGTGTATGTGTGGGTTTTTTGCTGGGTGGCAGCATATATTCTTTAGTTTGATACACCCTCAAAAGTCTACTTCATAGATCACAAACATAAGTAGTTGAAAAGGTATCAGCAAAAAAGATTTGGACAGCAGTCCACCAAGGAATAGGAGTAGTCTGAAGTAGCATTTAGAAGGCAATCTCTACTATGAAAAAAAATATATATACCTCAAATCCATCAAGTTAAAATTTACACTTGGCAATTTTAATTTATAGACTGTACTCCTAATTTTCCAGTTTAACAAAGCAAAGATTGAATAATAAGTTACCAAAACAGTATCTTATGACTTGAAGAAACATTCGTCCATAATCAAATACAGACATACTTATACTGATTCCATTACTCGCTTGCTTCCAAAAGAAAACCATTCAAATGGAAATATATTTAAATAATTCTTATAATCTTCATGCCATTATTCCTTCACAAATGCTCTTTTGAAAAAGTTAACACTGGTGTGTCAACTTAAATATACATTTTGATATGCTTCTTTACATATAGAAAAACAAATTCTTACAAGAATTTTTTTGCTGTGTCACTGCATGTCATCCATTGCAAATGTGACTACAAGAATACATGGTCATCCATCTCTTTACTGAGATTTTTTTTCACTTGCTGTAAAAGATTAGCTATAAAGGTAATCTGATAAAATAGAATAGGAAACAACAGTAATTTTAAATGTATTAGCGAAATTGGAGTGGATGTGCAATGCTAGTATCACGGTTTAGGATACAGCAAAATGAGTTGAAGCATTATCTTGGGAGATGGGGGGAAAGGAAGGCATGGTATATGAAGTCTGAATGCCTTTTTAGACTTAGAAAATCTGTCCTACCACACAGGGAAGTTGAGGATAGAAGTCTCTTTTATGTTCTCATTATTCTGTATTACATGATGTATGCCTAATTGGTATAAACCCAGAATCTTCCTCTATCCAATGGACCTCAAACAATTGTGAAGCCCTTTGGAAAAAGCAGCTTAGTAGGCTCCTTTATGAAGCACTATGGGGTAAAACAAGCTCTTGTGTAATTTAGGACTGAAGTGCTATCAACTAGACCTTCTTTGGACTATAGAAAGAAGATGCGATTTTTATTCTATTATAATTTTCGCAGTCTGATTTGGGTCACCAATCCAAAGCATCACTCTTGATCAGATTTTCTATTTCTGGGTGTATTCCATTAACACGTTTTTACTAATGAGGTTTTGTTGAATAGTTAAAGAAACAAAGCAAAATGCTTGATCATTGAACATTTTAAACTGTTGTAGCATCAATGGAAACTGGGTCTTCATTAGAGTTTGTTCTGGGCAAGTTCAAGCAACAAATGGAGTTCTTCATTTCTGCTCCCAAATAACTTCCTGCAAATATATTTCTTTTTTTAACTATTTTTTTTACCTTATTCAATTAGTGACCTGTAAGGACAAAAGTGGTCAAATGAATTAACATAATTAAATTAAACTAAAACAATTGTTCTGATTTGTGCTTAGCTTGGATTGTTACTGTTCCTTTCCCAGACATATAATAGGCACTTAACACTTTGCTTCCTTTCTGACTAAGACAAGTTGGTGCAATAAAAGACATTATACCTCAGGTCACAAACATTGCTTCCCCTTTTTAAACTATGGCTTCCTTGCAAAATATTGGCTACAAGCAGTCTTTTAGTTAATCCCTAACAATAAGTTACTATTTGGAAGATATCCTAGTTAGGCAAGTCACAAAGTATTGTTTCCGATTCCTGATTAGCCCACAAAAAGCTTCCAAGATGTTTGTATGAACATTTGTAGTGTAAATATGTAAGTACATATATATATATACAGAGAGAGAGAGAGAGAGAGAGAGAGAGAGAGAGAGAGAGAGAGATCTATATATATGTACGTATGTGTATACAGATACATGTGAGTATTCATGATAGTTTTACCTTGCATGAATAAATGTGCCTTTGCAATTGAATGCTTGTAGGAAGTGAAAAATGGGCAAATACCACTTAAAGAATGTCACAGGTGTCATTTGAGCAAATATTTCTGATATTTTTGTAAGATTTGTCCCGCTGTAACTAGAATTGTAAAAAGCTAATTCTAAATATAACCCCACAAGCAGAATATCAATTAAATAATACATTCACATTTTAAGTAATAAAAAGGATGTATTATTGCACACAATGAAAATAGAAATTTAAAGAATTTCATTATACTGCACTGGGTTAGAGGTCTAAGTTGAAGATAATCAAATATGAGTTTTTCTTCACAGGGGAATGGTGTTAATTATGAAACATAAAAGACAATATTAGCATAAGGAAAGACTGCATGGCTCTAGAATAGATTATGTATTTAAAATATATTATTAATTATATTATTTAAATGTCATAATTACATAATTATTAATAATGATTTGTGTTATTAATAATATTAACAGATTATGTATTCTAGACAAATTATCTGTCTCTAAAATTTCTGTGACTTTCAAAGCTTCCAAAGTTTTGGAAAATACATTTTGAGCTTCTTGTGTTTCAGTAGCTCAGAAACTAGGGGGCATTATCAATAAAAGAAAGACCAAAGTATCATATAAAAAGAACTGGGTGAACTTGAGAATTAGGGTAATATAAATGGGATGACATTCAGTAGTGCTAAATGCAAACCTAGTAACAAGAAAATTGTTATATGCTGGGTGATCATCAAATATATTTGACTAAAGGAGAAGGACTAGTAAGTACTAATTGATCAAAGAATGAATATAAGCTATCAATGTGATGCAGTCATGAAAAAGATAAATGTGATTGTATGATGTTATCTGTTGAGGTATTTGCAGTCAAAATAGGCAGTATGGGCGCATCCACACATGCAGGCATGTGCACTTGCAGCAGCTCAAATAAGAGTGGTACAAATTTGTGCCATGAATTTTTGCCTCAGGGCACGTGCTTGGACATGTGTGGGGCAAGTTGTGCCACTTGGGGCAAAATGACCCTGCCCAGTTCCTTCTGGATCTGTAGCCAGGGAGAGTTAGAGCCTGGGGCCAGAACAAGGGCTGGCCCCAGGAGTATAAAAAGCTGTCCTGATAAGTAGCTTGGGGCTGCTTGCCCTCAGGAGTTTCTGGGGGAGGAGCCTCTGGGAGGAAGTCATCCATGTCCCTTCCTATCCCAGGCTGTTGCTGTTGCTGCTACTTTATCTCAAGAGCTTCTAGGGGAAGTAGATCATGCATTTTCCTACCTTAGGCTGTCACTGCTACTGCTGTTGCTAGCCTACTGTAATGAGCTTCTGGGGAAAGTTGTCCATGCCCCTTCCCGCTTCAGGCTGATACTGCTACTGCTGCTGCTGGCCTTCTCAGAAGCTTCTGGAACGAAGCTAGCCATGCCCCTTCCTGCATCAGGCTTGTGAGAGGGGAGGCAAAAGCCCCCCTCCAATGCATCCCAAACCTCAACCCAACACAGCCTGATACTCACCACAGGAGCTGTCTGACCCTGCGAACCGATGAGCACTGGGAGCATGGCTCCAGAGAGGTGCAGGCTGCTCAAAAGGCAGCCAAGGATACAGATGGGCTGGGGCCAGGGGGGAGGAGAGCAGGATGCCTGCTGGGAGATACTGTCTGTGGAGCCAGGGAGCACCATCCCCGAATGCAGGGAAAAGAGGCAGAGAGTCTGCCAGGGGACTCAAGCAGACAGAAAAGGAGCCCAATCCTGGGAATGGAGGGACACTGGGGAGCTTTATCATGGGGAAGCAGCTCTCTGGGATGCTTGGGAGTGGAGCTGCAGCCATGCCAGAGAACACAGATACTGCAGCAGGGAGTGGAAAAAGGACTGCCGGCACTCTTGGGCAGCACAAAGAGGGAGGTGTAGGAAGCTATGGAGCCACACGTGGGAGTAGCAAGCATAGTAGCAAGAGTCATAAGTTGCAGTTAACTCCAGACAGGGGTGTGTTTAGTTTCCCAGGCCTCAGTTCAAAGGCTAAGGATAACCTAGGAGGAGGGATGGCCAGGAAAACCCAACCCTTGGAGGTGGGCAGAGTGGATCATCCCAGTGCAAGACCTGTGGAAGAGCAGAGTCCATGACTAGCCGTGGATGTGGTGAGGGTGGGGTAAAGGGGAGGCTGGGGCCCCATTAAGAAAGCCCAGGGTTGAGATCCTCTTGTGTCACCTACATGGAACTGCCTCCCCAGAGAACAACAAACATCAAAAATGTGTCAGGCAAGTAGGAGCAGTGTCCAAACCATCTAGGTGGCACTGAATCAAGATCTAACCCTGACGTTGCTGTGGGGCACCAACCAAAAGGCAGCCAAAGCCCTATAACACCTACTAGCAACAAGGCTGTTGCTCGTGCCACCATTGACATGCCCCCCACAGGGGGGATCCTCTGCTGCACACAGGTGCCACCTCCCCTTGGGGAAGGGCCCACCACACTGCAATACACCCCGACCTGCACCCCAGCTTCTGCCCTCCTGTTCTGGCCTGCTGTCCAGCCCACCACCAAGCTGTGGTCAGGGAACAGCCCAGGGAGGGAGCCTTTACTGCTAGTGGGCCCCTCCCCCACCATTACTGCTAGAGCCTAAAGGTGTCTTCCCTGCCCCAGCTGCCTTGGCAACCACCACCTGCCTTCACCTCCAGTTTCACCTAAAGCACACACTGAGTGGCTGAACTGGACAGCTGCTACCACTGTTGTTGCTGCTGTTGCTGCTACTTGTTCTGCTGATGACCCCACTCAAGAGAGAGAAATTCCCCGCTGCACCACCTTGCATCACTTAAGACCACAGCTGCACTGGAGTACTCCCTAACCGACTGATTACTCCTGCACTCATCTACAGGTGCCTCACTGCATCTGATCCTGCTTTGTTTTCCTGCCTACTGTCCTGCTGCTGAGTGCTTGGCTGGAGGCCTGAGGGGCTCCTGGACTGGCTCCTAGACTGATTCAACAACCAAAGCCCCTTCACCACTTCAGCCATCTTTTACATCTGCCTCAGCAGCCTTCCCTGTGTGTTTTTGCCCATCTTTGGTAAGTCCTGTGGTCCACTTCCCCTGCCCTGGTGTTAGTTGTGTGACTGAGTAAACCAACTCGAGTCTCCCCAGTCCTTGTCTGTGTGTGTCTCCTCCCCCACCTTCCCCAGGCATAGCCCACCTGATTTCCTGTGGATTTGTAACTCAGTCAGCTTAAGCCCCTTTACCCCCCACCTTTACCCACAGCCCCAGCCTACCCCTATTGATTTCACTAGCCCCAGTGTATTTTTTGTTTTTCCTCATTAGTTACCTCTTCCTTATGTAAACCCATGGCAGGGCAGAAACCTTTTGGAGGGGCAGATGCCCCTACAGAACTTCCTGAAGCCCCCACTATGGGGACAGACCCCAGCCAAGCCCCTAAGAGGGCACATATCCCTGCAGCCCCAATTCTGGAGTCCAACCAAACTCCTTCAAGAGTAGAGAAGCCTGCAACCTCTGCTGTGGGGGCAGACAAGACTCCAGCAGGGAGCCAGCAGGGCCAGGGGGTCCCCCCTGGCCAGGCCACTCCCAGAGGGGTTTCCAAGCCCTCCCCCACCATCAGGGACCCAGGGCACAAGCAGTGGGAAGGGGTCCTCTTCAGCCTCCTCCACAGCTTGGGGTAGGAAGGGCAAGAGCCCTGCCCCCAAGCCTAAACCACCAGTTCCTGAGGGGACCAGGTGTGCTGCACCAGCCAGCACACTCACTCAGACTGTCCCTGGCCCTAGTTCTGGCCCCACTAAGGTGATCTCCCCAGTGAGGGAACCAAAGTTATGCACAAGAAGCTGCAGGGTGACCTGAAGCCACACAGCCTGGACACTCCATCACTGGCCCTTCTAGCTGGAGCAGCAGCTAGAAGGCACTCACCCACAAGCATTGGGGACATGACAATTACCCAAGTGGCTGAACCTGCACTTTGAGACCTGGGTGCAAGCCCTGGCTTGAGTAGCAGGGGCACCCAAGATCATAGCAGCCTCTCACTTTCATGGCAAGGGAGTCTTTTTCCTTGCTCTGGAGGCCACTATACATAAGGTGGTGGAGAGGGGGCTCATGGTGAAGGGCAAGTACATCCCTCTTGAGCCTCTAGAAAACCTGGAGACTAGTGTGGTCCTCAGCTCTGTCCCTCCCTTTATCACTAATTGGGCCCTGCTCACCAGCTCCACACCCTGAGGAGGGTTATCTCCCTGGTGGAGGTCCTCTCACTGGGGTGCCAAGACCCTGGCCTCCACCACGTGTGTTCACTCTGTCACCAGGTTATGATCCAGCTGCTGGTGAGAGTGCATCTGGAGGGCAAGGGGTGCCTTGCAATTCCTTTTCATGGGGCCCTGGTGAGGGTTTTTTATATACTGGGGAACCTGCAGTGCTTCCCATGCCATGGCCTGATGCACTTGCATCATAAGTGCCCCATGGACCAGAAGGAGGGGGCATCTGCAGCTGCCACTGGAAAGAGAGGTGACCCTGCCACTGATACCCCTCCCCTTCAGGCCCCCTGGAATTCAGACACATCATCCAGCCCCCCCCCGAGAGCTCAGATGACCCTGCCCCCAAACCAAGTCTGATGGGGTCCTGGGAAGGACAGCAGCATCCAAGGGGAGGCAGGGAGTAGGGCTCCCCTGCCCCTCGCCATGCCCCTGCTATAGCTGCCCCCCCTCACCTTCTCCTACTGGAGCCTATCCACCTGAGAACCACCCTATGGCTGAGTGAGTGGGTCCCCACCAGGCTCAGAGTCAAGAGGAAGGCCTGGGCACAGCTGTAGCCCTCTGATGTGGAAGATCCTCCACCCCCTCCCAAGACCATCACATAGGGAGAATGAGCAACCCAGCTTCTGGGAGCCTCCCCAGCTGTGCCCAACACCCCACTTCCAGGAAAGATCAAATGGGTAATCTCAGTAGAGGAGGCTTTTAGGCTGCTGGACAGCCTTGAGCAGGAGCACATGAATGAAGTCCTCACTCTGCTGGCTAGGGCCTACCCCACAAAACCATGGATTCTGAGGCTGAAGCTGAAGCCAACCCAATGAAGCGTCCAACACCAGAGCCCTCCCCCTTTAATCTGGGGCAGACAAGGTCCCTGGCACTCACCCTGGTGACTCCTGAGGAGGAAGTCCCCTCTCCCAAGACCCAGAGACAAGCACTGATGCCACCCCAGTGCCTGACAGGTCTCCCCCTCTCCCCTTCCATTCAAGCCCCACCACTAGACCGCCCAATGACCTCACACCAGAGGGATCAGGACAGGGTCCCTGGATCAACAGTCTGATCTTGTTAGGGACCCCATGCAGACTCCCTGGGGTTCCAGCTCTGCCCTGCCATCTTGTGAAGGAACCCTGCCCCCACCCTTACCCCCACCCCAGTCCCAAGGGGCTGCAGAGCTCTCCTAATCCCAGCCAGAGTCCAGGGTCTTAGCAGACCAGGGGGGTTCAGATGATACCTAAGTATGCCACTGAACCCCAGGACCAGGAGGAGGACACCTGAGAAATGGCAGGCTCTGTGGAACCTGTGGACCTCTCAGTCCTGGCAGTTCCCAGGGGTGAGCTACTTGCATTTCTTGACTGCAAGTACACCGAGCGGTCCGCCAGTAAGGTACAGCTCACCTTGGACCACTGGGGAGATTTTGACAACGTACTCACCACTGCAATATCTATAGGCAGGCCCGCAGTTTTGTAGACACAGTACTTGTGGAAGGGCAGTGCGCGAGATAGCAGACCCCACACAGGCACACCAGACATCCACCAGGGACTACCCTCTATATTTAAGTTGGTCACCAGGTCATCTCCTTTGGCCAGAACCAAGTCTAGCAGAGCATCATCTCTGGTTGGCCCATGTACCTCCATGAGAAACTCTGGTGGGCAGGAGGACACGAGGGGCAAGTACTGCCATTGTGCAGGACCTGGTCAATTAAGGGAGGGCTGTCAGGAGATAAGGCAGGTTTCACCTCCTGGACTAGGCAGCAGGCTGCAAATGTCATGGGAAAACCCATGTACTGGGCCAACACATCGGGGTCCACCCATGCCCATCTATCATAGTCCAGGAGGTCTCTGATATGGGGAATTTTTTTTGTTCTCAGCATGCCTCTTGTGGCATCTCAAATTAGTCTAATGAAGGCTTGTCTGCATGTTGTCTGTCTGTTAGTGCAATTGTACAAGACCATTGTGAGACCTCAGTAGGAATACTGTGTACATAGATCTGGTCACCCATGTTCAAAGAAGATGAACTAAAACTGGAACAGGTGCAAAAATGAATATTACATTATAGAAATATTAGATGACTGGAGAACCTAGTGCATAAGAGGACACTGAAAAGGCTTGTCTTGTTTAGCCTAACAAAGCAAGGTTTGCCAGCTGGTATGTTTGCTGGCTATAAATGTATCAGGGAGGTAAACACTGTGGAGAGAGGAGAGCTATTTAAACTATCCGACAATTTTGGCACACAAAAAGTATAAACTGTTTAGGAACACATTTAGGCTGGAAATGGAGGAGGAATATTAGAGCACTGAGGTCCTAGAATAGCTTTTCAAAAGATGTAGCAGGTGCAAAATCCTATATAGTTTTTAAATGGAGCTTGATAAATTTATGAAAAGGATTAGATGAGATAGTGCCTGTGACAAAAAAAAGGACTGGGCTTGGTAGTCCAAGAAGTCCCTTTTAGTCCTTTATTCCCATATTCCTAAATTGCTTATACTTTTAATTTATATTTTATATAACCTTCATGCTATATTGATGTAATCCACACTGCACATGAACAGATGTTAATATCTGTTATTTAACAACTTAAAGACCATGGAGATAGAATTGTCTCACCTATGTCAGAAAAAAAAATATTGAAGTGCAATACAAATGCTTCTGTCTTCAGTAGCCACCAAAGAGACCAAGAGAAACAAGTCATCTAATTGAGAAGGTCCTACATGTCCAATATATCTATGCTGGGACTGTCAGAGTTATTCAGGATAGGGAACCCATCATAAATTATCCTTAACATAGGTTTTACAGGAATGTAATATTCTCTTCTGTTTGTCTTCTATACAACTACTTCTACTTCTCTCACTACCCTAATACCTGAGGGCCTGTGATAATATATTAAATTATATGAACAACATCTGTCATAGGTTGTTTCTTCACTTCCACTAGGGGGACAATTGTATATTCATTTTAATATTTGGTTTGGTAGGGGAGTAAAATCTACAAGTTAGTTGATGTTTATCTTAGGGAAGACAGATTAAAGAAGAGTAGATTGGATCTGGACCAAAAGATAGTGTGGTTTGTTATGGTCCTTACATCTTATGGGAGTTTATTCCACTGAGATTCTGTCTAGTATCAACTCTAGTAGTCTATACTGAGACTACTCTAGTAGTTTATACTGAGATTACACTTTTTCTTACTTGCTTGCCTAAGTCACGTGTACAGATTCCTAAATTATACAGGTCATTTTATATAATAAAATGAAAACTATCTTAATATCTTTCATTAGCTGGTATTTGGATTATAAACTACAGAACTCATTTTTCAGTATGTATATTTGTGGTCACTGCTGTTAGTAATACTTCTAATATTCTTGTGCTTTTATACTATACAGTATAATTATTAATATCACAGAATGACTATGAGACATCAGTGTGAATTCATAGTAGTATGAATAATAGATACTACATAACACCATATATTTACATGGTACAATATTGAGTATTTTAAAATGGTTTTTTATAAGTTACAAATATACCATTGTGCCTTGTATGTAATTTAATGTTATATATTAATGTTTAATTAAATATTATATCTCCAGGGCTTATTTTACCAAAGAAATTTAGTCCGTTCAATTAACAACCCTCCCAGGTACTGACAAAAAATTATTATGTCTCTTAAAACACTCACAAAACAGCTTATCTGAATGATAAAACAGATTCATTTTTAAAAATCTATAATGTAGAGAAATACGATATATAACACAGCTGTGGTGCTGGTGGTGATGATAATAATGATGAATAAAGCCTACACATAGAAAAAAATCTCTCTAGTAACATGAAAATATATTTCAGATTTCTTTTCCAAGTTTTTGAAATAGCAAATGTAATATCCATCAAACCCGATGCATAAATAATATCATCTTCAAAGCTACTTACTGTTTACTCATGCTAAATAGAGTTTTTTCACACACATCATTCAGGAGAGTTTTTCTGGTATTTCCAGCTTAAGTAAAAATAGGAAGTACTTGAACTCTTTCCTCAAGAAGAACTTGAACTGACCCTAATTCTAAAAGGGAGTCAGATAAGAAATGGTCTCTTTACTTATTCGCATGTGTTCTAAGTTTAGAGCAGGGGTGGCCAGAGTTACTTACCCTAGGAGCCACATCCAGTCCTCCACTGAAGTTCAAGAGCCAGTGAGTGGGGGGGAAGGGCAGGGGGAGGAGGGCAGGGTGTGGAGTGACTCAGTGAGAGAGCAAGGGCAGGGGTGTTCAGCAACCTGGAGTGGTGCTGAATGACCCACCCCCTACTGCTGCAGCCCCAAACCACTCCAGCTTTCCCCACAGGCAGTGTGCCCCAGGGTTAGCAGCACAGCTGCAGCCCTGCCGCAACATCCAGGCACCTGAGCCAGCAGTCCTGGGAGAAGTAGCCAGGGCTTAAAGTGGGGTGAGAGCTGTGGTTTGGCCACCACTGGTTTAGGGTGTCCCTATTTCACTGGTCTCAGAATGGGACATTGAACTCTCTCCTCTGCATAGTAAAAACTTAGCTCTCTTTCTATGGACAAAAGTAAGGTTTTTTCACTATAAACTAATATATATGTATGCCCATCAGGCTGTATACGTGAAATGTATACTTAATAGAATTCTTAGCTCCTGCATTGTTGTTGATCATTGTTTGTGGGACCTATACTCAATAGCCTGTATGACTTGAGATAAAGGAGTAACTCCAATAGGAGACATGTAGACTTTTACATGGAAGCACAGATGAAGGACTTGTTCTACTAGGGAGGAAGGTTACAAGCCTCCCCTGAATAAGAAAACTTATCCTGAATGTCCAACATCTATTGGAGTGTAGGGCATTTGTAAGTGCATTGTTTCACTGTCAATTCTGAGTCTTTAGCAGGAGCAGGGTCCAAACCTTATTCCTTCAGTGGGAAAAACTGACTCTATCACTTGATATCAAAGAGGAGCTCCATTAGCCTGACGCTACTGAAGATCATTACTTTTTTATATGGTCTAGTCACTGAATACAGGATAAAGACTAACATCCCCCTATTATAAATATGACTTACATGTGCAGCATTCACTACTTCTCTAGAAGGATATGTTAGGGTATGATCCTGTAATACCTACCAGAGGTCTCGCTTCTACATTTGATAAAGTAAAAAAAACAAAAAAACATTCATGTTGACATCACTGATGTTCTATAATTCTATAATAATAGTTCTATAATTGCTCAATCATTTAAGGGCAAGTGAATGCTGACCAGTGTGCTTTGCTCAGTATCCCACCCTTGGAACACTGTTTATTAATTTTTGACCCATACTCTTTTCTCATTTGCTGTCCCCAATACTCACTTATTCTGTATCTAGTGTCCTCCCTAGCTGAAGGAGGCTTACAGCTCACTTAGTGGGCATAGGCCCACTGTCCTCCATTTGCATAAAAATAGGCCTGTTCCAGATCAGGGGGTTATATATAGGAAGTGGAGAGTCAGCCAACCCCAGCTGACCACTCTGGTGATAGGGGAGTGGGGAGGGTTAGGCCTTACTGGAGGCTTCACACCAGCTTTGACAGGCCTTAGCTATCAGGTGGAAGGCTGAGATGTGTGGTTGTACTATCAGGCCAAAGTCCCACATCCAAGCCTGTAGCCTAACAGTAATAAAGTCTGTTAGTATAGTATAATCAGATGCAGATTATAATGTTACCACTTGTGTCACTCAATGGTGTGGAAACATTAATCATATGCTCCAAGAGGTTTTCCTGATCATGAATGCAGAAGCTAAGATACCAGTTTCCAGGTCTGTGTGTGTTTGAGATAGCAGGAGTCCAGGAGGAAGTTTGTGTATATGACCCCGAGAAAAACCAGAGATAGACATCTCAGCAGTAGTCCTCACTGAAGTGATACATCTGAGGATATCTATGCAAAGAAAACTACCTACTCCTATTTGTTTCTGCTGTAGCCGCTGAAACAGTACTTTGTGTAGATAATTTACTAGAACCTGATTCATTTAATCAGCCTTTCATCCTGATTGAAATAATCAAATGTTGCCTAACTGCTAAAACCAGAAGGGCAATAATATGACATTTACCAGTTTTCAGTGACAAGATGCAAATGGGAAAATATACATTTATTCAGTGAATTCAAAGGGCTACAGTCCATTTTAATTTGATTTTTTCATATTGTAGCTTGATTTAGTAAAATAAATACTTTTGTTTGATGTTGAATATCCCAGCAAAGCTCAAGAAAGCATTCATATAATCTTAGAAGATTATACAAATAGCAGATATCTGTACCAGACAATAGAATGAACTATAATATAAGCTTTTATTTATTCATTTATTTTGGGCAAATGCCTTAACTCATTTCAATGGCTTGCAACTCAGATTGTAAATCATTAAAGCTACATTCTCTCAAAAATGAACAATAAGAAAATGGGATCTCCTCTCTTAGATAAAAGAGAGAAGACACAAGCCATTAACACTTTTTACTGTGTTTCACCAAACTCCATAAATTTGTAAGTCTTACAGGCCAAATTCTATTTTTGATTACCCTGGTGAAAATTCAGGCCAAATATTCAAGTCTGTAGAGCTCCTCAATATTTTCACCCCAGAAATTAGGGCAGAATTAGGCTTGTGTTTCTTAAAGTTTCATGTTTGTGACAGTTGTGGAACCAAAAATTCTTTTATAATGAAAGAGGATCAGTTTCAGATGCTGAGAAGAAAAAGAAACAGAGTTAAACTAAGAAGAGGAGTTAAATTTGGTTCTAATCATTGTAGGAAGAGAAAAAATAAGTGTGTCAAATGTGTAACGCAATTCTTCAGAGGTACAACGTTGGAGGTTGTCATGGCAACTTTTCTCACTCCTTCCCACTGTTTTTGGCAAGCTTTTTTATATTAAAAAGAAAAAGTATTTATACACCTTCCTAATCTGTTCCCCCATCACAATATGAGTGATACAGTTTCAGGAAAAACGAAGAGCACCCAAAACATCAGGTTACAGCAAGTTCCAGGTAAAAGATTGGAGTTATATTTAACCTATACATGTTGAGGGACTGACATTTGCAAGAATTCAGGGTAGCAGCTGAGAGTAAAAGCTTTCAATGTTGTTTTGGAATGGATTTTTTTTGGCCTTGTTTATTTTTACTTGAAGATTTTTTACAAGCATATGTTTCAAAGGTCTGATTCTGAGAGGTTCTAAGGATGCCTATACATGTGCTCTGGTGCATTCTAATTAGAATACTCTAGCATTTCCAGCGTCACATGTGTAGAGCGACCCCTACAAGATTAAAAATGACTTCTGGGGTGCTTTACATAAAGCTCATCAAATAAGCTTTAGTTAAATCATCCCACAACCAGTTTTAAATTCATGGGAGCTTAATACTCTGATTCAAGTCTCTTTATACATAATGTGTTCCCACTGAATTCAACAACAAAACTGTGTTTAGGAAAAAAAAGTATGATTATTTTTTTTACTTGTGCTATAATTCAGACATGTTAAAATTAATTATTGTAGAATGTATTTTTATTCTCTGTTTTATTGCACATGGAGAATTTGCAATAACAGAACTTCATCTGTTGCATGGACTTCATTTATTTTATGATGAGAAGGGCCTCTCATCAAAAGATAATTACTAACATTGAGTAATATGATGTATTTAGCATGGATAAATATTCAATTTGTGGCTTCTGAAACTGAATCAAAATAAAGTAAATGATATTTTGATACATAAGATAAAATTGCATAGCAATATCATCAGTTCTGCCAGCTGATTTATAGGGTACCTAGTCATTTAGGCTGGGTAGTCATACGGTTGTCTCCCTATGGTGCTAGGTCAGAGGCAGGCAATTATTTCAGCTGGAGAGCCACTTAATGAGTTTTGGTGAGCTGCCAAGGGCCTCAAGTCTGGCCCTGCCCCTGGACAAGCACCCTGTTCCCTGGTCTCCACCTTGGGACCTGAAGTCTCACCCTGTAACCCCTGACCCTTGCCCCCAGAAGTACTCCTTTTGGGAAGGAGGTTTACCATCTTGAAACCAGGAAAAAACAAATTATGTACTAAAAATCAAATATCCACAATAACATATCTTAATTTTATTTTAAAAAATCTATTTTGTCCTGATTTTTGTGCATTTGCACTGTATATATGGAGCTGATTGCATAATAGCTCAAAATGAAGTCTTAATCTTGTCTATTGAGGGGATGTGTTGGGGGAGTATGGGTGGGGACAGTGGCAGCAGCATCTGGAAGGAGCCACCAGCCTCCAGGATACCTAGAAAAGCAGTCCAGGCACAGAGCCCCCCCAGCCCTGCTGCATACCCAGGGGTGGCAGGATAAACCATGACCAGGGCAGGTGGGACCAAGGGACCTGCCTTGGGCCAGACAAAACATCTCCAAGGGCCAGATCCATCCCACAGGCCATATTTTGCCCACCCCTGTGCTAGGCATATCATACCTTTGTATGCCATTGGCTATAGAAACTGGCATGCCTTAACCATGCTAACTTGATAGACCATTTGGCTTGTATGAACTTGAAACTTTGACCTTTTTTTTGATCATCAGTTCTGTAGTAAAAAGAAAATGAAAGTAATTAAAAATTTGTTCTCACTTTGCTGATCTACAGCCCATAGTCTTCAAGTATCTGTATATTCAGATAGTCTATAGTTTATGCATATGCAAAAAATTTTCAGGATACTCTTCAAGACCCTTAAATTTGGGTTGGCAGCATACAAAAGGCAGCATCTTATAAACTTGCCTTGTAAATTGGAAGTGGGTTATATGGCACTGTATTTTCATTCCGGACTCCAACTCATTACTCTGTAACATCATAGATTTAGCCCTCAAGGGGAGCATCTACACATTCATTAATACACCTTAGATACTACACATTTTGTTTAGTACTTTCTTAAAGAAGTACTAACTAAATTAGCAGTACCTTGTGTTACTGTGCAGTAGTGCCAGCGCACAGTTATTTAGTGACACCTACTGTACGTTAGCCTAATAGCACTGCGCAGTAGTATATTAGCATGGTTTTTGCCATGACACTGTACTGTGCAATGTTACTAGACCAATTCACGGTAAATGTCTCATGAAGACATGTCCAGGATGGATTAACCACGGAGACAGTAAGCCAGGTATGTGTAAGGTAATTACATTGCATAGAACATACAGTGACAAAATGACATCTTCATGTACCATTCAGGGAAACACCACATACATATGGGCTTTAAATTTATTACTAGTTTTTTATTCTAGTTACTACATATACATGTATAAACTGGTTATAAGTCAACAGCCAAAGGATCACCAAATATTTGCCAAACTTAATTTTGTTTGGCAATATAATAATAACATCTATTTTCAGAATTACAGACAGGTGATCTGTAGGTTTGTTTGACAAATCACAAGAATTAGTTACATCTGGAAAAGATCATTTAAAATGCACACTCAGGGTTTAATTCAATCTTTGTATTTGCTATCCCTGAATTTAACCATCACAAATAAAGACAATATTTTCCAAGGTGATATTAGGCAACTACATAATTTGTCTTTCATTTGAATAACTCATTGGAAAATGCTGCAATAAACAATACTTGCTATTTACAATGTCTGATTTTTGCTATTACCTAGTCTGTCTGCATTGCTGGTTCTAAAGCTACAAGCACTTCTGCAAATGTTTAAAGACTAAAGGGAGAATAAAAGTCCAAAAGAAATTAACTGCCCATTGGATTGAGCCCCATCTTACAAATGAAAAATTGTACACAAAAACATTTTGCAGTATTAGCTACCCAATTTTTATCATTATTTTCCTACAACGATAGCCCCAAACTTCAGCATGTGCTATTTGTCACCCTTCAGCAGTGGGCACACAAAAGAAGATGAAAGCTTCCACTTGCCAGTGGAGTTTCTTCAAGTGGCAAGTGGTCATGCATTTAGCTCTACTGACCCCAGATTCAAGCTCTGCTGAAGACTCATGGCAGTGGATGGTTTGGCTGTTGAACCAAAAGTAGGGTAAATTTCCTCCATCAGAATTTCATCATAGAGAATGCCTTGCCACCACTCTTTACCTTGTTATGATTAGATACAACATAAATTTATGCAACTAATAATGCTACTTTCCCTCCTAAAATAAAGGTTACACTGGAGTTATTTCACAGGGAAAGAGAAGATTTTACAGCTCCAAAAGATTGCCTTACACTCTTGGGGCACACCCCCATATGCAGGGATATGCATTTGCCAAAGCACAAATAGTAGTGGCACAAATTTGTACCAAAATTGTAAAGGTCTGGGTGGCTGTAGTGAAATATACTTGTAAAAGAGAAGTTTCATCCTTGTGCATGCAGTAACTGTATTAAGAATATTTGTTAGTGGATGAAAATCTGCATTTATGCTCTGGGGAGATTACACTGAAATCTACAATATAGTAGCACACATTTAGCCCCAGTTTAGGATCTGACTACTACCTGAGGGCTAAACAGTGACCATTAACAAATGAATACCAAGTAATTGCATGTAGCCCACATAGTACCTGGGTAAGTAATCCCCTCTCCATTTGACAGGAAAAGTTAGCAGGGCATGTGAGCTGTGGGGTGAAACTGCTGGCTGCATGCAGTTTCCCTCCTTCCCCTATAGAAAGCCAAGCCAGAATATGGTGTAGACTTAACTATATACAATGTACTAATACAATAAATCATAACAGAAATAAATAGAAAAATAAACACACATACACACACACATATATTAGGGCTGTGCAAAATTCCATTGTGTGTTTCATTTCCATGCTGTTTTGACTTGTTTTGAGCTCAAATCAGTGAAATTGAAGTGAAACAAAAGGCTTCTGTCACAGGCGGGGTCCTCCAGGAGGGCCGTGATCTCCTTAAGGCCCCTTCCCCCATGCCAAGCTGGTTCAAGGACACTCTCTGATTCTCGCCCGCCACATCTTTGATGTTTAAATCAATTGGGGAGGCTGCCTTATACTCTCTTGGACACGGTTCATTGGGACCTCCGTCCCCGTGGACTCCCGGGCCCCTTGTGGGTCTTGTCCTGTAAATGGGTGCTTTTGGAGCACCCTAGCCTTAGGGGCTATGCATGGCTCCAACCACCCCTTATACTACGACCTATGCCTAGCAGCTGAAATGAGCATTATTTGGTCTCTCTGTCAACACTCACGCCTGTCTCTTGAGCCTCCTCTGTACTGCTACCCTCTCTCTGGGCCTCCTCTGTACTGCCACCTGGCTCCCAGGCCTTCTCATACTGCCGCCTCCCTCCTGGGGCTCTCTATGCCCACCCTGGGCCTTCTCAGTACCACAGCCCCCCTCCTGGGACATTCTATGCCCACTCTGGGCCTTCTCGGTACCGCCGCCCTCTCTCCAGGCTTTCTCTGTACTGCCACCCCTCTTCTGGGGCTCTCTGTGTCCAATCTGGGGCCTTCTCAGTAAAGCCGCCCCTCTCCTAGGGCCTTCTGTGCCCACTCTGGGTCTTCTCAGTCAAGTCACCCATCTCTCGGGCCCACCCCACTGCTATCCCCTTCTCTGGGGCTCACCAGCCTGCACTGGGGCTTCTCAATAGCGCCCCTTCTCTAGGGCTCACCATGCCCACACTGGGACTTCTCAATAGTGCCCCCTCTCTGGGGCTGGGGCCTATGCACCCCATACACTGCACCCTTACTGGCTCTGGGGTCCCCACACTAATATGGGATCCCAATGAGGATGCTGCACCCTCACTGGTGCTGGGGCCCCCACACCACTGTGGGTCCCTCTGAGGATGCTGCGCCCTCACTGGCGCTGGGGCCCCCACACCACTGTGGGTCCCTATGAGGCCTCCTCCATCCCCTTATAGCCTCACCCAAACCACCGGTGTAACAACAAAGCAAAACACAAACTCAAGCCTCTTGGCTACAACTCAAACTGCCTGGCTATAACAACATTGCTCAAACATCTTAGAGCTGCCACCCTTTACTCAGCTGAAGCTGTACCTGTAGTCAGGCTGCTTCTTGCATCTTTGCTTTGGAAGCTCCTACCTCTCTGCCTGCTGGTAGAGAACTGCTAGCCTGGCCTCAGCCCCTGGGCTTTATAAGGACCAGGCCCTGCCCCTTACAGTCAGCTGACCTTCCCTGGTTGCCCCAGCAACCCACAGTTGGGCTCCTTATTCCCTGCGAGGGTCCTTTCCCTGGCAGTTTCCCTTCTCTAGGAGCAGGGCACCTCAGTGCTCTGCAACAGCTTCAAAACAGCCTTGAAACAAAACAAGGGCAGTCAAAACATTTTGAAAGTTTCAAAATGTTTCAAGTTTTAAAGCTGGGCTCGCTTGTAGGGAAACAGAAAGTAAGACGAGGGAGGGGGAAGAATGGGGAAGGACTGCTCTGATATTGACTCTGTAGCTGTCCTGTGACTGTGATCCTTCCCTGAGGTCCCTTCTAATCCCAGTGCTCTGGGGAAAGGATGGAAAAACACCATAAAGAATAGCATTGTTTGAACTGAGCTGCTTTTTGCCTTGGGGTCAGTTACTGAGCTGTGTCTTCCAAAGGCTATTATTCATTTCCTACTTGCTAGCCTGTTCCTAGCAAGTGGGATTCAATGCCTTTTGTTTTCTGTATACTTTTATTTTATTATTGTATTCATACATTCCTTTCAATGTATTCCTCCCCCAAAATCCTTTTTGTTTTTGTTATTCTATTTTGATTTTTTCCCCCCAGAAAAGAAATATGTGTTTTTCTCACTGTGTGTATTCCATTCACTGTGCAGGGAAGCACAGCATATATTGCATATTATAAAATAGAATTTATTCAGGAACACATACTACATACATTTACATATTTAATTTATTACATAAATACATGCATACATTATATAAATATACATGCATACAATTATGTACATATACTACATAAATCAGAATACATTATAGAAAGATACAGATTATCAAGCATACCAAGGCAAACACATTATGAAACACACCATGAAGTGTGCTGGAAAGGCAGTGCAAGGCAACGCTTCCTTGAAGCGTCCTTCAAGGAAGGACAGAAGAGCTGTAAGTTTCCCACTCCCCGCCCCTCAAACCGAAACTCAGCCTCTTTACTACAACAAGCAGACATGAGGCTTCCACTGGTACAGGCAGCAAGGAGAGGGGAGGAGTGCCACTGCCTGTGCCTGAGTCTGCATCCCCTCCAAGAGCACCAGCCATAGCCCCCACCACTACCACCATGACAACAAGCAGCAGCACCAGCATGACAGTCTCTTCCATCCCCATTTCACTTCCCATGCTGAGCCTTCCAGTGCCAGAGGAAGAGCTGGAGCTGGAGCTGGAGCTGGATCTGAATGCCATAGCAAGGAAAATTCTGGGGAGGGGAAGGAATCATCTTAGTTTGTGTTCTACACCCATCAAGTTTCCCCGAGAGCCATGTCTCCTTCCCCAGAAGGCACTTTGGAGGGGGATGAAGTAGAGTTTGCTGAGGCAAGTAGCTCAGCTGAGTCTTCTCCTCCTGTTGCTGTGCCTTTGCCTTCTGAGAAGGGGGAAAAGGCTGCATCTGCATATGCACCCACACCCCAGAAGCAAGTGGGTAGTGTGGTCTGCAATCATTTTGAGCTGGCAGATGATCCCATATATGCTATCTGCCTGCACTGCCAAGCCAAAACCAGCTGGGGCAAGGGAACAAAAGACATAAACACTATAAGGATGCTGATGCATCTCCACTGGCACCACTCTGTTGCCCTTGTTCCTCCTCAACCTGGCACCAGTGTGAGTGGGCCCAAAAAAAGTCCTCTGCTTGCTTCAAATCACTCATCTGCCCAAAGCAGAGGCAAGCCACCCTGGAACTGTGGGGGAAAGGCAGACAGAAATTGGGGCACAATGCAAACATAAGCAGGATCACCCAGACCGTTATGGAGATTCTTGCTGTGGATGGCCAGCCGTTCTCCTTAGTTGAGTGGCCAGGGGTCAGGTTGCTCATGGCACTTGTGGCCCTATCATACCAAGTGCCTGCATGCACCATCTTCAGCAGAACGGTGGTTCCCTCTCTGTATGAGGCATGCAGGGAGTATGTAAGGGAGGAGCTGCACAAGATGGGTCTGAAGATGGCCTTACACTTCACCTTGGACATCTCAAGCAGCCAGGGTGGAAGTCGTGCATACCTCTACCTCGCAGGACACTGATGCAACCAGTCAGTCTATTGGTGGGCTCTCAAGATGCACCTTATTGTCAGGGATGCCTTGGAAGAGAACTGAGCTGAAGATGATGGCATCAGCACCATGAGTAAACTCATTTCCAAATGCAGGAAGTTGGCAGGGTACTTCCACCAGAGCATCAAGGGGGACAAGATGCTGCAGGACAAACAAGCAGAGCTGAACATCTCACAGCACAAAATCATGCAGGATGTGGAGACTCAATGGAACTTCACATACCTGATTCTCAAGAAGCTGGTGGAGCAACAGAAGGCCATCCATGAGATGGCCTAGTTCAGGGAGATTGGGATCAGTGGCCCCCTTAATACATACCATCTCCCAGATCTTGGTGGTCCTCAAGCCCTTACTCAAGACCAAAAAGAGCCTCAGCACTGATGATGCCCTCCTTATCCTGGTGATCTCCATAGTGAGGGAACTTCAGAGCCAAATGGAAAAGTTCCAGGGGATCAATGTTCCTGGCTGGGGCAAGCTGCAATTACTAAACGTGCAGGCACTGGTGAGGCAGCTGAAGGAAGTCATCATAAAATGGCTTGATCTCTTGTGGTCGAGTATGGTACACGTGCTGACCACCATGTGTGATCCCAGGGTGAAGGGGAGCATCAGCGTATGCAGCAGAAAACCCTGGGTCAGTGGATGAAGGTGTTGGTGAAAAGAGTCAGGGATGCAGAAGGGCAGAGGTGGGGGGCACATGGAAGATGGGGATCCATTGTCCCATGCCAGCATGCCATCCACCAGCCAGTCTTCTCCTCCACCACAGGTGCTGCCAATGTGGGCCAAGGACATGGCTTCCATGGTGAGATTCAGAGGTACCAGACCCCACCATCAGACAGGTAGCATGCAGGCCTTGCTGGCTGCCTATCTTGCCAAGGACATGGAGTCACTGCTGTGTGACCCCTTGGCATACCAGGCAAGCCACAGCCAGATGTGGCAGGATCTGGCTATGGTTGCCTGGCAACACCTGCCCCATCCAGTGTTCCAAGCAAGAGGGTGTTCAGCATTGCTGGGGATGTTGTGACACCCCACCACACCTGCTTGGATCCTGGTTTGGTGGAGCAGCTGGTGTTCCTTAAGGCAAACCTCCCACTTCTGGGGTTCCCCAAGCTCCAGGTGCAGACAGCATGAACGCCATTCTCCTCGCTCCATCCACACCTATTTACTTTTTCATTTTTTTTAAATCATTTAATGCCCTGCTCTCAGAGCTGGAGCTGTCACTCACTGCATCAGGACAGGATGGACCCAGCTGGGTCAGCACCAGTGAGAAGAAGCAGCAGCTCAGCCAACAGAGCTGCATGCCACTTCTTCACATGCTGCTCGGCACAGGCTCAGCCACAGCTTTGCTTCTCTGGTGCCATCTTGTCCCGAAAGGTTCGGGGAAGTGGCACGTGACGCAGCCGCTGCTTCTCCTTGTCAATACTAACCCAGCCGGGCCCATCCCATCTTGTCACACACAGCAAAGTTGGCCCAGACATTGCTTCCCTGAGTGCCATTCAGGATGCAACAGGCCTGGCCGAGTCAGCACTGGTGAGGAGAAGTGGCGGCTGAGACATGTGCCGCTTGGGACTGGTCAGGACAGGTCGGCAGAGGTAAATAGAATGTGCCTCTCCGGGCTGGCCAGGCCAGCACTGGGGTGGGGAAGCTGCAGGTGAGCTGGTCCTGAGCAGCATGTGGCTCAGCCACCGCTTCTCCTTACCAGTGCCAAAGTGGCTGGGCCTGCCCCATCCTGTCCTGAGTGGCACACAGCAAAGTTGGCCCAGGCCCTGCTTTGCTGCATGCCACTTGGGATGAGATGGGCCCAGCTGGTTCAGCACCAACAAGGAAAAGCAGCTGAGTGGTGCATGCTCCTGCCACTCCCCATGGCCCCTGCCGCTTCCCACGCTGCTCCCCATGATCCCCCCTGCTGCAGCAGCTTCCTTCCACACACACCCCTTGCTTCCAGCCTGGCCCAGGAAGCACCACAAAGCTCTCAGCCACTGGGCTGTTCCTGTTGTTCCTGCCCGGCACTCAGCCCCTCCATCCAATCTTGCCTTACTTTCCACGTGGACAGAAGGGGGAGCCACTTCAGGGTTGCAAGGCCAAATATTGAAGAGGCTTCTGGTCTGGGGCTGAGGGGGAGGGGAGGTGCAGGGAGAGGAGAGTGGGGCCTTGAGGAGATGGGGAGCCAGGCTCATCTTGCTGCTCACCCACGGGCTCCTGCTGGGTCCTGCTACCGCTGGCTGCCTGTCATCTTTGACAGGCAGTGAAGGGCAGATTAAAATTAATTTTCTAAAATTTTTAGAGGCTCCACAGGCCAGATAGAATGGGCTGATGGGCTAGATCTGGCCCGTGGGCCATATTTTGCCCACCCCTGGTCTATGATTTTAGCCAAATGAAGCATGGTGTATTAGCTAAAAGATCACAGAATTATACAGAAGTAGATCAGGAAGAGATCTCCATAGGCCATCTAGTTCAGTCCCCTGCCTGAGACAGGTTCATCCCTAGCCAAGGCAGGATCATCCCTATTCAAGATGACACAAACCAATGAGGTTAATATTATCTAGTAAAGTACTAATAAACACATAATAGAAAATAAGTCCTTTGAAATGCAGAATACCAGAATTAGTTCCAAAGCCAATAAAACTGCTGCTGCTAATTCAAAATCTATTGAATTTTGTACTTTTTATTTAAAATAACTTTATTTTGCAAAATAGTCAGTGTAGTTCACAGTTATATTCTGAATAAGCGAGTATTCCTTAGCCATTGCTTCATCCACAACACTGCCAAAAGTTTTGTTCAATAGCTGAAAAGCTGGATCTTCACTGTGAATAAAATAATTCCATTTAGCGTCAGACTCTACCATCATGAAAGGCAATGAAAGTACTACATATGATTTCACTGAATCATGGATTAGGTCCCAATTGAGTTTTATAAGGCTAGATTGTAGCATTCTATATAACATGTGGGTGTGGGTATTATCTATATTAAGAGAAAGAGATCTACTCATATCATCAATGTAATGGAAAACCAGATCTTAATGAAAGGAAAGAGTTTAAAGGGCTGTGAAAGCAACGGACTACATTCTGATCTCACTAATGTAGCAGGCAACCATCATTTCTCTGGATCATGGTATATACCTAAGAGGTCTAGTCAGGTGCCTGATGAATCCACTTATGGCTGGCAAGCCCAATTCAAGAGTGTAACAGCTTGTTACACATTTCTATGTTTTGTCTGAACTGGAGTCCAAGTTTACAGCACACTTCTTTCTTCTTTATCGCTTTGTTTCCATTCTCTGAAACAAAGCCACTTCATGCTGAGCTGCACCCAAGGCCAGATGTTCCCTCCAGATTGGACAGGATTCTATGCACTTCTTCCAGCTTTCTACATATAATGAATGATTTCATATAATTTTTGCACACATCATTATATTGCTGTAGAGGGCAACCCTGTTTTCTAGAGCCATCTTGAATTTCACTAGAATACAAAATATTCTTGGAGATATGGTCCCCTCCCATTCTCCTGACGTGGCCGAGCCATCACAACCTCCTCTTCTTGATAGTGGTTTCTAAATGTGTAAGTTCTGTGTGCTCCAGCACATCTCTGTTTGGCATCTTGACTTTCCACTTTGGGCACCTATACGTGTACACTGGGACTGCTCTGATGCACTGTAATTACAGTGCGTCAGAGCAAACTCAATTAATCAAGTCTGCTGGAGCATAATAATTACCACACTCCAGCAGATTTCAGAGTCACGTGTATCAGAGTCCCTGTCCTAAGAAATGGTCATAAGGCCACTTTAAGCACCCCCACCACCATTTTTCAGCACAGGGAGGCTATGACACTCTGAGTGCTTTAATTAGAGCGGTGCTTTAATTAAAGTGGCTCCATTTAAACTGCTCCACATCCTGAAATATGTGTATAAATAGCCTTTATTTTCAGGAACTTGCTCAGGCATCTCATGTGGAAGCTGTTCCGTCTCCTGATTTAGTCCATGTTTATTCACCATAAAGCAGGGGTAGCTGCATGCAAGTCTCGTAGATTTGCATCTTCACCTTAGTTGATAGTTTGTTGTTATTCCATGCATGTTTCTGTAATAACCCAAAAGTCTTAGCTTCTTTACCAATTCTGCTAGTTCAGTCTGCAGGTCAAGATTCCTGCTGAATGTAGAAGCCAAGTCTCAAAAGCTGTCGATGATTCCAAAGATTTACCCTCCAGAGTGATGTCAGGCACTGGTTCTTCTACCCCTTGGTACATGATCACAGTCTTCTTGAGGATAATTGTAAGCCCAAAGCTTTTATATGACAGCAAATCTGCCCCAAAGGTTTTTCAGGGAAGATTCACTGTGGGCAACTAAAATTGTATCATAGCAAACAGTAAATCTCTTAGAACCAGCTTTTTCACTTTGGTGTTTTTTTAAACCTTGTGATGTTGAATAAGTCTCCATCTAGTCTGGTTCTAAGATAAAGTCCATCATTGCTGTCCTTGAATGCATATAGAAGCAAGAGTAAAAAGTAGATGTTAAAGAGCATGGGGGCTAAGACACACCCGTTTCACCCCATTGTTGATGTTAAAGACATTTTATTCTTTGTTTCCATACACTACAGTTGCCTTCACACTTTGAGGTAATAAAAGAACTATGTTCAACAACTTGGGGGAACAACACAGTTTCTTCAGAACATTAAAAAGCCTTGTTTGTTGACTATACTGAAGGCCTTCCTCAGTTTGATGAAGGCTGTGTACAGTAGTATTCATTTTTCTCTACACTTCTCTTGCAGTTATTGACCAAAAAGATACCAATGGTGGAGTATCCTGAGCAAAAACCGCACTGACTTTACTTGGAGTTAACAGAGTGACTAAGGGAAAAATAGTACATTGATAATTACCAGTATATTCTGCTGTTTTACATGTGAATCGTTTAGCGGGCACTGGTCCCAGGGGTGGCTGCGATGCCCAATAGTGGCTGCTTGGCTCTAGCTTCTCTGTCTTGCTCCCCTTCACCTTTCCTGCCACACCTTGTTATTAGCTGCCTGCTCCAGATCTGGCCCTTGGCCTATCTCCCAGTTAAGCCTTGCCTTTTTATGGTCAGATGCTCCTCTGACTGCTGACTCAGCACCTTCCAGAGCCTCTGTCTCCTTAAAGTACAGGTGTGACCCACGCCTGTTACAAACTGCCAGACTTTTAGCAGATTTAATATCTCAGCCTTCGGGTATGAGGCAAGATCATCTAATCTCTTTCAGCAATTATTTGTACCTAATTCAGCCAAATTTGTACCTTGGTATACACTAATAAAACCAAGGCCCATAGTGAATATATATGTATCTCTGGTTTTATTTCAATATTTGTTTGTTTAAAATCCATATAAAATTTTAACTCTATCTCTCACTGAAATACTGAAATTTGATTGTTCATAATAGGTTTTTACTTTTTAACTCTCTCAAACTTTGTTATAAGTGTTTGATATTTCTGTCCCATGTAAAATTTATGTGTTGAAAGAATTTAGGTCGCATGATTAAACACTCAAATAACAGAAGCCAAAATTTAGGTTGAACAGGCATTTTTTAGATGTACATCCTTAATCATATTTGTCCAATCCAGACTAGTCTTTGATTACACAATCACATCCTCTTTTTAAATAATTCTGTCTGATATCATGCTGGGGTTTTTGTAACTCTGGGCCCTGATCAAAATCCCATCAGTAGTTCCTTGCAGTTTCTGTTGTGTTGATGATCTTTTTTTCCTAGATATAGTGCTGCACTATGATGGCATCTCTCAAATCAACCTTTTGCATGGTAAACAGCAGGATCCTAGGCTTTTATTCTTACCCCTTCCTGGCAGTTAATTACTGATATCTATATCGATATCTACATAGATGTCAATATCAATATAGATATATACACACATATGTAGAATACACCCACCTTTTATTTCTGTGTAAAACTATCTGCCAACAAAGAATGGATTAGTGATAGTAACATTTTATTCTGTCTGTGCTTTTAAAAGATGTTCTGCTCAAGAAAAAGAAGAAAAAACAGAAGAAAAAGGCGTTCCTTTTGAAAGCACAAAGCTGTCACGACAGGTGACTCATGTTGGGCTGTATTAGTCATGTCATGGAACATTATATAACTGGAGGCAATTGACACAACAGAAACTGACACATCACAACGTAACTTGTCGGCAGTTATATGTATAAAGCTAAGGATTCTAAAGAAAACGCAGTGACGAAAAAGCTTTGTAGGTTTTATAAACACCACTACAAAAAAATGATGACAAATGTTCACCTCTGTGAATGATATTTTTTCACATTCTTTCTATTTAAGTAGATCTCACTGATGTTAATTGGCCAGACTATGGACTCCTTACTGACACTGAGCAGTTACTCGTGTAAGTAATCCTTTTGAAGTCAGTGAGTGGAGTCACATGTGTAAGTACTGACTCACTAATGTGAGTTAGAATGGCAGAATCTGGATCACATTTACCTAGTGGGTCAAAGGAAATTACATTTGCAATTTCACCATCATCATAAAACAAAACAGGCTAAATTCACCCCAACTCCATTGATCTAAATATAGTAGATCTATGTGTACTTCCAGAAGGGGCAAATTGGCCTATACATATTGCCAATTGCCAGTGTTATCCCCACTGCTCTCCACATCCCCCACATCCAATTCAGCATTTTATTATGACCTGCTATTTAGGCACAGAGTCAACAGTGATTTCACTTTCAAATAATATAACCTAACATAAATGATTCAGGGCATAAAGATGGGGATTTCAAGAACCATTTTATAGGTATCAAGAATCATAGATTAATACATGCCATTAATAATTTGCATGGTGCATAGATTTTAGCATGGCCTTATTTTTGCATGGATGATTTCTAGGGCAAAGCATATGGCTCACAAAGGATAAAGGGTGCAGTTCCCTATACAGCTATCTTTTCCTACAAGCCATGAACAGTCCCTCATACTTAAAGGAGTACCAAGCATTTCCAAGGTATTTACTACTGGGTGTTTGTTATCCCAAAGAGGGTCAGTGGCAGGAAGCAGGGCCATAAATTCACCTACTATTCAAAATCCATCAGAGCTAATAAGCTACATAGAATAGTCCATGCCTTTAAAGGGCTGTAGCTATTGGTATATTCACCAAAGAACTAGAAGCCCTGGGATGCATCACCCTGGAGGAAATGTGGCTCAGCATTTACCATAACTATAGACTACATATATTTTCACAAATTTAACTGTAAATCTGAAACTAGCTTATGTGTGCTGGTAGTATGAAGATCTGAAAACACATCTCACCACTGCAGAACCACAACACTGACACTGAAGTGACAGGCAAAGAATGCAAAATGAACAGCACAGGCACTGGGGATACATTGCTGTTTTCCCTCACAGTGGAATAGTTCCCATCTATATTTGTTGAGCCACACGGTGTTTTTGCCACCTGGTATCCATAGGAGTGCCAAGTGGCAGACACTAGAGTGGGTTTAATCGATGAGTGGAGTTTCCCATCTGGTACCTAAAGTAACTGTCTATGCATCCTTTATATTACCACAGCCAAAAACCCAACCAGGGTCTTAATAAGCCATAAACAGGAGATTCAACTGAGTCAAATGAGAAATTCTAGCTGAGCCCATAAGAGTTGTTGATAAACTAGTTTCTGATGTGTCAGGTTAGAAAACATGACCACCTGCCAGATTATCAGTGTAATATTAAGTGATATAACCAAGGTTCATTGTATTAGTGTCGTATTAAGTGACACAACTAAGGTTCACCGAGTCAATTGGTAGCGGAGGTTGAACTTTGTGTGCAGGTATCATACCGTGTGCGAGTGAGCCGTGCGTGATCAGTCAGGCCTGACCAACCAGTGGATTCCTGAGGGAC
>JAGPOW010000304.1:91970533-92070359 GCA_030014935.1 Caiman crocodilus
CACCCCTCAGCACGAGGTTCGTTCCTTGGCTGTTCCTTGGTTTGCTCGTGCGTTCCTTGGGCACTATCCGTTTATGAGGTGGACTGATCACCCTCCTCACGCCAGGGCAACCCCTAGGCCGTGCCCTAGTAGCAGTCATCTGTCACTGGGCTTTTCTTTCTCGCTCGCGCACTTGATTTAAACCAACTCATCGCTATTTTGGTACCACCATCTGTAATTGAATCGCCGACTATCACCGACAACCTTTCGCTGGATTGCCGGACTGTTAACCGTATTTACATTCAACTGCTTTACCGCTTTGTTGTGAGTAAAGTTTTCCGTTTGTTTAAAATTTCAAACCGAGTCCACACTTACCTTGCGACCGCGACCTGCTGTCACCCAGGTTGGCCTTGCCACCTGCCTTGGGATCCCCTGAGTGTAGCATGGCGTCTACTTCAGACATGATGGAGCAACCCTTTCCTTATCCTTTTGATGTTGTAATGAAGATTTTTTTCCAAGCGTCTACAATCTACAAACACTTCTGGAAGAATTCTGATGGCAACGGTCACATGTCAGCTATCTCCATTTTATGCTATTTCAGTGATTCACTTGTAAAGCTCAAATAGCCCTCTATTGTTGCATTAGTAAAGTAATATGTATGGTTTACCAAGAAAGGAGTTCTTCACTGTTGTTATTTTGAGCATTACTGTTGAGTCTTGGTGAGTTTTATGAGCACGCACATATCCACAGAATACTCAAAGACTGAGTAATTTTTATTGTTAAGGTTACTGCATCATTGAGCTGAGTTATAGCAGTGTTTGTGTAAGTGCATGTAATATCTGTAAATTCAATGGCTGGCTTGCTAAATAGTTCCTTTAATAGGATTATAGTTGTGTGCTGAAAGATGGTGAAAGATCAAGTAGTGTATAAGGTCATACTGTAGACATTATTCTTTTCTAACTCCCAGACTGGAATATCTACATTTCTAGTCATTATTTTCTTAAAAACATATCAGTGTGGAAAAAATACAGACCCATGCAATAACAGTCCGATCAAGCACCTTTTCAGCATCACTTCACATGATAGGTAGGATGATAGGTTACTGGAAAAGTGCTTACTCTAGTTATCTTCATGGTCCATTCCTAACATAGAAGACCACAAATGTTCCAACCCTGATAGGTATTTTAATGTTTTTTAAGGACTGGAAGCACAAAAAATTAAAATGATAGCCAGTGCCAAGCAGGCTGTATTCTTTTTATCCTTTATGCTGCAGCAAACTTGCAATGATATTGAACCAGGAAGAAGCCCAATTAAATCCCAGACCAAACAGCTCCCAAATTCTGAGATGTTTTTAAATCTGAGGGTGCTGGTGCTGGCAGGTATGCAGCTCTCCACTGTAACTAATAGCACTTTACAAAAAATGCCATGGGTTCCAGCAAACCCGCAACCCAACAGACATTCACTGTTCAGTTGGAGGGAGGGGCGACGGAACTACACTTTGGAGCCAATGCAGGGGAGAGAGGTTGCATGTCTTCAGGGTCTCTCTCCTAGCCCTACCCCCCCATTTCAGCTTTGGTGCTGTTTCAGGATGGGAGTAGGGAAAGGGTATACTAGAAGAGCTTGCACCAGACGGTAGAGCAGGTGGATTGGAGCCCACCATCTGGTGGGAGGAGGGAAAACAGGAGCCCGGGGTGGGGAGGGGCTCCAATCCATTACCAACTCACCCTCCAGCAGAGGCTGGGCAAGCCCCAGATGTAATCCCTTCCCTGACTACCTCCCACGCCCACATCCCATTCTAAAGACAGCACAAGGGGCAGGACTGGGCTGATGCAGCTCAGCCCTGCTCCCAGGCAGGGACAAACAGAAGTTAATGAAGGCACTTTACTTTGGAACACCTTCATCTGAACTCACACTAAATGAGAGTTAATTTTGTCCCACGATTTGGCACTTTTAAAGTGCTCTGCAGCCATGGATTTCTGTTAGGGCATGGCTGTAGAGTGTTTCAAGAGACTGACTGCACAACAACCGTGACTTCTGTCTGCACTCTGCATCTGGAACCAGACTGAAACTTGAAAGATAGCCCTTATATTTGTATGGACCTAACTGAAAGTCTGTTCTGAAGTGCTTGCATATACCAGGGACCTGAAACTGCCATCTGAACTTCTAGTAGGGAAACAGATAGGAGCTGCATGTGGCACATGACATCCCTCTGAAAACCAGGCAAGGCATTTTTGAGAGTGCGGGAAAGATTGAAAGGGTGAGTTCAAATGAGTGTGCACATACAGTATGCAGCACTGCAGACCAGTCTGTGATACCACATACTACATGCACTACACATGCAGGTGTTCCCCACACTGCTAATTTGCAGTGTGGCGAGGTGGGGGGCAGGAAGGGAAGGTTTGACACTGGAAATTGTGGTGTCAAAAAAACCCTGCATCTGAAAAAAAGTGGGGCAGCACGAGTGGTGGCAGCATACACTGCCCGAAACCAGAGCCTGACCAGCAATAGCCACACTCTGGCCGCGAGCCAGGCTCCCTACTGCTGGATTGCTACCACTGGAGCCCCAGCCTCCAATACCCAACCCGGGGCCACTTGACCCGTGCCAGACAGAGCATACATGCACAGGCATTCCCTGGGGACAAGTAGCAGTGGCACATATTGTGCCACTGCTATTTGTCCCTGGGGAAAACACATGTGCTCTCATGTGGACATGCCCAAAGTGTTGAAGATGGAAAAGGTTCAGAGAGTAAGTCTGTGTGGGTGATGGGAAAACAATATAGCTGGAAATGGAGGAAAGTTCCTGCTGGAGCTAGTAAATGAAGAGAAATCCATTTACACATGAACCTGTGCCAGGATATACCTGAGCCAAGCACATCTGATTTGGCTCAGTTATATTATTGATATTCATTGCTAATTTTTCAAGAGATGATGCAAGCTGCTTCCCTGTCTTCTAGGAATATAAATTATAGCATAGGGAAATTATACTATGTTCTTTCTCTAGGTAGTCACATAACGTTTGTGGGCAAGTTCAGCTAGGACCCTCCCTGGTAAGCCTGCCAACTCCCATAATTATGTTATTTATTTTCCAATTATTTTCTCACGGTATCTGTGACATGTGTGACATTTATGTCAGATTTTAAGGATACTACAGGCACACCTTCCTGTGCACTGTGGCCAAATTGGTTTTCCTGAATTAAGCTTTGCTTGAGATTGGGGAGATAGGATGTGGTGTCCATGTCATGTCAGTGTCTGTAATAATTACTGGGAATGATCATGAACTGCCTAAATGGTAAATCCAGAAAGGCAATGCTACCTGTTCAGCTGGGAAGAGGCTGGCTGAAGTGGGGAGGTGAGAGTTCCTCAAAATTCTTCATAAGAAACAGAGTGGAAGAGAAAAACACAGAAATGAGGACAAAGGAACAACAATGAGTATTTTTCTTTTTAATTCTGCAGAAGCATTTTCAGACAAGGTGATTTTATGATACAACTTAAGTCACACAGAAAATGAGACTGATTGGAACAGAGAAATAGGAAGACTTCCAAGAGAATATAGCAGGCTCAGCAGTTCCCTTGTCTTTATAAACTCTGTCTTAAGTTTGGCTTTGGCACACTAACCTAAGGCAGAAGCATGCTGTATCCCACTTGTCTAATAAATGCTGGCTTGTTTTGGAAAGACTGCCTGTGTCACTGCAATTATTTATGGTTGATTACTTCCCTTTACGGGCAAGTCCCCAAAAAGATTCAAGTTAATTTAGACTTCCTGCAGGGTCTACAGGGACTGACAGGGGCATTGTAACCCACAGCCCCAGTCTCAGAGCTGAATGACCCATGTGCCTTATTTAAAAAATTTGCCTTAAGGGGTATGTAAGGGGGTTATATGCATGTATATTTGTGTATATGACACTGTTATTGTAGTTTCATAAATAAAGAGCTACAGAATTTAGTTTTCAAATTTGGCTGTAACAGGCTTTTTCTTAAAGGGTTTTATATATATATAAAGAAGAAAATGCCTGTTACAAACTTGAAAATTAAATTCTGTAGTTCTTTATTTATGAAACAATACAATAACAGTGTCATATACATAAACATACATGCATATAAACTCCTTACATACCCCTTGAGGCAAACTTTATATATATAACCGTATAACCAGAACTATAATTTTGTGGATGTTATCAGTAAATACACACATACTGATAACATTCACAAAATTATAGTTCTGGTTGATTAGTTGAGGGGTAGGAGAGGGGACTAATTTGGACATCATAAATAGAAGTGTAGATAGAAAATCGATCACTTAAACTATAAATGTAGAATTCATCTTCCAGTAGCCCCAAAAGAGAGACTTCCTGCTGTCTATATCAGGTACTTGAATATTTTCCCATCCCCCACTCTTCCACACAACTTCCAGATCAACTATACAAAAATGCATCTTTCATCTCCAGTCACGCTTACTGTATGACGCACACCAACTTGAGCAAAATTAATCTGAAGCAAAATTGTGTCACTCTCAGCTAAGTATTTTTATTATTATTTTAAGAATGAGAGAAATCCCTGAAAAAAAGCAATCTTTCTTTTTTCAGTTTTGGTATTTGAGTTTGTAATACAGAATGGGAAACAAAGCAACTGCGATGCGATTTGTCCAACCTAAGGGCAATGTCTTTTTATTCTTCAGACTATATTTAGAACTGTCACTTGTTAAGAACACTGTCAGCCAAAATTAATTTACAGAAGAAGCTTTGCATTGCACACATTCCCCGAAGCACTGATACTGTAATATCACAAGCAACCAAAATAAAAGGAATGTGTGATTGTACAGTCTAAATATTGATTAATTCATACCAGTTTCACATACATTTTAACATTTAGGTTTAATATGATCCATTGTTAGGGAGATCCTCTAACATATTCCTTTTCAATCCATGTTTGATTTTGCTAGTAGTTGTGTTCAAGGGCTATCAACAGAAAATGTTCTTTGTCATTCAGACTGAGTGAAAAAAAATAGTAATATTTAATTCAGGACATTAACAGCCAACTTGAGAACTGATGACATAAAAATGATGCTTTGCCATAGTTACCAGTTCTGCAGGAAAATGAGACTCATTCTTTAAGTTTAGCTTTGAAACTGTAGTGCACAGTGCTGACTGACCGCAAACTCTATTGTTTTGCTCTGACAGAGTTTAAGCAAGTTCAAAATCAGGATAAAAAGCATTGTTCTTGTTCACATATTTGACATACATACAGACACACAGACAAAACTATGTTTTCCATTATACTTCCCTATGTGCACTTGCAAAGAATCCTCTAAAAATGGATCTTCCCTCTTCCTCTACTGTCAATTTTTTTTTCCCTATCTGAACTCGACAGAGTTCTGTGTGCACCTGTCATGCAGGAGGAACGGAGGCGGGTCATCAGTGGGTCCAGATAACATGAATCAGCCTACTCCATCCCTACAGATCATCCTCAGAAAACAATTATAACCACAAGTTATATTATATATTTTCATATATTCCATGTATAATGGAATAGAATAGAATCCATTTATGTTTCTCAACTCCTTTCTGTGGCCCAGAGTTACTAAATAGGCTGTGTTATGTCTCTGCTAATACATGAAGGCAAAAGCAATACACTTGCACAAAGAGCTGAGAAGGGTGGGAGTGGGTCTCTAAATTTTCTGAGATTAGAGCAGGCCCTGTTATTTTTTATATAGGACAAGCAAACCTATTCCTCATCATGAATGGGACAATGTGAGGGAATATCCATAAATTTCCAGGTATTTGCCCAGGATTTAAACTGTGGTAGTGTTTCTAATATATACCATAGATGATATATATTCTATTTGAGGATTTATTCAATGAATCAAGAAGCTCAAGAGGACTTTAAAAAACAGAAATATCTAATTTTTTTAAGTCTGTAAAACAGCCAGATAAGTAGATACATTATTTATGCCAAACCAAAGTTCAACTCATTTATTGTGTTGGATGCCAGTTTAAAAACTTTCATAAAGAAAACTAGTATAATTTAATAATTTTATCAGAACGGATCTGCTATCCTATAAAAATTGCCAGAAAATGTATCTAAAGATGTAAAATAAAAGACTACATTCACACCTGTTTGAGCTCCTTTCAAATCAGGGTGAATTTGCTTTTTGGTTTGTAACTCTGCTTACAGCTGTGTCTGTATCCTTTAATCATGAAACTCTTTGAAAATTGAAGTTAAGGATTTATACCATGTAAAAGTGAACTACAGTTTTCAGTAGCTGAAGGAGCTGGAAAGAATGACAGGAATGGAGGATGACCATTAGAACTTCTGAAGCTTTTTCAAAGGCCACAAAGCAGAAATAGGAAAGGCTGTCACACATTTTAATGTGGAGCAAAAGGTATTTTGCATGGTCCAAGACATTCCTTCTGACATGTAGCTGTGGGAGGGGAAGGAGTTATGCTTTTAAAATACTGAGTCTAAAGTCACTTTTTAGCTTCAATTATCTCTACCAGAAGAAAGAAATAGTGGCAGCTACACAGAGAGGGATCCATCTTACCAATTACATGGAGCCTGTGAATTTTCAATGGAATGGTAGGAGATGGACATTCATAATTGTTTTACTCTCCACAGATAGACTAGTGTGTGGCAGCCTTGCTTCATTGTTTGATTGTTGCATTTGGTACAGCTACAAAACCTGGCTTTTGCTTAATAGAGTCCCTAAGGGCTATTCAATCCATTGTTGTCATGAAGGGACGGTGTTTGCACTAGCTCTGTGAACTAAAAACCTCACACACTGCTTTGTGTGGAGAACTGTACAGTAGTCCCTTGCCTGAATAAAATGACTCAATTGAAATATTTTTCTGCAAACTTGCTTCATTTTGCACCTAGTTGTGCAAATTTTAAGAATATCTGGGTTTATTATTGCTACATGAGATGAATTTTAAAGGATCCAGGTATATAAATAATTCTTGCTTTTAAAGACTGTTTTAAAATGACCCTTGCCTGTTTTGGTTATGATAAGCAGATAAAGGAACTTCAAGACATTCAGTATTCCCTATACATTCCTATATAGGGCTGACATAGACAAGATGGGAGACTATTAGACTGAAGTTGTAAATAAGTTATAATTCAAATTGAAAGACTCCCACTGATGTTATGCCCATCTGAGCAAAACTGGTGCAAAAGTTGTGTAGCCAGTACCATGTAAAACTTTGTGTAGGTAAATCACAGGATAATCATACGTATCAGTTCTCAAGGACAGTTTTGTTTGAAATGCGTCCTGTCATGTGGGGAAAATAAACACTTTTGTCCAATTTTCAGCAGGATGTCCAGGATAGGTATTTAAAATAAAAACATTTCAAACCCCAGTCCCAGCTTCTGCTCTTCCATCTCACACTCTCAACAGTCCTATAACATGGTCAGCTGAGACTGGGGCTCAGAAACAGCTGAGCATTCTGGAGAGTTGGGGTCAAGGTACAGAGTGTCTTGTTTTGAAACCAAGGAAATAAATTAGCACTACCAGTGCTTAAAATAATAATTAATAATAAATTAGCATTCCTGAGTGGCAAGGCCAACTAGTCCATTCCCAAGGTAATTGGGCAGTCCATGGCATCAAGCAGAAGCAGCTACACTGCTGCCTGTTTAGGGGGCATCACACATGGAGCTGTCTATCATATTTTACCTGTCACAGTAATGTTGCCAAGAAAACAGGAAGGATGGTCCTGGGGAGTCCCACTGAGCAATTTGCACATCCACATCGGGATATGTAAGTGACCAACTACCGTGCAAGAAGCAGTCTTGTATACCCTGTGGCAGAATTAGCTCTTAATGGTGTTTAAAATTTTGTTAAGGCCATGAAGCCACATTTTTAGGGATACTGCAGTGTCCCCAGTATGTACAGTAAGGACATTTTATTCTATGTAAAGTGTGTAACCAAGAAATAGTAACATAATGTTGGTGGAATGTCTAAGTCAACCTCAGAGGCAATCTCTCTCAAAGAAAGTACCTCCAAAACAGAAGGTTATCAGAAACCATTATCAGAAGATGCACCCTATGGATGTCTCATTTCTCCAGTTATCCAGAAAGTAAGAATTCATTACTTGAATTTGGAAATTTATCTGGAACTATGTAAATGCATCTCAGTTTCTTTTTATATTACATCAACACTTGGTTTAATAGCTTTTTATTTACAGTATTCACCATATGGCTCAACTCCAGGGAAGTCAATGGAGTCTTTGCTGCTTATACTCAAGATGAATTTGTACCAGGTTTAGTATTTTTTTCTAATCTACACAGATATCTTGCTACATACTTTGGTCATCTGGGGGAGATTATGGAGATTATGCAAAAATCAGATAAAAGTTATTTGCTATTCATAGATTCATAGATTGTAAGGCCAGAAGGGACCTTGGAAGATCATCAAGTCCAGCCCCCTGCCCCAAGCAGAAAAGGTAACTGGGGGTCAGGTGACCCCAGCAAGGTGACTGTCTGGTTATGTATTAAGTGGACATGCGATTATTTCTCTAGAAGTATGTATAATGTATAAGTTGGACAGTAATATCATCACCGACTCCTTTATATTTGTCTTAGTTTTGTCAACTCTCTTGAACTTTCTTTCTGTAGTAGGCCTAGCCAAGGGGGTGGTTGTGGTGCCCCCTGGTGGCCAAAATACTCCTGCCCCACTCTGGCTCCTCAGGGTACCCCGCTCCCCCTTTTTTTGGCTTTTCCTGCCTCACCTTGATGGATATATCATAGTAGTTAGGGAGGGTCCTAAAGTAAGCTTCAGTTTACCTCGACTCACTTTGCTTAGCCAGAAGCCCCCCATTCCTACTCATGCCCTTCTGTTCATGTCCTGCACTATTTTTGTCTTAGATTTTTGACCCTCCTGGCCATGTCCATGCCTTAGGGCACAAATCACCTGGGGCATTAATTGTGGCCTTCAACCTCCCTCATTGCCATACCATTCCTTGCAGGTCTTATGCAGACTTCATGCATCAGGGCATCTGATCCCAGGAGATTCAATTTCACATGTTTGTCATTCCTGCTAACAGTTTGTTTAGGCAGAACAGAACTATATAGTTTAATTCTGATTTACAATGAAAGCACTAAATAAAAAGAGCACCGTATACTGAAATACAGGATAGAAGACTGTAAATAAGAGAAAAATAATGGTTTGCAATTAGGTCCATGTTTCCAGCTTCTAATAAATCAAATGCTACTCAAAGTACCCCCCATTTCCTTAATGTGGCTAGAAAGTGACAGTTGGCCCATAATTTGGCCCAGTATTTCCCACATTGTGACTAAACCTTATACCATGTTGCCAAAGCTGAGGAAAGTACATTTCTCTCAGATTTTGTGACCTTGCGTGGGCTGCAGAAATTACTTTACATTTTCATTTTAATGAATCTAGCCCCTACCTATATTAGCAGTGCAATATGCTTCCAATAAGCCATAAGGCTGGTGTGAAACAACCATATCCTATCAGTGTTTTTCCAGAAAATTCACAAATTCCTCAACATGTTACAGCAAAGAAAAGTACCATGTTTGAGTAATTCAAAATAAAATGCTTTCCAAGATTTTAGATATATTTTTCTCTAGATTTTTGTATATGAATCATATAGCCATCTAAAATCTGTGTGTGTGATCATAGCTATTGATTTAATTGCTAAAAGTGGCAGAGTAAATGGCATATAGTAATAATCATTATTATGCCTATTGTCCATTAAAAACTTGTCAATAGACTTAGATAGCTCTGCAATTCCCTTCATTTTATTTAGTTTAATTAGAAGGTGTAGCAAGTATTGTCTAGCTCAGGGTTGTCCTATGAACCATATGCAGCCCAGGAAGCCCCCTGGTCTCCTACCCACCCTACATGGCTCTAGCCCTACATGACCCTAGCTGCCCCATCCAGCTTCTAGTTTCCTCCTCACTACTGGGCATGAGGCAGTGGGGGGGGAGGCACTACATGCACAGCAGGAGGAGAGCTGGGCTGTCTGCACAGCAAGAGAGAGGCTGAGTTTGCCCATGCTGCACATTCAACCAAAGGGAAACTATACTACTCACACCAGGCACATGGCTAGAGTAGCTGGGCTGCTTGCACTGAGGGAGCAGTGAGGGAGCTGCCCATGGTGGGGGTGGGGAGAGAGAAACCCCAGAGTTTGCAATCTACATGGCATACAGTGACCCCAGTGTCTGTAGCTTACACAGCCTGCAGCTCCCCAATGTCATAAATTGGATAACCCAGGCCTTGAGGGTATTTACAAATACTGAAGTAACATTATTCTATTTATCTAAACCAGTGATTCTCAACAAGGATACTGTAGTAGACTGGCTGGCACATCCTTGCAGCGGCCTGCACATTCCTGGCTGTAGAAACCTGTAGGTTGGCAGGGACTACAGTCCAGCTGCAGACAGTAGTTGCTGATTGCAGGCTGCCTAGGAATGCTGGGACAGCAGCAGAGGATCGTTAGCTGCCCACAGGGAGCTAAAATGCTCCTGGGAAGAGGAACCAGAGGAGATAAGAGAGTGGAACAGAGAGGAATGGAAGTACCAAGCTAGCAGTGGCAGAACTGAGCCAAGGTACTCTCACAGGAAAAGACCCAAGAACTGTAAGGCTGGAAGTAGCAGCACCAAGACCAGGAGAGGGAACTCACATGAGGGAGAGAAAGACAACGGCACTGCAGTGCTAAGGGGCAGCACAGAGCCAGCAGCACCTTGTCAGGGCCTGGGAAGAACCCCAGGACTGAGAATCGCCCCTTTTTGAAGTCTGTTTATGGACTGTTGGAGCTAATAATAACTCCAAACCCATTACAGGTACAATGGGTGAAGAAAGATCATTTTAAGGGTATTATGGTGTCCATCCCTTGATGGGCAGCTCCTCCCACATGACACCCTGAACCTACTACAGCACCCCACAGACAAGCAGCATCCATAGCTGCTCTTCCACAGACTTCCATTCCTGCTACCACCTCTCTCCCCCTGACCCCCGCAGTTTCCATCAGGCTCTATGCCAGCAATCCTCCAACTCCAAGCAGTATGTCTGCTGTAGGTATGCAGGCAAGAAGCGGGGTTGGAGTTGTATTTTTCATCCCAGCTCATCCTTCCATTCCTTTCACACTCCCAGGGCCATTTGGAGTGGCTGCAGCGACAGGTGGCTCTGACAGAGAGTGTGCAGGTTCCCAGAGGAGCAATCACAATGACATGAGCAGCTTGACTCCTTAGGTATGGATTTGGGGGTGGGAGGATGAGGAAGGGGTCAGAAATTAGAAAATCCCAGCCCAAATGATTGAATTCCAGTTTATTATTTATTATTATTTTTATAACATTCCATTTTTATCATTCTTTATGATTTTTTATTATTTTATTATACAATTCCATTTCATTTTTTATTATGTGTTATTATTTATTTGTTTGTTATTATAATTTGTTATTATTATCCTAATTCCTTCTAGGCCTCCTGACACATTAATAGTGATGGTAGTGGTTGTAACAGTTAAGAATGATATAGCTTTAGGGTGAATATCAATATAGAAGGGAAGATATACATTATAATTTATGTTTATAATATTAAGTCATTTCAAAACTTGTTTTTTTGCCTTTACTCATGATGCTACCCAGTGAATATAATAATATAGGCCAATTTTTTTAGTTGCTTATTTTATTAAACATGGCATGATCAGAATAATTAATTAAATTATAGGAGATTTATGATTTCTGTCATGCCAAAACAAATCTAAACTATCAACAAGGGCAATACTCTTAGACACAATTATATTTATATATTTTATAAAAGGAAGTTCTTATCATTTCTATGTATCTTTAAATTTCTATATTATTTCCTTTTAGGCTATAGTTCAGAAAATGTATGTAAGCATTGAGATTATTGGGGTTTGTGATTTTAACAGAATATTTTATAAGAGTATTTAATTAAATGTTACAAATGCACTATAAATGGTAGATTGTAACAGCAGAAATAATTTGGTCAAGAGTCAAACAACCAATAAGATTACTTCATCAAGAAAAGGACCTCTTGACAAGTCATCAATTTCATACAGATATGATTTTTATTTTATGAAAGCAAATTTAGTAAGATATTTATCTTTTTGAATGAACCTTAACTTTAAAACAAGATAAATATATTACATTTAGGAGATAAAGAAAAGTAGAGGCATATTATTACAACCACAAGTCAAACAAGTGTGCCCCTATTAGGGTGCAATAAATCAATTAACTCTGGTGTAGGATACTGTCCATGACAAATAATATCCTACAGAAGTTATTTAATGTGCTGAAATGCATACCTAGACAGTGACTGGGGCTGGCTGGGGCACAAGGGTGCTAAAGCATGGGGGCTGCCTGCTGCCTTGCCCCAGACTGTAGCATCCTCATGCCCCAGCCAACCTGTCTGAACACAATGAGTCAGGACAGAGCAGCTCCATGATGGCAGGCTGACCCCCTGGGCCCCCTGCTATCTGGGGCTACTCCACCCTGGCTCAACATGTGTAGTCCCAGGCACACATGCAAACACTGGGCCCAGAAGCAATAAACTATAGTTGCAAACAAATTGGAGTTTATTGCTCCATGCTAATTGCATATATACCTATAATTGTATATGTACCCATTATGTACCCACTTTTCACAAAGACATAGGAATAAGAACATTAAGAGGGATGTCACTTGCAAACCAAGGAAGTGATATTTCTACTTTATACAGCACCAAGGCGGCTGGAGTACTGTGTCCAGTTTTGGGCCCGACATTTCATCACTGAAATGTGGACAGCTTGGGAAGAGACAGAATAAAAAATTTGGTACAGAACAAAAAGAATTATTAGGGACCTGCCTGGGAAGCATAATTTATGAGAATTAGGATTATTTAGTCTAGAAAAGACTGAGGCAAGATTTGATAATGGTCTTCAGATACCCACAGGGCAATTACTGAGAGGATGGAGATGGGCTTTTGCCTGTAGCTGTAGAGCAGTGCTTCTCAACCTGTGGGCCATGACCCGAAAATCGGTTACAAGAATATATGAAAGGATTGTGAACAAATTTTAATAGTGGATTTTCCTTTAAAGGAAAAAAAAAACATGGGAAGGTTTTCTTTTGTGCCTGTGTAATGCTAAGGATTGTGTCCATGCTAAGTAAACCAAGCATGGTATTACTAGAAAGCAAACATGACTGAGATACAGCTCTACATTTTAATTGCAGTTTCAGCCTCTTTAGAAAAAGGTTTTTATAGGGGGATCTCATCCTTACTAATTGATTAATCTGCAAACCAGTTAATGATACATACTCTGGCCCTTCAAAAGATATAGTACAAGCCATAATGTGAAATGAAAATAGTAAACTGAAAGTACACAATAGGAGAAGGTAGTAAACAGTCTGCAATTGCGGCCCACAAAGAGTGAACTTCAGCTACCCCCAGCTGTAAATAATAATTTATTATAACAAACATAAATTGACAATGGTAAACTGTGCCTACAGGCACCTTCCCAGCATGCAGCAATAAAAAAAAATGTACAGGCAACTTCCTAGTCTCTTAAGCCATGAACTTCAATAAATATTTAGAACTACTTTGTGACCATCCTACTGAGCAGGCATGAAGCCCAGCTTGCAGCACTTCTACAACAGTCAGGCTCGTGCCTGCTGAGTAATATTGGTATACAGAATAACTACCACACAGCTTTGCTTCTCCAGAATTCATGGTTCCCATTTCATATACACATTCAGGAATCACTGGAAGTAATATGGGACAAAACAGTGCTTTCCCTGAAGAACAACAGGGAAGTTCAGAGGAGGAAACTGTCAAGAGATACAAATGACAGCTGCCACTCTCCTCCTAGACTTCAAATGATTAACTTTTTTAGACAATAATCTACCTCAGTCTTGAAAATCCACTTTACATTCCAAAAAACACACCCAAATAACCCACTCAGCATTCACCTCCTTCATATAATCTCTTTCATTTACCATCTTTAAGCAAAAATATGATGACTGGGTGATTCATCTCAACCATTGAACTTCTGACCTCATAAGAAATCCCATAATTCTATAACATTTCACTCTTTTTCTTTCACTTAAATATCTAGTCGAAACCATCACTGACACAAGGAAATAAACATTCCTCCAGAATCAGTATGGTGCAGAAGATATAAAGCAGTGCTGGCATATGAGAGAAATGAATTCTTTGTCTGTCTTTACTATTGCCTGGATCATAGCTTTAAGTCTCCACAACTCTAACTGGAGATAGTGATATTTACCCTGCACTACTAAGGGCTTTGAGATCTACATAAGAAAGGCTTTATATACTATTTAGTCTTTAAGAAGTGTTAGTTTTGTCCATCCCTTGAGATGAAGAGACCTATATTACAGTAACTCCCATCTTCTTGTCATATATTCATTCCTTTGTAGCCTTCTCTTCACATCTGCAGCAATCCCTTGAAGATGTTCAGGCCAGTTCATCTCAGATCAGACATCTTTATCAACATCTTGCACTTATCCTGTGTCTTCACTGCTTTGTTGGGTCTGCTGCTCATTACTCAGTTTAGAATTTAAAGCTGAAATAGAGTAAAGATGTAGGTAAATCATTCAGTAGAACAATATTAGGATTATCCCGTTACTGCCTTATCCTCCATTACTTCCAGTAGGAGTTTTACAATTAATTTAATTCATTTTCTCTTACAGCACAGTATCTGTTGCCTTTAGTATGGCATGTTTCAGCATTTAGTTTCAACCAATTTCATTTGTGAAGTGTTCTGGTTAGTTAGGAAACCCTGACGAAGACAGCATAACTTACTGCTAGGTGATACAAGCATTTCCATTTCTAATGACTTAGAAAGAAAAATATAACCAAACTTCAGAGCAGTGAGCCATTAATAATTAAAATACTGTTTTTTCCCCATTAAAATCTATGTAGTGATCAACTTAGTTCATTTCAGGCTTACAAGCTGGACAGAGACCATACCTTATTTTGTTATATATCAGCTAGAAAATAGAAGGCTATTTTTTTAAGACTACCTGTCTGCACCTATTAAAAATTTAAAATAAAGAGGTATGACACACAAGAAAGTGGAAAGCAAGAAACTCCAACTCGTCACTGATTTTTCACTCTACCCAGGAACAAGTCTACTATTTTCCTCTGTATATCTGGACAAGGATACTTTTTTATAGACACAGTTGTATTGCAAGATTGATTTTATGTTTAAATTTACTTAGGAAAATTGCAGATGTAGATATTTATTGGCTGATGCATTTAAGACCAAATGCAGAATAGGAACCAATGTCTTCTGAGTCCTAAGCCTAACTCTCATTAACTTTCTGTGTAGCCTTAGGCAAATCATTTAAACCTTCTTTAATAATTTCTTTAGCAGTAAATTAGTAATAATGATGTTTAATTGCTTGGTGTTCTGCAATAATGGGTGCATCTACAAGTGCATTTACTGTGTAGTAACTTCCTGCACAGTAAGTTACTGTGCAGTAAGTGGTTCTTAGGCCAGCATCTACACATGCAGCTGTTAAAGCGCAGTGACACACACAGTGTTACTGTGCAGTAAGGTGTCTACACATGCATTACTGTGCAGTAACTAATCAAGCATAAATCTGATATCTGCAAGTTATAAGTTGCCATAGTTACTGCACAGTACGGCCATGCACATGTAGACATATGCCCATACTGTCCAGTAATTTTTGGTTACTGCGTAGTAACATAAATTACTGTGCAGTAAATGTGCACATGTAGATGCGCCCACTTAGAAGCTATAAGCCTTATTATGTTTGCTTTAAAAGGATCCAAGGACAAACAACAGCTTTATGCAAAAAGGATTCAGGACAGATGTTAAACAGCCTTTATGGCTTCTTCACTTTGGTACTGAAACACATAAGTGCTTTGCCGCAGCTGAGTTACCTTAATCAATACCTAGATTTTCTATATGTTGAGAATACTTAGGGACCCTTTAAGGGCAATCTACATCACCAAGTCATTCAGCAAGGAGGCACTCGTAGTCAATGGTCCCAGTCTTCCTTAGATATTAAGCAGGTGACAGAAGCCTGAAATGGAGATGCTTCCATTATGTTGGGGTCCAGATTTCTCAAAAGAGGGATGACTACTGAACCAGCATGCCTGATAGCAGCATTACATTCAGTATAAAGCACAGCAACCCCTGTGCATTCTTAAATAATAGTATCTACTGGCTTCTCCCAACTTTTTTTGCACAACTTACAAGTGGGAAAGCACTTGCCAAGAACCAGAGACCTAATTTCTTGGCCTTCCTCACCTTGGAGGAATTCAAACCTAATTCTTCCACTGATGCCTTAAATACTAGGCTATGATCTAGGCTGGTTGGCATCTCTCACACTGGGCAGTCGAGAGCCATAATCATGAGGATGTGTGACTCTATGGACTTATGTGGACAGCACTTCCCTCAGAGATCTGAGTCCTGGATCACAATGTAGACATAGCCAGTGATGTGTAGCTAATGAACATTGTGCTTTATGCAGAATCACAGCTCTGAAAAGGGCAAGTCAAGTGGATCCCAATATAAGGATTCAAGTTTATCAAGACTTGGAGGAAAAGCTTCCAACCAAAAAGAAATCAGAAGCTGGATCTAATACTTCATCCATTTGAGAAGAAACTCCTGAAATACTGAACCACTCACAGAGATTTGGTAAAAGAACTATAGCAAAGAAAGAATAGGAAAGTGATTGGTGAATGCTTACTTCAGAGTGAAATGCTAGTAACCTCTCTTCCATACAGGGGTGTTATTGTGTCTTCATTTTAATTGCATTTATTTTTAAGAAGGAAGATGTTGTGATAAAAGTTGTAATTTAAAGACACTCCCTAATATACAGGAAGCTGGTAATTGGGAAATGGTCTCTTTTCTACTCATTAAAGCAGCATGTAAAAAAGTGTTAATACACTGTGTGCAATAGAATAGACTACTGTGCATTAAGCATCACCAAAAAAGTGTACACTAGTGCTACTGCACATTAGCTTAGCCTAATGTGCATTTATGTAGTACTTCATATCAGAGATACTAAATTTAATATGCATCAGGAAAACCGCACTGATACACGTGTAGATGTGCCCAGTTAGTGCCAGACATGGTCTGCAGTGGTTGCATACTGCTCCATGCTTAAAGTTTGTTGTTCTTCTCATTTGTGTACACCTGTGCTTGTTGAACCCAGTAATCACAAAAAAGGTGCCCAAATTTTACCTAAGCCCTGCATATGTGTTTCAGAGGTTGCTTAAGTTCTGACTATTTGGGCCACATTTGGTCATGTGCAGGCATATGCAACAATAGAACGAAATGCTATGCATGGAACACCAAAGGTGATATTTTATCCTTTTATTTTGTCTGATTTAGATGTACTGATAGACCTATACCAAGAGCTAGTTTTGTCCAGTTTGGGTGCATCTACACAAAACACTTACTGCACGGTAGCCTAATAACACTGTACAGTAGTATGCCAGTCAAAAACCATGCTAATATGCTACTGCGCAGTGTTATTAGGCTACTGTGCAGTAAGTGTCACAAAACAGTGTACCAGCACTACTGTGCAGTAATTGTAGTTATGGTGCATTTAGTTAGTACTTCATTAAGCAAGTACTAAACTAAATGCATAGTAACTACTGTGCATTGATGAATGTGTAGACATGCTCACTGTGCAGCTAATGAAATATGTTTACTAAAAGAAGAGCATATTTATGGCTATATACTCAGCTGATGTAAATAAAACTGCCTCACAGAATTTAACTCCATTAAATTCAATGATGCTTTTAAAATTGATTCCAGAAAAACACTTGTCTGTCTGTCTAGCTGGGCTAGACATTACAGTAAAATTAAAATCCAACTGTATTATATCTTTTAAGAGAAAGCTGAAAGGCTTTTTAGGTGAAAACGTTTGCTGAGGTTATATATCCAGTTATTCATTCATTTTAAATACCTGGCCAAGATGGTCTATGAATTAAAGAAGCAAGATACATTATTTTATCTTTTTATTATACTGTAGGAGCACACCATACTCTTGAGCCACTGAGCCCTATCCCTAGTATTGGAAAGCAACCATTTGCTCTAAAGTCTAATACAAACTGCATTTACAATAAAAGATCATAAAGTCAAAGTGAAAATTCTAGTAACTCAAATTCCTTGAAGAACCAAAATATTGTAAATTCAGAAAGACATCTCTCCCCTGACACAGCTTAAATTTAAAAGAAAAAAACACATGAACAGGATATTATATAAATCAAGCACTTAGAAAGATATCTGCATGGTAACAGTTGTTAACTGCAATCCACAACTGTCTAAACCTATATGAGAAGCATAATATATTTTACTTCAAAGTGACTGGTATTATGTTACCATGCAATGAAATCCCAGTGTAAGTGATACTTAATTATACATGCAGAGAAAAAGTGAATATTTTTACCCGTATCTCCAATTAACTCCAAGAACAAAAAAGATAAAAAAGAAAAGAAAAAGGAAAATATCTTTATACTGTATTTCTGCCAATTCACAATAAGAATAAGTAGCCAAGGAATACAAAAAATTGTCATTTTTTCACTAACTGAAGAACCCAAATGAAACTCTAACTTGAAATTTTCTGAATGTATCTATTGACTATGTATGATCTAAGGTAAAATGATGTGCTTTAATGCCTTCCATAAAGCTGACACCTTAAATTTAATCTGGTTCTTAAGAATCATCAAGGCATAAGTGTACTAATGATACACACATTTTAAAGCCTGTGTGGTTAAAACAGAGATTCCTGGTGACAGGGTTGAATTATTTTCCCTTTTACTGTTTCTAGGAATAGCAAAGCTACTACTTCTGACCCATCCCTTTCTTATCATTCTCCTCACATGCTTTTAAAACCATCTATTGACTAAATCCTCTCATTTTAAGAAGAGCAACTTCTCACAGCAATAATTTTTTTTTTAACAAACTTATTCAAACATAAGTGCCATCATTGTCTCTAGCTGTTGAAGACATCTCCTTTGATACTGGGGAGACATCTCCTCTGATAGTCCATTCATACCTAATTTTAGAAACCAATAACAGTTTTCTCCAGTTATATGAGGACCTTGCTCCAAATCCTGTAGAATATATAGAGTACTCATACTGAATTTGACCTGCATGATTTTCTCAAGAGTTATGCTTTAGATCAACCAGAAATGTAGTACACCTCTTTAAAAAAGGAGGACCAGGGGAACAACAGACTAGTTAGCCTCACCTCAGTACCGAGGAGGTTTCTGAAGTATATCCAAAGGAAGGCCATTTGCAAGCATCGGGAGGGGGAAAAGAATCACAAGCAGCCAGCCTGGATTCATATAAAACAAATTATGTGAAACTTGAACTCCTTCTTTGACAAAGTAACTATTTGGGTGGATGAAGGGAATGTTGTGGTTATAGCATATCAGGACTTCAGTAAGGCTTTTGAAGAGGTCCTGCATGACCTTCTCTTAAACAAATAGGAAAAATGTGGGTTGGACAAAACTACTATACAATAAATAGATACATCACTTAATAGCCATACAAAGAAGGTAATTATTAACAGATCCATGTCACAAAGGCAGGAGGTTTCAAAAGGAGTCTCACAAGAGGTCTGCCCCAAGCTGGATACTGTTCAACCTGTTTATTAATTATTTAGATGCTGGCATAGAAAGCTTCTCGAGCAAGTTTGAAGATGACACAAAACTGTGAAGGACCGTAAACATGTTGGAGAATGGGAATGCAATTCACAAGGAACGGGACATATTGGAAAGCTGGCTGAGCTGAGCTATAGACCTATGAAAGCCCTCCCCCCCACCCCAGGCTGCTTGGTTGCTAATTTGACCCCTTAGTTGCTAATCTGACCCCTTGGAAGCTGCATACAGCCTGTGAGCTACTACTTGGCCAGCCCTGGCTTAGAGCACTTTCCAACCTTCCTTTTGAAGCTTGCCCAGTTTGCAGCTAAGAGGAAAAGTGTGTGAGGCTGAAAGGAAAAGCACAAGCTAGATGGCTTAGTGAGACAGGACAGTGCTCTGGATGAGAGGGGCCTCAAGCCGAATTGAACAGGGTATACCATGGATATCCCAATTGTTTATCCATTATTATACCAAGAATATTAAATTCAAGGTATAGTGGGTCAGCTTCAAAAGGACTATAGAGTTAATACCTAGCCCATAGCCTGGTATTTTTTAACTGGAAAGCAGCACTCCTATGGGTAAATCTGGTCAAATGAAGTGGACCAGCTGTGCTGGAATGTGTCCCAGAACAGTTGATCTACTTCACTAAATAAAACAAAAATTACCATTGTCCTGCAAGGTCAAGTCCCTGCTGCTCCCATGACTGGCAGGAGCCTGGTCCTACAAGACAACCCTCAGGGTTCACTTTTGCAAGTGGGAGAACCCCAGGTTTACCTAGTTAAAGAGGAGTGCCAAGGGATTCCCTGGGTCCCTTGCTGCCCTACATTTGGTGTCCCTCACTACCCCATGCCTCCACACCATGCGAGGACCTGTGTCACCCCATACCTCTGAACTGGGTCCCATGCCCAAGGATTCTCCAGGCACATCACTGGAAACAGGAAATCTGGGCAGATGCTTATGGGGTATCAGGGGCCCCATCATGTGTGCCCTAGGAATTGCAAGGGCATGCAAGACTGGGCCCTTGAAGCCTTGGGAGCACCTGCACAGAGCAGAAGGAGAGTGTGGGCAGCTCACAGGTCCAAACATTCTCCTGCCATAAAGCAAACAGATGTCTGCCACAAAAAAGTATAAACTGATACCACCTATATCACATCTAAAACACCTTGAAGTTAAAGGGACTGTGTTTAGGTCATATGAATAGGTATGATGCTACAGTTTTCATTAAAATGTTTCCTTTTCCCTCTCTCTGCTCCATTTTTTACCTTCTTCATATTGGCTTCACACTCCGCATGATATTTTACCCTTTTCCCTCCTCTACTCTTTTATAATGCATTCAAAGCCTGTAACGTGGAAGGAAATTGAACTGCGACAACATTTTTGGTAAACCAGGCATATCCTAAAATCTGTCCATTCTATCACTCTGACATCCATCCCTGGAAAGATCCTGGAGAAAATTATCAAGGATTCCATCAGCAGCAGGCTAACAGAAGGGCAACTTTCTAAGCACCAGCCAACATGGCTTTGTTGCTGGAAGGCCTTGCCTGATCAACCTCGTCTCCTTCTATGACCAGGTGATGCATTGCAAGGACAAGGGAAATGAGATTGATGTCATATCTAGATTTCAAGAAGGCCTTTGACTTGGTGTCCTTATGGCTAAGCTGAAAAAATGCAGCCTCAACCATCTCATTGTTCACTGTCTGGGGACCTGGCTCTGGGGTTGGACCCAAAGACTACTGGTTGATGGGAGCAAATCAATATGGCATGAGGTGACTATTGGTGTCCCTCAGGGCTAGGTACTCGGGCTGGTACTCTTCAATATTTTCATTAATGATCTGGATTTGGGCATCAGAGGCAGACTGGCAAAGTTCACAGAGGAACTGGCAACATTTGCAGAGGACACTAAACTATGGGGAAAGGCAGTCACACTGGAGAACAAACAGGTTGGGGATTCAGGCTGACCTGGACAGGCTCACAAGGTGGGAGGCCCAAAACCTGATGGCATTTAATGCAGAGAAATGCAGGGTGCTTCACCATGGGATGAAAAATCAGCATCATACTAGAGTTATTTTTGGAAATCCCATGAAGATACAAGTGGTTTGAAAGGTCAGAAATCACACCCCTTATGTGTGCTCACTAGCACCACAACTAAAAGAGACTTGGGGGTCTTGATTGACTACAAGATGAACATGAGCCACCAATGCGATGCCATGGTTGGCAAAGCAAACTAAACTTTGGCAGTCATCCACCAATGCATCTCAAGCAAAACCAGAGACATTATCCCCCTGCTCTACCAGCTGGAGTACTGCATCCATTTTTGGGCCCCCCACTTCAGCAAAGATTTAGATAAGCTTGATAGAGTCTAGAGGAGAACCATCCAGATGATCAAAGACCAAGAGAGCAAACCTTGTGAGGAGTAGCTGAGGGATACAAGACTCTCCAGCCTGGAGAAGAGAAGACTCAGGGGGAACTTGGTGGCAGCCAAGTATATAAGGGGCATGCACCAGAATCTGGGAGAACAGTTGTTCACCAGGGTTCCCCAAGAGATAACAAGGTCTAATGGCCACAGAGTTCTGGAAGGTAGATTTAGAATGGACATAAGGAAAAACTTCTTTATGGTCTGAGTATTCATAGACTGGAACAGACTCCTGCCAGAGGTGGTGCAAGCACCTACTCTGGACTCATTCAAATGGAGTTTGGATGCTTATCTTGCGAGAGTAATTTGACCACAGCAGACTTTCTGCCTATGGCAGGGAGGCTGCACTCGATGATCTTGTGAGGTCCCTTCTAGCCTCTAGTGTCTATGAATCTATAAATCCATGAATGATCAAAATATATTCTTAATGTTTTTTGTGATGTTTAAGTCACTCAGAGGGATAACTGATAGATGCAACCAGGCACCTATTTTCTCTCTCTCTCTCCGTATAAAGCCAGACATATATATATATATACACATACATATACAGGTCTTGACTGGCACAACAGTGTCCTGCTGACTTGAGGCTAGATTGTGCCATTTGGGGGGTTTTTTTAACTATCTATTGAAGGAAATAGGGGTCTGATTTTTCACTTGGATATAAAATCACTTAACCTGGCTCAATAAATACAATGATGGTTGGCACCTATATATAAAACCTCAAATACAGGTGACTCAAGAGAGAAGAGTTGATTTTTCAGGCTTCCTAGGTAGTTCAACCACATAGCACTCATAGAACATCAGAACTGAGATATTTAAAATATTATAGATAATCTTGCAAGGAAATTATATGAAGCAAAGCTTTTTCCAGAAAGAAAGAAAATAATACAAGAGGTAAAAAAGCAAAAGAAAAAAAGCTATGTTTAGAACTTTGTATACAAGCAGGTACATAACTTACTACTATGTTAGACCATCCATCCCAGAAAAGCATCTATTATACGCTAGAGTAGAACTGTACTACTCAAGACTCAGTAAGATACAGTATATAGCTGGCCAGCACTGCTGACTGGTGCATAGAAGTAGATCCATAGTTCCCTCTTCTTCCAATGCCCTATTGTCTGCTATGTTTGCTAAGGGCAGCATATCAGCAGCAGGCCTGCATTCTCTCAAATGCAGAAGATACAATATTGATAATCCATGGGCTGTACAAAAGAAAGACACTAACTCCCAACCCACATTGCTCACTCATTTAAAGGCTCCCTAGTATCTAATCCTCAAAAGATTAATTCTGGCCCAGTTCCCTAAGAGTTTACATTTTTATTATATTACTCAGCTGTTCCTGCCGCTTGATGTTGATGCACCTCTTTAAAATGATACTTATGGAAACATGTCTTGAAACAGGAAGCATTTTTCCTACTACCTACTTTTAGTTGTGTTTCAGATTTTCTCCTTTGCACAAAGAAAATGAACAATCTATATGCCGCCATGCCAAGAAGATACAATGGAAGTTATGACAAATCTAGGCTATCTGTACTACATGAGATTGTTGTGTTGCATTACTACTACACTATTCAGCAGAGAAAACCAAGCTTTTCAATGTTCTGTAAGAAAATTATCACAGGCTCACCATGCTTCTTAGTCCAAACTAGTATATGACTTGCCTTTTATGCTAAGATCCTTAATAGAAAATGTTAACTCTGTCATAGATTTTTTTTACACAATCTTAGGAAATTTCATAAAGAATGATATTCATGCTACAGAATCCTAAGGAATAGTTTTAAAAACTTCAAGAAGGAAATTGTTCTGTATTGAATTATGTAGATTCTTTAAAAGAGTGATCTTATGTAACCTTATTATGTTTCTATCGAGTCCTATTGGTTCTTTCCTAGTCTATACTGCTTTCCACAAAAGCAGAAACTAATGTTGCATATTGCCAGCATCAGTTACTTGATGTGTTCTGTGGACATCTAGGGAATCTAACATTTTTACCCCTTGGGGACTTAGATGTACTTTACACATTTCCCACCATTCGCTTGGATCCCAATGGACCTTAAACAAGAGCTGTGCACCTCAAGGTATTTTCATGCAAAACTGTAGGTGCCTGAGTGAATTTGGGTACCTAAGCAGTTTTGCTACTGTTAGAACAAGGTTAATCTGGATCACTTTTGGTGAGTTGACACCTACATTTTCCTTAAAATATACAGTATTATGTTTTAAAGAGGGTTGTTCTTCACTGTATATACCTCTGGTCATGGACTCCCAAAAGGAGGAATTGCTCAAGCCTGAAGTCAGTTGGCATTGCTAAGTAAGCAAGATTAATAGACTAGGCCCTGGGCTACAGGATCCTTGTTTAAGAGTAAAAGAACTGTGAGATTCTACCTCAAGAGAGGCATGAGGCATAAGGCCTGACACCTCAGAGAGACCAAGGCAGAAGAGAAAGCTATCCCTGTTACCTTGGTATGTTAATGGTGGAATGTAACAGGAAACCCCAGCCCTGTTAACTCCATAAGTAGATGGCACAGGAGGATAGATTGAGGTCCTAAGGGGAGTAGGACTTTTGTGGTCAGCATCAGCCGGCAGCAACAGAGATCCAAACCCTGAAACTTGAGGCTGCTGGGCAGCTAAGAAGGACTTCAGGGCAGGGGAATCAAACATATTAGGCTGGGCATAAATCCCTGTGTGCCTCTTCAAAGGCTGGTCAGGTGGTCAGAAGGGCTAGGGCTTATAAGCCCAGTCCCTGCTGCAGAGAATGGAACTCTGTACAAAACTGGTTAATGAAAGGGTCATTGCAGACCAGGAGGGTACCTGGGAGGCTGGGAGAGGGACAGCTACTTGGGGAGTGTGGGGCAGCAATGATGACACCCAAGATGGGGTTTTGAGATTTTGAATTTGGAACCATTTAGTTAGTATTATGTGTTTAAGTCTGACCAGAGGACCAGTTTGTGGGGTAGTTTGGAGGCCATGCAGCAGAGTGCCAAGGGGGGGTACTCTTTGTTTTGAGACCTGTTCTAAGCAGGAACGCAAAGGGCTAGAACAAAAGATTTGGGGTCTGAGGCAGTGCATCTGGGCTGAAGGGCTCAGCTAGAGGAAAAGGGCCAAAGTCAGGAAGGCTAAAGCCTGGAGGCTTGAAGACCGAAGATTGTTGTTGGTTGGGGGCCCATGGAAAAGTAAACAAGTAATACCTGAGAGGTATGGGCATGACTATGTGCGTGGCTGGAGGCCATGATTATAGCTCCTAACTCATGGTTAGGGCCAAGTGCAGCCATTTAAGCTAGGGACAGAATTCAAAAAGCCTGAGTCTGAGTTGATTCAATCTTTGCAGGTTAGTCTAACCTGGTGTGGCAGGGCACTGTTGGCACCTGCCACTTGAAGAACTGAGCCAAGCAACTAGCAGGTGCGGTTGCGGTAGCCATTTTAGATCTTTGATCACCTATATAAGCAGAGCAGTTTGCGGCTGGCAAGGGACGTAGCAACATCGCCTGGCTGCAAGGCTGCATGCTAGATCCTGGAGGTAAGGGCAGGAGCTGTAGAAGATGGGTTGGAGGCTCCTGATCCTAAGCATTACCTAAAACTGCACCCTGCCGAGAGTGGGTGGCCTGATGGGGCTCTCAGTGGCGCAGGAGCCCCCAGGAAATACCAAGCCAGTTACCACCCTGATGAAAGGTGGGTTGGGGCACCTTAATAACCTCAATTCCTACAACTAGGTGGGTTACTGCCTAATAGGGGCCAGAAGGTGGCCCCAGGAGAGAGAGTGGGGCTAGAGGCTCAGAGGCCCAACTCAGAGTACCCTCGACTGGTCAGTGCTGTGGCCAGGACCAGAACAGTCAAAAGGGCCCACTGCGAGGGACACCCAGAGCTGAGAGCTTGGGGTTTTTGACTGGCCTTGGAGGTGAGGCCAGGGCCTGTGTGGCCAAAAGTCCAGGGGAGACCACGCCTGAGAGGGGAAATGGTTCATGGAGCTAGACAGCCCCGAATGAAGGCAGAGTGGGCTGCCTGAGTGGAGGGATCTGGTTGGGATCTGGATGGTAGGATTCTGGGGCCCAGTGTGGGGCTGGTGACATTAACAACTCTGGATGTCATCTGTGAGGCTTGGGCTGTTGTGTAGGGAAGGAACGGAGATGCAGATAGCGCTAACTGGCATTGGGGAAGAAACAGGCAGCCTCCTGCCTAATAAACATCCTAATTAGATAACAAGATATGGCAGGAGAGACAGACACTCTGTGCTTGCAAATCTATGCCAAAGCTCTGTTCAGGGAGCAGAGGGGAGGGGCCAGCTCTGCTGTGGGGCAGAAAGCCCCGCCCAGCCGAGAGAGCATTCTGGGATGCTGGGGGTGTCTTGTTTATCTTAAACCAGCAACAGACCTGAGACAGACACTCCATAAACCAGTTTGACCCAAGTCAGTTAAGTCTGTTAAGTCTACATTCAGTCTACAAGTCAGTTAAGTCTGCATTCAACCAGATTTTTCTCAAACCAGTTTCAGCCATTTTCAAACTAGTTTATGTGCACTGAACATCTGTTATGGGTTTAAACCAGTTTCTGATCACTTAAACCAGTTTGTGTAATGTCTGTCCCTAGCCTGAGGGTCTGCAGGACAACTGGTATTAGTAAGGCAGATAAGCCTTGGGGACTGTCTTAAAGGGGAAGTACACCTAGAGAAGTTTAGAGAAGCAGGACTGACTTTGGGAGAGAAGCCCCAAGCCCCCAAGACTGAGTTCATGGGTGGAGAAGCCTTGAGGACAGAACCAAGAAGGGGAGCGCCAAAGCAGCTACTCCAGTCTCTAGAGACAGCCTCCCCGGTATATCTTTATTAGCACCAAAGACATAGCAGACAAGGGACAGGAGATGAGAGAGGCCAGACAGTGCAGCAGGTGAGTCTGACTACCGGGGGGATCAGACACTAAATCCACAATATAAAAGCATTCTTTTGCCTTTTTTTTTTTGCAGTATCTAGCAGAAGAAAGGCCATATCTCATTTGAGACCCTTTAGATATTTAAGTTATACCACTAATAAATTATCACAATACAACTTCATTGATTAGCCCTTTGTATTTGATTGAATGATGAAAGGGTACACCTTTGCCCTTCTGTGCTATTTCAGTCTCTTTTGTTCAAGACTATTTCTGTTTCACTGAGTCTAGATTTTGTACTTTCATTTCCATTTCTGACGAACACTACAAATACCTATCTGGAATCCTTGTCAGTGATACAGGAGCTGAAGCAGACAGTCTGAGGATCATGTCTTACAAGCCAAACCACAAGTTGGAAACATCAAACTGGAAATAGCTAAACTTGAAAATGTGATCATAAAAATTATGATTAGATTTATATCCTGCCCCATCCAAAAGCTCAGAGCACCTGACAATAAACCATCTATAGACAGGATGCCCCCATTGCACATATGTTAAAATATCACTGAATAGGAAATAAAAAACTAGTATGGGAACTGTCATGGAATGCATTGCCCTATCCACCTCTTCTTCATCAAAGTGCCAAATTATACCTTCCAGTAAAATTCCACAGGATTAACCTGTGGCAGGATTTGGGATAAGGAGTTTATCTCAGAGCCTCAAGGCTTTAAGGCATTCAACTGCTTTGTAGAAGTTAGAAAGAAGTTAAACCGATGCAGTTTCCTGGCACTGCTCTAACAACAAAGCCAGAGCTTAGGCATTATGCCTGTTCTCCTGTCCTTTTCTCTGCCCACAGATCATATTTTAAATTTCTTTTTAATGTACTAGCTAGAAAAATAAGTAAAAAGACCTGTTTAAACTTACTGGATCCTTGCTTTATGGTTTAAACCAGTGGTTTGCAACCTTGTCAGCTCTTCATTTTCATTCATTTTTTGACTACAAAAAATAATAGATCAAGTCATCTGATACAAAGTGGTCAAAATGTTTTTAATACTATGGAGTCCTATTTGAAATCCTTGGCTTTATCTTGTAAACCACGTGTGCACCCTGAACAGGGTGATAACATTGCATGGCACCCTTCATCTCCATCTCAAAGCACTCCAGGAACCCTGGTTGAACCACTGTTTTAAACTAAGTGAAGTATTTTGGTTTTGTAGACTGAAGGAATCTTAGACATCAGTATTTTGGAAGGGTAAGCCATACACAAATCTCCCTCAGTATTTGCTAGTCATTCTGCATGAGTCTCTTTTCTTACAGCATGGAGAGAGAGACACAACAGCACACTAGTAACAGAAAACACTTACGAAAGGACAGATCCTAAAGTACTCGAGCAATTTCCCACTGACTGACTTCCCCAGATAACAAGCATATTCTCCCATTAATCTTGTTCCTAACAAGAAAATAATGGGATAGTATGGTTTAGTATAATATCCAAATCATACCTTGTCTTTATCACCCCCAGACTAACTACTACTCCATGCTACTTCGGGGGCTCTGTCATGAGCCCCCTAACCCTTTGCTTTCCCAGCCCCCACCATGGCTGTCCCACTCACTGCAGCTCCTGGCCCTTTAAGAAAACAAGAAACAAAAAAACCCTGAACTCGCCAGCTCCTGCAGAAGTCTTGAGCCTTCTGGGGACTTGTTCAGAGCCTCACATGTGGCATGAGGCAGCGAATGGGCAGTGGAGATCACCCCCTCCCACCCCCGCTTGGCTACTGCCAGTGAGTGGGGGCTTTTTTCTTTCCAAAGAGCTGGGAGCTGGGGCAGGCTGGGCAGAAATTGGGAGTGGGCGGGAGATGGAGCCTGTGTGATTTGGAGATTTGGCTGATTCATTTCTCTGAATCAGATTCAGCCAGATCAATTTGGGACAGTGATTCAAATCACCAAATCAAATCACTGTCCCCTGAACTGGCTCAATCTGAAGCAAATACTAGCTGCTTCACACAGGCCTAATAATTATTCTGCTGTATGACAGTACTTTTCCCAGACTATCCTACAGCAGAATTAATTAGTTTACTACACCCTAATACAGGCACATGTGTAGAGAGTGGTGCTTTACTGCAGAGCTAATCAGTCAGCTCTGCAGCAAAGCACATGTGTAAATGCATCCATTATGAGCCAAAGTGCTCCAGGATCTTTAATAGCTTTTCTGGTGGAAGTTAAGATATTGAGTTTAAATCTATTCTAGAAAATGACTGCGGACCCATTTCTCTGAAAGATTACAAATCACTGGGCATGTCTACATGAGATACCTTAATCTACTGCATATTAAGCATCACAAAAAAAGTTCACCTTTGCTACTGCACATTAGCACAGCTACTGTGCCTTGATCTAGTACCTCATATTGGAGATACTAAACTTAATTCTCAGTAGCAAAGGCCATAACGAACGTGTAAACGTGCCCACTATATATGACACTTCTGTAGCTTAGATCAATGAACATGCCTGAGCTGTGGATGTGCTTACTCTATTAAAAAAAAAATAAAAATATTCTGTTTCTATCAGTTTCACATAGCAATTCTTCTCCTTCTTTGGTACAAATTAGCCTCAAAATGTTGGGTTTCTAGACATACTTTCTTGACAAGGCATGTGGGAAGAGCTGAGGCAAGGATGAAATGTGACTTTTCTTTAGTAGAAGCGTACAGGGTGTGAGGGTTTAATTTCAAATATGTGTTGATTACAGCTTTTCAAGGCTTTTTGCATGAAAAAGGTTTTCACTGAAACATGAAATGTCCATTTTTCAAAAAAAACCTTTAAAAACAAAAATCTGTGGAAAAAACACTGACTTTTTAGAATTTTTCTAAGCTGCTTATTTTGAAAGTCTGAAAAAGCTGCTATTTCTGTTTTTTATTTTTCCCTTTTTTCACCAAAAAAAATAAGGAAGATTGTGAAAGGATAAACTGAAAAAACCTTAAGTGAAAAATAAAAAATACCACCACTACTTCTGGAAGTAGCACTTCTGAAAATGAAAAGTAATATGGAAATAAACTGAAAATTATTACAACAAAATTAGAAAATAATTTAGACCATTATATGGCCATCATATAATATTTGAGAGATACTTTGACCAAAAAATAACATTGTGTTTAACTTTATACAGAAAAAGACTAATTTTTACTAGCTGATAGTTGATTTACCCATAGCTGACTGCTGTGCGGTAGCAGGAAAGAGAAAAATATTGTTGATTTACTTGTGTATTGTAGTCCACTTTTAATCAATGACAAGTGTATACACAATACTGAAGAGATGAGACTGGTATTTTTAAGTCCAATAGAATAAATTTAAAAAAATAATAATTAGAAATATCTGACTTCCATGATCCTGACCTAAAATTAGGCCCACCCTCCACCCACATACACTCATATCAGAAGAAGAAATTGCAACTTAATATTACCTTTCCATATAGGAAGTCAAACCCACATGTGACATGCTTTGAATGTAACAAGTTTTATTTGGTTATTGCTTGGGCAAAACAATTTAGACTAAAATTAAATGGAAGGAAGAACATTACTGAGCATCACATGGATGCTTTACATTAACATATGGGGCCTTTTTATAGAACCTAACAAAGAAGATGGATTTTCTTTTATGAGAAATTGTACATTTTCTTGTCCTTAAGAGAACGTATTAATTTTACTTTTTTTTAATATTAAAAAAATGTCTCATTACCCCCACGGCTAAAAACTTTTTTTTCTCATGCTGTAGTATTTTGTCATCTGATTTACAGAAAACTTTTCTTCTCTGAATTCCCCACATTTCATCTCTAAATCCAGTCATGATGGCAGTATTTTCAAGGTGTATCTTTGAAAAGGCACAGTATCCTATTTAAAGCATGTGATAGAACATCTAACAGAAGCAGACAGACACCCCATTCATTCTCTCATTGGAATGCTTAAATAAAATTTTGTTCAGCTGCCAACACATTAGATTAATACAAATACATACAGAAAAGATATCCTGAGACTAGCTGGAGCAAATTCTAGGGGTCTCTTGCAGGTGACTTTTTGCAATCACAGAAGGTTCATATGTAGGCACAGAACTTACCTTTTGTCCTCTAAAGAAGACTTTCACTTTGAATCCCAAATGCAATTTCTCCTTCAAGTAAATTTCCTGGTTTTACCTGTTAAGGGCAATTCCTTCAGCCCTTAATATATTAAGGAGCAACCACTGAACAATAAAAACCAAAACTTCAGTTCAAGACTGGGTATCATCTAACCCTTTGGAAGACTGCAAACACATATATATCTAACCAGACAGGACCCAATTGTGACAGTTCCCTCCACACTCACAAAAACAAAAAGTATACTACTAGAGAAGATTCAGCACAGGAATGAAAAAACAAATGCTGAAGGAAAAGGAATAGAAAATCACCATAATACTAATACGTGTATACCAGTTTCATTACATACACAATTCACATATTATAAACCAGTCAGTAACAGTACTCTGTGTATCTGTTGCTATCTAGTTAAGTATACATTTGGCTGACAATCCTGAAAATTCCTTTATCTAAATAGATACATGAATGATCTTTAGAAATTTCTTCTCCAAGAATACACCGAAGACTGCCTATACCAGAGACCCCTAAACCCTGAGAATCTAGAAACTATGAAACCTAAGTATCCTGAATCAACGTGGGCTGAGACAGTGGATGGAAGGATTTAGGATAATGATGATAATAATATGCTGAAAACCTGCAAGACATACATGAAAATGAGATGTTACATGATAAGCTAAGGGAGGCAGGCAAAGATGATCATTTTTGACAACGTTGTATTATGATTGGTTTCAGATCTGGGGAAAATTCGAGATAAATAGTAGGGCTGTGTGAAGCTTTAGTCCCTGATTTGATTCGGCAGAGATTTGGCCTGATTCGGTGGCTGAATCTCCAAATCTGAGGATCCTTTAATCTCTCTGAATTGAACTGGAACCCTCCAAATTGATTCGGAGAGATTCGGAAAGACTCAGCAACTTGAACATAGAGACAGCTTTAAATGTTTTTTCTACATACCTCTAGATAGCAGGTGGCTCGTAAATGTTGTGATGCTGGGGTGAATGGAGAGTTCCACAGGAGCGCAGAGGGCTCCCCAGTGTGCTCAGCAACAGACCCGGAAGTGACCCAAAAGAACTTCTGGTCCACTTCCAGGTCGTCCGAGGAGCATGCAGCTTCCCCCTCCCCCCCGGCCTACCCAGCTCAGTGACTGGTGCCTCCTGGGTCTGAGGGGGCACCCAGGGTCCCCCTGCAGCTAACTGCTGAGCCAAGGGAACACAGAGGATCCCCCATGCATACTCCCCAGTGGACCCAGAAGTAGACCGGAAGTACTTCCAGTTCACTTCCGGGTTCACACCAAGCACGTGAAATGCCCCCTCCCCCTTCCCCGTACTTCTGTGGGATGCTCCATCTGCTTGAGCATCATAGCCTTCATGAGCCATGCTGGTACCTTGAGGTATATAGAAAAGACATCTAAAGCTGTGTCTGTGTCCAAATCACTGATTCTCTGTATCAGCATCGAATCTTCAGATTCATATTTGGCTGAATCAAATCAGGGACAGTGATCTGAATCAACGAATCAAATCACTGTCCCCGATTTGGGCCAAATCTGGATTGAATAGGTCCCTCTTTGCATACCCATAGTAAAAGGTATAGTGAAAACAGGAATGAAGAAGTAAGTTGTGGGTTGGTGGTTTTGCTAGAAGTTACTTGTATTTAGACATGAACCTAACACATTAGCTGCAAAATAAACAACTGGTTCAGGTGTTGTGTAGCATTTTAAGACTGCTTGTAAAGTGTTAGTTAATCAGAAGCATGACATAAAACAGTTTAAAAATAAAACAGTGGAAACCAAGGAAGATACAAGACAGCATTTCAACAAGTGTTCCAATTGTTGGCTTTCAAGAGTCTACAAAAATAATCATTCAATTAAAATAAAGAACATAGTTGCTTAAAACTTAACAAGACAGATATTAAAATAAAACTGTATTGATCTGTCTCTCTCACACACACACATACATGCACACATAAGCTTATAGATAGGTTACAGTCATGCACATTCTAAAAATTAAGAGCTATTCAAATAATGTAAAAATAAGGAATGCAAAACATTATTAAAGAAGTAGTAAAATCAAATAGCAGAAAATGGAAAAAGCTTTGGTTTTACATGCATAATCTTTACATGTATTCCCAAAGGAGAGTACTATAGTCAATTTCACTTTAAGTATTCTAAGTAATTTCTAAAAGCTTCATAGATGTCATAGTTTTCAGCAATTCTAAGGCAGTAAGAACAGGCCGAGGCAGCATTTACTCTGAAGCACTCAATGAGCCAGAGGAAAGGGATATGTAGGCTGAAGATAATTACATAAAAACTTTTTTAATTCAGAGAAGATTTTCCAAGATTATAAGCTTGACAATGTACTACAGTACTTTAATATGGGGAGAATAAAAGAGCTCTCTAAATAGAAATACAAGACAATCAATCTCAGAGAAATAACTGTGCTTTTACTATTGCAGTCATTATATTGTCCAAGTGCCACTGACTTCCAGCCAAGTCAACACTGACTCTAGAAAAATGCAAGCTGGAAATAAGGTTTATTTATAATAGTAAATGTAACTGCCCAACAGATCAACAAACCAAGCAGTGTGGTGGATTCAAATTACCTGAAATCTTTACATTAAAGTGGGATGACTTTCTGAAAGATGTACTTCAGCTTACCCACAAGTAAGTGGATTTGATATAAAAATTACAGAATGAAATTCTGTGCCCTAGATGATCCAAGATATACATCTGATTAGATTAGTCCCTTCTAGCCACAGAATTTGATGACTGATGAAAGATTTCACATGGGCTCCTGCTAACTTTAATAGAGACCTGTTTCCACAATAAGGGACAATGATTTTGATAAGCTGTCTTTTTGTGCCTCTCTGCTGTTATTTATAACTGGCAGGGTGCCCTGATTCTCGTTTCACCTTCTTGTACTTGCTTTTCTTACTACAATTCTGCCCATCTATTTTTTTGGCAAATAAATTTTAGTTGTCTTCACTGACTTTTGCTTTTGTTTACTGACAGATTATTTGCATTGGCATTGATATTTCCTCTATCATTATCTGTACTCCTTTTTATTAAAAATGGTAATATATTTAAATTTTTTTTTATATTTTGAAAATGTTCTGAAACAAGATGCTAGGAGGGAGGGTGGCACCTGAATGGAGGATAGCTCTGTAAAATCTAGCTAACTGGATCATATGTACATATATTTGTATCTGTGTGATGGGAAGATGCTTTAGAGGTGAAAAGGGGGAGAGACAATTGAATTGATTGGTGAAGCAGGATACAGAAGGTTGTCTTGTTGCATGTACAGTACCAGATGAATGGATAGATGACAGTTATCATCAGAATGTCTGTTTGGTACCCATCATTAACCCTAAAGTACCTAATAGAAATGTCAAAATTTTCAAACCTACAAAAAGTTCCTAATGCCTTGCTTCCATTCCAGTCTCTCAATATAGGAAATATTTTTGCGTCAAATTGTATGTTGTATTGCTATCTGGCTCTGAGAGCTGCTTAATTTCATTGTGGTCATACAGCTAATGGAAAATTTCTCATTTGGGATTATGTACATTCTGAAAAGAAAATGCAATTGGAAGACATGCTGGATTATGCATAAAATAGGAGAAAGAACTACATATACATTTATAATTTATATAATACATATATATTTAGAATTTATATAAGTATAAATTACATATAAATGGAAGGGCATTTGTGCCCGATAGCTTGCAAAGAACAATTTTTCCAATTATTTAGTTGGCCTAATAAAAGATATCACATTTACCCAAAGAACCTTGCCTGCCAATTACGTATAAAGGCACTTGTATGTATAAAGGCACCGAACATTTTAGTAAACCTCTTTCTGCTGAGTTTTAAAAAAAGTCAATGACTTACACAGTTTTGTTTGTTTATATAGGATCTCATCAGCAACAATGGTCGAATACCCTCAACTTTTACTAACCTTAAGTGCTTCACACTTTACAGCATTGGGACTTGAATGCTTAACATACCACTATCAAGCCTAAATAATAATTAGCAAGCCATTGAATAACTATAGATCAACATGTAAATAGGCTTCTAAATGCCTTGCAATGTATATGAGCCAGATTCCAAGTGATAATGATTTACATCACTTCAGAAACTGGCAATTGCGGTACCCAGAAGATTGCCAACTTGGAACTTAGCAAGGGAAATTCCAAATTCCAAAAGCTGGACTCTGGCTGAAGAAGCATTGTTGTCATCCTGTTTTACCCTAGGAATTGGAAACAAAAACATCATAATCATAATCCATTTTAAATGTACAGTAGGATATAAGGTAAAGGAAGTAAGGGCTTTGAAGATAGTCACCAACACCTTCCTTTGCACATGAAAGTGAATAAAAAGTGATTGTTGTGTTTCATTATTCACTAAGAGTCCAAAGATTGCTGATTATGAAAGTCATTCTTTCAAAAGCCTTATTGTAGCAGGAAACTTCTTTGGTGGAATTATATTATGGAAGATAGCAAACAGAAAGTTTACTTTTATGTATTTCTCATATTAGCTCCTCATCATAATTGAAATGGTAGGTGCATGTGTCATTATCTCTTCTAAGAGACTGCACATGTTCTGTAAAAGTACAACAATACATTATCATCTCATTATCATCATTGGCTGTTTGTATGAGTGTTCAAAAAGTTGAAGTAGCTGGTTTTCTATGCTGTACTGGCATTTTGATGTTCATGATTTAGACCAGGGCAAGCAAAGTCTGGCCCGTGGCCCAGATTGGGCCCGTGGCAGAATCCATTTCCCAACACCCCCTTCCCACGTCATTGTGGCCAGTTTCCATGGAGACCCTGTAGTGGCGGTGTCGTGACAGCATGGGGCCAGTGTTTCCATGGAAACTGGCCCTAGCAGTGCTGGCAGGGTAGAGAGCAGCTCCAGGGCTAAAGCTGGGATCTTATAGTAGTGACAGTGAGATCCAGAGCAGGTAAGAGTTGCAATCTACTACCTGAATGTCCTGGATCTGGGAAGGGATAGGGGCATGCAAGTTGTGCCTTGACTTGAGTTAGAGTTTTGCCTTGATTAGGATTAAAAATCATGTGGCTGGTAGGTATTAACAGCTGCTTCTTTTCCTTTACCGTACTTCTTGTCACCACTTTGTACATATTATGGTTTTCTTTAAACTCTGCCAAATCACCTGCAGTGCCCTCATTTCCAAGTTGTCAAGAGATGGTTAGAAGTCACATAGTTTGTGTTCACAGACACAAATCAGACAGCAGAACAATGGGTGAAACTTATTTCATTGCAACCCTTGACAAGCTAACTTTAGTTGTTACCTAATATGCATTTTGTAAATAAGGCAGCATAGACTTTGATAAGAACTATACTGTTTTAGTAGCCTAAATTCCCTGTAAAAGTCCATGTCTGTGCTAATATTTCACAATAAGTTTGTTAGAATGTTAGCTATAAGTGTTTTAAAAAGTACCCTTAAAAGCCAGTCAAGGCAAACTCCAACAAAGAGATCAGAAATCAATTCTCAGTTCTAAAAACACCCCCTCTTTGTTTCCATGTTAATTTACTTTGTGTAAAAAGGGTAAGTTTTACCTATTTCTCAGATGTATTTTGAGGCTTAATTTAGTATTATTTATAAAGTGCCAGAATTCTATAATGAACCACAGCTTCAGACCATTTACAGATTCTATCCCCATAATTACAAACATGGTCCACAGAAAAATATTTAGTCATTTTTTTCTCTCAACTGTTTTTCAGGTTTCAGATTGCTAGTGTTTTGATAAATCACTTCTCTAGATGATGACTTTGCATGCTTTCAAACTGGATGGAAGCAGTGCTAAAAGCATCCTATACTAGGTAAGCAACAGAAGATGAGAATAAATGTTTCCTCTTCCACAGATACATAACACCTCCAGCACTGTGTACCTTTGTTACAGATAACCAAGTCAGAGGCCTGCTCTATAATGATCAGTCTCAGAGGAAAAAGAATCAGTCTCTTGAAAAAAATGTAGAGTATTTTCCAAGAACTATTAACATGTGGCATGCCCATCAGTACAGCATTTGACCTTAAATTCATTCTGTTTATGAATAGGGTGTAGGTCAAAATAAAATTCAACTCCATGAAAAATTCAACATCTTATTACTTTCGCTGGGATTCATAAACCTGGGGCCCAGGAGGGGATGATCAAATTAGTTCTAACTATGTTGCATAATTTAACCCTTTCTCTAAATGTCTAATACTCTCACATGGTTGTCAGAGTTGTCAAATCTTTATAGCCATAAACTCTTGTTTCAAACTTGATTTTTTTCCCACAAATTAGACAGCTGATTCATTTTATCAACATACTGCAAATTAAAATGTAGTGTTTCCTTTTGGTTTCTTCTCACAACCTGTCATTGAGACCAGTTGGGCTTTTATAGGGTTAAACCTTCTTCATTTGTCCCCTAATGGTTACATATCATAAAATTACTGGAAATTGACTCTCCTAATGCATTTCTTGCACATTACTGCATCAAGAGCCCAATGGAATATACAGCTTTTAGTGGATGATGTCAGTAGGCATCAACAAAAAATTTCTTCCAACATAAAGTCATTCTTTGTATCTATTGCAAAAATATTATCTACCAGCTCATGTCATTTAATTGAAACTAACTTGAAATTAAAAGTTAATTTGACCCTCGTTCCTATTACATGGATCAGACTTCCATAGACTCCATCAGATTTTTGCTCAGGCGTTAATATGGTCCAGAATCTGCATTAACTGACCAACCTTCAAAAATTTTAAATCTTCTTCCCTGCTTCCATATAACTTTCACCCAAGTCTTCTCTTACTGCACACAACTTCTACTTTAAACCATCTTCTCTTCCTAATCCAAAGTACTCATTCTTCCTAATCGCCAGCAACAAACAGTTTAGATTAGATACTTGTCACATGAGATAAAACATACTTGCTGCCTCCCCCAAATGTAATGAGATAGTGACTACTTCTATCCAGCTTAGTCTTATTCTTAATTGACTATAACAAAGACACCAAGGAGGTAAAATGTACCCTGTCTCTAGTTAAACCATTATAAAACCAACATTTTATTAAAAGTGTTATATATTCATGAAACCTTTCTCATGATGGTACAAACTTTCATGTATTGATCTGGGGGCTTTTTCTGTTTTGCTTGGCATATTTCCCAAAGCAATGTTTTAGCAAAAGAAACTTCCATAATATACTTAGTATTAGGTTCTAAGTTTCAACTGCTCTCCTTGGGCGACAAAAGTCCTAAAAAGAAGACTTCTTGGTCACATAGATATTTCATGCAGTAGAAGAAAATACTAGCATGTCTAGCTGTGCTTTCACACTACCTGTAGGATTTTTAAAAATCCCCAAAATGAGAAACCAAACATAAAAACTGTGCATCTACAGCAACTACCACCAATAATAAAAAAATACAAAAACTGTCAATTTCTGAACAGTTTGCTAAGTATATGTGCAGGTATATGGTTAAAAAATGGCTAGTGTTTTAGGAAAAATATTCCCCTGCAAACAGACCAAGATCAAGAACAGTAGCTGGCAGTAACCTAAGGTAAATACCTTTGATGGTGAACCTGAATTTATTCCTGGAATAGGAAGGTAATTGGCAGCATATTTATATGACGTTATGACAGCATGATGTTGTTGATGAGTCAAATTGCCTGTTATTCTTAAGCATATAACTAATTTTTAAAATTGTCATGTTAGTGTGATAGACAGTTTGGGGAGAAACTCAAGCACTAGATCAGGTGCCAAAAAATGGCAGGTGGGATAGGAGGTGGTGACTCACCTGGTTTTAGGTAGAAAGATTGATGGGAGAGAAATAAGAACATAAAAGACAAGAAAAAAAGCAGGGTAGGAGGTAGCATGTCTTTTTACGCTGACAATTTCTTGCAAAATACCTACTACTCATATATTTATTGAAAGTAGATCCTCCTCATATATCCCAATCTTGGCCTTCAAAAAACAAAAGTATCTTCTCCTATTACTTTAATTTGGAACTGTACATAGTTCCTGCACACAGCTTTACCAAGGTTTTGTTTGTGAGCATCACTGGCATCTTATCACCCATCATGTTTTTCAAAAACAAACTTAGGTTATCTGTTTTAATGTATTTAATCATTTTAATGCATCATAGCATCTGATGAAGCAAGCTCAGGCTCACAAAAGCTTATGCATTTCTGATTTACTGTCTAGAAGGCACACTCTACCTGCTTCCTGCCTGACTTCAGGCACGGATAACTACCCTTTTCTGTTAATGTATTTAGACATCTAAAGATGCCAAATGATCTAGGTACTCTGAAAATCTGAATAGGTGTTTATCTGCATCTTTGGGCACTTTAACACTTTTTAAAATAGTGCCCATGTAGGCAATATACATTTCCCTATCTCTACAGCGCACAACTCAATAATATTATAATAAACCACCATTCCTGGCCATGAAAATGCCCATTTGAGCAATTTAGAAGATACTTAAAGGATTTCTTAACATTTTCCCCACTGCTGGAATATCTTCTTTAACTATAAAACTCTTTTCAAAAACCTCAAAATTAAAATGGATTTAAGGAGAGAGAAAGTCTTCCCTTACTACTTTGAAGAAGGAAAAACAAAAAAAATTAATCGTTAGCAGTTTAATAGACCCACATTTACCCTAGAAAATGCAGTGTTTCAGTATCAGAAGAATCCATGTCCTCTGAAATGATGATCAGTTTTCCAGAACCCTTAAAATAATGGGGGGAAAAAAGCATATTTTCTGCTAAGTGGCAGGAGTTGGCAGAAATATTTTTTCTCTCAATTTGTGGTTGGCCCAATTTGTATGAAACCTATAGAAAGCTCATAACACAGAAAGCTTATAACACAGAAAAAAAACTCAAAATGAGAATTATTGTCCCTTGTGCAAAGGGGAGATGAGAGGCAGCTATTACCAGAGTTCAGGCTTCTTTCAATGTAAAGAAATGCAATACTGGTGAAGAGCTGATATATCCCCCTGGACTTACTGGTGCAGGGAGACAGGCTAGTAACTGAGAAGGTATACTTGGAATACACAGTGCCTTGGTGATCCCTGGGTGGTATTAGCACCCTTTAAGTCCTGTACAAGCTGGCACAGTCCTTTATAAACAGGCTCACAAGGGGAAAGTGGTGGCACAGGTAGGAGGCTCCTGAAGGCCTCAACAGCCATGAGAATCAGCAGAGCCTAAAGTTAGCTTATCCCTGCCACTGCAACTCATCTGATCAGCTGCATCAAACAGCTTTTAATTCACCGCAGAATCTTGCCCTAAATGTGTGTTCTTCCTTTTAGGTTACATGGTAAATCCTTCTCGGTGTAAATTAGATATTATCTGTTCATACAGTCTCTCAACTATTTTCAGCCCACCTACAGCAGCAAAAGTGTGGGTCTAGCAAACCATCCCAATTCAAACCAATCATTTCAGTGAAATGAGACCCTGACTCCTTCAAAGATGAGTTGCAACCAGTTTAATAATTCCTTTCTTAAAAAAACCAAAAAAGCTAAAAAACTCATTGGCATAAATAGTTTCACTGTGGCCTGGGTGGATTCAGGATTTCATAAAAGCGTTTGCAGGAGCAGTGACCTGAGCGTCAGGGTGGCTGCAGCCTGACTCCCAGCCTTTCCCCCACCCACTGGTTGAGCAGCCTGCCCCACAGAGGCAGCACCAGGGACTTAATTTTAAGTCTCTCAAATAGGTAAGAATCTTCCCCTCTCTCTCCTTTCCCCATCATGTTCAGTGGCATGTCCCCTGCCTGCCACTGTCCCCAGCTGATCTGGGGGAAGGGAGGGTCCAGAGTCAGTTCTGCCCCACTCCAGTTGGGCTACACAAGGAGCTCATGAAGCCAGAGACAGCAGGGGCAGCAGACAGGTTCCCATACCCCATGCCAGCAGTATAACAACATGGCTAGGAACCTGGGGCTGATGCCTCACCTGGACACAATGTCAATCAAAATTGTGTTCACGCAGTAAAAGCTATTCTTTTCTATTCCCCTTACCAGTTGCTCCATACCTCCAGTTGCCCACCCTACACCTGGGCTGTATGGTCAACATTTATGCCACTGCACACCACCCCAGATCCACCCCTGCACTGTAGTCAATAGAGCCAGTTGGACTTGTGGGGTTGGAAATGTTAAAAATTGTGATTCTCAGAATACTAAGAATTTGCTTATATTGGATATTCAGTTAGTCATTAATAGTTATGCAGTCCATTACTTTTTTCTGAGTTAATCTGTAAAAAAGCAACAATTTGTATAAGGTAGGTGAGTTTGTGTTAAAACAGTCAAAACCATATTTTGCATATTTTGACTTTTGGGGGCTTTTTGTACTTAACTCTGTAAACTTAATCATATTCTGTTCTATGCTAGTATTTTTACCACATTCATCAACAAAGTATTTCAGTACCTATTTCAGATATTTAGGATTATATTGTGCAGATTCTAGCCCTATAAAATCTGTGTCATGCTGTTGCACTGGTGCAAAGTCGGTACATGGGCAGAGTAGTTAGCTGAGGATTCCCCTTGTGTTGGGGTCTTTGAATAGCATAGGGTTACTGGGACTGGACCCTGCCCTCCTTTAGTTATGTTTCATAACTTCCCTCTAGGCCTGCCGTATACAGCAACTGAGTTTTGATGGAGTGAAAGAGGGGTTGTAGCAAGTGCTGCTCTATTCTAATGATCCTCAAATAAGCGAGAGACTTTTAGCTATCATTGCAGACAAGAATAACCTAGTCATTAACCAGTCACTAGATCAGAATGGAATAAAGGTGAATATTCAGCTACTGGAATAAGGAAAAATTAAATGTGTGTGTGTGTATACGTGTGTGTGTGTGTGTATACATACACATACACACGTTTACACATACACATATGGAAGAGTGTACACACACACACACATTTCATTTTATATATATATATATATATTTCTAGATATATATATTTCCAAGACATCCCAGATGGAAAAAATTCAAATAACTTAAAAAATTATAGCACATGGTTTGGTATAAAAATAAAAAAGGAGATATAATTGAATTACAAAGCTTCAGAAATGAATTAAAACACAGAGATTAGAAAAGTTCCTTTTTTGTGCCTGACAATTGACAATAGATTGAATGTTATTGCTCTACAACACATAGCAACTCTAATTGAAGATGAGCTTTATCAAATGCTTTGAAGAAAGTTAACAGAAGAATTGCAGCCAACTGCCTGGCAGAGAACTGAACTCCAATAACCAAGAACCTCCACACTAGCAAACTCTGATGTTCAGCCTCATAAGCATAAAGTAGAGCAGTGATGACTTTCACACATTCAAAAGAGCTGCAGTTTACCTTAGATGGCATACATCAAATGGTTGGTTTTATTTTTAAAAGATTTAATGAGGCAAATCTAAGTTTATAGCAGAGGCCAGCTAGTGGAGAGGGGGCCAAAAGAGAACAGTATGTTTTTAAGAAATAAAACCACTTAAGTAAAACACAGGTCACAGAAAGTACAATTTAAGGAACAAAACATTTGACTGCTCCTATATAATGTCATAGGTTATTTTAGAGTACCATGCATATAAGTGGTAGCAGAATTGGACCCCTTGCCTCCATTTTTGAGTGATCCAAGGTTGTTGAATTTCTGTAGGAAAAGGGTTTACAATAAAAAGCTGTCTTGCAGGCATGTAGGTACAACGTAGACTATAATAGTTAATTTTAACTTTTCTATTTTTATACATTCCTATAAAATCTAAGAAGGAATTCTCTCCCTGCTACTGAACTCTATGAGACATGTACAAATTATGAAGAAAATAACATTTAAAAAAAATGTTTGTTTGAGGTTATCATACAGAGACCAATGGGCCTCGACCCCAATTTAGGAAAACATTTCAGTATGCTGGCTCTTATAATCCGGGACCCATGAGGCAGCAAAACCACAAATCTTTTAGATTTGCCCTATACTCCAAGAGTGGTATAAAATCTTTTCCTGAACACAGAGAAAGAAAAGCACATACAGATTTGAAACATGTCAAGGTGAAGGCTATCTGCCAGTGACACTGAGATAAATCTGGAGAAATGCCATTGATTACACTGTAAAAAAAGGTGACCCAAAAGAAGAATATCCCCAAAAAGCTGAGAAAGAAGTTAGGTTAATCATAAATTGATAGACTAATAATCTGTGTCTCTAAAGCAAATTGAATTGAGCAATAGTTAATAAATGGAATACATACTTTAGCATAGCACTATCTAAATGGCAGCCTATTGACCACATGAGGCCCCCAATGGGTTAATCTGTAGTCCCCAATGCTCCCAGTCAAGGTGCTGCCCTTTTCACTGCTCATAAATATATTTTATGAAAAAAGACTGAGGCATTAGAAAAATCAAACTTACTTTAATGATTTCTGCGCAGTGGCTGCATAAGCTGGAGCTAGTATCTATAACAAATACTGAACTGTTGATGGAATGACTATGCATCAGTAATAAAACTGACAAATATATCTATACATTCTAGGATACCGGCAACACAAAAAGCTAAACTGTGGTTCAATGTTCCAAATCATGGCAGATTTATAGCAATTTTAGAAGAATGTTTTCTATCGCAGAAAATGAAAAGGGAAAGAAGAAATCTTAAAAAAAAAAGGTTTCTGTTTCTCTTCTCTCATTCCAGTCCAATCACACACACTCAGAAAGAAAGTTTATTATGATTTTATATCTATGTTCTCTTTATTTTTTACCAGATAAACTGTTCAACTGTTTAGTAACATTATAAACAGGACTGAAGATCTGGTTTGTGCCCTGAAGCACTTACAAACTAAGGCCAGATCCTTCAACTTATTGCATGTGACTAGCTGCTGTGCCTAAGAAGTTAATGCGGGTAGACAGAGTTGTTGCAGGATCAGAGCCTAACGTTTCCGTTTTTGATCACAATCCTATTGAATTCCATGGGATTTTAAATGGATGCCCAGACCCCTACTAGACAATCATGATCAGTACCTAAACAGATGACATATGGGCATAATTAGGATGCAACAGCTGGCAGAGAATTGAGTAGCAACAAACAAAAACAGATAAAAAGAGGCAACAGCGCCTCTAGCTGCTGCTGTGTTCCTGGTGCAGTTCACCTCCCACCCCCCACCCTGCTAAAATGTGTACATTTACTTGCAAATATTTAAGTTATAAACTCACACAAAGCATCCTATAATTTATGGAATAATAAAATAGAGCAGAATGTTCATAGTGACAACAGGCCATCAATCACTATTCTTGCAAAGATCTGCTGGATTGTTCACTGGCAAATCTGTTAGTTTTAATTAGAATTAGAATTAATTAGAACTGATTATTTAATTAATAATGTTGCACATCCTTCATTTTATAGACCATATGCCCACTGCAGATTATTCACTCTGACAATCTGAATACACATTTTCCTACAATGGCTCTGATACTAAGTGGCAACCAATTCAAAGAAACAATGTTGTTTTTCTACAGAAAAGAAAGAATGTAAGTCAGTGTCAAATGAAAATGACAAATACAATAATTAATTATTTTTTTAAACTATAAAAATACACACAGGCCATTCGTATTGTACCATTATAGATATCAAGGAGGATATTTGCCTTTACATTTCCAAAATTAAAAGATGGGGAGAATGAGTGGTAGGAGAAACATGTATTTCAGATAGCCTAGGAGCATCTCCTCAAAGAAATCAGTAGAACATTTCAGAAACCTATTTCCTACTTGTAGCTGAGGGATAAAATAGATTTTAAGATCTGGTTCAATGCAGTAGTGTTGGAAAGGACGCATGCGTCATCAGGACCGCGCAGTAATATTGATTACTGCACAGTCATTTAATACTTGCTTAAGCTGTACCTGCTTCAGTAAGTACTAAATGGCTGGACAGTAACAATTGTGCAGTTCAGGGCACATGTAGATATGCCTACTGTGTCAGAATAACTCACTGTCACCTATAAATGTGAACTTTCTTTCACTTCTTGACTTTGTACTGTGAGTCCTCAAGATGCTACAACCCCACAGTGAACTAACAGACATGTAAGTTATAGTTAACACCTCCCAACACCCATATGATGATTACAGGAGCCACAGGCTATAAGGTGAGTGTGGGCAGCAAAACTCAAGAGTTAAGCAGCAGAGAAGGGAGGTTAAAAAGAAACCATTAATTTAGCTGTGAGCTAGGGAATCTGTGTGGGCTAGTCAGACTCAGAGTTCCTTCAATACACCACCATTTCTCAAATAGTTTCATACCCCAGGCTACATTTTAACAGACAGACTTTCTCTGGACACTCCTATGATCTTGTAAGTGATTTTATAATATTCCTGTGACTGCTACAGCAAGGAAAAATGATGTTAGAAAAGTATTTATGTATCTTTAACATAATATGGTGGGTGCATGGAGAGGGTACAGTGTTCACTTGTATTCTTCATTTATTTTTCTTCTTCCCTCTGTTGTTTCTCTTAGCTGGAAACAAAGAGAATTTCCATCATATGGCTTCCTGGCTTGCTACCAGTAAATATCCTACATTTCACAATTTAGGAATGTTGGCTAGGGCAAGCTCCCATCTAGCATGGTATAATTAACAAGAGTACATCTTGCTGTGTGTAACATGCTTGGATTGTTACGGCCGGTAATAACAGCCACAATATGTTACCTGACAGGTTCTCTATACTGCTAATTGGATTTAATAGCTAGTCAATTCTTCTCCACTTACTTTGTCATCAGTATTTTGTGTTGAAATGGAAAATGGTAGACTTATCTTTGATATGATATGAACATTTCTGATGATCGTGTAACTTACTGAAACCAGCATAGCATTTTTCAATATTAATTAACCAATACTGCATTTTAAGACCAGATCCTAATCCACCTCTGAGGCATCTAAGTGGCCTTACAAGGCTTTTAGGTGTCTATATCACTAAATAAATCTTAATCTATCCACTAGGACTTCTAGATGAACATCATCACTGAGGAAGATGACTGGGTCAGTAACCCAGGTGTCATTTTTGGGAGAGAGGCACAAAAATAGTTTCACTGCCATCTGTTTCATCACCACTGCCCAGAGTGTCAAGTTGTCCCTCAAGTTACACTTCCGCTATAGATTTCTTCAATGCCTCTATTTGGCATGCTGAATACTTTCAGAAATGCCAGCTTAAGATGTCTAACTCCATTTGTGATCTATTGTAATCCTGGTCTAGGAAGTGCATGCATTCTGGATAAGCCTTCAAATCCTTAGTTGAAGAACAACTAGCAACTATTTAAAATGAAGAGGCCTTTCAGCCACAGCTACAACCCAATGATGTTTGAATTCACATTTCCTTCTTCCCCAGCAAAATCCCCGTATAGCCAGGTCACGGAGTGGACATGTGCTCTCCTCCCCACCTGCTGAAGGTGGGCCACTGAATAGTCATGACTCATGGTCCAGAAGGAGAATAAACAAGACTATTTAACAAGGGAACAAACAAAACTTGGTTGGATAGTGGCTGCGTCTACAAGAGACACTGACTGTGCAGTAGCATTACATAGCACAAAGCATGACATGATGCTATTGTTCAGTAGTACTGAGCTACTTTGCAGTCATTGCCACCTAAAAGCCATTTGGTGTATGTGCAAGTACTGAATGACTGTGCAGTAACAACTGTGCAGTCAGCATCTTGTGTAGATGCAGCCAGTGAGAAGGACAGTACCTTTGATCCCAATGTACATTTATACATTCAGTGACCGAAGTAACAACAGAAAATTGTGGCAGAGTATAGATTTTAACCAGAGTCCTGGCTAGCAAGCTAACTCTTCCTCTCATAGGACTTTCACAGCCACAGCACACTGCCTATGTGAAATATTTACAGACTCAGGACTTAATGAACTTTTTCTCCCTCCATAGACATCTCCTTTGAAATCTCCTATTGACATATGCAGAATGATTCCTGGATGGAATCCATAAATGTTTTCAATTAAATTTCAAACTTGGTCAAGGAATTTGGCTCAGGTAGAGCTATCTGTAAACAATGCACACAGAATAATTTTCTAGTCAAAATAACATGATGAAAAGCATAAGCATATAATTTTCAATAAAACAAATGCCTTAAATATTTTTTCTGCAAGAAAACATAAATGTATTTTTTTAAGTGCTTTGAGGCTCTTCTGATCTTTTCTTTTTGGTCCATTGATTTTATTTTTCAAATTGCTTTAAAACTTTAGTGCTGGCCTGCAACTTTGTTGTATTCCCTAAAGCAATTGAAAGCATTAATTTAAAAGTGTATTGGGATAAATATATAATAATTAAACTTTTAGAAGGTATTTTCAGGTCATGGAGAGGTGATAACTATAAAGCTTGTGTGTTTTAGGGTTGCATTTCCAATTAACAATAACAATATATAGTGCAAACCCTGACTACTTAAAGAATCCTTTCTTCTTTCAATGGATTCATTGCAGAATGGAGAGATGGATTTATGAGGAAGAGAACCCACATCTCCTGACTTCCGGCCCTCTACATTTATCACTAAATATGTTTTCCTTCCTGATGAATTAAGCAGCTGTTCCCTTAAGCAAAGTACTAGATGTCCTGAATGTACTGAGCATGTGGGAAGGATACTGCATCATGAGACGACAGAGGAGGAGGAGGAGGCAAATAGAAAACAGCAAGCAGGCAAGCTGCTCTGAAAGTATCCCAGATAGACTGTATTGGGATAAAATCCTCACTGCTGTGAAGTGCTATATGATAATGCTAAATTTGTGCCCTTGGTTAAAAAGTCCCAGGTACAGAAGGGATCTTTTTTACAATCAAGATTCAGCCTTAAGAAATGTCCCGATTCAGCATGAAGGAAAGCAACTCATTGTAGCTTCCAAATGTTGGCTTCAGTCCTTCCAAATTGCTGAGAGGAAAAACCCAGGTATTGCCTTCAGAATGGTGAATTTTGTGACCACTGACACCCACAGGAGGAAACTCAACACTGATTTTTTTTGTTATTCAGGTAACAAATGATTGGCCTGGAAGTGCCTTGAACATCTCCACATTGTAGCTGAACAACAACAAAGTATTTTCAGAAAATTAAGTTAATATTTGTCCATTTCAGGAATTACTATTGAACAAACTTCTACAATTTTACTAAGGAAACCAAAGTTGGAAAAGATCCATCATTCAAACAGAGCTCAAAAGCACAATCAAGTTTAAAGTTTGAGTACAGGATTATGTTTAGTCCTCTATGTGATTAAAGTAATCCTGCTCTTCAGAGTTGGATTCTTGAAAAAAGCCTCTACAGATCAATGTTGTTGTGACAAGTAGAAAACCTTTCCTGAAAGTGGCAAGATGACTGTTATAGAAGGAAAGAATGTTTTTAATGCATTGGAATTCCTATATTTTCTTAATTCCATGCCCTCAAATCTACCAAAAATGTTAATCATGCCTTTATATCATTTCCCTTAATGAGGGTATCATATTTACCAGATATTGTCATTATTTTTCTTTTAGCAGTCACAAGGGACAGTCAAAGCACTGTACAAATACAGACAAAAACAAAAACAGTACAACAACAAAAACCTAGACTGTGTCATAAAGATGTCACAAGCTAAATTAAAAAAAAAAAGAAGTAGGGCAAGACCCTTTATAGTTTAGTGTCATGGCTTAAACTGCACTATATTTTAAAATCTGCAATTTAAAACACAAGCAATATAACAGCAAACATTTTCATTTTTTTGGTCATTCATGAAAAAGATTCATGGAGAATGATACTTAATGATAACAGGTTTTAATTAGAAACCTAAGGGTGAAATTACACTTTAAATTTATACCACACTAAATCTGTGGAATGTTAAGCAGTACTGAAGTTAGAATGTACTATGAGCAGGGATGTCAGTAAATCATGCCACAAGAGCCACCCAATAGTGGCTCCTTTAATGGTTTTCATTTTGCTGCTTGCATTCCTCCTTACCCCTGATTGGCAGAGGGGCCCCACAAGCCAGGCTGTTTGCCACTGATCACCAGGGAAGTGAAAACCAGAGTTTTAAATATGCCACAGTTTTCACTTCCCTGGCAATTAGTGGCAAATGGCCCGCCAGTGGGGCCCCTCCACCAATCTCGAGTAGGGGACAGCAGGCAAGCAGCAAAATGAAAAATATTAAAGGAGCTGCTGCAGGGGGAACTTCCAGTCAGATTTATGGGGACCTTTAGCTATGAACAGTTGCACATTAAGAATGAATACTGCTTCTGGTCTGCACAGTTCTGGTTTGCCACTAGAGGTGTGGTGAGTAGCGGAGTGGCTAGAAGCCATGACGTTTGGCCTTCATCCCTGCTCGGGGTGGGGAGGGTGAGGATGAGGGCTGGAAGCAGTGCATTTTAGGATTCTGGAGGACTTCAAATTGCTCATTTTATCTCCATGGAGCAGATGAAGTTACCCTAGTACAAGCTAGGTAGCAAAGCCCAGAGTTAACCCTCATCTGAGGTGGCATAACTTTCAGATACTCAGATCGCACTTAGCATCAGTTAATAAGACTAAATATGAAGATGCTGTATTTTAAGTGCTCTTAGTATGGTCTAAGTGTCATGTGTAACTTCACCCTAACACTGCTTCAGTGGTTGGGCTGGAGCAATCACTGCAGTCACTGATAAGAATGTAAAAACATCAGAATTGTCACGCTGAGCCAGACCAGTGCCTCATTTAGCCCAGTATCCCAGTTATACTACTGGCCTCCACAACATGCTGTAGAATATGTTCCAAAAGTTTATTAGATGTATATGCCACACTGCCAGACAAAGGCTTAATGCGGCTTACAGAAGAGAGAAAAACAAATTATAAATGTGATTATGGTAGGCAGTCCATATGACTCAATGGGAATCGGGACACCTATTGTTAATAGTCAGCCGCCTGCCTCAGGCTCACAGTGTTGGGATATTCCTGGATCTTCTGCTGCACCTGGGTCTCCAGGTGGCAGTGGTAGCTAGGACCAACTTGCACTAGTGTCATCTGGAGAGAAGGCTACAACAACTGGTTTCACATTCAGATCTGGCCACCATCATCCATGTCTTCATTACCTTAAGAAGAGAGACTAACAAAATTGGGTGACCAGAATTGGCACAGTATTCAAAATGTGGATGAACCATGGCTTTGTGTTTTCCCTTTTCTTTCAATTCCTTTGCTAACGATTTCTAACATTCTCTTTCCCTTTTTAACCACTGCTTATACTTTGAGTCAAAGATTTTAGAGAATTATTCATAATGACTTCAAGATCTCTTGTTAAGTGATAATGACTAATACAGAGCCCATTATTGTGCATGTATAGTTGGGTTATTTTTTACCCATGTATGCTATTTCACTGTTATCACTGTTGAATTTAATCTGCCAATTTATTGCCCACTCACTCTGTTCTATGAGATCTGTAAATCCTCACCATCAGCTTTGGATTTGACTATCTGGAATCATTTTGTATCATTTGTAAACTTTGACATATCACTATTTACATAGGGGCAGTGCTTGCACATTACATTGTTTCACAGATAAGGGGCATATATAGAAGTTATGCTTTTTTGCATGGTCAGCCCCCTGAAAGTGCTCTGCAGCCATACCATGACACATGTGAATGGCTGCAGTGCTTTTAAAGTGGCTGATCACACATAAAATTAACCCTCCTCAAATGAGGTACCAGATGAAGGTGCTCCACTTTAGAGCACCTTAGGGAAGTTTCTGTATCCTAGGGCTAATTTGTTTCACAATCAGGGCTAGGCTGATGCAGCCAAGCCCTGCCCCCAGGGCTGTCAGCAAGAAGGGAGGAAGGAAGAAGGAAGGGAAATGAGGTGCCACCTGGGGCTTGCCTAGCCTGGGCTGGAGGGGTTCAGGTGGATTGGAGCCCCCTGATTTGAAGCCCCCTGTCCCCTCTGCTCCAGCTCAGGCCACACTCAGCTCAGGCAAACCCAGCTGGCAGCTCGCTTCTTCTTCCCTTTCCCCCTCCCCTCCTGCTGACAGACCCAGAGCTGGTGGGGGAGGCCAGGCTTGGGGAGAGGAATGACTCTTTGCCTGCAGGCAGGCTCCTCAGGATCCTGATGGCAGACTCAATCTCCCCTCCTCCTCCCATCACCCAACAGGTGAACATCTGTTGGGTCAGGGTGGGGTGCTCTAACTCATGGCAATTTATGTAAAGCGCCATGAGTTAGAGCAGGGTCCTGCACATCTGTCAATGCCCAAAGAGGCAAAGGATCATTTTGTCCACCTCCTACATCCAGTTGCTCCAAGCTAACTACAGTCTAGTTCAATTTTGAATTCAGTTGTACTTTTATAAACCCAGAGCTACTCCAGTAATTTCTTTGGAGTTACTGCGTGGTGGAAACAAAAGTAAATGTTATTCTATTGTTTGGAATTTTTATCTTCTACTACAACATGCAGACATTTCAACTGGGCTGTGTGAATGTTTCTGGCATCCTATTAACAATTAAAGGAGTTTAATATGATGACCCAATTTGTCTTTGCTGGTTATATCACTTTAAGAGAACAGAGGAAAAATCTCACTTTCTAATGCTACTGTGTCAATTCGTTATATAGCAAGCACCACTAGATGACCATAAATCACTTTACATTGTCACAGTTACTTCTGCAAACAGAAAGTCTATACATTTCATTTTATTCAGAATAAAAGCTTGTATTCTAAAAAATACAACATATCAGTCAGAAAACCCCTTGAATGTATTTCCATAGGGTGAATGTACATTAAAACAAAGGATATCCATCCCTACGTACTTAGCAGTTTTACTTTTCATATTCTTTTTTCATCCCATTTTTTCTCAATAATGAAATAAGAGCCAAGAGTCCATCTTACAAATTTGCACATAGCCTTTTAATTTTGTTAAAGCTTTTTCCTTTATAAGCAGCATCTTAAGTATATGCACAATAACTCTGTACATAATGTAGTATATGAATAGTTTTATAGAACGTAATATATGTATCATATATTATATTAACTATACATACTACATTATATATACATAATGCATCACTTGTTTACCATAGCCACTGGGATCACAGCAATAGGATAAATAAGCAGCTCTACTAAAAAAGGCATCACAGAAAACACAACAGGGCAAGAAAAATCCAGGACTGTTTAGACCAGTGCCATAGTCCAGTCTAAAAATAACTACAGAAGGCAAGCTTGTAAGCTAGTCTGAAGAGAAAGAACAAAAGGCTATTGCAATATACTTCTCAGTAGCAATGCAATGCATGCATATTTTCTTTAAATTGCCCCTTTGTTCATTTTATTGTATGCTGAGAACTTGACATTAAGGCTGTTAAGTTTAAGAAAAGCCAGCTTTGAGGGAGGAATCAAATTGTTATTTTTGAACATTGCCTAATTTGACAGTCCTGGCACTGGCTTTCTGCCTTCTAGATTTTTTCCCTGGCTGTGCTGGAGCTTGTTGTACATCACTGTTTAGGTCTTGGATGAAAGGTGATATCATTTCCTTGTTCAATTGCACTTAGAGATGATCTTGAACTCCAAGGTTTTAGAAATTTTCAGATACATAACTTCAGATAGGGGCAATTTTTAAAGGAACAAAAAGTTTTCTGTTACTAAATCAATCCCCAAAAGGGGTCCTTTACAGTGAAGAAACCAACGCATCGTGTTTTTCACAGAGTAGTGTAAATTCAATCAGTGCATAGGACCACAGAATCAATGCACACTAGTCTGTGAAAAACACTGTGCTTTGCTTTCCGTTGTGAGGGACCTCTTTGTGCTGATGCTTGTGTACATGTGAGCCCTGGACAAGGAGGTGGAATAGGATCATGCTACTCTGGAGAGAATACCCCCAAAAAACTGTTGAATATTGTGCCAATGTGTTCCTTTGTTGTCTTTGTTATATCTTCAGGGGAACCCTTTAATGTCACCAGTATTACAAGCCGCATAGTACTTGGAATGGACAGTGCACCAAGCAAAACCACAGCAAGTGCATGGTGTGTTCTACAAGAATACAATCATGTTAGTGGTGGTGTCATAGTTGAAAGCTATGAAATACGCATAGTACTCAATGTAGACACATGTTTACGCTCCCACTTTCATAACCACTAAACATAATCAACTGAAATCAGCACTCACATAGTCACATCCCATTGCTGTCTAAGAATAAAATATTGTCCTGCATGTCATGTTGAGACTACTAGTAAGTTGCAACGTCTGTACATGTAACTTTGAGGACACTTTGATATAATAATAAGAGGGTGCCAGCACCACAGGACTAGTAATGCCTTCAGAGGACAATACAGGTTGTGTCTACAGATGACAATATGTTGCTATAGCAACTTGCTACCATGACGTAGCATCCACGGGCATCTACACCTGACCAGCAGCTACTTCGCTGTAGTGACGTGCTCCAGCAGTATAGCGTGACACATTATGGCAAAGTAGCTGCTAAAAATAACTTTGTGCCACGTGTTCAGCACAGTACGGGCTGTTACTGCACCATGATTTAGTACTACCAACAGGCAGTACTAAAGCACAGGGCAGTGACAACATCACCATAGCAACATGTGTAGATGCACCCACAATTCTGTCAAGCCTAATGACAAAATATTCTCCCCATCTCAGAAAATATCTTATTCCTAGTGACAATGAGCTTGATTCATTGTAAATGATCCATTGCAATGATTGTACAATGGACATATACTTTCACGGACTATAATGGAGTTAGTCCAGATTTATTTGGTATGATATCATGCTTGTCAATTATGTTAAGAACCCCTTAAACCACTTTACATTTATGCCACTTGAAGTCCCCTTTAACATACAAAGCATCAATAAAAGAACTTCAGTGTAAATAAAAATCCATCACAAACACTGTGTCAAAAGGGTCCATTGTGATTACCAGCTTCTCTTGTGGTATAACACACAACAAAATTTTACTTAGTGAATCCTTCATCAAGGCCCCTAACTTCATGGCTGAAGTAAAGCAGTCTTGATTTAAAGCTTTCATGATTCATTTCATAAAGTAAAGAACCTTCTAAAGCATGCAGTATTATTGTACATCCAAGAAGCCTCAGCTGGATCAAAACCCATTTATACAGAGTTGAGGTTTAATGTGGAGTTGACATAATCAAGGCTTATGGGTGCTACTGAAATACCACACTCCATGGCAAATTGTTCCAGTGGCTAATTATCCTTACTTTAAAAAAAAGATTGTGGATCATATCCAACTTATCTTCACTTCTGCCAAATACTTGTGAAGCTCTAAATCTCTTCCCAGTATAAACTAAGGTAGTACTTCTCATCACCACTGACCTTTTTGTTTTGAGTATATACAGCTCAGTTTCTCTGATGAAACAAACAAGATAATATACAGTCAAAATGTTCAGATGGAAATACACATGTAAAGCAAAGTTTATATATTAATATTGAAAATAATAAAAAATATAGTTGGCAAAATCTGTTCTGTGTTCTAATGTTGTTGACAGGGAAAATAATTAATTATATTTTACTTTTAAGCAAAAGTTATTACACTTCTCAGGTAAATGGACAAGTCACATTTTCACTGGTTGAGTCATACAGTAAGAACTACTTCACTCTAATATCAAAATAATTTTAGAACATGAAAAATGAAACATTTTCTTCCATAATGTACTTCTGAGTTTTATGTCCAAAATCCACCCTGCACTAATTAGTTTTTGCATTTATAATCTTTTTTGCAAGGTGTGTTAATTCTTTTCATCATATTATTATTCTACATAATGCTTTCCAGTGAGCCATATGTTATTTTACTATATAAAGCTGCTTTATTTTTCTTTGCCTTTTTATTAAATTTTGTCATGGCATTTAGTCATGTGCTATATATGAAGCAACTTCTAATATTTTCATGTAAGCGTCAGTCAGATTGTATTTTGCCAGGAATCATTTAAAAACACTGATTCAAATATTGATGACACAGAGCATGGTTAAAAAAAATCAGACAATTTTAAAGGAAGTTTTTCCCATCTCCTGGGTGCTCTGCAAAGAAAAATATTTAAAAGTACATAAATATCAAATATTAGTCATTTCACTGTGTCAGTATGGGGAACACCTGGAAAAATGGATATGAAGCAAACATTAAAGTTTCTGTACTAGAATGTAAAAACTTCCATCATCCAGAATTTTAAGCTGCATATGCACACAATAACACACCCACATTTGTACTACTAATGTATGCATGCAAACACAATCATAATAATTGTATTTGCAACTCACAGTTAGGTCACTGGCAGACAGAATTTCCATTTCTGCATCCTCAAGTGCAGTAACTGCTGGAATAAATTCCAATACATGTGAATTTTTATACAAGTGCATAGGTCTTTCTGACTGTTGATCTGTAAAAATCAGTCTCTTTAAAAAGACTAGGATATAAAATGATAGATACAAATATACTTCAATTGGGGTAAATCCTGGGAAACTGCATGGAACCCAGTGTAGCAATGCTGTGAATCTGACCCACAGAGTCTGTCAGCGCTAGATGACTTGTGTAAATCCACCCAAAACTGGAAATCATCAACAACTTCCTCTGAAATAGCATGCACAAAAATAGTTTGACAGCCAAATCCAAATCCTGGAAGGGCAGAGCCAATGTCATACAAAATACTTTATCAAATCTCAGCAAAGAATATGAAGGATGAACAGATAATGAAGACTTCTTGTCCCAGAGGTACTTCCTGCAGGTCGAAGAGCAAATTCTGATGCCACTGACATTATTCTACTTGGATTCCACCTGTAGTCACCTGAGTCATTCTCACAGGGAATACATAATAAAAAGTCTGGTAATTTATTAACTGGTCAGTTAGAAGTTTGGAGTGAATGATAAAGACAGACTTTTAGAGGTTCTCTTTCTTTTCTAACATCTATTCCAGTTAAAATATAAAATAGTGTCAGAATTAAAATATATCTCCTGTACATAAAACTCTTGGTGATAATAGAACAAATGTTACCTTCATGCCTATGTCCTACTGTGGGTATTTCCCATGCTTCAGGGCTTTGTTAGTGCCCCCCTTCCCTCCCCACACTTTCTGCTACATGTGTCAGGGTGTTTTTTATCCCACCTCAGAAGAATTGGGTGTTAGTTATAGCCAAAGCTGGGGACTTTGACTGGGGTGTGACAATGCTCCTGCTCAGACCAGAGCCAGAGGGAGGTTCCTGGCTAGAAGATTTTGTCCTTTTACTTAGAGTCAGATTGGTTGCAGTCTTGGGGTCAGGAAGGAATTTTACTCCATGGTCAGACTGGTACAGACTGTGGTGGGCTGTGCCTTCCTCTGTAGCAGGGGACATGGCCCTCTGCCCAGGATCTCTCGAGCATATACTGACAACATTTCCTAGAAGCAGGACATTGGCTGCTGCCATTCCTCTGTTTTACCAGTGGTAAGTTAGGGTGTTAGGTCTGTGTCATGTCAGGGTTCACAGTACCCTTACGCAGAGTTTAGATTATGGTTTGTACAGAAGGACTTGGATAGAGATGATCCTGCCTCAGGCAGGGGGTTGGACTACATGAGCTCTGGTTGTCCTTTCCAGCCCTGTTTCTCTATGATTTTATGATCAAAGCCTTTAAGTCTCAGAGAAGTACATTCTGAAAAGATGAGACTTTCCTTTGATATATTAGTTGTGTCTGGATTTTTTTACATGTATATGTGCATGTGCAAGAAGAAAGCATGCTGGGTATAAGAACTGTTCCCATGCCTTCCATCCTACTTCCCACACAAAAGCCAGACACAATAATAAAACCTCACTTTTCAGATCCCAGTAACTACACCCTCAAAGGCAAACATGACTGATGGGATAGAATGGGGAGAAGGACATCGCTCCACTCTTCTCTAGCATCCATGGATCCTAGCCATGAAGAACAAGATGTCCCCCCAGTAAATGGTGAAGGAGGTACAGCAGTGAATCCAGAGGAGTTACGCTAGTGCACTTGCATCCCACTTTGACTTCTCCACCCAAAGTCTAAAGCTAACTGCCTGACAGTGGAAGCAGCATTTCTAGTCAAGCAATGCTAAAGGGGTCAATTGACTTCATGGTCATTGTTGTTTACCTGATCCCTTCTAAACTCTTAATTCCAGAGGTATTAATGATCCTCTCTTCTTTTTTAATTATCTTGATGTTCCACCAATCAAGCTATCCTTTGTTCTGCAATTCTGCAGTCTAACTGCCTTGATAAAAAAGCTCCAATCCCTTAGCCCTAAAGATCGTTTTTAACTCATTCTAATGAAGTTGTATTTGTTTTTACTTCAACCTGAAACTAAATAATACAGCCATAGGGCCCCATCATATTAGTAAAACTTTTAGTGTTTTTAACTGGAAAAAATATGCATTGTGTTATATGTGGTGATGTGCTTAATCTTCTGCACTCCCCTTTTCAAAATTTTAGATCTGCCCAAGAGGAGGTATGCTTTGCTAATGTGAAGGGGACCTCCAGGAATTGTTGTTTCTACATGGACCCAAATGCATGCCTACACTCTTATAGAAACAACCTGGGCCTAAATGTTGGGAGCTGACATGGCAGCTTAATACTCTGACTTTTGTAGTTCAAGTGCTCTAGAATATAGGATTCAAAAGGACTGCATAAAATGCACAGGCTACCCAGTGGCAGCTTTAAAATGCAATCAGTAATCTTTTATAACAGGTTCGAAATCATCTTGACAACATGTGTAACGTCTTAAGAAGAGATGTAATGTGCAACTGATTCATCAAGTCTGTGAGAATACTGGTAGTTGCATTTTTTATAAGACCAAGTCAAAATAACCAGAAGCTAAGAACTTATTAAACAAGACATTACATTAGTCCTTTCTAATGATAAAAGCAGTGCCTAAAATAGACAGTTCAGCATCAGAAAGCATGGGTCTCAGTTTGGGTTATCTTTGGCAGATGATGAAAGTCTTATTTGCAGCTTGATTTTCTACTCTGGAAAGGCTGGCACAAATTGGTATGGTCCCAATGATTTAAATGGAGCTGCATTAATTTACATGAGCTTGGGGAGCTGGCCTTTACACTTTAAATATTTAGAAATACTCTGCTTTATTTAGCTATAGTTTGCTTGACAAAATTTAATTCTATGCTCTAGCCGTGGCCATAAAATTTATCTACCAAGCAATAAAATCCAATGATATTTCAGTCTTTTCAGAATTGATTTTTAAATATATAAGGAGAATATTTCATTTGTGCAAGAACATACATTAGTAACAGTGAGCGTAGGACCAGAAAATAAAACTCAACAGCACTACACTGATTGTAATATTTTCAAGCTGTGAAATCTCAAGTGGTAACCTACAGCAAAGAGTGACGAATTTATTATTAGGGAACGCCATAAAATGTATATAAATATGAGAGCAGTGTTTTCTCACTTGTTCTAACAAACTGGCATAGACTGGCTGTGAATGAAACTTAGTATGTCTTACAACAGAAAAGCCAACCAACTTCTAGACAGTTTTACAGTTCCTCATTATATATTGCACCAGAACTGCAGACAGCCCAGGAACAATAGTTGTATTGAACTTGGCAGCCACTAATAAATAATTTGCAGCCTTCAGTGGGGTAGTCTCTCAATTATAGTGTGATTTAATGTCAGGATTAAATTTCTTTCAAAACCAAAAATATTTATAGTTGGCTGGCCACAAACATTGACAACAATTAACCAGTTAAGAGGGGAATAAATGACTGCTGTTCTCTGGAAAGAGTACAGGCTCTGGTTTTTTTTAAAGGCTCACAGCAGCTCATTTCAAAGCATCTGGAGTAGCTGCTGATGCTGGTATTTCTGAAGCCTGAATAAACTTGATACAAGTGGAAAAATTCTTTTTTATGTTATACACATGTAGTGCAGAGCAGAATCTCTCCCAACAGGCTCATAACATGCTTGCACAATGCAGAGGACTAAAGAACCAGGCATAAAGTAACTGGGCTAGGTTCTGTTCTCTATTAACCTCATGACAACTCAATTGTATTTCAGGGACAGAATTAAGGTCAGCCTACTATCCATAACAGCAGTGGACTCAAACACATGGAAATGCTGAGAACCTCAATGCTAGTATATTCAGGAAAATGGAAGAGAATGAAGTTAAAAAAAATTGTTTGAATCAGCTAAATAAATATTCATGAAATGTTTTGTGGTGTTTGCCCAGCTCCAGCTCTCACTGAACGTATCAACATGTGTGCTTTACTGAGTTGACTAATTTGCTCCATAGTAAAAGCATCACCATTTACATGTGTGCCATCATTAGGGTGCAGTACATTAATTAACTCTGCCATAAAATAGTACTGTCGGCAGTTACTTGTTCCACCAAAAAATGTGTGGATGATGACAGGGGCTGGCTGTGGCACAAGGGTGTTAAAATGCTGCAACCAGGTCCTCTGCCACCCACAGCCAGCATCCAGAGCCCAGGACTGACACCCCAAAACTGCTGCCAGCTTAGGACTGTTCTGCCCCAGTTAAAACTGTTCTGTTGCAAGCACACATGCAGGTGCTGTGCCCAGGAGCAGCTAACCTGCCACAACCTGCACTGCAGTTTATTGCTTCACTTTAATTCTATGTGTAGATGCACTCACTGATGGTACTATGCCTCCAGAATAGAATGAGGGACTTGTACAATGGAAAGGTAATAACTAAAAAAAACCCAATTATTTTAATCCAATAATATTACAGAACCAGATTTCTCTTAGAATATGCAGAAATCAGCATCAGTTTCCCAAAGAGCACTGAACACATGTGGAAAAGAGATGTAGTTTTCTGCAACCAGGAGAGAAAGCTGGAGAGGAAAGACAGAACAATAAATTGTGAAAGGCACTTTTAAGTCACAGTAGTGCATCTACATGTTCATTAATGCACTTTAGATACTGCACATTTAGTTTAATTTGCTTAATAGTTTAGTTTGCTTAATAGTTTAATTTAGTTTGCTAAATAAAGTATTAAGTAAATGTGCAGTAACTACAAGGTTATTTTGTGATGCTTTCTGCACATTAGCCTAATAACACTTCTCAGCAGGCCATTAGCACAGTTTTTAACCACTATGCTACTGCACAGTGTTATTAAGCTAATGCACATTAAGCATCTCATGTAGACACGCCCAGTAACAAACAATTTCAAAGGGAGCCAGGAAAATGAACTGCAGAACCAAACCAGGACATCATAACCACCCAGCTATCTGACTTCTTCAGCTGTCCAGAATGCTTCCTCTGTACTATTTAGGGTCTTCCTTAATTTTTTCTTTATTAATCCTTTCCAAATTTCTCACCATTCACTCTTGTTCCCTCTTCCAAGCTGCACATTATCCTCAGGAGGCTATCCTCAGCTCCTCTCTCTCCTCATCTTACATACTTTCAATAACTGAAACTTTTGCTCATAACTACTAAATGTGAAGAGGGGTCTGAACAAAAACAATAGTAAAAGAAGATTCCTTCACTTGAGAGCTGCAGTGTATTCATGTATTGTACAACCTCAGTGTTTTTTCCAGGCAAGAATTTCATGGGGCTTTAGGTATTTCACATTTTCTGTTTCCTTTAAATTCAACAGGAGCTGAGGATTTGTAGGATTGGGTTTAATTTTTAACTGAAGTCAGTAGGAGAAATTCTTCTTCCTTTTGCTAGCACACACTTTTTATTTAAAGTATGAAAACACAAAAGTACAGCTTTTACTTGATGGCTGACACGATTTAGACAGGAACAATTCAGCCTTGAGCAGGCGTTAGGACCAAATGACTTCCTGAGGTATTGTCCAGCCCTATTTTTCTTTAATTGTATCATTTCACAAGTCTACATTGACATGTTGCAATCTAAAAATGGGAGCCCTGAACACTTCCTATGAATTGGAGAGACATTGTAAAATCAGAAGACACGTTACAAAATGTCATTGCCTGAGATCACTAAACTCATGCCCTTTATCTCAGGCACAATCTAATACAGCATAGGAAAAACATACATATTCTAAGCATTTACCATCCATTTCAAATAACCCAAATGTGGTATATATCCTGGCAATCCCTTGCAGTTGAGGATGATTGTCTTCCATGATTGTTTTATGTGTGGGTCTGAAGACTGCTAGTAAGGCCAATCTGGGATTGACAGACACTGTTGCAATTGAGGCACATGCTTCCATGCAGGGTGAGTGGCTATAGATTCTTGTTTCAGTCTTCAACATGCTGTTTCTGCCACTCACACTTTTCCATCTCCTATTGCCACCATAAGGTTTCAAGTAGAGATCCTTGCAGCAGACTCTTCCTCCATTTGGGGCAGTCCTGGGTGATAGTCTCCCATGAGCTGATGTTGATGTTACATTTTTTCAAGTCAGCCTCAAAGTGCTTTCTCTGCCTTCCTTTAGAGTGTATGCCTTGACTAAGCTGAGAGAATAAAACTTGTTTTGGGAGTCTGGAGCTGGACATCTGGATGACATAGCCAGTCCAGCTAAGTTGATGTTGGATGATCATCGTCTCGATGCTCGTGGTGGTTGCTTGCAAAAGGATGCTAATGTTCATGCATCTGTCCTCCCACAGGATTCAAAGGTAGCATTGATGGTACTTCTCACATCTCAGCTCCATACAGTAAGGGATCATGACAACTTGATAAACCATGAGCTTGATTTTGGATCTGATTTGGCGATCTTTGAACATCCATTTCCTCAGATGTCTGAAGGCTGCACATGCACTGTTAAGGTGAGGTTCGATTTCTTCATTGATGTCACCCTTCTGCAAGAGATGGCTTGCAAGGTGTGGGAAATACACAACGTTCTCTAGAGTTTCACTGTGAAACTGAATTACCACAACTGGTGACTGCTCATTAACAGCTTGTTAATGAAGGACCTTAGTCTTAATATTAAGCATCAGTCCCATTTTCTTGTAGACCTCAGTAAAGAAATCATTGATTACCTGAAGGTCTGCTTCCAGCAATCATCAGCATACTGGAGCTCAATGCTTGAGGTGGTATAGATAACATACCCAAATGGTAGTATGGGTTATAATGAAAGTAGCCAAAGCTCATAACTGCCAGATTTCCTCAAAGCCATATTTAACCTGATTACTCAAGACAGTTACGGAAGTAACACCCTTGCTGATTAGCAGATATTCAGATTTAAAAAATCTAATGAAGATGAACTATTTCAGCAATTGGTGACAATACTGTAGGAAACAGGCATAGTGTTCTACTTTAGTCTTTTTCATATCTTTTGGGAGAAAAAAACAAATTGCCAACCAGCACAAGAAAAAGAGAGAAAAAAGAAAGAGTTTGACTGCTATAAAGTTCCTTCAAATTGTCTAGATCTGCATTATTGGGTCTAGGGATTCAGCTCCTACCCTGGAAACTTGCTGATGGGTTTAAAATTATGCTTGAAATAGTAGGTGAAGGCAAAAAAGTAATATAATTCTGAATTCCAAATTCTCCAATATTATTTCTTACTCGTTCACATTAAACATAGAATCTATAATACCTAAACCCATTAGCAATATATGTCATATTTAAGAAGGTTTTTTGCTTCCTTCTAATTTCCTGATTATGCTTACCCCAAAGTGATCAATAATGAAAGTCAGGTGCTCTCCTTTTCCTCCTATAATAAGCTCCTGAAGTACCATCTCTTCTATTAAGTGGCTCAGTTGTAAGGACAAATCAATACCCAGCTTGCTCTAATATTGTTCTCTGCTGTCCTTATATGTTGCCCTCTACAGATTTTTAAGGGTCTCAAGCATTTTAGAGCAGAGATTAGACTCCTGCCTGGCATATATATGCATTATAGTGAGAGATGTGTACTTCCTGCATTGTAGTATAATAGTTAATGTTAAGTCTGTCATACTTGCATTTAAAAACTGCAAAATTTCTGATCCTTGAATTTCTTGATTCTGGGATCTCTCCAGAACAAATTTTCACCACCCTGATCTGTGGACTGTAATTTGCCTTATGAACTCAAAGGTCTAAATTCTCCATTACACAAGATGAAGTCAATGAAGTTGGTCTGGATTTATATCAGTTTATCTGAGAGCAGACACTAGCCCAGCAAGTCATATGTCAGGGGTCTGCTTTTCTAGGAAAAATGTGATTTTTTTGTAGCAGAAGCATGGTAGTCTTCACTAGCTAGTCTATATTTAGACATCTCTTCCCCTTTGGGAGCCGGAAAGTGTAGGTAGTGTACCTCGGGAGATCTACCTATTAACTAAGAAACACATTCTGATTATACTTCCAGTTATTTAAAAAAAGATTATGTGGTGGGTCAGATTAGGGGATGGCAGACAAAGTACAGGCTTTCTGTGAGCCCTGACATTTTGCAAAAGGTATCCACTCCTATAAAAATCTATTGAATTAATAGAGATCAAAAGCTCATTTTTTCCACAATTACTACTAGTCATGCTTGTCAAGAATACTTTTTCAGATGTCATAGAACTAAGCACCTGTTTCAAATAGCAAGCCTTCTCAGGATTCACCCTCATTTTCTAAAAGACAAAATTGCTACTGTACAAAAATGATCAAATGTAAGCGGTGAAGTATTATAGCCATTAGATTACACAATAGTCTTCACAGAAAATAAAGGAAAAAAGCTGTATGTCAAAGAAACTGAAAGATGACTAGACCCCATCTGACTTACTGTGACAATTTTACTGTAAACAATAAACTCTTCTTCATTACCAAAAATACTGGAGTCTGTACCAATTAAATGATGGCTATTACGTATAGCGAATTACTGGACTGACTCATTAGTTCAGAAATAAAAATGGGTTCAATGGTTCCAGCATGATTATCTCTGTCCAGTTTGAAAAAAGAGGTATATAGATTTCCTAGAGCTAGCCCAAAATCCTTTTTAAAATGTAAATGCTTAGTTTACAACCTTTTATCAAATGTGGACAGCTAAACAGGTACATTTACTCGTTCGTATTACAATGTCCACATGCAAGTGCTATGTTGCTACCAGGATAATCACCATTCCCAGTTGAAACCATACGCATACAAACATTCATACTAATTTCTACAGACCAAAAATAGCAGCTAAAGAAGAAAAATAATTTAACTCCAACTCTGTAGAATTCACTCCTGGAAGAGTTCTCCTGGGAGAACAAATACATGTACACTTCTGCCAAGGACCAGGAGGAGTGAAGCCACAGGAAAAGGTTCCCAGCCCTTCCCAAGACCATAGTAACCCAGTTCTGCAAAAGGCACAAGACAGCTGTTACTACCCGTCCCAGAGACTGGGAGAAGGAGAGGAGCAGCCACTAGCTGCTGTCTGCCAAATCCTCACACAGTAGGGACTCTGGTATGACAAATAGCAGTTGCCCCACTACTCCTGTCCCCCCCAGAAATAGGAGGACTGAAGCAGCCTCTACTCCCCATTTACTCTCTACTCCGGCTTTCCCAGACTGTGATAATGCTGGTTTTGGGAAGACACAAAGGGAAGATAGGGCAGGTCATTTCTAGCACTGGAAATTCTGAAATTGTAGAAATGAATGTTGGTGCATGGCCTAAGTCTCATTCTCAAATCTTTGTCATGGTAGATTTCTGGCTCTCTTCATTCAAATGATTAAGCATAACAAGTCTTCCAGCTAAAATTAAAAAAATGGCTCAACAGCACAGATAGTGAGCACAAAGATGTACCTTTGCCAGCACTATACTTTTTACTACCAAAAATACGCTTACAGAATGACTTTTACCCAGAAGTCTCCCAAGGCATGTTACAAATTACAAAAGGAAGCACACTGCCATAAGAATGCAGCCTGCTTGGGTGACCCATATCAACCATTTGATAGACTACTGCTATGCTACATAGGACACAAAGGGAACATATTAAGACATAATCTGGTTTATAACCAGGTTAGAAGTGATTGGGATGATTGTGTTAACTGCTCTGTTCTTGTAAAAATACTATAAGATCACTAATGACTGCAAGTAGTCATGAGTTCAGTTATACCTCTCACCTAAGAATACTAAGGAATGCATTATCACACAGTTTCATAGGAAGAAAAAAATAGAGAGTAACCACAGTCTTGGTTTAAAATGTGTTAGAACACAACAGAATAGCATCTGGGCCCTGATTCATCAAGATAATTAAGAGTCTAATTTTAAGCACTGCACCAGTCCCTTGAAGATACTGCAAAGGTTTATAATACAGAACAGTATTTAAAAAAAGAGCCTGGCCACTTGGTATCTGGGGACAATATCCCTTGTGCCAGCTGGACTGCTGAAGCAGCCTGTCACGGCGCACCTCGCTGCACCACTCCTTGTGAGAGGAAAACTGCTAGGGAAAAGCCTCAGCAGAGATAATGAGCACAGCTGAGGGTTGCTGGAGCAACTAATAGGAGTCAGCTGACCGAAGGGGCAGGGCTTGGCTCCTATAAAGTCCAGAGCCAGAGTCAGGCTGGCAGTTCCCTGCCAGCAGCCGGAGGGGCAGGGGCAGGGGCAGGGGCAGGGGCAGGGGCAGGGGCAGGGGCAGGGGCAGGGGCAGGGGCAAGGGCAGGGGCAGGGGCAAGGGCAGGGGCAGGGGCAGGAGCAGGGGCAGGGGCAAGGGCAAGGGCAAGGGCAAGGGCAAGGGCTTCCAGAGACAGAATGTGAGAGCAGCTCACGACAGCTCCAGAGGCGGGAGCAACAATGCTAAGTCGGAGCCAGGAGGCTTATGCTATTATGGCCAGGTGCCTGATGTTTGGTTATAGCCAGGAGGCTAGTGTTATGTTTTGTTAGTACTGGATTACACCAGTGGTTTGGGCGAGGCTGTAAGGGAAGGAGGAGGCCTCTTATGGGACCCCAGTAGTGTGGGGATCCCGGTGCCCGTGGGGGCACAGTATTCTTAGAGGCACCAGAGAGAACGCGATATCCTCGGGGAAACCCACAGTAGCGTGGGGTTCCTGGCATCAGTGGTGTGCAGTAACTTCAGCAGGGACCCCAGCAGTGTGAGGATCCTGGCTTCTGGGAGGGCACAATTCAGTGCCAGTTTGGGTGCAGCAAGCACCAGAGAGGGCGCAGCAACACGGGGTGTGGAGACCCCAAGCCCCTGAGGGGCAGTATTGTTGAGAGGCCCAAGAAGGGGCCACATTGAGAAGCCCATGAGGGACAATATGTGAGGAGCCCTAGATAAGGGGCAGTATTTTAAGGAGCCCATGACAGGCAGCATTATTGAGAAGCCCTGTGGGGCACAGAGAGCCCTAGAGAGGAGAGCACCATTCGAGAAGCCCTAGAAGGGGGCAGTAGTATTGAGAAGCCCTAGAAGGGCAAGTCAAGGAGCGAGCACAGCATTAGGCTAGCATGGCAACAGACCCCAGCCAGAGGCAGGGTGCCGCAGTGGGCCCAGAGACTGGGGTTAGCAGCACAGCACCTCCTAAAGAAAAGACAAGTGCTGTGGTGGTCCCCTGGTTGAAAAGGGGATAGCACAGTACACCCAGCCTAAGAAGAGGGTAGTCGTGCAGTGGGCCGAGAAGACTGGTGGTTCGCTGGGTGGCCCCAAAGAGGGGGTGGTGATGAGACGGCCCACGAGGGGCAACATTGATGAGACGGCCCTAGAGGAGAGGGGATGCTGACGGGAGGCCCAGAACAGGCGAGAATATAGAGACGGCCCAGGGGTGCCTTAGAGGGCACCCATTGTACGGGGAACCACTCCGGCAGGTCCAAAAGATCGCAGGGATGAAGGTCCCGATACACCGCGCCCAAGGCGGTAGAAGGCAGCCTCCCATCTTATACTTATTAAGAACAAAGACGTGGCAGGAGAGAATTGAGGGTGCCTTGGGCCGGACTTGGCATGGGTAGAGGGCCTTCAGGAGATCATGGCCCTCCTGAAGGACGCTGCTGCAACACAGCCCTAATCTGGAGTGGCCCCTGCACCCTCTACCAACTGCAGCAGTCTGGCAGTGGGGGCTGCTGCCTGGCTGTAACTTGCTGCCACCTGTGACAGTATATAGGTCCAAGGCTGCATGCCTGCCAGGCCCAGATGATGACTACACAGCTGCAGCAGAGGCATCTACTCCTCTGAGCCAGCTACCAGTGGATTGTGGCTGTATTGTTGGCCTCTATGTGGCACTACTTCCAAGTGTGCCACCGCCCTGCCATTTGGGCAGCTATCACCCAGAAGATGTTCTCAGTGTGGTGGCCTGCTTTGAACTGTCAAAGCATGTTCTCCTGGCTGCAACTGGCCAGGAGGTTGGCCACCTCCAACTGCGTCCTGGGTGCCAGCCCTGAGCAGGCTCATCTACCTGGGTCCTGCAACCTGCATCACTAACTGGAATTCTGGTGGTCCTTATTTAAAAACTGCAAAATCTCTGATAAAAATCCCAAATTCACTCCTTAAATTACAGGCAGTCCTTGACTTACAACATTTCAAGTTACAACGTTTTGTACTTACAATGTTTATAAATTGACACTGTGTTTCAACTTTATGATGTCAGTTTTGACTTTACAACCCTTGATCCGATGCAACATTATACCAGCGAACAAGTTCACTGCATCGCTCATCTCCCTGGAGAATATCTGTCCAAATTCCCTTGGACACTTTCTTTAAGAAAGCAGACAAGACTCCAGAAAAACCTGCAACCAAGACTTCTGAGAAGACTCCAGCCACAAACCCTTCAAAAAGTCCAGCCAAGAACCTTGCAAAAAGTCCAGCAAAGTCACCTCAAAGAAGTCCTTCCAAATAAATATGATTGCTATGTACAATAGAAATACATTAATGTAGCTGTATTACTCATCTATAATTGATCATGTACAGCATTCTGGGGTATTTTTGGTGATCATAGGTGAACGGGCGTTGGTTCAGGAACCAATCCCCCATTTATAACATTGTTTCTCATGACAAAATTAGTTCCAAGTTACAACATTTCAACTTAAGACACAGTACCAGTACCTTTGTACCCAAAAGCATGTTTAAAATCTTTCCCAGCCATGCATTTGGTCCAATAAAAGATATTACCCTCAAAAAATGTTTGCTTCTCAAAAAACATATACAAGTCCTAACCAAGAGTTGATAGTTTGCAGCATTTAATACAATACTTTATGAAGGAAAAAGTCTCAATTTATGTATAAAGTAATGAACTAAATATCTAAACCATTTGGTGTCATCAGTTCTTAAGCAGAACAAACTGACTGAGAGCACTGATCAGAATACACTAATACTTGATAGCACAGTATGGTTCTTTGTAATTACAGTCATTTTTGTCTAGTACCTTTGGCCTAATGGGGAAAAAACAAAATATTCAAAAAACCAAAATGGAACTAACCAAAAAAATTAAACTAACTGCTTTCAGAATATTTGCCTGTGATTTCAAATGAAAAAGATTTTTCTCTGGTAGATGCATTCTCTTGTAGTACTTTCAACCCAAATGTTGTAGAATTACACTATTGCAGGAAAGTAAGAGCATGAGGCAGGAAACATAGATACCAAATTTATTTTCAAATAGCCATCATCTTCCAAATCAAATTTCTGTGGTTCAGTTTAGATAGTATTTTATAATCTTGTTTGAGCTTATTTATACTCCTTTACTGCTTCTTCAGCTATGCAGTTAAGAGAGACCTCAAAAAATTAGTAATGAGATTCTGATTCATTTACTGTAAAAGAAACTGAATTTACCTAATGTAATTTTTCATTTTCTAAAATTACACTTCCCTGGTTGAACTTGCCTCCCATGGGCAGGCAAGAAAGGGAGATATGTAGGGCTAGGAAGAAAAGAGCAAGGTATGTGGCTCAGTGAGATGGATAATACTCTGGAAGGGAAGAGGATGGGTCTTACAGTTTAGACCCTGGCTCTGAATGGGGCAGAAGCCTCCCTACTAATCTCCATCCACTTTATCTAAAGAGTATTAAATGCAATGTGCAGTGGCTCAGGTCCAAGACAAGGGCTGAATTATGCCTAAGCTATGGCCTTGTGATGGGCAGTCAGACAGATGAAAAATCAGATTTTTTATGGGTAAGGGAAAACCTAGAAATCTGAGTCTCCAGCATTCTGGGTGAGTATCCTAACCACTCAGCTATTGGGCTACAACAAGGGAGAGTCCTCTTCCTGCCAGGCCAGAATGTTGAATTTATACTGAGGTAAGTGCATAAAAAGCAGCATGGTTTCCCAATATGACAGCCTATTGTGCATGCTGTGACAGCTCATGCACTGGGACCCTTGGACTCAACCCTACCTAACCCATAGGGGTCACCACTGACAGTTTGCCTTTCCAACTGCCCAAATATCTAGGATCCTGCCTACCATATCTTGATGTAATAATTGTATAGGCCCTCAGTCTAAGTTGGTAAGCATCTTCTATGGATGCCTCAGCATATCACATCATCAAGCCTCTTTAAATTACTTTCATTGGACCTTTGGTCTGCAGTCCAAGTAGTTTAGTCTCATCCTTACCAGGCAAGGATTCAATTCCCCTCCCTCCCTGCCCCACCCCCATAGCTTCCTTATGCCTTTTAACAGGTACCCTATGCCTCTCATCTATTAGCAGTCTAATCCCTTCAGGGCTTCTCCTCCAATTCAAGAAATCTATCCAAAGCTCTCAACTATGAAATCAAACCTTGGTCTCAAATAAATCAATCTACACTCCCAGGATTCCTGCCCTTAGCAATCCTTCCCAGAACTCATCCCAACCAATAAAGCCGTTCATATCTCCTGTACCAGGATACCTCAAAGGCAACTCACTGGCTCACTCTGCTGCAAGGTGTATATAGTCAGGAAAGGAAGCGTGGCCTCAGCTGCACCTTTTCTCTTAAAGATGCAAGCACCTTTTTTCCCCTGTGCCTGTAATGAGGCCATAGGCCTCCTGGTACAGTGCATAGTGCATAGCCTTGTGGACTACTGTGCATGGATTGGATTGCAAACTGCATATGTGCCAAAATTGCACAGAGCTAGGCAAATGCTACTTGGGGACACAAAGTGAAACAGGATTCTGACAATGCTTCCCTACGCTGCACTAATATTAGTAATTCTTCCTTACAATATGGAGATACAGGGCAACTCTGCTAATTCCAGTTCTAGCTTGCCCTTACCACAGCAGTGGATCCAGCATCGAACTCTGCTGAATTTGGGGGATGACACAAAAGCGGGGGCTAACAAAAAAGCATTTGAACAAAAAAAGTGACACTATGAAGAGGGGGCTACCCATGCTCCTAGCACTAGCTAGAGAATATGTCCTTTTGTACTACTACTGTTTCAATTCTGCATGTCTGTTATATACACAAAATGCTAATGTTTCCTCTTAGAACCTACTCTTTGTAGCAGTGGTTCCCAACGTTTTTTATACTGTGGACTAGCATGGGAGCAGGATGGGGTGCACAGGGCCGGATGCCTCCCTCGCACGGCTGTCCCACTGCCCAGTTTTAACCCTGCACATGACTACTGGCAGTAGAAACCATTCACCCAGGTGGACAGATGGGGGCCTGAGAGGGGGGCTCATGCCACGACCGGGCAGTCAACCCTCCACACCCCGGTGACCATGACCCAGTGCTTAGAAACCTGTGCTTTATGGTACACAGTGGTAGTGAACAATTCAGCATTACACTCACAGGCCCAACTTCCACTACAATTGGTAAAGTTGCAACAGGTATGCATTTGACCCAAAGCAAACATGTTTTAAATATGCTATAAAGATGTGACTGTGGGCAAATTAAACATTCTGAAGAACTGAAAATAATTTGGCTACAAAACTGTGAAAGAAGTAAAATGTGTTTTTATATTTATGAATGAAAAAATACTGTTTACATTTGCATCTAATTTCAGAATATGCCACACTCTAATCTCGTCCTTAAAATATTTTTATCATTTAAAAAAAATGGAAGTTCTATCTTCCCTTATAAAGCAATGAGTACAGTATGCATTAGGTCTGTAAAAGAAGCTGATGTTTTAAAACAATTTAAAACTCAATATTAAATCAATTTAGTCTATTAAATGTATCTATGATTTTTTTTCATGTTGTGGAACAATGGTAGACCAACAACTTATTACCTATAAACCAGCATTCTTATGTTCACTTATATCTACTAACTAAAGCACTCAGACTATATGAAAGGATGCCAGTATTACTATTCAGAAAAAAGTATCTCAGGAATTTTTAAACTAGATTGGGACAGGGCAGAAATATTGGGCACTACTTAAGGCTAAACCAAACCATGACACAAAGTCTAACCTGAATAAACCCAGTGGCAAAACTCTCGTGACTGTAGTGAACTAACTCATGTCCAAATCTAAAATACTTTCACAGTTTTTACTCAGCCCTTAGAGAATCAAAATTCCTATATAAATGAATGAGTTTGCTTCTTAAGCTGTAAGAGTCCAACTCATTCCTTCAGATTCACAAACAGGAAGTCAGCCATTCCCCAAGCATAATTTTCCTCCTCTGCACCCTCTAGAGATTCTTCTGAAGCATCAGCCTGAAAAGAGAGTGGAAGCAAGAAACTAAGTGGGGCAGGCTGGAGTGAGTAGGTCAGGAAAATAAAGTCCCATTTTGCAGAGCTTTCTTGGGTTACTGAAGACCATAACAGAAGGAGGCAGGCCCTGGAACCATACTGATGATATGCATGATTAAGCCAGCATTGATGTGAAGCCCTGTAGATAACTGTGATATCTCATATTTCCTCTGGAACTACTAAATTTGGGATTGGGTTCCCCTGTCTATTGTACAAGAAGGTAAACCATATTTCTTGCTACCATAAGGAAGAAACTGTTCCACAGTAACCTCATTGAAACTGCCAAGGTAAGAGACAATCTGAGCCACTGAGTAGAGACCCCAGGCCCTTCGTGGTACTTCAGTCCACAAAGAACCATTCTAACTAGAAGTATCGTAACTACATACTTGACAGAGACGTATCAAAGTCTCAAAATCAAGGCTCTCATAGGATCCAACTGTTGGTTCCTAAGGAGTAAATGTTTGAAATTTTTATTTCTATAGAGTGAATGCCAGTAAAAGAAGAAGCCTACTTCTTCCACACTTCTACTACTTCTTTCCTACTTCCACTTCTTTCCTACTTCTACTACTTCCACACCTACTGCGGCAACCTAAAAAAATCAGGTGGTAAATATAACCACAGTATTAAAATTTTGTATTTTCTTTGTTTAATCATGTATATTTTTAACAGTTTAAATAGCAAGTCAAAATATTAAAGATAACAGAATATAAAAATCTCAAAATGGAAATAACTGTAGGTGGTTTGGGAAAGCAAATGTTGTATTTACAGAATTAAATGAAGTATTCACCTGTATTAGTCCACAATACTAAACCACATTAGAGGTTCACAGGCAATCCGGTACACTGAATTTATACCTACAATTACCTAGCTATGCCTTGTTTATATGGATGTTGAAATAAATATGCTCCAAGAGTGAAAATTCAACTAATACCAAAGAAACAACTGTTTGCTTCTTTTTCCACATTGCAAAAAGTAGCCAGAGTTCACTAAAATCCTTTCAGATTAAGATGTCAGTAGTAATACCACTGATATCATGTAACTAGAAAAGTATGTAATTAAACACAGCTTCTGAAGAGTTACAGGATTAAAATTCATTCAACTCCTTCAGCAAATGTAAAACTCAGATAACATTTTGTGCAGGCATTTCCCCACATGCAAGTAACTATCATTTAAAGCACTGACCCAATAGACTAAGGCTTTTTTTAGGCGCATTTTATTTTTGCCATCCCAAAATATCTGCCCATGAACTTTAATATGTGTACTACTTCTGAAGAAGTGTTTGTATGACATACAGAAATAAAACCTTATATCCTCACTCTTCTTCTTCACAAACATTCCTTATACTTTGGTATAAGGCTATTGAAACTCAACTCCTCAATTGTAACCAATATTATTACATAAATACAAATGAGTAAAACTTTTTAATTGGTCATTTTACAAAACTTCTGAAGTTCGCCAATTTTCAATAGGGTGGGACCTCAGTCAGACCTGAACCTTATCTTGTTGGCCCCATCTCTCATCATAAGTCTACTTCTTCTATTAATTCCATTCTCTCCTTTACAGATCACTTCCTAAAAATGTCTCATGAAACCACTGGAGGAGTCATGTGAGTTTGTACCATCACTTATTGCCATTTATAGATACCAAAGCTAACTCTGAAAGAGGTAGATTGAGTCTTGGAAAGAGTATAGCTACATTAGCACAGTGTCTGCATGGGCTAATATACCCTGATCCTCATGATGAGTGAGTTATTTGATTTAGATCTAGCTTGGGTATCTGCATGGCACTACATTGTGCCATTTACACCACATCTACATGCTACACTTCAGGCTTGACTAACAAGTTAATCATACTGTAAATGGTCACCCGGCCACCATTCATTCAATTAATGGCATGATAAAGAGGAATATGTGGAATAACTCCATAGCTGCTGCCTATCACACCACTAATTGAATATGTGGCCAGGGACTCCAGTGGCTGAGTCCCACCAGCTGACCAGAGCTCCCAGATCGGGAGGGAGAGAGAGTATGTCTTCCCCAAGTCTGGGAGCTCCCAGCTGAAACTGGTTCCCAACTGCAGGAGCACATGCCCCCACAGCTCAGAGCCCCATAAGAGGACAGGGTCCCATGTACCCCCATATCTAGAAGCCTGCAGCTGATGCCATATCCCAGACACAAGGTGCTTCATGAAGCTTCAGGAAGCTTCATGCTTCAGAAAGTGTGATTGTGTGGATCACACACTGCAACCCATCGTGCCTTTACCTGCACATGCAGAGCGGGGCCATAGGTTCAGTTATAATTGTTTTGCACTATTTTATCTTCTAGAGGTAACACTGATGCATGCTTGTCCATTTATCTCTAAATACAATCCTCCCTTGAGTGTTATGGTATCTAATGCTAAAGGCAAAGTTATGATTAGGGATGGACCCAAACTGCAAAACTTGGATGCATTTCTGTTTGGTTCTGGGTTTTGTGAAGCCAAAGCTGCACTATGTGACAAAGCCTCAAGGGCAAGACTCAACACCCTAAAGAATTAGGTGCTGAGATTTGGTTCCCATTTCTAATTAGGATATATAAGTTGTATATTTTTCAACAGTGAGTAGAGGTGGCAATCTACAGAGCATTGTCCCATGGGAAGTATCCCTCATAACAACATGTGGTAAGACAGCAACATGATCTATATAACCTAATCAGTAATGTAAGACAGTTTGCAATTTGGTACAAGGTGCATCAGGTACAGAAATCTAACCTTTGCCCTCTTCAACTGCTTTTTACATAGACTGCTAATAGATGGTACAGAGATCCAAAAAAGGTGACAGCACTTTATTCATTTGTTTCAGCTGAGCCAGTGAACTGCAAATGACATCAGCAAGCCATTCTTCTAATTAAGTTTCAATGGGATTTTTATAGTATCCCTTCATTCCTCTAAGGACTGCATACTAGTGATGCTGAACACAAATATATCACTCAGCACCATGTTAGTGACATAGAGTTCCAGGGCTTAAATTGGTCTCTTTATGAAACACTGGTTCCAACTGGGGGGTGAGGGCGACAGCTTCAATTCTTTGTAACACAAAAGGACAAAAGGCTGCTTGCTCATTTGAAATGGAATGCTTAAGGTGTGGTATTTCAAAGGTAGCGGAGGCTTAGAATGAATGTGCATGTAGATGCAACTGCTAACCTCTTTAATAAACTGTAATCCTTTCTTAAAGGCAGTCACTGGAAAAAGAAGTCCTAAGATTTGCTCAGAATATTGTGAATCTGGGAAGCTCCCCTGACTTGCCTCAATTCACAAGCTTGTTTCCTACAGCATTCTGAAACTCATTCACTCTCAGAAAGGTACGTTTATTAAGAGCTTTCCAGGATGAGTGGCCCTAAGAGTGATTATCTCCTTGAGCGCATTCCCCTGGACAAGTGTTTTCATGCAACTGGGGAATGAAGAAAGTAGTTCTGTGCGTGTCTGCCTCCCTCCAGCACCCTCTTCTTCTGGTGAATCACAAAATAGCTGCACTTACCTCAGAGAAGCTCTTCTCTGAGGAAGGTGGGGGGAAAAAGGGGCACCATGCTTGAGTTCTATCTCTCATTTCTTTTTTTAATCTACATTATTTGGGAGATGGATGGACATTGTCTGCAAGGGAAAGCAGTCCTTTTTTTACCTTGTGTTCCTACAGGTTCTGATGGCTCCTTTATCTATTTGAGCATGGGCCCTGTTTGATTAAAGTTCCATTTTACACTCAAAACCTTGGTAAGGACTGGGATTTGCCAACCGGTTAGAAGATTTGTGATGCTCAGCAGTGGAAATATTTAGTAATTGAACCCCTAGGGACTTGGATATCTTAACCACTCTTCAAGAAATGTTTGAATGTTTATCTTGCTGGGATCCTTTGACCCTAGCTGACTTCCTGCCCCTGGGACAGGGGGCTGAACTTGATGATCTTCAAGGTCCCTTCCAGCCCTAATGTCTGTGAACTATGAACTTCACCCAGTAAGAATAACAGACAGTCCTACAAAAATTGCACTGGGAAAAAAAATTCAGGCTACTGTATATCTTAAGGACATGGATAAACAATTACCCATCTCCCTTCATAAATACAGGGTACATAATGGCAGACAAGGGTCTTTGGGTAAATGTGATATCTTTTATTAGACCAAATACATTGTTGGAAAAAAAAATGTTCTTTGCAAGCATTTGGATACAAACGCCTTTCTTCAGGCACGGGGAGAATTAAGAGACAATTAACTCTCCCTACTCCTGAAGAAGGGTGTTTGTACCCAAAAGTTTGCAAAGAGCAATTTTTCTAACTATTTAGCTCATCTAATAAAAGTTATCACATTTACCCAAAGAACCGTGTCTGCCTATGTTAGACCAACTCAGCTACAACCAACAACTCTAAACCATGGGAGATATAATAGGACATACTCAATACACCCTGCTTTGAAAATCTGACCTTCTGGGCCCAACCTTCTTTTTACACAATTACAAATATCTTCCATGACTGCACAATATATTAACCACACAGTGATTCCCTGGCAAACACATAAGTCTTAAGTACCTTCCTCTTTACTGCACTGCATGACCCTGTTAGCCTTTCTTGAAGCATTCAAGCATGGAATGGTCTAAAAGGCCTAAAATAATTTTTGTTTTCTTTTATTTTACAACACTCATAAATAAATTATTAAATCCCACGTAATCATAATTTGCATCCAGTCAAATAAAAAAAACTTCTATTAACTTTTAAATCATTATCATGTCTAAAAAATGCCAAAGAATAGTAATAGCCATGTTAACTACCAGACAGAAGTACCCACATCATTGTAATGGCTGTACAGGTTACTCTCATGTATAATGTAACCTTCTCCAATAGTCTCAATGACAAACTAATTAGTGGAGACACAGAAAAAAGTCCAAATAAACTCAGTGGAAAATTGAAAGCACTGCTTCCCCACGACTCCATCAGCCCTTTCTAAATATTAGTCCAACAAGAACTTCATTAATTATTTCCCAGCTCAACCAATAGCAAATGACTGAATCAGTAGGATCATGATACTCATCACTCAGCAGCTAAAAAATAGGTTTCTCTTTTAAGGTCTCCTGATATATCAGCACAAGTAGCTACTCTATACTAAACAAATACTAACACACGTCAGCAGAAATAATAATGGGTGGTGCCTTACAAAAGTACCAGTAAGGCATGCCAAAAAAACAGCAAACTGGGTATTAGATCAAGACAGGGCCCACAGACAAAGATGACACTGTCCCTTTGACAGTCAATTATTAGAAATAGAAAAATGTTCAGCAATTGTTTTTAAATGGTATTCAAGCACGTGAAGATTATACATTTGCACTGATCCTGGAACAGAACAAGCCTTGGAACTGGAACTGAAAATTACTGAATAGAGCAAGGTCTAAAAACCCCAGTTAACAATAAATGCTGGGTATCCTTAGCACCCAAAACTCCCATTCATGTCAGGTTTTGCAGTGATATTTCAAAGGAAGCTTCTGATATATACAAATATAAGATTGAGCTCAAAAGGATTAAAATATTTTTTTCAGACACTGCTACATCAAAATTAAGCAAGCTCGCTCCATTAAGCAAGTTCAATATGCCAGGATTTTTCCATATAATAATGCAATCTAGATCATGTCTGGAAACATGTACTTAGACACATCTACTAAGAGTAGTTCAACAACTTTACAAAATAAGAAATGGTGAAGACCAAAAGGCTACAATAATCCCCAAACAAATAAAACAACCAGTGGAATCATCATGAACAAGGTTTTCAAAAATAACTAGTGATTTGGGCTGTAGACATTTCTGGGGGTTAAAGTAGTAGGATAAGTAAAGTAGTAGAATAAGTAGTAGGTGCATCAAGAGAACCAGTCAAGAATACTAGCCATTTTTAAAAGTCCCCTCAAAAACAACTCTATCCTGGCACAAAACAATAAATATAACATATATGGGGATTTTTTTTTATTGAATTGACTGTATTTACAATGTTTCTTTACATCACATTTCATCTTTGTAGCTAGGAAACATGCTAATCCTCTCTTACACTATGAATAATAAAAAAACATTTTACTAGCCATAAAATATATTTTCGTCTTATAACCTACTATATAAAAATATCCTTCCTTTAGCAGATGTTCATGAATTAAACAGCACCAAAATAACAGTTTGATTTATAAGATTTTCACAGAAGATTTAAATCTTGATCCTCCACTCTCAACTGGAATTTTTATAGCTTTTCTGTCTTTAGTCTCATGATCTATATATCCTAGAACATAACAGTCCCTATAAATAACTAATGGAAACAAAAAGGAGGCACAATTAAATCCTGAGGCTTAAATTGCTATATAATACCTGAACTGTATCCTTTGCAGTGGGTAAGAGTTTCGCCAAAATAACATTTTATCTAAAATTTGCACACAGTAAAATATGAAGATGCTCCTTAAATACGCAATCAAAAAAATGTTCTATTTCTTCACTCAGACCAATCCAGGATACATCATGCCGTTTTCTTACTATGCATACATACAGCTCAGATTTCAAAATTCAAAAATGTCTTTCCTCGAAAGGCCAATACACTTTAGCCTCCTTCAACCTCAAGCTCAAAAATATGCAAAATGTCTGCTTTCTTCTACTGCCTTCCTATTTTGAGTACTAAACGGGCTAAATTCTTTCATGGTGCTCGAGCTCTCCTGCCAGGTTCTTAACTTCCTCAATCCATGATGAATACTGTGCAGACACTCAGCATCTCGCAAGATCAAGACCACTAAAGAAGTAATGGTTATTTCATCGGCTCAGAAATGTACAACCCTTCCGGCTGTTCAATACTCTGTTCTAGAGCACATACGTCTATTTTGGGCAGGAAAATAAAAAGTACCTTCAATTCATATCAATTGTCCTCTGCAGGTTTCTCTACTCAGGTTCCAATGTGCAGGAGGAAACTGCCACTGACTGAGACCTTGTAGTCAATATAAAGCTGTATCGATAGGAAAACAACAAAAGAAGGAAATTAAACTATGTTCATATGCTATATATATCACACTCCCAGACAGACATTGTGGGCTCTAACTGAAGTCAGTGGTGGAACCGGACTATAACAAAATCAGGCTACATAATAACAGAATAAATGTAACTAGGAAAACTGTCTGCTTTCCACAGAATATTTGAAATAAAATCATAAAATGCTCAATGTTGAAGCCAAGTTTTACTGTTACCTTCACTGGGACTAGAAATGAGCTCAAAGACTGCAGTTAAACTACATTAAAATAATAGTAATGACATACGTTCTAGGTTCTAGTTCAATTGTGATAATTTTTGAGAGCCAATACTTCAAACCATTTCATTGAAACCTTCCTACCTGTGGACCATTGTAAGATTGAGCCCAACATTTTTATTTCACAAGCGTGTTTATTTTGACTGCTAACATATAAAAAGGTAACTATCTGATATTCCACATTCTTTACATAGTTTTCAAAATATAACATTCCCCTTGCTTCCCATCCCATCCTACCCCACCCCAACCTGCCAAACAAAACTCAAATCCCCCAGCAACACAAAAAACAAATAAAGAAGAGAGAATCATTTTCTTTTGGTTTTCTTTTTATCTCAAATAAGGAATATCTGACATTAAAGCATTAGCAGTTTTAGTTAAGAAAAATATTTCGATATTAGCAGCACAAAGAGAAAAGCAAAGCCAAATGCTTAGAAGAATCATGCAGGATTAGAAAGGCCTACTGCACTGTATGCTTCATGGGTTTCACAGAGCAAGTCACTTAGGCCCAGGTCCACAAAGGTTTTTGTGTGACTAACACTTAAAGAAATCAGAGGATATCAAGTGCTTTAAGAGAAATTAAGTGCCAAAATATCTTTATAGGTCCAGCCTTAATCTCTCCATATCTGTCTTCTGTAAAATTGATATAATAGTACTTCCCTACTTCATAGGGTTATGAGAATGAATATATTAAAGAGTATAAGGCACATAGATACTTTGAGAAAAGAGACCCCATACATACCTGAAATACACATAACTCAGAAAGCAATTGCATTTGTGATTATGAATTTGTTCAGCTAACTGATCTTTAATTTTTTTTTTTTTATTGACAATACCATGCATGCACAACTGAAGCAACAGTAAAACAAAATTTGTACTTACCCACTTTCTACAAATCAGAATGTTTTATCAGATTTGGAAATGTGAGTTAATATTGTTCTTCTTCTTCATACATATTTATTTATTTTGCAATGTTCTTACTGCAGAAAAAGTCCTCAAAATGTATTATAATTTTTCAGAGAATAAGAGGGTTAAGAATAAAAATTCAAACATCTCAGTACACAATGCTTTAATGACTTTTCTTTATGAACTTATATATAATCTTAATATACAGAAAGCATGGTTGAATATAAAGCCTTTAATTTTGCACCTGGTAGCCAGGTACAAAATGTTTAATTATGTAACCTGGCATTAATTTGTAAAGATAAGTTTTCACCTCACATGATCTTGGTGGAAATGAACGTTCATTTTAGTCTACATGATTAAAAATAACCAGTTTCTCCACAGGTATGTTTCAAACAAAGATGCACAAATATGTTAAACCATTGAAGCAGATGTCGTTCACTGCAAAATCAGAAGTTTATGATCATTCAGATTGTCAACAATATAATAACATACCCTGTGCCATGTCTATAAATATTATGGATGACCATTCTGGTTGATCTTATGATAAAATAGAGTTTATATGTTATGTAAATTGTTTAAAGCTCACCCGTTTTTAGTATACTACTATTTCAAGCTAATTCATTTAAATCACTTTAGGTCTTTATTTGTAACAGCACACAGCGAAAGTAGAACCAATGCAAGATCAGTCAAAGCTGGGTATAAAGGACATGAGTTATAAATCTCCAAAGAAAGTTCAAATCTAAGAACTATGAACAGTTTCATAAATCTTATTCTAAAACTTAGTTTAGAATAATTTTTAGAACATTAGTTTCTGAGCTCTGAAATCATTGTAAAGGCACCTACCAGAACTCTATACTCCACAAGAAAGACTTCCATGAACACAGCATGATCAGAATAGGCCTTTTGATATTACACTATCCCTATAAAATGCAATGTATCCAAACAGGAGGTATAGGAGTTTCATATTCTTGAGCTACCTCCTATTGATTTTATATAAATCCAGATTAAACAGAATGGACTCTCCTCATTTCACATGAACTACCCATGTTAGGGGCCACAAAATAGGGTTCTTTTTTTCAGGGTTAAGACCTGATGCCAAAATGGTTATAAGAATTACCATCAAAAATGGCTTCCATTTTTCTTTGTTACTGAGAACAAGGCTTTGCTGACTGAAACTCCAATCAAATCATGTTTTCTTGACAAAGAAAAACATTCTACAATACATTCTCAAAACACATAGCTTAGATGTAGCTTTAACAGCTTCGTTCATGTCTTTCAGCCCTCCCCCAAATGATTTTTCACAACAAAAAAAGAAAATATAAATATAGACTGTGCAACACAGAAAAAAGGGGACAAGAGATTGTCCTTCAAAGCAAAAACAAACAGAATTGTGCTTTCTACCATCTGGAATAGCCTTGTGTGGAATAATTCTCAGTGAGCTTTTCTGAACACTGAGAAGCCTGGACATGAATTCTTTAACAAAGAAACATAACACTTGATTTCACACAATTATGGGAGTCCAAAGTGAGCTTTCCATGAACCAATATAAGTTGTAAAGAAGGGAAACAAATTAATCTCTGAAGTTAAGTTATGCATTAAATACACTGTTCTTTTAGGTTAACTGAAAATGCATTCTCCTTTAGGAACCTGATTTCTTATCTTGGCATGAATACTGCCATAAAAACAAACATATTTATTTACTCTGTATATAAAGGCCAATTTAAAAAGTTAAGTAATGGTGTCCCTTTTAAATTTCACTTTCTGCTGCTTTTATTTCTAATCCAGTTATTTCACATTTAAACCCATGCAAATGAATCAGGCTCAAAATAAAATATCTCATTTTATATTATTTATAAAAATGAACTTTTTTGTAACTAGAGCATACATCAACTGTGGTATGGTTTGAACTTCAATATTAGAGCCAACTTAGTTCTTAGTGTAATTCCATTCACTATAGTTACATTAGAGATATATTTCCCTTTATAATTCAAAATACTAAGAATGCCTAAATAATGACTAAATGCCTAAATTTTTTATGGTAGACATCTGCATCAGATGGCATTCAGAAAGCTTTGACAGCAGCAACAGTAAATAGAAATTGTAAGTATCCAACACAGGATCTCTCTTGCACATTGTTTCAACCCTTGTTGTACTTTATTGGGTTTATGTATTTTACACTGAGCATTTGGGATCTTTAAACATTAGTCTTTTCTGGGTGGAACTGTGGCATTTTTATAGCACATCATAACAGGATGGACTGATGAGCAGTTGGCTGATCAAATCCAAAGGCATGTTAAGGTATTTGTTTCCATTCAGGAAATGCAGAGTCCTTTATATGGTTCAAAGTTGGTTTTGCCAAACTAGAAGCACAATCTAATTTTCAGCCTGAGTTTTTCTCATATATAATGAAAACCCCTCACTTGACCATTACAAATACATAGAATAATAGACTTCTTCAAGAGACAAAGCAGGTATCATAAGATTGCTCTGCTTGTTTTTACAAGGTACTCAAGAGGAATGCAATGTATATTCTTTCCCAAGAAATTAATGGTACATTTAGGCTGCCATGCACTATAGACTTGCCATGGGTAGCATTAAAAACAGCTATCTTGGATGCTAGTAACAGCCTGGCTGCAACAGCATGGAGCTCAGCTCAGCATTGGAGCAAAACCTGCCTAAGAAGCTGGGCAAATATTTGGACAGTCAACCCACACTGAATTCTGTGACTATGTAGATGTATGTTATGAAGTTGTTTCTATATCTGTAATATGCCCATGTTCTCAAATCCGTTCTCTATTTCCAGCCTAAACTTCACACTTTCCCTTATCATCAGGCAAACATCCACTCCTAATTTTCTACTAATGCTCAATTTAGGCTTTAGTTAGTAATTCCCTTATTCATTATCTTTATATTGCCTCAAATGAGACTGCCTGGTATTACACAGTCTTCAATAAATCTAGAAAACCAGTATACAAAGGAATCCATATGTTCATAACACAGTTACTTGACAGCTGTTAGAGAAGCATTGTTTACTGATTTTCTGGTAAATACAGCAATGTTCGTCCTTAGTATTGACATTGTGTCCTTATACGTTCCCCCCACCATACACTTAGAATAGCTAGAATGAAATGTAATACCAAATTCTAGGGAAGTTTAACAGATAAATATCTATTGGGGTAATGCGTTTTAAAACCTAGTTAATTTGCAATGTCAGCAATTAACAGGAGCTCTTCTTAAGACCACTTCAAAACAGTTGGTGAAATCAGTTTGGGATATATTGCTAGAAATCTGATGCTCACCTATAGCCTTTTTTAACCACAGCATAGCATACTGCAGTGTCTTCACTAGACCTTCTATAAATGTCTCTCTTCAATATGCAATTGTAATGCAATTGGAATTGTATTGGAGTACAGGCAGAGAATCTTCTTTGCTGATATGACCTGTTCTAATCCCACAGGAACAAAAAAAAAATCAACCAATTAAGAGAGTCCTAAGCCTAAGGCTCCTTTCTGTGCCACATGCTGTTGCTGCAAATTAACACTGCTAGCCTGATAGATATGCACGCTATAAAGGACACCCAATTTACAAAAACTAAGGTTGTTTTGAGTCCCAAAAGATGTCCTGTGCATTTCAGCTCCAGAACATTCCTGTTCCTGCCTTGGGACTATCATTGCAAAATTACTCTGCATATCTGTAACTCCCCTTTTTTACCTTAGAACACTTGTTCCAATGTGCTCATGTCAGTACTTTTTCAAGTTAAGTAATTTGCATGACTCTAGAAACACAAAACAGTCCGCATCCAATATGCCATTCCTGCATTTTTCTAAACCCAAAAATACCTCTTTATACTCTTTTTGTTAAATATGCATTCATTCCAGGCAGAAGGATTCACAGTAGCCCCCATAGGGTAGCCCTTGCACATCCACATCTGCCATTTCGATTAGTAAGAGTGTGGGGTGCACAGGAAATGTACCACTGGCCCTAACCTAAGTGAGAAGAAATGTTTTCTTAAGGACAGCCTGATTCCCAAAATTTTCATTTCAAACCCCAGAATGCCTATTCTGGTCTTAAAGGTTGTTTCAAATGTTCATGGGTGAAAGCTGTAATTAAGGGGGAAAAAAACACAGCACCAATAATAGCACATTTAAAAGTTAGCAATTCTTATTCCTCATTACTGTAGCAGTGGAACATCTTATTACTGCTACTGCCTCTTCAAGTACACTAATATTTCAATGTTGACAAAGCGCATATATTAATATTGGATTTTGAATGTTAAATTAAGCAGTAAAGAAAATATAAAATACACTTATTTCTCAAGGGTATCAGTAGAATAGACTGATTAAAAAAATTGATTATAAAATTTTACTGCACAATCCTTTTTCCAATCATATATTTTCATAATTAAAAGAATATGGAATTAATGTAACATTAGCTGCTTAGCTATCAGCATCATCTAAAGAAAAAAAACAATAAAATAAGACGCAGAATTCACTCTTCCAATGATTGTCATTGAACTATTACATTAGTAAACATTCACAGTATGAAGTCTCTTTCAGTATTTCTCCAGCATATAAAGTAGTGCAAAAAATCATTCCAGTCACTTTGCTACTGCATTCAGACCATGTTAAAAGATTCTCTTACTTCATTTCTTCCATATATTAGACAACAAATGCTGCAATGCCTCCAAAGAGAGTTATAAAAATAAACAATTTCTGGAGGTTCAGCAGCCTTTTCAAAGTCAATTTCCAGTTAAAAACAAGCATTATAGATTTCAAGATAAAATTTAGAACTATATTCTGTAGAATATATTTTTACAATTTTTTTAGCATTTTGAAAACAATGACTATGGGATCTAATGATTTATGGTAGCTGCTATTAAAGCAATGATAAATGGATAAATGACTGCTGAACTTCATTTTTTCTTACATAGTAAATACCGCTGAATGCCAACTTTTACCACTGAGCTGTTATTAGTGATGTCGACAGTTCATGCACCCACTTGAAATCTGTCTTGGTTTTGACAATGTCTTTTGCCTCATGTGCAAAACACTTGCATTCTAATAAAAATATAAAGTTTGAAATTACATTGGATAAACCAGCCCCTTCCACAAGTTACATCATTTACTTGATATGTAATACAAGTTTAGCAATGCTTTTTTATTCATATTTAACCAATAAATGGCATACTACCGTATGCTTTAGACTCTTGTTTGCATATTTCATTTATCACTGCACTCTTAATGCATAAGTATATTTGGAAATGTTCAGAATTACACATCAGTTTCCACAGATTTTGAATTTACACAGTTTTTCTTTGCTGTCTCACTGCCATTCCCTGCATCCTGACTTGTTTTTTCCTTTGCACAAAGAGATTCTTTAACTCCTTCTTCCATTTCCAAATACTCTGATTTATCCCCTGTGGATGAAGATGATGAGCTCCTAAATTTCTTCAATAAATTTGTTGGGAGGTACGGACAACTGACTGCATTTTGCATCAGCTGTGTTTGTTCTTCATTCTCAGTTTCTCTGTGATAGAAATAGTTAAAATTGGAGACAATCACTGGCACTGGTAAAGCAATGGTTAATACACCTGCAATGGCACACAGGGATCCAACTATTTTCCCACCCACAGTTATGGGTTTCATGTCCCCATAACCAACAGTAGTCATGGTCACTACTGCCCACCAAAAGGCATCTGGGATGCTTTGAAAATGGGTGGTAGGTTCATCAGCTTCTGCAAAGTAAACAGCACTAGAAAACAAAATGACTCCAATAAAGAGAAAGAAGATGAGGAGCCCCAGTTCCCTCATGCTAGCCCTGAGTGTATGACCCAGGATCTGCAAACCCTTGGAGTGTCTGGAGAGCTTGAAGATGCGAAACACCCTGACCAGACGGATGATCCTCAGAATGGCAAAAGACATGGCCTGTTGACCATTACTGCCCTGCTGCTGAGCCAGGTCTGTGCCCAGGGTGATAAAGTAAGGCAAAATGGAGACAATGTCTATGATGTTCATGATGTTCTTGAAGAAAGCTGCTTTGCTGGGGCAAGCAAAGCACCGCACTGTAAACTCAAAAGAGAACCAGATGATGCAGACTGTCTCTACAATGAAAAAAGGGTCACTAAAGACAGTGTGCCCCTCTCCATCCTGGTGCAGTGACTCATTGAAAAATCCCTTCCCCAGAGCCAGGGATAGTATGATCTCCTTGTCATCTCTAAACTCTGGCAAAGTCTCCAGACAGAAAATGACAATAGAGATCAAAATGACCAAGACGGAAACAATTGCAATGCCTCTGGCTGGGCTGGAGCTCTCTGGGTACTCAAACAGCAGCCAGATTTGCCTTTTGAACTCATTCTCAGGCAAAGCCTTGTCCTCCTCCTCCTTGACAAACCCTTCATCCTCCCTGAACTTGAGCATGGCCTCCTCCCCAAGCTGGTAGAATTTCACTTCCTCAGTGAAGATATCAAAGGGCACGTTGACTGGCCTCTTGAGACGGCCCCCAGACTGGTAATAGTACAGGATAGCATCAAAGCTGGGCCGGTTCCTATCAAAGAAGTATTCATTCCGGAGTGGGTCGAAGTATCTGCCCCGCTTTGCTGGATCGCCCAGCAGTGTCTCAGGGAACTGAGCCAGGGTCTTCAGTTGAGTCTCAAACCGCAGTCCTGACACATTGATTACCACCCTCTCACAGCACTCATACTCATTGTAGCGAACCGAACTATAGCTCCCAGGGCCACCGCCACCACCACCATCATCAGGTGGCTGGTCTGAGTATGAAAAATCATCCACCCCATCTTCATCACTGTAGTAGAACTTTCCTTCCTCCTCATCCTCTTCCTCATCATCTTCCTCCTCTTCTTCCTCCTCCTCACTCAAATCCTTAAGTATTCTTTCTTCTGAGCCACTGAGAGGCAACAACTCAGAGCAGGGGAAAGAAGCCCCACATTCCCTGCTTCCCAGGTGGTGGCTTCTCTTTTTGCCTCGCTTCTTCTTGCTGTTCTGGCGCTGGGGCTGGCTGCTGCGGGATGCATTCCCACCACAGGAAGAGGAAGCACCACGCCCTTGTTCCTGGTGGTAATGGTGATAGGGCCCCCCTCCACCAGTGGCTCCACCTTCCACTGCCGCTGTTGCTGCTGCCACTGCCGCAGCTGCTGCTGCCCTTGAGTGTGCCAGTCGTTCCCTTTCCCGGGCCCGTGCTTGGGCCGCATATCCATATGGCAAGTGGCTGTTGCATCCAGAGCTATCTGCACTCACCATTGCAACCTCCATTTTGCAACTGTTTGTTTATTTGTTTAATGCAAAATCGTTTGGTGTATCTGCTGTCAAAGCTTGTTGTTTTACTGTGGGAAGTTCAAAGGTGTTTGCATTTGGAGGATGGTCTCTTGGAAGCTCAACCCATCAGGATACCAGTTGCGTTGAGTCTGTGTTTTGTAAAACTGTAGCAACCGCGGATCTGCATCTCTTTATCATCCAGGCTGTATCACAAAAGTTATGTCTTTTGCTAAGAATGGAAATTAATCAAAAGATGCAATTCTCAAATGTGATCAGGAAACAGCCTAGGCCTTGTCCTTTCATCCACCAAGCCCCTTTGGTTTTAGAATTCTCTGGTGGTGTGTGCAGGATCAACAGATCTGAACAATTTCATGATATTCTTGCAGGCTCCCAAGATTACATCCAGCAGGGAGCAAATGTTCATGCAAATAGAAAGGGCAACTCTTCTGTTAGTTTTTTGCCACCAAAAAAGTTTCAGGTCTTTAGTTCACCAGTGTCACCAAATACAAATAGCCTGTTTTCTCATACTGTCCTCCAAGCAGTGCTTTGGCCTAGCAATCTGATAACTGATTGATATTGTTATTTAGGGAGTTGAAGCAACTTCCAGCTCTCATATTGTTTACACAGTGAGGAGGTCTATCCACGCCCTCTTTTTTCAGCCTGTCAACAGTGTTTCAAACCTGGGAGCTGCACCCAGGATGGTGGCAGCAGTAGCAAGATGAGGAGGAGGAGATGATGAAGGCTGCAAAACTGGCTCTGCGATCCCCATAGGAGACAAGGGAGTGGATCACCCTTTGGTTATTCTCATGCTGAAGGAGCACTTAACCTGAGGCACATGCATATACACATACAAAAAACAACAAACAAAAAAAAGGGAAGAGGTTGGATCATTTTCCTAAGAGACCACAGTCCTGAACAAATGAATATTGTGTCATTTATTACTAAGGTGTTCAGTCTTCCACCACCCCCACTATTCAAATCTATACCGTACATACCCACCCATATCTCACAGAGAGAGATTTCACACGTCTGTGTGGGTATGGTTGTGGGTGGGTATGTATTTTATATCCATAGAAAATGTACACCCATGTACATGCTCACATCCATACGCAAACACATGCATGCTCCAATAGAAAGCAATCAATCTATAAATACTAATGCACAAGTCAAAACATACACACACAGAGTGCGTTCACATTTGGCATGATCAGTTAGTTCAAGAAAAAAAAATGTATAGGCTATAGCTTTGATTTATTTTTAGAACTTAATTAGATACAGCAATGGTACAGTATGTGCTATGTCTAAACTGTGTTTCAGTCCCAGTGAACATTTTACTGCATTTCATGTAGAAACAGGCACATCCACTGGCATGTTAAGTGAAGCATATTCATGGTGTGTGTCAAGAAAATGCAAACTGGAGAGGCAGTGAAGCAAAAGCTAAACACGCACACACGCAAACATACAGAACCAGCATCCTCATGTCCAGCGACCTTTTACACTCATACAGCACAAGGAGAGGGATATTTATTGTTAAATGACAAAAATGCCAGATGTGTGTGTTAGGCAAAAAACAAACAAACCAAAAAACCAAAAAGCTATTATACTTACTGTTCCTAGGCAGGGAAAGAGCAATGCTGTTCTCGCTAGCCTGAGGATCTGGAGAGAGACACAGATCTTGAAGAGAGGCTTGTGTTGAACAATCTCTGTTTGCAGGTGCAGGGTCAGGCAGCCCTACAGGTTGATGAGTTATTTTTTCTGGCTTCTCTTTGTGTGCAACAAGACCTCCTGGAGAGAGAGGCAGCCAGCCTGAGTTGGGGGGATGCTGGGCAGCGGCGATCACTCCTTACCTTTGCAAAATAATAAACGAGCAAGAATCCTGCGTCGGGGGTAGGGGACAATAGAGGGCTTGTGCGTGTGCGTGTGTGTGCGCGTGTGTATGGGAGAGAGAGGGAATGAATGGATGTGGGTGATCACTAGCCTTTTCCAAGCCCAGCTTTTGCTGTAGATTTGTCAAAAAGCAAGCAAGTAATCCGTGTGCCCAACCCGCCTCTTGCTACTGGCAAGAGGCTGTCTGTCTTGCTTGTTGCAATTTCCCTCGCACGCACGTTTGAACTGCAGCTGATCGCCGCGCAGCTCGGGCGCTCTCGCAGCATCCACTTGTTGTGGCTGTTGTGTCTGAAGGATTGGGCTGACGGCGGGGAGGGAGAGGGAAGAATGAATAAAAAAGGAAAAGATTAAAAAAAAATTCACTAGCGGTGCATTTATTCCCTGATTTCAAAACTGCGCAGCCATCAAGCGGGCGCTGTGATCAATGAGTTCAGGGTTGTAACTCGAGCAAGTCCTGTTGCTCCCTCCTGCCCGCTTCTCAGTCGTGTTTACGTGCCACTGAAGGACAAACGCCGGGGCTAGGTCTGATTTATTCCCGGGGTTTTCCACCTCTCTATCAGCCCCTAGCGGCCACAGCTCCCCTTGCACCCTCATTGTTTGCAAACGCTCCCCCTCCTTCCTCCAGGCGTGCTCCCTTTTTGTATTAATGTATTAATTATTGAAAGAAATATTCCAACGCTGAATAATACATATGCTGGCTAATAAAATGTAGTGATTAAGTCAATGCTAAAGGCTCTGTCTTTTTTTTTCCTCCCCCCACAAGAAAGAAAAATATGCTGCAGAGACACTGGAGGGAATTTGGGAATTTCAAAACGAAGCAGAGCACCAAAGTTTAAATTAAAACAGGAAGAGTCGTGTCTACCTGGATTTGGCTGATATTTTGCTCTCCAGTCCTCCAAATTGGACCATCAAAATAAAGAACCCTTTCACCCACCCGGGCCGCACCACATCCACGCCACAGGGTAGCTCAGAGCACCAATGCTGAAACAAACCTGGATCGTGCAACTGGATCCGGTCAATATTTTACCCCAAACTCTGCTTCTTAAATATAAAATCTTATTTTTCTCTTTCTATGATATTTTCTATTCTTCTATGTCAGTCTTCTATTTACCAAATGACCTCGTCATAGCTTTGTGTATGAATACTGCTGCATCTCTGGCCAGATTCATCCAAACTTGTTCTTCATCCCTGGTTTTCCTTAAGAGGAACAAAGAACCAGTGTACTGCTGCTTCAGCACCACAATATTCACAACCCAGATAGATTCTCCCCACACCCTAGTGGGCATCACAAAAATGCGTAACCAGCACCTGGCTGAGTCTTGAACAGATTTGGCCACAGACCTCAAATTCTATCAGTTTAATAGAAATCAAACAACTAGATCACGTTGTATCTTTATCCATCACACTAGGAAACACAGAAATGACATAGGAATCCAACCAATTTTTAACCAGAATCTCCCAAATTGCCTTGTAAAAAGTTGTGGGAAAATATAACTGTTCCTAATGCACTCCTCCCCCCCACAAAAAATATCCAGGTCATATTTGAAACTGGCAATGGAGAAAACTGGATCTTACTGGTTCTAGTCAGATTGCTTTGTTTATTACTACCAGCTGCTTCATTTAAACTGCAAAGTATCAAATACCATTGCACCAGTGCAATGGTACTTGACCAGTGCAATGTCTACTGCGAAGACATATATTCAGCACCTGAATCTCATAGGACGAAGCACTCAGATTATGTAACAAAGTAGAAGAGATGCAGCAAGATCTAGTAATGTTGGTGTACTGTGAGTGGATAGTGTTACTTTCCATTTAGGCATTAAACTTTGAATGCTTAGTTCAAAAATTTGTAGAAGTCATGTTCCAGGCCTAGGATTTCGCAGCATGCAGGATACGTGGCAGTTTGGAGATTTTTTGTTTTAGTAGGAGCTCTTCAGACTTGTTTTCTATTTGGGTGGTATATTTGGGCAGCAGAGGTAAGGGGTGAAAATTGACAACAAGAAAATGCTAGGCTCTGTTAGCTATCATATTTTTTCAGAACTTCAGATCTGCTTTCTTGTCCGTGCCTCTTACTGCTGTTACAGTAAAAGACCGTGTGAAGGACAGCGGCAGAAATGTTTTTGTTATTCCTTTCTATTTTTCTACCAACAAAAGTACAGTCCTAAGCAAAGAAAAGGGCATTCTGTCAGATGATGGTGTATGCCAGTAATGGATAGAGCAGGTACCTTCTATATTGTAAAGCTTTCTCTGTATGTAGGCCCTCTTTTTAAGTCTTTTCTAATACAATTGAGACAAGGCAAGTAAATGTGATCCAATTAAACCCCAAAGTCTTAGCTGATCCACCTTTTCCCAGACATTTTCTAAAGCAAAAAAGCAATCCTTGATTATTTATAGATGACTGAGATTGCTACAAAAAATACTGCAACTCTTATTTTATTCATCATATTTTTGTAGATTAATCATATTTTTGTTCAGACATTCATTTTTATTAAAATCCCTTTACCTGCTCTCCCCTCCTTTGTCTTTCCAAGGGAAAATATAAGTAAAACAAAGAGACAGAACATGTACTGGGCCAATATCTCCAGGGGTAGAACTGCATTTAGTATGTTGTAATAAAAGGACCTCTGAAGTTTTGCACTATAGAGATCTGCTCTGCTCTCTGGTAGTCGAATGGAGTTGTATACCGTACATTAGCACCATTTATCTGTATTGTAAAGGAATGCAGAATTCTTTTTCCATCATCTTGCTTGTGAAGAATGAACTCCAAAGAACTTAAATTCTCTGTTGTTATAAATTGATACCTCACCAATTTAACTATGCATTATTACTTCACAGTATACCATATCAGCGAATCTGGCCCTAATATGTAGAAGAATTCTGTTATGATGGTTTATTACCTGTGCAATCTGAAAAGAAATCAAAGGACCTTCTGAATGATTAACACAAAATTTACACTAGGGATCTACAAGGATCCTGACTGTACAGTGCTTTCAGTCTCAAAAGCAATTTATAAATATTATAAATATTACAAGGTCTTTGAGCTAAGTCACATTATTTTCCCTATTTTAAAGAAAGGAAAATTGTGGCAGGTCAACTAGATGAATAATTCAAGGCAAAAGAGGGAGAGAGATTGTAGCCAGGATTAGAATCTAGGAGTTACTAACATCCTGGCCAAAGATCTGATTATTACACCATGCTTTTATTTATATACACAGCACAGTACAGATTACAGTAAAAAAATGATATATAAAATAGCAAAAAATTTCTGTGGCCAAAAGTAAGATTTAACCTATAAAAAACTTGGGTTTTTTTACTTCATTTTTAAAATACAGCTTCACACACATCCAATAGGATTATTTTTTTCATTCTTACAGCTCAAAAAAGATATTCTTGTTCATTCAAAATAAATGCGTTTAGCCATTTATTTTCCAACAACGTTGGGAAAATATAATTTAAAAACTATTTTACAGCCTTCCCCAGTTGTAATCTGTTAGAAAAGATCCATATCTATTTGAATGTGAGTGCATTACAGACAAAATTAGGGACAGTTCACATCTCCCTACTGATATCAGCTGGACATTTCTGTTGTCACACCTAGCACCAGGGTGAGGCACCATTGGAAAGGTACACATTGAGAAGGCACATTTAGTTCTGCTTACACTAGTTGTAAGTAGTTGTGCTATATTCGTAAAATGTTACTGAGCTTAATATTGCTAAACAGAATACCATAATGATCAGGTATTCTGATGATGGCGTATGCCAGTAATGGATAGAGCAGGAACCTTCTATATTTAGTAAGTTGTGCTATATTCTTAAAATGTTACTAAGCTTAATATTGCTAGACAGAACACCATAATGATCAGGGCAGAAGATGTGCACATGCATGAATGGTTATATAACAGGACCAAAGCTGGTTGTGTAACATGGCCAGTGCCAAGATGAAGCTAGTGTGTCTACAGTGTCTGAACTGTGTAGACTTGACTAGTACATCTCCAACAGCCCACCCAGCAGTTGGTAAGGTTCTTTCCAAAGTTGCCATATATATAAGGCTTCTGCAGTGCAGATGGGCAACTAGGTCAGCAACACTCAACCCCCTAAGCAGGGCTCCTTGAGCCTGAGCTTGCTGATTGGCTCCAGGGCTTAAGGAGCTCTTGCAGCACTTACCCCTACTGCACAACAACCTGCCCTCAGTCAGTGTGTAGTTCTCTTCCATGTGACTTCCCTGGTGCTGGTTCTCATGTTCCTTTCCACATACCATCTTTGAACTTGGGAACCCCAGTTTGACTTTGGCTTGCTTCCTGACATCTGCTTCTTGTAACCCCACTTGCTGGTTTGACTTTGGCTTGTCCCCTGTCTAGATGTTGGTAATACCCCCCCAACTCTAAGCAGTAGGCTGAATGCCTCTGTGGATCCTGACAGTATGCTAATCTATGACACTGACCAACACACTGTCATATTGTGTTTTCTCAATAAAAGTTGCTTTACTATACTCATACAAAAGACTTGTTCTGACAAATTCCCTCCCCTCAGGCAGACCAACTCATAGAAACTAGGTGCCATTGTGAGGAGCCATATTGTTTCAACCCATGTGACTGAGAGCACTAATATTTAAAAGGATGGCAGAAGAAGAAATAGAAAAGTCAATCTCTGCCTACATCAGTCTTTACTGGACCTGTACAGCTGTCCTTGGGACTTTGATGCAGGAACCAAGAGTAAAAGAGAGCAGTTTCCCACTCACCATCACTGCTGACAGACTGTTACCAGGTTACAGGCTTAACTACAGATCCAATATGAAAAAGTGGTTGCAAGGGGGAAAAGGGCCAATAGTTCATCCTGACATACAGATAATGTGGATTTGTATGTGAGTGATACTTGGCATCTGAAAATGGAAGGAATCTTCTTAAGGTTACAGCACCAGTGACTCTGCAGCATTGAGGCATTGAGTCAATAGTTTTTACTACTACCCCTTGCAGCAGTAATACTGAAACCAGTTAATTTGGCCCTGAATAGATGAAGTCCAGTGCCCGGTTAATAGGGGAACCTACACAAAGAAACAGTTCCCAAGTGGAGATTGGAAGGACCAAGATTTTAGTTTAGTGATACTGCCTGCACTCCTGCCAGAAATTAGGTCTATCATTCCCCCAGCTATTGTTGATAAAGATGTCAGAGATAAGCTCTAATGAAAGTCCTTAGGAAAGCTTTGCTAGTCTCTCTTTTGGAAGAAAAGAATTTATATTTAAGCATGAGAAATATGAAACAATAAGAGAATAAAGATTCATGTGAGTTAGGCATCAGCTGAAGACAGGGTAGGGGCATAGTTTTACATTTCCAAATACCAAACAAAATGAACAAGTTTATAAGCAGATGTTATTAACCAGATTCTAAAATGGGCTTAGAAAGGTGCTATGCTTTTTGTGGCTGCCTCCTCTGAAAGGAAGCTATCTTGAAAATGGTAAACTGAGCCTATGATTAGTTGCAAGATGTCAAATAAGTGCCAGCAGTGGGCAAAATGAGGATCAGGACATGTAGCCACTGTACAGGATAAAACGAAGAAACAGGAGCAGTGAACTGCATAGACCAAGAGGCTATAGCAAATAAATTAACTCTCTCCTTTCATCACCATGGAAGCTAGGTTTCCAGCTTACTTAGTAATTATACTAATGTGACTTATGAGGCATGTGTTAGAACTTTGCCAAGAGACAATCGCTAAGGCTAGGAACAAAAGTTACACATAAACCAGTTTAAGTAATCAGAAACTGGTTTCAACCTGTAACAGAACAGAAGTTCAGTACATATAAATCACTTTCCAAATGACCAAAACCAATTTAAGATATACTGTTTGGATGTAGTATCAGACATAACTGATTTAGATCAAACTGGTTTATGGAACTTCTGTCCCAGAACCCTTTCTGTTTCAAGTTAACTCATATTCCCCAACATCCTAGGATGCTTTGCATCCCTGGGCTATGCTGCCTGCTCCAGTTGAGCAGAGGCTGCCTTGCCCCTCTGCTCCTTAGCCTGCTTCCTGCCTGTGTCTATCAGCCCACAGGAATAGGGGACAGGGGAACAGATCCCCCAGACCACCCTAGCCAGGGTCTACACAGCTCATGGGGAGCTTTTCAGACCCTGGCAGCTCTCCCCATCCCTTTCCCAACTGCTGATTGCTTCAGCAGCTGCCACAGGAGGGAGAGAAAAGAAGTCTTCTGGACTGGGTACCTGCCTATGCAGTCCAGCATGGGGGCACCAGGGAGCCCCTGCCTTGTGGAGCTTCCTCCCAGCCCAGCCCAGCCCAGCATCAATCAGCCTGGGTAGCCCCAGGGAGCCGAGGGGATTTCTTCCATTTCCAAAGGGCAGAGCTTCTTGCATCACCTGCTGCAAGTCTCAGGAAGCTTCAGGGAGCAAAGGGAAATTCTCCTGCCCCTCCACAGCCAGTTTTTCCTTAGCTGCTGCAACTCTGAGGCAAAACTAATGCAGGGGAACAGAAGAATTTCCCTCCACTCCCTGGGCTATTCCTGAGACTCACAGCAGCTAAGGCAAGGGGCTGCGGTTGGGGTTGGGGTGGGGAAGAATTCCCCTCAGCTCCCTGGGGCTGGGGAACCCTGGGGTGGGGGAAATCCACCCAAGATGCCCCCCATGCTGGGCTGAATGAGCAGTCACCCAGCCCAGAGGACTTTTCCCTCTTTCCTTTAGCAGCCACTGAAGCAACCAGCAGCTGGGAAGGGGGAAATTCCCCTCTGCTCCCCAGGGCTGCCTGGGCTGGGGAGTCCAGACTGGGGGAAACTTCCTGAAGAGGAGGCTCCCCCAAGGTGTTCCAGCACCCAGACAGGGGACTCCTTAACCCCATGTGTGGGGGACAGAAGAGGTTTGGGGACATTTGGCCGGGCTGGCAATGGCCAGCAGGCTGGGAGATATGCTCTAGCACACCCTGCCTACTCACCTGGCTCAGTCCAAGCCTTGCCCTGACTTTCCCAATTGAAAACTGAATATCAGTTCAGTTAGTTATACGTGCACCCTATACAGCTTCAAGGAACTTGCATAGATTGAACCGATTCATCCCAGGCTTTTTGACGGTCTGTACTTTAGCCTGAAAGGTTGTACCATCTGAAAATATCCACTTTTCCTGATCTTAATATTAAAATGAGAAAGTTTAGTCCATGCTTCCTAATTAATGCTGCCAGGGACTTTGCTTTTGGACTAGTGATGCTAATGAAACTGCTAATATTGAGTCTGTTCTATACAAGCTAAATCTGTATATTATTATCTGTATTATAATTCTAATTTAGTTATAAGGGTCCGGTCAGGACTTTAAAGAAACTGAGCTCCTATGAAAAGATGTTAATGCAACTTCTCAAGATTCAAGATGGTTTGGCCAGAATAAAAACTGTGCATGATAAAGCACAAATTACATAAATCTGCAAACAAATATTGTCCAATTCCTGCATTCATGGTGGGAAGTGTTCCTGAGATGGTCACCAACAGATACCAGAATACTAAAGGTTAATTTACATCCAAAACGTTCGTAAACTTTTTCCATATTATTTCAATTATTGTGTTAAGCAGGCCACCTCAATACATGTTTCTGTAGCACAGGAACAGAGCTGGCTATATAACAGATCTAAGCTTGCACCTATTCAGTTTCTAGTCATCAAATTATTCTATTTCCCTTGTCTTGTATGATTCATCCCTGTATTCCTCCTCTCTTCTTTCGTCTTCTTCTCCCGGTCCTTCCCTTCTAGATCTAGATGCTTCTCCAGACAGCTGAGTCAGCTTTTCATTTGATAAGCCACTTTCTTTAAATCAAAAAAACTGTTGTTGTAGTAGGTACTTTGAGATAAGCAAGTGAAAGGCTGCTTTCACTAAATCATTTCACACTGAAACATGTCTCAGAATACATATTTTTCTATTTCTGCCGTGGTCTATTAATTACAGTGTTGGAGACTACCAAGGTAGCTATGATTACTTCTCTCTATGCTTGAGGTTTTTTTCTAATACTTATTATTGCTTAAGGGAGTTCATGCTTATTTTACTAGTCAAGTTTATTGGCCAAATTTATCACAATTAATTACTCTACCCAACAATATCTTCCCTTCTAATATGCCATCACTAGATAAAGAGGCACTTAGAAAGTAAAAAATAGTTCTGATTTGTAATCACATATGGGGTGAATATCATTTCTGTTCAGGTACCACAATTCCCACAATCTGACTACCAGAGGTGCAGACTCTGAAAAACACTAGCCCTTTTATACTTTCTTGATAAAGTAGAAAGACCCACAGATATTCATCAGTTCAGTTTGGGTATATAAGCTGTCAGTATGTATATCCAGAAGTTCAATTCTTCTATCAATGTCTGGTCTCTGTCAGAAGAAAGAATGAACATAGAACCAGAATAGTACAAGTGGTTTGGTTTGATTCTTCTAGAGTTTTCAATTTATTTTTCTTAGGTTCTCCATGGTCTTGTGAGCAGAAAGCTGCTTCAAAACAAGACTATTAATATGAAATAATAATAGGACACTAGAAAAAAGAATGAGCCAGAGAAAATGGATAACTCTGGGATTAGGGCTCTATGCTGTCATTAACATATTTGGCTTCTAGTTTGGATTCTTCCTCGGGCTTCCTGGATTATCATGGACACATCACTTTATTTTTCTATGCCTCAGTTCCCCAGTTATAAAATAGGGGTAATTATACTTTCTTCCTCCCACAGGTTGTCTTCCTAATCAAATTGTCTTTCTAATCCATTAAGATGGAAGCTGTCTGGAATAAGAATTGCCCCTTAAGTATATAGTGGGTAGCACTCCAGTGCCCCAATCTTCATAGATACTTTTTGGTGCTACTGTAAGCAACCAAACTTTTAGGACTATGTTTATGATAATTTCATTCTTTTAAACTCTGATCACTTGATATACTGAATCAATTGCCTTCTTTTGTGCTTGCAGTGTGCAATCAAGAAATATAATAATTGTAAAGGCTCATGAAAGCCATAGGTATATTGGGTGCCACACTGGCTGGTATTTGCTTCTCTCCACATGCCAGAGAAAGTTTTGGGGTATTGAGAAAACATGGCGTCATAATGTTCCATCTTGATCTTGGCTTCCTGAAAGAAAGGCATGGGGAGGCTGCTTTGTAGATGATCTGAAAGTAGAACCAAGGGGGATCTAGACAACAGGCAGGACAAGACGTAACCTTATAGGTTTGTGCAGAGAAGCATGAGCTTTCATAGGCTACAGGCTATTTTGTCAGATGCTCAGAAGCTAGAACTGGCTGTGATTCTTGTGTCTAGGCCTCAGCATATTTTGTGATTTTTTAGGCCATACATGTCTTGATTCAGCTATGGACCTTAAAACACCAGTTCCATGGAGATTATCCCTGATGTTGTCAGAAACAATTTAGGAAAAGTTACAGGGTAGAGGATCCCTGCTTTTGGATAATTAAGATACCATCTATCTGGACAGCTCATTTGGGTCTTGCAAGACCCAAAAGCGTTCAGACTAAGAAGTATACAGTGACAGTTTCACACATTGCAACCAGCTATTGGGTAGAACTGCAATAGATGAAAAGAAATTTGGCAAGAGTTACTGCATAATGCATATGTTTCCCAAACCAGATGTATCTTATGGCGTTCTGTAATTTTGTGTCAATTAAAATGATTGATGCATTTTTAAGCAGGAAAGGATATCCGGAAAGGATGCCCTTTCAAAGCATAACAACTACAGATTGCTAAAGTTATTATGCCAAAACGTTTTACCATGCCTGTCTTAGACCACAGCCTTAGAGTTACTGAGCATAACTCCCATGAGAGACAGCATGACAGAGATTCTGTTCTATCACTTATTGACAGGCAGATAGCATATAGAAGAATGCACAGAGGGAGACTTCTGTTCTGTCTTACCAAATAAATCTGAGCAAGAAAGAGTTTCTTTCCTACTAGGTAGGTTGCTAGGAGGTGAAAGGTCAACAGTTGTGTTCTCTCAACACCTCTGAACCTATGGATTTTGAGACGCCATCAATACCAGGCCAGAGAAAGAATGGTTCTGTGCTATATTTGTGGTGGAGGATTATGGCTGTTTTACTGGCATACTAAGAGAGAAATAAGAATTTGATACCGTGCCCTAAGAAGAATCTGTGATTCTGGCACAAAAGTTGAAATAATATATTAGATATAACCTAATGGGATTTGTGTTAAAATAACCACGTTACAGGATTGATGTTAAAGGTCATAAATGTTCTCTCTCATACACCCATGCAAACATGTGCATGGGAAGAATTATATCAATCATAATAATTCGGCATATGCAAAACAATGGTATGTGTTTTTTCAGAGAATTATGTTGCCAAAACTAGGGAACCATTTTCAACTCAGTTCTTAATGAATTTAAATTAGATTCAGATGGCAGCTAGATACCTAACAGTTTCATGTACTTATATGGTCCACATGGACAAAACTGTGGAACAAACTGTTTCCAAATGAATTATGTGTTCATAAAAGTTCATTAAACCTCTTTCTATCAAGACGGCTGTTGTATAGTCTCAAGAGTTTACAAGCCACAAAGTTAACAGAGAAAAAAATGTTCCCAGCATGAACATACCTGGTAGAATTAGCATCCTCTGGCAAGGGTGCAAAGACAGCTATTATTGTACAAAGCTAGAGAAAAATAAATTGTTAAAGTTAGCATATAAATTAAATATGCCTAGGGCCAATTTTGAATTATCCAGTGACCTAGAGAGAATACTATGATAGTTTTGACTTTGGTTTGAGAAGAGTTGTAAGTGAAATTGTTGTTGTGATTGCAATTGTTGTTTTAAGCCAAGATGTCATTTACAGAAGAGGTTCAGTGGGAGGAAAGATAGTCCATTACATAGAGGCCTTGCTAGGAATGAAGATACTTAAGTTCATTACTTACTCTCTCCGTTACTGTTTGTGTAGCCTGGGGCAAGTCACTTGTCTTAATAGCACTTTCCTGTCTCCCAGAGTTTTGGGGATAGTTATATGTTCTGATACTCTGCTAATGAATGGGGCCATATAAGGAAATAATAAATACCATTGTCAAAATTAGTGAACACTGTAAAGTGGTGTGCCACTATGGCAGGTATAGAAAAAAACCAATATAACATGGACTTACTAAAAATAGAACATAAACGGCAAAGCTTCACTGCGGAAGCCAAGACCTGTGATCACCAATCAACACCCGACCAGGGAAAAAGCCCGCGAAAGCT
>JAGPOW010000304.1:92070459-92091075 GCA_030014935.1 Caiman crocodilus
GACAACAACTTGTAGAGAAGCACGGTCACAACTCGCCGCTAGAGCTTTCACCTCTCCTTGCTTAGACTACTACTTCTTCGCTCGGCCAGCCCTTTGCTGTTCGAGTGTCTGTGAGTATATAACCAATAAAATGCCTTAAAATTAATTACCTGTCTCATTCTTGAGTCCCTGAGCATCCGCACACAGTAATACCTCGCGCTGACAACCATATAAATCTGTCTTCTAGGATCCCAATACTCTACCAAGTTACCATGAGGATGATTCTATTCATATTTTGGAAGTACCAAAGAATTATGTTTATGAAGGACCTGTAAATACATTATCTAACCTATACGTATCGTTATTTAAGTAGTAGGTAGGAAAGGAAGTATACAGGGCAGGCATTGCTTAGTAGGATCTTGTAGCTATTGAAAAAGGAGAGCCCTAGGAGTTGGCTAAATCCCTTCAACACAACAGGAAAGCTAATTATTTGGCCAGCCTGAAGTTAAGCAAACCCACAACGTTTCCAATATTCAATTATATACTATCCCACCCCAATGGCCTCTCAGCTAAATATCACCAAGGATACATTCTCTGTAGATAACCCCAGGAACTTTCACTAGATGATTCAGATCACTGTTTCACTATAACCTGACACATTCACCTCAACCCCAAAGCATTCAACTGAGTGGAGACTAGATTTAGGAGTACCCCAGCATATGAGCAGTTTTCCACAGCTTGAGAGAGCTAAAAGCTGAATTGATTGGTGGGTATTTGACCACTTTGAAAATTCTCCCTAATCCATGCAGAATCTTCCCTGACACAAACACTTACTCAGGAGAAGCTTGAAGGTTGCAGACAGATATGGAGGGCTGCAACTTCAGTTCACACCAGTGAATTACTGCAGAATTAATATCTCTAACAAAGTTTTGAATAGTTACCAGCTTTGGAGCCATCAGCAAAGTTCTTACCCCAGTTCTATGTTCTCCCGTTTTCAAGCTGTTCTTGTCATGCTGTTGTCTTCCCAACCCACTAAGACTGCACAGTCCAAAATAGGCAAATTCTACATGGTTTTATATTCTGGTATACAAAATAAACAAACAGTAACAGTCATAAAAAGTAAACCCTTCCGATAAAAATGCCTGTGCACGTACAAATCTTCAAGATAAAAGCTCATGTTCAGCACAAGAACAGCAACAGGACAAAATCAAGATTAATAGTGTTTAAAAATCCAGCTACCTTTTTTTTCTGGGCAAGTTTTATTCTCTTCCCAACCATGCACACAACAAGCAGCTGCCTTCAGGTATTCCAGGAAAACATTTGAAAGTAAAATCTCTCCATTTTTCCCTTTCATTTGTGAAAGTAATGCGTCCTGAATTTCCTCATGCTGTTGCCTCAAATGGAGGATGAATGTTTTTAAGCATATATAGCACTGGTTAAGGTGCCAAATTTACAACTTTTGACACTGAAGTCTCTCCTTATCCATAATATTTACGACATTGTTAAAAGCAAATGATACTTCAGATTTCTGTACCATAATACCTCCCACATGACCTGGTCAGGGAGAAAGTAAGTCAGTCTCCATGATTATTTCATGTACCACATGCTGGGTAATATAATGAACAGATTCCATGCTTGTAAAACATAAGTGGCTTACTACTAAGAGACTATTTCCACAGATGCTGCAACTGAAGCTAGTGTCATAGCCACGTGTTCAAGCAGACTGACTTTCTAGCATCTCCATCCAATTCTTCTCAGAAGTAACTTGTGCACCTCCTTTCAAGTTCTATGCAGGTAGTTGCATCTTTCCTCCTAACAGTTTTTGCTACGGTGCAGGACCGTGCTGGCTTGTCATCCCAGCCCATCTGTAGGACCTGGTCTTCATTACCATCTCACTGTACCCTGTAAGACCTCGAGTACTTCAAGTGTTTCTCACCAGTAGCATAAGTAAGGAGGCGCCACCAGGGTAGCAGCTGCAGCTGGCAAGCTGCCAACATAATGGGAAAGCAGAAAAATAACAGTTGTTGCTGCAGTCACACGACCATGCCAGTGGCACCACAGTCATGAGCCATGGCAGCTTATCACAATAATATCTGAACGCTTAAACATTTTAAAAGAAATGTATTGGATAACAATTCCCTTCTCTTGCTTTAGCCTTAAAAAAGGGAGACTTTTTGTTTGTACATGTAATTAATGTAGTTAAGTTAGGCTGAAGAAATGTACATGTGTCTTCTAATCACCTGGGCCAACCAGTCCCTAGAAGATACTTTATTGCAACTGTTCAAATATTCTTCCATGGGACATCTCAAATAAATATAGTTAAATTTTGCAAAGCAGGTGTGAATGCATTTTCACAGTCACATTGATCTTTTAGGATCCAGAATCATGTAATGACAGAAAGGCAACCAAACTCTGTCTAATGTCCCAGGGAATAGTAAATCTTCCAAAAATAGTGCTAGAAAATGACAACTGAAAGAAGTTCAGTCAATAAATAGGTACTTTAATGAACATAAGATTTTATTAAATAAATTAAATGGAGACGATTATTGTTTATACGTGTTGGCCAAATATATGCCATGTCCAGTTGGGCACAATGGTTCCCCTTCTGTAAGCTAAGTCACTGAAAGCATGACAAACTAGTTATTTCACATATATGCCCACATTCTAGGCTTGTAGAGATTAATTCAGGGGAAGAACAGACCCATAGGACATATGTGATCCTGTTTTTCCACTGTCTTAACTTGCCTGATATTTCCCTGGGTTAAGCTCCTTAGAGAAGGATTAATCTACAGCAAACTATGGCTATTTGACTTCTGAGTGAGAACATCTGCATAGTGGTTTGATGTCTCTTAACCAACATCGATTAGATTATGCAATTTTACTTAGCTGCATTCACTTCACACTCCTAGGTGATTTATTTTAACTTGCCTTTGAAGACAAGCTCGAAGTTGAAGAGTTCAGAAGTAGAAAGAGCCTATCACATTCAAAGCTGCAGATTAAAATGCCTTATGCAACCTTATAGACATGGATAAGTTTGGGACCTTCCATATAGACTTTGTCTGATTAGTAACTTAAAAATACAACACACGGTCTCCACTATGTTAGGTAGCATGCTTAAACAGAGTGGGGCATTACGTATGAAATAGCCTCCTTACTAACGCCTGTATTCTTTCCGGTACCTGTTCCAATGCAGAAAACCAGAGACTATGAACATCCCATGGCTGTATTTCTATTCTGAATTGCAGCACCTCACTCAAGGGGAAAAAACCTCTGGAAATCAGCACCTTCCTAGGGAGCTTACTATGAGTTCTTTATACAGGAACCTGGAACAAATCAAAATTGGCCCTTATGTGCAACTGTATTTATAGTCACATATGATATTTTTAGTCAAGCAAATGCAAGAGAAGTGTAGAAAAAAATTACTACCATTGTATATAGCCTTCATCAGTCTGATGAAGGCCTTCAATACAGCCAACAGATAGGGCCTTTTTACTGTTCTGAAAAAAATGGCTTGTCCCCCCCCCCCCCCCCAAGTTGTTGAACATTGTTTGCTCATTGTATCAAGGTATGAAGGTAGCATATGAAAACAAAGGACAGCAATGCTGGCATTTATCGATAAACCAGACTAGACGGGGGCTTTTACAACATTACAAGGTTTAAAGCAAAAAACAAGGTGTAGGGCTAGTTTTGAGAGATTTCCTGTTTATGGATGACACGTCCTTGATTGCCCACAGTGAATCTTCCCTGCAAATCTCTTGGGCAGATTTTATGTGTCATGAAAGAGCTTTGGGTTAACAATTCATCTCAAGAAGACTGTGATCATGCACCAAGGGGTGGAAGAACCAGTGATGCTGTCAACAGCTTATGCTACTTGGGTTTTACAGTCAGCCTTCAGACTGAACTGACTAATAGAATTGGAAAAGCAGTTAAGAATTTTGGATTATTACAGAAACATGCATGAAATAACAACAAAGTATCAACCAAGCTGAAGATGAAAATCTACAAGACTTGCATGCTGTCATCCCTGCTTTATGGTTCAGAAATGTGAACTACGTAGGCACATCAGGAGACTGAACAGGTTCCACATGAGATGTCTGCACAAGATTCTGAAAATCAAGAGGGAAGGCAAGATGCCAAACGCAGAGGTACTGGAGCACACGAGACAGATGCACTTAGAAACCACTAGCACGAAGAGGAGGTTGCAATGTCTTAGCCATGTCAGGAGAATGAGAGGAGACCGTATCCCCAAGACTATTGTGTACAGTGAGATTCAAGACACCTCTAGAAAGCAAGGTTGCCTTCTATCTCAGTACCATAAATTGAGCAAAAATAATAAGAAGTTGTTCAACATCAATGTAGAAAGCTGGGAAGAGTGCATAGAATCCTATCCAATCAGGATTGCATATCTGGCACTGGGTGCAGCTCAACATGAAGTAGGTTTAATGCAGAGGATAGAAGCAAAGTGAGAAAGAAGAAAGCATGCTGTAAACTTGGATTTCAATTCAATTTCAACATGTGACTCTGTGAGACTTGAAACAAGCTGTGTCACTCTTGGATTGGACTTATCAGCCACAAGCAGATTCATCAGGTACCTGACTATACCTCTTACACATACACCATGATCCTGAGGATCATTGGTTGCCTATATATATGTAGTTACAGTCACAAACAACTAGATTTTGATCATGTCTCACACAGGCTTAAATAAACAAGAATCATCTTAACTCCATTACCCATCTGAACCAAAATGTCTTTAAGGTTCAGTAACTATGTATTATTTTTTTTCCTCTTTAAAGTTTTTAAGTCCCTCTGCTTTAATTCCTTGTGCATTGTTCATTAAGAACTGTCCATTAGGGTAGGGCTAGGATTCAAAGTGACCTAGACAAATTGGAGGATTAAGCTACAAGAAATCTTATGAGATCCAACAAGGACATGTGCAAAGTCCTGCACTTAGGACAGAAAAATCCCATGTACTAGTACTGCCTGGCTAAGCAGCAGCTATGAAGAAAAGGACCTGGGGGTTACAGTGGGCAATAAGATGTATGTGAGCCAGCAGTGTGCCCTTGGTGCCAAGAAGGCTAACAGCATACTGGGTTGCATTGGTAGGAGTGTTGCCAGCAGATAGAGGGAAGTATTTATTCTGCACTATTGAGGCCGCATCTGGAGTACTGCGTCCAGTTTTGGGCCCCTCACTACAAAAAAGGTGTGGACATGTTGGAGAGTGTCCGGCAGAGGGCAACAAAAATGGTTCAGGGGCTGAGGCAAATGACTTACTAGGAGACACTGAGGGAATTGGATTTATTTAGTCTGCAGAAGAGAAGACAGAGGGGGTATTTGATAGCAGCCTTTAACTACCTGAAGCATGGTTCCAAAGAGCTGGACCGTTCTCAGTGGTGACATATAACAGAACAAGGAGCAATGATTTCAAGTTGCAGCAAGGGAGGTTTAGGTTGGATATTAGGAAAAACTTTCTCACTAGAAGGGTGGTTACCTAGAGAGGTGGTAGAATCTCCATCCTTGGAGGTTTCTAAGGCCCAACCTGACAAACCCTGGCTGGAATGATCTAGTTGGGGATGGTCTTGCTTTGAAAGCAATCATTTGCTAGACTAGATGAATTCCTGAGGTACCTTCCAACCCTAATTTTCTATGGTTCTATGATTCTAAGAAACTCCGAATTATATACTCCAATCTAGTTTAATATTTTATCACAATTTCAAAACTCAGCCAAGATACAGTCCCTAGAAGTTCACAAAACCTAGCCCAGTTATAAGCAAGTTCAGTCTGTTTTATAGTTTGGAACAAAACCCAATTAAAACTCAGCAGTTCTGGTAATGATTTTGTTTCAGATTTGGGTTCATTCAAACCCAAAATTCAAATGCATGTGTGCCCACACAATTTGAAAATAAAGATTTTTTTCTGGCAACTACTCTAACTCAAAACCCTTGGGAAGAATTTAATATGGAAGAGTATAAGGACCCAATATAGGCTGTTTTTACAGTCACTAAGGCTTTACAGTCTTACAGGCTTGGATGTTTGTAAGAAAGCCATGTGCCCATATGACCATACTGAGCCCTATTAGTCAATATAGCTAATCCTCTTCTACAACCAGAACTAGATATATTATATATTTTCCAGACCATGTCTAAAAATGATGAAACTCTGTTCTCTTTTACTCCTCATGGCCTGCACAGTGTATTTGGAACAGTTCTGCTGTGCACATTTGTATAAGTGAATATGGTCATGTGTGTGGTGGTACAAATCGGAACAGAGCCACCAAAACTGCAGCTTTTTAGGGCTTCCTATGAGCAGCTGTGAAGGGCTGGAAGATATAACAGAATGGTACATGGATTCATTGCTCTTTTACTTGTGGAAGGAGAACACATCATCCATGAACAACTTGTGCATCCTGAGGCTGGGGGAGCATGGCAACCACCTGCAGGCAGCAGCGGTGATATTGGTGGCGTGAACATGTCAGCAGCGAGCAGGGACTGCCTACAGGCGGCCACAGTGACATCAGCAGCAAGGGTGGGCCGAGTGAGAACAGCCTGAAGGCAGCCACGGTGTCATCTGGTGAGGGAGGGCCAAGTGTGAACCACCCACTGGCAATGTCAGTGGCAAGGGCGGGGGGGTGGTGAGAGGCGACTGCGCATGCCAGCGGCAGCATTGGTGGTGGCCAATCTCAGGGGAGCATGTGCCCCCCCCTCCGTCGTTCCCCGTCTACACATCACCTATGACATCAGCTGTGGGGATTCTGATATCATGTATTGAATAATCTTAATTTTGTTTTAGATGTAAGACATGAAACACAACCATGCTTAACAGTAAAATATCATCATGATTTTCTTACATGAAAACAGATTCCACCCTGAGTTACACTGGGCTAAATCGGGAATGAATTAACTAAAGTCCCTGAAGTAATTCAATGTAAATCTGAAATAACTGACAGCAGAATTTGGCCCCTTAACTGTTGCAAAATGAGCACTCTGTCATAGTGCTTTTCTTTTCATAAAGTCAAAAGAAACTTCCTGTTGTATTCACAAATAAAAGAAATAATTGTTTCCTACTGTTTACATTTGATATGTTCCATAAAAGTCTGTTACATTTCTTCAGATGGGAAGATAGAAATGAACAAAAAGTGGTATAATAAATAAAGCCTGATTCCAACAGTGCAAGTTCTAAGTGAGTGTTTTTTCATATTTTGTGAAGTATCTGATAGGTCAGTCTGGTTGTCCTGTCCTAGAATTCTGCAGCTTAACAATGCACCGTAAATGAATGAAAACGTTTCATGTTAGCAATATAAATTGATACATGCCCATTATCTGGGAAAACCATAAATGCTTCACGCATCAATTTTTGTTTTTGAACGACTGCAGTGAATGGATAAATAATTGCAAAGTAAATGGATTAGCAATTAAATTCAGTCAACAGTACTTGAAATACTGACCAATAAAATCCTATAAATGTAAATAAATGGGGTTTTTTATATGTCTGAAGACTGCCATCTTAAAAAATTCCTGCACCCTTCTGTAACTACAGTGTTTTATTGCAATTCTCATAGCATACCCATCACCATGTTATCTCAGCATTTTCAATTAGTACAGTGCAGGCCAAATTTTTCTGGCAGGCGTGCTGCAAATTGACCCTGTGCCCTCCTTACATGCCACTGATTCCCTTCCTCCTCCCATTCAGCTTCTTTGCTTTCTGCTTTCTGTCCTGTGTTCATTGCCTAATCTCCTGCTCTGCTTTATACTGTTTCACCTCCCTCATCTCCCACCTGCCACAGACAGAGGCTACCCATGCCACTTGTGGCACTCATGTCATAGGTTGGCCACCCTTGCATAAGTGCATTAAGACCATGGTTCAGGAAAGTACTTAGGCACATACCTAATTTAAAGCACCTGAGTAATCACAATAATTTCAGTAGGGCAACTTATGCCCTTCAATTTAAACATATACCTTGACAAACTGGGTTGCATGCCAGACAACTAATTTATGTTATAGATGTGCTTCTTCTTTGTCTCTCCAAGGAAAAAATCAGGTTTAAATGTAATCTGTTGCTGTTGGTTTTTTTAAATCTGTATTCCTGAGAACTGGGGAATGTGCTTTATTAGTGAAGGCAAGGAAGTCCACTTGCCACTAGAATGGAAGGCAAGAGGAAACTCTCAGTGTTGGGATTATTTAGTGGGGTTTTTTTCATCCATCAGGATTGCATTCCAGTCTTGGACCAGCTCCAAGAAAGTTCTGTTTCAAGAATAAGGTTTATTTCATTAGACCCCAAACCTCTAGTATTATGTGGAAATCTGATTCATTCAGCCACTGCTGAAATGATATTGTTTAATCCCTTTTTTCTTAAAAAGCTTGAGTAATTCGTTTCTAAAATCCGACAGGATGGCTGGTTGCAAAGATATCTATTTTCTATGTTTATCTTTAACATGCATTTTTCTCCTCTGTTGCTTTTGCAAATAAATTGGTATTTGTGAAATTTATGAGGGGTTTTTTTTGCATTGGATTCTATGCACTATTACATTACATCATGCAGTTCAAGAAATTAAACATTAAAATTACTTTGGAAAAAAATAAAACCCCTTGAGTGGTTTGATTATTATTCCAGTAGTTTTGCTCCACCAGCTTAACTATCAAAGATAATATGAGACTTGTTTCTTTTGAAAATGTATTTACCTGCTTTTAAAACATCCCTAATTGTCAGAGACTTCCTTCATTTTGCATCAGAAATTTTCTCCTTGTCCATTCTTTGCTGAAGACAAAGAAACAAAATATGGAAAAGAATACAATAAGTTCTCAAGTAATATAAAAAGCAGTTAAAGATGTGATATAATTTACAGGCTTTTCACTGCCAGAGGCTATAAAGGTTTTTCTTGAGTATTGTCCCTGGTTTTTCTAGCATATTTGAGAGGCATTAAATGCCAGGCTGCAGTCTACATAAAAATGTATAAAGTAAAAATAGCCATGCATTTTGTAGGAAAGTGATCACCACAGAATTAACTGGGTTAACTCAAGAATTATGGGATACAGCCATGTCCCACCCCTCCTTCATTTCTCAATTATTCCATGGGAGCTTCCTCTTATTAATGTTGTAATGCAGTTTAATAAAACAGCAACTTTGATCCTGCAGAACTGTGAGAATACAGTTATTTTTTATTGGTACTGTTGGACTGAGCAATCCCTATCCAAAATGAGCAACAAGCTAAACACAAGAAACGCAACTTATGAAAGAATTGAGTTTAAAGAAGAAAATGAGAGTTTAAAGCCACATACTGAATAACTGAGCAGCAACCAGTCGACAGGTGTTATTGAACATACTTCTCTACCACTGACTTGAAGTCAGAGATAACAGGTGGCAGTGTCTCTTAAGGGGGTTCTGAAAATATACAACAAATGGTTAGAAGCAACTATATATTTGTACTACACCATGAAGCCACTCCTTAAGAGGTACTGTGGATGTAGTAATGTAATTCAAGCAAAAAGAAGGAGCCAATGCATGGACCAACATTCTTAATTCACCAACATAGAAAGTGGTTTAGACCAGGGCTGTCCAGCTAGCAGCCCACAGGCCTGATAAGCTAACATTCAGCATTCAGGCTCCTAACTGGTTGCCGCTCCCCATATTGCTTTGAATTCTGCTGCAGCCAGTCTTAGGCTCCCTGTATCTTCCTCAATTTTTGCTTCCTGATTCTGCCCCAGGAGGTGGGTGGCATAGCCTGTGGCACTGATGGAGCCCATGCGATGGTGCGGCAAGGACGCTGAGATGGAAACCACACATCATGCGGTCCAAATGGGTGAGGGCCACAGCAGGGGAAAGGGAGTGCAGCCTGGGGATCCATTGCTCACACTAGCATGGCTCCTGGGTGTGCAGTCCATGCTGATGCAGTCCACTTAGCCACTTAGAAGTTGGATTGCCCCAAGTTAGACAAAACTGACAATACTGAGTTACTTGAAAAAGTTTCTAAAGCCACAAGTTGTCTGGGTTTCAAGCCAGATGGCTACAAAGCCTGGATGAATTTGTTGGTCTTGTTTCAGATTTATTTGGGTCAGGAATGTCAATTTAGAATAGAGCAAAAAGGGAAAGCTATAAAATGATGGAGCATCAAGCAGCCAAAACAGTGACAGAATCAATAAAATATGGTACTGAGGGCTTTGCTACAGAAATAAGTTGTACTGTTCATAATAGGCGTGGCAACACAGATTCACCCAATCAAACATAAGATTAATGAATGAATTTTAATGTGCAACAACAAACAGAAAAGAAAAATCATTTGTAGTGCCTATGGAAGCTAAGTTAGCAGCCGTTTTCCTAAAGGCCCTAAGTTCTGATCTGCATTTCTCATATTTCCAAAGCTCCTATTGTTATCATTGGGACCTTCTGAGTGCAGGAAGTATGCAGAACCTTTGGAAACACTTAATTGAAAAAGAACATAGTTTTATAAGCACAGAGTATTATTATAATTATAATCATAGGAAACACCATTTCCCTATATCTCATTACCTGAAATACTGTGTTTAATGCCAAGAAATGTCTTCAGTCAGTATAGTAATTTTTCATTACTTGGCAGAGTAACCACTAAGTTTGTAGAGCCAGGGGAAACACATGAGGCCTAATTTCTGGGAAGTAAAGTGATTTTATTATGCTGTCTCTGCTTCTAGCCAGGAATGTTTTTTTTTAAGTTAGTTTCTGTAAGAGCAATCTTCAATATCAGCTTAACACCTCCCTCCTCCCCGCCACCCCCACCCCCTATACCCCTGCAGGTCACTAGAGTTCAGTTGTAAGATTTTCAATTTTCGGAATGAAGTCAAGCATTGCAATGGTACTCTGTTGTATTGGTTTGGGTTCAAAACATTTTCAGGTTTTTGCTGGACCCATGGTGAAGTTCTGTCTAGTGCTGTCATTAAAGATTGTATACTTTAAATTGTGCAATTAGCTAGACTATATAAGCACATGTTTTTATCACCTCTTCCTGCCCTATACCCACTGTTTGTTGGTTTGTTTGTTTGCTTCCTGGGTTTCTTACTTCTTAACTAAACTTAGAACCTAATCATGAAAACTGTTAAGCATGTGTGCTTCATTGATCACAATGCATCTGGATTTTACCTCTCACAGTGCTTTTGAAAGGCCATTAATAATACAACCCAGTTTTATACATGGTAAAATGGAGATAAAAAACTTAAATGATATGACCATAGAAACTAAGAAATGTTGGCCTAAAGTTTAAGCAAATTAACACACATTTTTAAAGCCATGTATGGTAAGTGTTTCAGGAAATGTCTTTTTAATGTATTCAAATTACTTCTTCAATATACTGCATGGCTGAGAATTGATATCAGCCCTGTTTGATAGATGAGGAACTCATGCACAGAAAGGCTAAATGTCTGTGACAGAACTGGAACTTAACCCTTGAAGTAGTAGGCGAGTACCCTGCTCATGGGACTATCTTCTAGATGAGCTCTTATTAAGTCATATGGGGCTCTGAGTGTGCCTAGGGCCTTGTATATTATGAGTTGCATAACAATAGTCAAGAAAGTTATCAAATTATGTCATATTGTTCAATGGAAAAGGACAATTCCCTACATGGTTCCTAACCTTTTCTCTCTCTAACTCTGTGTATTTATCCAGGATTTCTTTTACCTGCAAAGTTCTAAAAAACCCACTAGGCAGTAAATTTGCCTTCAGGTACACCTATATACTCATTACAGAGTTGCCTGGGTACAAGTGAAGGCTGTTTCTATTCAAGGATTTGATTAAAGCATCTTGGTAAAAGCAGGCTATTGCAATTTAGACCTGCAGAATTATTCATATAACATCAAAAAGAGAGAAAAAAGCTGTGATTGGTTAAAAATTTTAAAGAACATTACAAGATACGGGGAACATTTCAGCATCTTCAGGCAGGAGCTTTAGGGACTCTCTATTTTAAGGAGAGTTGAGGAAATGTTATTTTTATGCCCCCTGCCAAGGTGCCCTGGGTGTTGCACAAGCAATTGAGAACACAACACCCTCATTCCCTTTCCAGAAAAGGCAAAGGAAACCATCTGGAGCAAACAGTAGGCAGACTGCAATGCCAGCTACAAAGTCTCCCTCAGGATCATTACACTGCCCAGACATTCATTCACTTCAGAAGAGGACACAACTGGGATCTGAGAAGCACATTTCTGGGGTGACCTTCTATTTAAGTACTAATCAATTTCCTCCAAAAAAGAAACAGAAACGTAAAAGCAAAATATAAAAATATCTAGAGCTAGATTCTGTCTCTGTGCATACTGGTGCACTACAGAAGAGAGCAGTACAAAGGGCAGGCAGCTAGGGTCCTTATGCTTAATGTATAACCTACACAGACTCAATATGCATTTATCTACATAAGAAGAGTCCTGCTGCTAGATGAACCCACTCTTTGGGCATGACTACACGAACAATCAAGTACTAAATAAATGTGTAATAGGCTGCTGCACATAGAATGATATCACACTTTTTGCGTGACACTTAATGCACAGTAGATTAATACTCCTCTTCCTTAGTGTATTAGCACAGTTTTTGTCTTGCACACTAATACACAGTAGAATTAGTCTGCTGTACATTAAGCGTCTCGTATAGATGTGCCCTTTGGGATTAAGTGGCAGATGATCATATTTGAAGGTCTGTTGGTCCAGCTGGGGTATTCATATATTCATTTTGTGATTGTAAGGTCCATTGCTGGCTTCCCATAAGGTATTGTTCATCAGCATGATACATGTTACATAACACTCCCTTAATTTTAGATGCTGCCAGCTTTGCAACAGAAATCCCTTCCAGGCTCTCACTCTGCATGTGTATTTCCTCAGGAGCAAATTTGGTTCTAGTTTCTTTTTTTAATTGGTGTAACTATGGGGGGGAAAACATTGAGAAAAATAGATTTGTGTCTTCCACAGCCTTTTTGAAAGAAGATTTACAGATTGCTTCTTCCAAAAATCCTTAGGACAAACAGAGATGTTATGGTAGCAGCTTTGTCAAATAACAGCTGTATGAGATGCTGCATCACTCCCTGTAGAAAGTACAGGGTGCAGATTGGGCAGCTGAGTGTGGACTTTTGAAGCCCCTTTCCATTTTCTGTGCTTTCTGGTTTTCACTCTCAGGCTAGGTACAGACATTCAAAAAGCCTGAGGCAAAATTGATCCAAGTTACGCAGTTTTCTCTAAGTGACATAGTTTAGGTTGGTAGCAAACAGAAAACATATTCACCCTTGGGAGGTACAAGGCGAGTAAATCTTAAACTGGGTTCTGCCATTTTTAAACCACTCTGTGTGCCAAAATTACGGGTATAGACTGGTTTACAATCACTTATACTGGTAAAAGTGTAATGGCTGTACCTGGCCTCAGAGGGTAAATCTCGTAGCATTTTAAAGAAAATGCGTGGAATAAAGTCACCCTGGTACTAAAGGAATATGTCATGAATGATGATATATCTATCACCATTTTTTATGCTTGGTATTTTGATTCCTCTCCTCCCCTCTCCTCTATAAATCATAAGCTACAACCATGGTTTACTGTAATCAGCCTTTAATGACCTGGTTCATACAAGCCCATTGAAAATTCCTGCTGAAGTCAGTAGAAGTTTTGCTCCTGATCAACTCCTGATTTGCCTTTGGGTAAGCTCAAAGAGTCAAAATGAGCCCTGTATCCTAGCTCTTTTCAAAAAGGAATATGTAACAGAAACAAATCTGTGTGTGTTCATGTAGGTATTCTGGCAAGGAGAAGTGTGTATGCAGGTGCAATGCTCTACTATGAGCACCTGTGCATACAATACCTAAACTCTTACTCCAAGTGAAAGGAAGAAAACAGATCTTTTGTCTACCAAAGAAAGTACAATAGACTGTAAGAGCAATAGCCCAGCTGGCATCTGAGAAGAGTAGTAGATCTTTACTGATTTCTTAAGAAGATATTTAAATATATCCTATCATGTTTAGACACCTCATTATTCTTGCAAAAAAAGGAATATATGTTCATATATTTGCTGATATTTCATATCTGAGTCCTACTAGAATAAACACTAAATTATTTCTAGATTGTTTTACAAGCAAAAAGAAAAGTTCTGATTTTCTCTTGTTGCACTTACATAACTCCTGTAAGTCCTAGAGAAAATTATATGTAGAAGCGAAACTGCCCCTTTTCCTGACAAAAGAAAGACTCATGAGCAAGCATTAGTAAGCTGGAAAATATCCATCTTTCAGATCCAATAAATTATCTGCTGTGTAATCTTTCCTTTATACTTCAGTATGCTAAGTAACAACCCTGCTGACATGCTCATGTCTGGAGTATAATATTTTGCTGTGTTGTTTACATATAGTATATAACTATGATGGATTATGGGTTTTATTGTAATATTTTGGTGTCAAATGTGTTCGTGTTATTCTAATGTTGTGCAACTCAATTTACCTCCTCAAGCTATGCACACAGAATGAAGGATTCAATACAAAGGCTGGTTACATGAAGAAAGAGTGAGATGAAACTTAAGCATTAACAGAGCCCTGAATAGCTTTCTTGACATAACAACAAAGGTGAGATGCCCTACACCCAAGAAACTGGAGGAAAGCTGAATGAGATAAGCATAACAATGGAGAGGATGGAGTAAGCAAAGAGGTTGTGAGCTCCTTGGACAGAAGTCATGAATCTGAAATCAGGAGAGAAGCTCTGGGGGCTCAAAAATCTGGAGACACTGGGAGGAGAACACAAGAACAATCTTTGGGGGGCACTCTGGGCTTTGTTAGTTGACTTACACACAAAGAAACTGCTTAACCTCTTTGGAGGGGATAGAGAACATCTGGCTAGATGGCCTTTTCCCATGAAAGGCTTTTATTGAATTGGAGTTTCCTGTTTGCTGCTTGAAACTCCTAGTTGTGTTGGATCTCCCCAACAAGAGGTCAAATCTGTCTCTTAGGAGCAGAACTGGATGCTAGCTCCTTGAGTCAGGTCCATGAAGAATCAAAGGTCTCAGGGTCCAGAGATCTCCAGGATCTGAGAGTGGGGAGGAGTCTGAGTTCCACCCCTACTCCCACCTCCCACTTCTACAGAAACCACATCTAGACTAGCTTCGGAGAATGCTCACAAAAACCACACATGGCTGCAGTGGTCCTAAGCAAGCCCCCCAGAGGGTACTCTGAGAAGAACACAGGACTATTCTAACTACAGTCTCCTGCCCATTTTGCAATTGGGTAGAGAAGATTGTCCTCTCCCCACTTCTTTTAATCAAAGAAGGAGGGCTTGATCCCTTTAACTAGTACCATTTCTGAAATTAACCTAGGCTTTAGGACAGGGTGCTCAACTCCTAGCCATAGATCCAGTTCATGGATCCCATGGAGCCATGGCATCTGGCCCACAGGGCTCCCTATGGGTCAGGAAAATTGGTGGCAGGAGAGCAATGGCAACTAATACTGTCATCCCTCTACCATGACCCACTCCCTCTTCCCCCACCTGTACTGCCAAATTACTAAACCCTGCAAGGCTGGATCACAGTTGGACCAAGCCCTTGCCGTGCAGCTGTATCAAGATACTCCCCTACGCAGCTGGATATGGGCCAACTGCTGCCTATCACCCCAAACCACAATGGGACCTGTCTGCCTTGTGCACCAGATTGGGCTTTTGTTATACCAGATCAGGCCCAGTAACCAGATCCAACCTGCAGATGGACTGGAAACTGTTCATCTGCCCCACAAGGCATAAAGGTTGGGCACTACTGCCTTGGGATGTGTGGCAGCATCGTGCTTTCCCCTGACTGATCAGCAGGCCACCTCTACTGCTACTACAACTCTTCAGAGAAGTCTGCAGACAATCATTGCCTTCCTCTGATGGCTCCAGAGTAGTAGCTGTGAATTCTTTTGTATTTTAGTGATGTGTCAGGCAGCCTTAATATTTTGGTACTCTTAGTCATTTATAATTGACAGTTCTCTTCCTCCACCCTTCTTACAATCTCTGAAAACCTACAGCCCTTAAACCTGGGATTCTGGACTGAAAGAAAATTGTCATGGAGCCATATGTTTCCCTACTCCTACACCCCAAGATATGGGCAGGTCCTGGCACCTGTAGGGCCCATTTACTCACATAAGGAAAGGAGCAGATATCACACTATGTCATGAAGTCTATGGACATTTTTCAACATTTCACTATTTTATAGAGTCCCATGATGATACAATGCTGGTATTTAAAAATGTAATTGCCTTTCCTATGTTATTCATAGCAGGCAACAAGTAAGTTCATAGAACAGCACAGTCATGATCATTTTCTAGCTGCAACAAACAAAACAAGTTGTTTTTCCCCCCTCAGATTTCTCTATTGTCTCCAAACAAAGAAACATAAAATGAATTGTTTTACAAGTGGGTTTATTTTAAGATGGAAGATTGATCTGCACATCTATGAGTGCTCTGTGCCCAAAAGAGTTACAGTGAAGGGAGGGCATGACAAACAGACATCTTAAAAGGGAATCTGAGTGAAAAAAGAAATACTGTTGGTGGTTTCCTTTTTAAGAAAGAATAGAAATCATTTTCTGTGCCCTCAGGTTACTTCCCTGGAATAGCATCAAATGAACTGCATTATAACGAAAAGTGGTACTGTGAACCTGTTAAGCACCACTCAGCGCCTTCTACCACTAATTATAGTATTTGTATATGACTACTTGCTAAGTAAAAAAAAATCTGTCCAGTCTGCCGCCAGCCATTGCTACATTGCCAGTCACTATGTCCCCCTACTGGCTTGTACGTTCTTTGAGGAAGAAACTGTCTTTTGGTTTTGTGTTTGTTCAGTGCCTTACCCATATCTCTGACAAGGACTCCTAGGGCATGTATACACATGCTCCAGGATTTGGGAGGAGAGCTATACCAAGAGCTGCTTTAAGTTAAAGCACCCAAAGCATCTCATGTATCAGTGTCCCCACACTGTAAAATGGCAGTGACAGGGCTTCAACTAAAGCTCATCGAATGAGCTTTAGTTAAAGTGCACCTGCTGCCATTTTTCAGTGTGGGGATGTTGATATACAAGGCACTGGAATCTACTGGAGTGCAGTAATTACCATGCTCCACCAACTCCCAGAGTCTATAGACTACAGCACATCGGAGCAGCCTTCCTACATGTGCATAGACATCCCTATATTCTACTGAAACACAAGTCATTACAGTTTGCCAGAAAAACAAATTTCCAATTTCATGAAAAAAATCACATTTTTGTTCACTCTTGAAAATAAATGTTCAGAACACTGGCTTTTATTTATTTATTTATGTATTTATTTTTGCAGAACTGCATTCCTGCATTTTTTTTTCAAAAACAGGAAAACATTCCCATAAGCCAATGAATGTCTCAGTAATTCTGAAACAAAACATGTACCTCTGCTCCACAGCAGTCTACCTGCTGAGCTACATCAGAGCAGAGAGCCTAAAAGCCCTTAGTGACCCAGCTGAAAGGCAGGCCAAAAGGCAGGCATCCATGGACCATTGGGAAATGTGGGAGCCCAGGCTTCTCAGTTGGCTGCCAGCTAAGCTGGTACAGTGCCTGGGAGGCCCAGGAGTGAATGAATAATCCCATTACCTGTCTCTGCTGTTGCTTCTGTTTTTCCCACACAGCTGCTGACTGAAACTGGTATGATTCTTGTCAATCTTCCTACAGCCTGCCACTGAATAGCAGCCTGGAAACTAACCACACAATTATGTTTGCACTGAGTGCAAGCTCAGAGCAATAGCACAGGTAGGTAGCAGGGTTGTTCAGAGAGAAATATCCCACATCACAAAAATGGAACTGGAGGTTATTGGCATTGCTCTTGGACTTTGAAGGCACAACACTGCACAAAAAACTGTGCCAGGGTTATCCCCATCACCTTCATAGCTATGCAGGGGAGCTGATTAGAACTGAGTTTAGTGGGTAAAGAACATGTAACTAGCAATGAAATGGAAACTGACACCAGTAACTAGACTGAACTAGATGGACCATCTTCTGGATCCACTGTGTTATCCTCTATATTCCTAAATTCTCAGAGCTTTCTATACATTGTGCCTACCTTGTGATATACCAATGACAACCCTAAAACATGACTCACTGCCAACTTGAAGATTTCCTCAGTTAAGGGAAGCCATCTAATGAAACAAGTGCAAAGTAACTGTTCTCATGCTACTTTTCAGTCATAGTCCCTACTATAGGGGTTTTAAGTAGAAAAAAGGGTGCATTCCCCAGACAGCTCTACCTCCCAAAAATTCCCACTCCTGGAACAACCTCCCCCAAAGCTATGGACATCCTATATATAATCAAGCTCTAATAAAGGTATCAGTTAACAGGCAAAACTGAAGGTCTACAAAGCCATTGTGTTGCCAATCCTGATGTATGCAAGACAAACTTGGACAGTGTACAGATGCCATGCTATGAAACTGAACCATTTTCACATGGGCTGTCTGAGGAAACTGATGAGGATAAGATGGCAAGACAAGGTCCCAGACACTGAGGGCACCTTTACTTATGCTCCGGGAGCAAGAGGGGGAGCACCTTAACTACAGCAGCTCCAAGACCTGCTCTAATTAAAAGGCCACAAAGTCTTGTGTATTGGTAACCCCACACTTAAAGATGGCGGCGGGGACACTTGAACTAAAGCTCGTTAAACAAGCTTTAGTTCAAGTGCCCCCACCGCCATTTTTAAGCACAGGGACATTGATACATGAGATGCAGGAGGCTGCAGGAGCACAGTAGTTACCATGCTCCAGCAGACTTGATTAATCGAGTCTGCTCTGACACATTGTAATTACAGGGTGTCAAAGCAGCCTCCACACTCGTGTACTGACCCCCTGAGGCTCTCAGACAGGCAGGCTTTCCAAGCATCCACACTGTTGATCAAATCACAGATAAGATGGGCAGGCCATACCACCAGGATGTCAGGTGGGTGACTGCCAAAGAAGATCTATGGTGAGCCAAAGGTGGGAAAGTGCTCTCAGGAGGCCAGAAGAAATGTTTTAAGGATTCTCTCAAATCATCCTTGAAATGTTTCAACATTGACCTGAATTCTCACTCATAAGCTTCCACCTGGCAAAGCCTCATCCATACTGGAGCTATAGTCTATGAGGGGAGGAGAACTGCTAAGGCAGAGCAGAAAGGCAAATAGCATAAATCTTGCAAAAGCAGTACATCTTCTGTTGAGCAAGCAACCCAAAGCAGCATCTCTTGCTCAGTGATCCATAGATAGTTCAAAGCACAAATTGGCCCGATCAGCCACTCACAGGCTCATACAAATCAAACCAACCAGTGATGTCATGGTCATCTTCAAATTTGAAGGACAAACAACAACACTTCCTTAACTGACATCAGGTAATAGATAATCACTGATTCCCCCATTTATATCATGTTTCTCAGCCACAGGTCAGGATCAAGCTTACAATATATATAAAAAGAATGCCCTGTACAGGACAAGGTGCAACAATCCATCATTGACTGTTATCTGAGGGCACTGTTACACATGCTCTGGGGGTGTGGCACTTTAGAGTGGCTCCCACAGCCACTGCAATTAAAGTACCTCCATGTCTTGTGTATCAGTGTCCCCACATTTCAGAATAGTGGTGGGAACACTTAAACTAAAGCTTGGTTGACAAGCTTTAGTTTAAGTGCCCCCATCACCATTTTGAAGTGTGGAAACACGGATGCATGAGACTTGGGATGCTGCTAAAGCATAGTAATTGCCACACTCCAGCAGACTCAATTAGTTGAATCTGCTCTGATGCACTGGAATTCCAGCATGTTGGAGCAGTCTCTGTGCTTTTGTATAGGTACCTTGAGATCTGTTGCTATTGTTGTGGTTGTTTTTATAGCCCAGTCAGCCTAATTTCAATACCTGCAAAGTTGCTATAGCTAATCATCTTGTAAACACCTGGAAGAGGAAGGATGATCCCTAGCAACCAACATGGATTTGTTAAGAATAAATCAATCTAAAGAAATCTCATATCCTTCTTAGATATGGTAGCTAGTTGGGTGGATGAGGGAATGCAATAGATGTAATATCTTTGGGCATTAGTAAGCCTTTGGTACAGTCTCACATGTCATTCTCATGAGTAAACTGGAGAAATATGGCCTAGATAGAATTACTATTAGGTGGATACATAATTAGCTAAATAACCTCAATCAAAGAGTAATTATAAACAGATCAATGTCAGAATGTCAATTTAGGCTTCACAGGAGTCTGTTCTGGGTCCAGTGTTGCTTAACATTTTTATTAATGATTTGGATGCAGGAATAGAGAACTCCCTGAGCAAGTCCAAAGATAAAACAGAACGGAGGAGTTACAAACACATGGTATGATAGGATTTCTCTCCCTTCTTGAGAACATGGAGGCAGAAAGGGATCTTGGAGTCATCATTGACTCCCAGATGAACATGGGACAACAATGCGAGGTCATGGTCAGAAGGGCTAACCGGACCTTATCGTGCATCCACAGTTGCATCTCAAGTAGGGCCAGGGAGGTGATACCCCCCTCTACGCGACACTGGTCAGGCCACAGCTGGAGTACTGTGTCCAGTTCTGAGCACCCCACTTCAAGAAGGATGTGGACAACATTGAGAGGGTCCAGAGGAGGGCCACCCGCATGATCTGGGGACAGCAGGGCAGACCCTACAATGAGAGGCTACAGGACCTGAACCT
>JAGPOW010000304.1:92091175-92118841 GCA_030014935.1 Caiman crocodilus
TGAGAGGGTCCAGAGGAGGGCCACCCGCATGATCTGGGGACAGCAGGGCAGACCCTACAATGAGAGGCTACAGGACCTGAACCTGTTCAGCCTTCACAAAAGAGGCTGAGGGGGGACCTGGTGACCATCTATAAACTCACTAGGGGGGACCAGAAGGGTTTGGGGAAGATCTTGTTTCCCCTAGTGCCCCCAGGGATAACAAGGAATAATGACCACAAGTTGTTGGAGAGTAGGTTTAGATTAGACATCCGTAAGAACTACTTCACAGTTAGGGCGGCTAGGATTGGGAACCAGCTTCCAAGGGAAGTGGTGCTGGCTCCTACCCTGGGGGTCTTTAAGAAGCGGCTCAATGCCTACCTGGCTGGGGTCACTTGAACCCAGTTTTCTTCCTGCCCAGGCAGGGGGTTGGACTTGAAGATCTACAAGGTCCCTTCCAACCCTACTTCTATGATTCTATGATTAGAGCTCAAAAGAATCATAATAAACTGGGGAACTGTACTACAAACATTAAACTGAAACTCAACAAAGACAAATGCTAAAATAGTCGTGTACCCTCCTCTGACAGGATAATCAGTTTGGTGGATGTGGGAATGCAATGGATATAATCTACTTAGGCAATTTTTCCTACACCTAGGGAAGAATAAAACATATGTATGCATACAAGGAAGGAGATAATTGGCTAAGCAGTAGTGCTATTGAGAGAGATCTGGGAGTCATTGTGGATCACAAACTGAAATGAATCAACAATGGGCTACAAAGAAATAAAATGAATGTAATTTTGCCCTGCACTAACAGGAGTATTATATGTAAAACACGGGAAGTGATACTACTACTCTGCTCAGTGTTGGTCAGGCCTCAGCTGGAATACTGTGTACAGTTCTGGGCTACTCATTTTAAGAAGAATTTGGAGAAATTGGAGGGCAAGCAACAAAGATAAAAGGGTTGGAATTCAAGCCATATAAAGAAAGGTTGAGAATTGCAGTCACATTTAAGAGAAAAGAAGAGTAAGAGACATGATAGCATTTTTCAAACATTTGAAAGGCTGCCATAATGATGCAGAAGAAAAATTGCTTGCCTTCACTGCACAGGCTGAAGGCAATGGGTTTAAATGCAGCAAAACAGATCTAAATTAAATTTCATGAAGAAAGTTCTTGTCAGAACAATACCACAAAGGAAAACAATCTATTTCATGCGAGGCTGTCAAAAGGAGGCTGGATAAGGATATGCTGCATTCATGCAGGGGGTTGGACCAGATAATACTTAAGGTCCCTTCAATCCTATGATTCAATGTTTCTAATAATAATAATTATTATTATTATTATTATTATTATTACTTTGATGCACTAGCACCTCAAAGCCCAAACTCAGGATGAGGGCATATTCAGCACTATCCATACACTGAAAAAATGACAGTCCAGGCCCCCAAAGGGCTTGTAATCAAAATACTAGTCAATGACTACAGGAAAACACAAGGTAACAGCAAGACAGGTATGGTTGAACTCATATATAAAGGTTGCAGTATGCCATCTGCCCAATCATTGCCAAATATTTACTAGACAGCCTGACAAATAGATTTTAACAATTATTATGTTATAATTATGTTATAATTGATCTGTTTTCTAGTAAGAGTACTGTAATTTTAAGACATTATTTTCAATAACTAATGGTTATTTAGCATTCCCGTGAGTTAAGGGTTGGGTTTTGTAGGCTTCACAGAAGGCTGTCTGTTTAGAATTGAGAGGAGGCAGTGAATGTACAGCATTTGCTATAAAATGCATATGGTGGTAGCAATTATAGTCTTCATTTTTATCAGTAAATTGTAAGCAGTATAAATTTGTTGTTAATAATGTTGACTATGTTTCCCTGACATTTCTACAGTTACTCTGTATTTACTTGTATCCTCAAAACAGGAGAGAGAATCAAGTTGCCTACTGTTTTGATGTTAATTTTGTTGTTTTCTCGCTATTGATTAATTACCCTCTGAATGATGTTTGACAGTATTTTGTGTGATGGATAGTACCTCATTATAAGATATGAAAGGAATCAAATGTGTGAGATTCAGGGTCAGAGTATAACTCAAGGTGTGCCAGGCTTTTCCATGACTGGAATATACATTTAACATATTTTCAAGGCAAGAACATCATTATGTGTCTCCAGCAATTCAGTCATGACACAGTCTGATTTGCACATCACATTAGTAGGGGCACTGGAAGGCCAAGTGTTATGGAACCTATTTATTTATTCTTACAGTCACAGATCACTGCTGGAGCTCAACTCCTTGAGAGAATTTCTTCTTCAGAAAGTTTACTACATAAACTTGAGAAGCTTCCATAGGCCATTCAAGAACTGTGCCATCTTTGGAAAATCACAGAGAATTAATATGTATATCACCAGTGAAAGAATAGGAAGACCCTTTGGAGATTAAGAAAAAGAAAAAGCTCACCGGTGACATATACTAAGGCTGAAAACAAAGCGTATGGCCATTTCAGTCACTCTAAAATCTGAAAAACAGAAAAGGAATTGCAGTAGATCAAACCCTTTGCCCAAACATGAGACATTAGATTTAAACTCATTTGTAAATTACAGAGCATACTCAAGAGCCGCATGGTAAAAAGGGAAGCTGTTTAAAGAGCAAGCAGGTACATTTACTAAGAGGACTCAGACTTCCAGTCTGAATTGCCACTCAACCTAATGGAAGTAGACAAAGATGTCAAGAACTTGACACTGCCTCATGATATGAACTTAAGACACTTCAACAGTTTCCACAACAAAAGTAATGCAGAGAGATAAAAACCACAGCAGAAAGATATGTAACATATGTAAGATATGTAAAAGTACTATTTAACCCTTTTTGAATGAAAATTATTTATTACTTAATATTGTTGTGGGCATTGTTGCATTATATGGACATGTGTATCATGAGTAATGCTTTTTTATTTCACCCCTGAAAGTTCACTATACTTTTACAGCATTTATTCTAGTACACATCTCCCCAATGCCAAAGACTTTTCCAGGCCCAGAAAAAAAATGTTTCTTTTTTATAATAAATTCTTAGGTCATGCATATGGCATATCTGGCAGTATGGCATTTCAGCAAAACCACAGAAGTATCCAATCATTAGTCATAAACTGTAAGACTTTCAAGGATTAAAAAAATGAATCAAAACAAGTTGTAGGGAAATGTTCAAAAATAGACAAGAATATTAACTGTGGAGTCTAATGAATTTGCTTTAGCTGACACACTTGAGCCCCCTTTGGGGCTTGCTTTCTACAAACATTTGTCCAATCAAGTTGTGTTAGCAGGAATGTTAAAAAAAATCCCATTGGTGTATAATAGCAGCAACTGAATTTTTCATTTGTGCATATAAGTATCTTTACCAACAAGGCTTTCTCACTCAATCATGTAAACAAACAGAATGCATATGATTGTTTAACTAATCACAACAGCCCAACCAGCTCAAATAGGATGCAAGTCATCATACTCAGGAAACATACAGTGGATGCATCTACACAAGATCCTACCTTGCTGTAGCAATGAGCTAGGGTGACATAGCTCATCACTATGGCGACATAGCATCAGCAGGCACATAACAATTGCTACTACACAGTAGCAAACCACCTATGTGCCCCTCAGGCCTGTGCAGTAATGGTGGTACTTTAGCAAGAACTAAATGACTGTGCAGTAACAACTGCACGGGGTCACGTGTAGATGCACACAGTGAAAAGGAAAGGTGATAGGGCAAACAAAACAATCAGTAGTAGTACATTTACTTAGTGGATTCAGAATTCCTACTTGGATTGCCACTCAATCTACTAGGCAAGAACATGGTCTTACGCAGCCTTAAGTCCTCCAGGAGTGAGGCCATTGTAATTTGGTTCTGTAAGTCTTTTTAGATGGAGGACCCCACTTGAAGATAGACTAGAAATAAATATACTTTTGAAAGATATAGGATTCTGTATCTTAGGAACAAGCAATAAATATATATAATAGGGCTGTGCGAAGCTCCGGGTGCTGATGTGATTCGGAGGAGATTTGGCCTGATTCAGTGTCTGAATCTTCTAATCTGAATCGAATCAAGAGACCAATTAAAAGGTCCAAATTGAGTCAAAGCTCTCTGCATTGATTCAGAAAAGATTCAGAGAGCTTCAGCAACTCAGGCAGCCCCAGCCTGCTACAGCAGGGAGCTGGACCTGGACTCCATGCTGGTTGGTAGGGGGCAGGGAAGGGGGAACTTGGAGAAGGAGGGGACCATGGGGGAACCCCTGCCAGGCCCTGTCCCCTGCCTGCTCCCCTACCCACCCTGAGTGCCCCCCTCCCCACTGTCCCACTGTCTCAGCCCCTGCCTGGCCCCAGCTCCCAGGTCTTTAAAAAAAAGCCCCCAGTCACCAGCTGCTGCCAGGTGGGGGGGTGATCCCCACTCCCCCACAGTTCCCCACACTGCCCCATGCTGCCCACACTCCCAGCCCCTCCATGACTGCCCCACCTGCCCCAGCTCCTAGATCTTAAAAAAAAAAAAGCTCTGCTCACCAGCTGCTTCAGCAGCCTCAGGACTTCTGGGGGCTCATAGCAGAGCCTACCATGCAGCGTGGGTCAGTTGGGGGGCAGCAAGAATCACCTGCCTGTCTGGCAGCAGGTGGGCAAGTGGGTTGCTTATTCTTAAAGTGCTGGGAGCTGGGATGGGTGGGGCAGCCATGGTGCAGGGCTGCTACAGTGGGTGGGGATGAGGAGGCTCATGGCAGAGCCCCCCATGCACCGTGAGGCAGCAGAGCGCAGCAAGGATTTCCCTCCCCCTGGCAGCAGTCAGTGAGTGGGGGCTTTTTTTTTAAAAGAGCCAGGAGCTGGGAGAGCAGGTGGGGCAGCCATTAAGAGCTGGTGGTAGATAGGGCTGATTCAGAGTTTTGGCCGATTTGGCTGCAGCCAAACCTGTGAATCAGATTTGGCCGAATCGATTCAGGACAGTGATCCAAATCACCAAAACAAATCGGTGTCCCCCCCAAATCGGCTGAATCTAAAGAAAATACCAGCCACTTCACACAGGCTAATACATAAGAGAGTAGCTTCTAAAACATAAACCAGTCCTGATCTTTGAAATACACTACAGTTTTTAATGATTAATTTTCAAGTTAGCTCTGTCCTACCTTCTTTTATTCCACCTATACAATCACATGCCTTTCAGTACCAGAAACCATCAAAAATCCTTTTAAAGATCACTTTCCTTTCATGTTTTTAAGCACCTGATTAAATTCAGTGTTTTACTTTTCTCATTGGTCTCTCTCTGAAATCCTGCCATAAGCAAAACATTTTATATTCATTCGACTTATTTACAGATGGTTCTTGAATGAGATATCTGCAGGTAACAAGACATTTTTGGATCTATGCCTACAGAAATGACAAAATGCACAATATGCTCTTCTGGGCCACTAACTGTGATCTTTAAAACTACATCTTTAAAATGTATTTTCAGGGACGTGCACATTTTCCTCACTTTGAAGCCTTACATATAATAATGTCTTTGCATGTCCAGATTATTCAGCATTCATCAATATATTCTGAATGTTCAATGTGTAATATGATTAAACAATAGTAAAATAAATCAATTTATAGGACACATTATTAATCACAGACATTGATCATTAGTAAGAATATGCCTAAAATTCCTATCTCATAATGTTTGATCTCTGTTCTCAGAGATCAGGATTCAGAACTTAGGAACCTTGAAATCAAGACTTCTTTCTAGAGGTTTGATTTATTGCCCATTGAATTCCTATCAAGGGAGAGATGGGCTAACATCACATGTGCCCATTTGCAGCTGGGTCAGCAGGGGGGGCCAGCCTTTGACTTAAATCCAAGTAGGGCTCACAGCTCCAGACCTTTAGGGAGATATTTAAATTGCTTTGCCGCTCCACCTTAATTGAGATAGACTCACACATATCCCATTCATTCACATTCTGCCCCTGCAGATGAAGGCAAGTCCTAATTTGGTTTTGCTTTCTACTATTACCTCAAAATAATTCACTGAACAATACTTTGATTTCTTGTATTCATTTGAGATGGGATTCCAGAATGAGATAATGCCTTCTAATTAGCTGGGGAGGTTTCATAGCATAATAATGTATTTTTACTGAGTTTAGTACTGAGTAATTATGCCTGTGATTATAGTCTTATGCATATGTGACCGTGTGTACGTGTTTGTACTTTATATATAGTAAATTTGACTTCAGATTCTATTTACTTGCTAATACATCTAAGTGCACTTATGCTGTTTTTAGATTTATAAATTGCTAAATATAATCCCATTCTACTGCACACAACCAAAATTCCACTAAGATTCCTAGATTCCTTATGCATGTCCATGTTAGCCTTAATAATTTCTCATGTGAGTAGACTTGGCCTATAAAACCATGCTCAAAAGTAATCCAGTACAGCTACCAATTGCATCTGAAACGTGCATAAATATTCAAAAGTCAACATGGATAACCCAATGGCCTATGGTTAAGGCACCATAAAAGCACATTTCCTATTTCCCAGAACAATTATGTAATCAAAAGGCTAATGTGCTGCTATGAGTTAGGCAAAACTGAGAAGACTCTCCTGTTGAAGCTGGGCTACTGGGTGGAAAGGAATGCAAGAATCATGGTGTCAGAAGGAGTGTGTATGACTGTGTAACCAAGTGAAGCAGTCACTGTCCTGAGCGGAGGGCCAAGGTTCTGGCCCCTACTCTTGAGGAAGGCATTTAAATTTGAGGTAACCTGAAGTTAAGTTTTAGTTGCCTTGAAAGTGAAATAGGATCTGGGTATTAGAATTCATTGCAGGCAACGCTAGGGCAAAAATGATGCCTGCTCTCTTACAATCTGTCTCTGTCCTAGCCTGGAGAAGTCACATTCCTACTCAGTCCTTGGCCTTCCTTCTGTAATTATGAGGCAAGTTTGCCAAAAGCACTGGGGGTGGTGTTGACTTGGAATTAGACTGAGACTACAAACTCATGCAGCGATGACGTCTGCTATGAGATGGAATCAATTATTTGTCCTGATTGACCAAAACCAGATTAGAACCAGTGACTTCCTGCCTTGAATCCTACTGCCTAATCCCTTTATTAATCAAGTCCTGCTGAATACTGCTAAAGGGAACAGGAGAGAGATTTCACCAATAACTGTTGCTTTTTATGATACGAGGAAAATTAAAATCATCAGTAAGAAGAGGAAAAAAACATTTCACATTAAAAGTTTGATTATAATACTGCATTAGTATTGCACCAACAGAGCTGTGAGAGCTGTGAGTGTTCCTCTTGCATGCAACAGCAGGTTGGTTTCATTAAACTAATACTTTGTAAAAATTACTTAATGCATGCAGAAGATCATGCTTATACAATAGTTCTTGCTAAGTGAATCATCAGCTCATGGAGTAGTTATTATTTTTAGTTAGCAACACAAGAGTGCTTAGAGGACTGAGAAGGTGGCCCCATTGTGCATCCAAATACTAAAAGAAAGTAATTGACTTAAGCTAATTACTTACCATCTGAATACACAAGTCAAATAAAAAAGCAGAAAAAAAATCAAGTATTAATACTTGATTTTACTGTTTTACTAATTTGGAATAAAGGTATACTAGCATTGCAGACACAGGCTCCAGCATATTTCTTCATAGCAGTAAATAATTTTTTTGAGATTTATGTGAGGTTTTTTAATTGAATCATTTGCTTTATGCTTGGTTTGAAAAATCATTTATTTATTGTCAGAAATGAGATAAGACTGAATGTGAAGGTGAAATTGATGTGTACTCTTTTGCAGTCACTCTTCCAGTCAGAATGAGAAATGAAAGCAGAGCTGAAAAGGAGAGAATGAAATGTGGTCAGTTTGGATTTCACAGTTCTACAAGTGAAATGTTTTATTTAATGTCTTACCTCAGAAAATAGATTACCTCCCTGGACATAAAGGGAGCCTCTACACATGTAATTAATGCATCTGAATTTTCTGCCCAGAAAATGAAAATTCCATTAAACTGCACCGAGGCAGACATCTGAATGTATACCCATTGGGCACGTCTACATGTGCAATTTAATGTGCATTATTTTAATGCACATTAAAGCATCCCTGAAAAACTGTGGGCACTTACATACATGTCAGGAGCCTACTCCAATGAATTGGAAATGCAATGCATCAGAGCAGACTTGATTAACCAAGTCTACTGGAGCACATAAATCAATGCACTCTGGCAGCCTCACATATCACACGCACAGCACACCTCCTTGCTGAGAAAATGGCAGTGGTGCGCTTTGAACTAAAACACATTCAATGTCCTTTAGTTCAAAGCACGCCACCATTTTCTCAGTGTGGAAGTATGCTGCACTGCTAATACCTGTGTTCCTGATGTGGCATCAGGTGCTTTTAATTAGCACCGATCCCTAATTAAAAGTGCTGGGCACTGCTTCAGGAGCACATGTCAAAATGCCCTGTGCTTTTTAGTTAATGCACATTAAGTGTCACTTGAAAACTGTGGGCATTTTTACACGTGCTTCAGGAGGCATGAGGGGGCAGCATTTTAATTAGTGAGCCACACTAATTAAAAGTGCCCAAGTGTCATGTGTATTAGTGTTCCTGTGCTGAAAAATGGTGGTGGGGTGCATTGAACTAAAGTTCATTGAATGAGCTTTAATTCAAAGCACCCCACCTCCATTTTTCAGCATGGGGATGCTGATACCTATGACGCTAGTCTGCTAGACTGCGCTCTATCAGACACAATTGAGTCTGCTCTGACATGTATGGATTTCCAGCATATCAGAGCAGGCTCCCTGAATGTTTATAGGAGCCCTGTGCTCTGTAGTTGATGTGCTAAGACAGGATAATGAGCATATTCCTAGTACCTCACAATGGAGGTACTAGATTTAATGCACATTAACTAAAGCACATTAATGCACTTGTAGATGCACCCATTGGGAGTAAATTTCTTCCCAATGGAAGCAGTTCAGTCCAGGGTTCCTCCTGCCCTGCTCTTCCCCCAATATAGCAGCCAGGGAGCACTTCAGACACCACTGAGTGCCAGCCCTGAGCTGGCAGGGGGCATAGGGGCTGTTCCTAATCTCCATGGGCCATGGGAAGCTGTTCCAGCTCTGGGGATAGCTGCCTCTCAGCCATACAGAGATTGGGACTAGTCCTGATATCTGCAGGCCTGAGGGAGCTGTTCCAACTCTAGGGGCAGCTGCCTCCCAGCTGCACCAGGATCAGGACCAGTCCCAGTCTCTGGGAGACAACTGCCCATAGAGCCAGAATAGTTCCCTCCTCTCCACTGAGTTCAGGACCAGTTCCAATCTCCACGTGGCTGGGAGACAGCTGCTCCCAGAGCCAGGACAGCTCCTCCCAGCCCCTGGAGATTAGAGCTTAGCCAGGAAGCAGCTGTAGCCCTCTGCTGCCTGGGCTGACCAGGAGCAATTTGCTCCCAGTCAGGGTCTACATATGCACTTCAGTGCATTATTTAATGAATCATTTTTCTAGTACTGGTATGTGCTGGTACTAGCAAATGGTGCATTAAACTAATTTAATGTACAGTAGTTACCACACTCATGTAGCCTGTGACATTTTACTGCATATTTAATTAGTTTAATGTGGAGTAAAGCATCCAATGTAAATGCAGCCACAAATGCTCTGTGGGAGATGGCTAGTGTTTTAGGTGTTCTGATACTATGGTGATGAGAGCAGTGTAAGAATCAGAATGAAACAGAATAGTTTACAGAACTTAATTTAAAGGCTGTATTCCTAACCATTCATTCATTTGTTTTCAACAAGTACAGTATTCTTTATTTACATGAGCCATCCAACCGCATCCATTTGTTTCCTTAAAAAAAAATTTTTGTTAGAAACTGCTGATAAAAATCAAGCATAATATTTTAATTTAAAAAGATACTTACTTACTTGTTGCAGCTGTCAAAATTTAAATTGATAAAATCTTATTCTGTATTTTTCCCCTCCCAACTAGCTGCAAAAAGTCAAACTTATTAAAGATTTTCAAGACATTCAGCATTGTAGTACATGAAGTGGAATAAAGACAGAACTGTGTGTGCCATAATCAATCTCTCCTGTAGGCCTACAACCTGCCATCTTCTTTGTAGTAGATGTGGATTTTTAATCTTACAAAATATTTCAGTAAATACCTTCAGGACTAGATTGTGCTTTTTAAACTCATCCCTGAGTGAAGGCTGCTGCATAAGATGTAAATGTGCTGCCCCAGGTGTAGCTCTAAGAGGTATATGACTCAGACACAGATCTCTCCCAGCTTTCCACTTGCTCCTAGAGCTATTCATGTGATGCTGGCCTAAACCTGTCACAAATTCTGCCTACTTCCTGGCCCTGAACTGTACTTGCCTATTGCTGCACATCACTATGAAGGTCCAAGTGGATCACACAGAAACCTTCTTAGATCTTTGCAGATGCAAGCCAAATCACAATCTAACCCTTTGATAACAGGTTCCTTTTTTAAGAAAATGATGACATGGTTTTAAATAAAAACCTATGTAAAATAACACCACAGTGGACACATCTACACAGGCCCTGTACTGTGCAGCTGGTACTGCTTTAGCAAGTATTAAATGACTGCGCAGTACACACTGGCCCTGTGCAGTTCCGAGGGTCCGTGGATCATCTTTGACAGCTTGTTGCTACTGTACAGGAGTGGCTGCATCACAATTAGTGCCCAGCAATGCAACAGCCCCATAGCATCGCATGTAGATGCACCCAGTGAAATGTAAGCATGAGGTCACACGCAGCATCAAAATGCATTTCCATTTTTGTTAAAAGACTCATTTTTTAGAATGTGAATATGTCAGTGTGTTTTCAGGGCAGAGCAGTTTTCTTTGAGTGGACCAGCTTGTTAATGTGGATATTATTTGTATAAGTACAGATGTTCATTACTTCATTACTTTTCTTTTCTAGACCACTGGGTTTAATGGTTCTTATTAGAACTTGTTGGAAAAATTCTGACAAAAAGGTTTTCACCACAAAAAAAAGCACTGGGTTGGTGAAACTGACACATTTTGTGGAAATCTAACGTTATTAATGAAATTTTCATGAAGAAAGGGGTGACAGTTAGATCATGAACTTGAACCAATAAATTCCATTTTCCACGTGAATGTCCTATCATGCTAATTTGTGATGTCTATCTCTGGATATTGTGTGCTGGAACTGTTCCACTTTGTATAAATAATTAAGCATTCATTGAGCCATAGAGTGAGTGACTTTATAGCTCAGTGGTTACAGTTCTCCCCTGGGATGTAGTGAGGGAAAGAGCAACTAAGGTTATGAATAAAAAAGAGTAGAGTCTTTAACCTGGGTGTAGTGTTTCAAGTGCACCTCATTTTAAGTGCACCTCTGCCTACTCTGATGTAAGTGTCAAGGACTCTCCAGTCAGTTGTGAAAAATTTTGATGAGCCTTCATTTTGTTCCTGTGTGGTGCAGAAAAATATGAAAGCTTGGAAAGGAATTGGAAAGATCATTTCTTGTTCTTATTCCATTCTAATGCAGGAACTCTGTTCTAGGCAATGGTCTCTGAAGGGTGAAAATTAAATCTGTCAAATCATATGTTCTCCATTGTCAAATATGTGGGCATCTGTGGTCCTACGTTAGTTGGTGTGGATGTCTGAGCTATAACCCAATAATCCTGAGCTTGAAAAAACTGAAAGTGCTATACCAAATAGTCCAATATGCTATCTTTGACACTGGCCATTACCAGATGTTCACGTGAATGATACTTTTGAAGTCAAGAAGTTTAAAAACTTCATGATTTTGACAATACTTCTTCATTTCCCATATGTGAAAAAAAACCAAAGAGAGTTACTTGCTAGTACTATTTTATACAAAATGTAAAGATTTTTTACTCCCGTGTACATCTCAGATAATATTCTACTACTGCCAAACTAGTACCCAGCCTGGAAAAACAATGAAAATCAAGCTGATGGGAGGCTAATCCATAAATGGAGTTACATTAACTCAGTTTTCTCCTCCAAAAAATAAGCATCAGAAATTCCAAGAATACAAGGGTTTTTTTCTTTGTCTCTAAGATTTTTCTCATGATGATCAGCCCTAAGTATTGGGGAATCACGTGGGTCCACTCTAATCATTGCATCCTGTTATGAATACAGAAAATCATTGCATCCTATTATGAAAACAGAAAATTTCACAATGTAAAAATGTTGGTTCAAAACTTGCCATTGGTTAGTATGGTGCTTAGCCAGTTAGCTGTTAAGCAAGGCACTATGTGAAAACAGATAAGTATTGTTAATGGATGCCATGTTCAGTAATTGTTTGCTAGACATACTTTCAGGGTCTTGGGGAGGCTTTCTCTGAAATATGCTGGAACATATATGCTTTTTACACATAATGTACTCCTGAATATGATACATAGCAACTCCTCATGTCCATAGAGGTAAAACGCATCTCAGCATCACTTTGTTATTTGCTGCTATTCCTGGATCTCTGAAAACTCTGCAATGCAATTGAATGTGATAGAAAATCCTGATCTTACCATCCATACTTTATTTAAAATAGGATATGGATTTTCTTTTGTATGAGATAAACCTATCTAATTTTGCTTAGTATGATTTAGGAATTGCTAGGTCTGGAATCCATTTCAAACTTGTGTAGAGTGCAACCAAATTGACAGAGTATTGGTTAGCTAAAACTCACTAACTTAAATTAGTTCTGCCCTGTGGCATTCGACTGATCAAAGCCCTGTCCTAACAGGTCCTAAACTTCTAAACAGTTCTTAAACTCTTCAAGACTGAAGTTGTTCTCCTGAAAAGTTTAGATTTTCCATAAGACTTCCTTGGGCAAGCTAGTTAGCACTGGAAACAGAGGCATACCAAGGCAGCTTCTGTGCCAGGGCAGCGCTAACTGGTGCTGTGCTGATTGCAGTGGCAGTCAGCTGTTGCTGCAGTGGTAGCAGTTTTTGTGCCTCCCCAACAAAATGGTGGCATCTGGTGCTGTTGCCCCAGTCACATCCCTGTCTGTAATACTATTGGTTGGAGAAGCCAACCAATTTTCTATGCTCCAGGAGTCATTCATAAGATAACAGACTGTTAGAAAGATAAGTGCCAACTAGGCAGGACAGAGATTGAGCCCTTGAGTCTCACAGATCACTTAACACAGGAGTTATGTTGATTTCTTGGGAATGAGAAAAGATCAATTAACAATAGTGATTTCCAAAAGTCAAAGGGAAAATGGAAAGCAAGAATAAGGCAGGAATCTGGTAAGAGAGAAATCTTGTGATTTACAGTACTCGCTAAAGGCAGCATCTAGTCCTTGTTTTGGGTTTGGTTGACTTTACAAACATCTGATTGAAAATATTTCCCTTTTCTCATGTATTCCTTTAGGAGATGTATTGATTTATCTCAGAGGTCTTGGCCTCTGTTGCATGATGCAATAGAAATTGTTCAACTGAAAGAGTCTAAGGTGATACATCACAAGACAGTGTGTCATCCAGTCAGTTAAAAAAATATGTTCTTGGACCCACCTCTGAAGAAACACATCTTGAAAAATAAAAGAAATGTTACCATGTAATGCTTACTTGTCGTAACAAAAATCTTGGGGGGAGGGTTCAATTTATATTTCTCTGGAAAATTTATTGAAAAGTAAGTCACAGAAAGCTGGCTGTTATTCTTCTTTGCCTTGCCAACAGAAGTAAATAGTAACCACTTCAAAACTAGAAAATGTCAAATGCCCCTTGTACATTTTTTACTAAAGGAGTCAGATTCTGCTCTCCCTTACATTATTAGTGTTACAGCCATATTAATCCACTGACTTCCCTGGATATACTCTGATTTTACACAGTGGGTGATTAAACTGTAAGCTCTCTTAGTATGTATTCCTGTAGTGCCTTGTTTTATATCTTGCATATTTCATGTACTATATCTAAGGAAACTTGCCAACACTTTTAATAAGTTCAATAAGTTTTTGTCAGTCAGTTTGATTTCTCAGCTTTTAATATAATAGTTCTTGCAAGACCAACTAGGAGGATAGGTTATTAAGAGGTAAAATATGTATTTTTTCTTTTTATAGGCACTGTTAGAGCTTCTGTTAATGATACAGAATTTATATAGGCTCTGCATCATTAACAGAATGTCTAACGGTGTCTAAAAAAGGGAGAAACCATACAACGTGCTTTACTTTGCATTCTCACCCACTGAGACTAGGGTTATTTTTCTTTGGGGATTCCATAAGAGTGCAGTAGCTTCTGTTAGGAATTTAGAACACTATTGTTCCAAAAATCCATTACCTTGTAGTCCTTTTTCACTGCATGCCTAATCTGTGCATGTACTTCCTGCAAGGTGTGAGCAAAGCAGAGAATCCTATGTCCAAATGACCTTTTAGCTTAATGACTGTCATTTCACATTTGCTGCTTAATATAAACAAGTAATCAGGATAATTGAATAAAGAAATTAGTTATATGACCAACCACATATTTCTGTGCATTTTTTTAATGTAAATGTACTGCAAAAAAACAGTGGGACCACTCCTAGAATACAACATTACTCAGCTCAAGGAAGGCTGACACAATTTGGGTTAGTGTACAAAACTAAATATTTAAACTTAATTCACCTGTTCTCACTGCATGTTCTCTCACTTGGTCACCATCTTTTACAATATCACAGTCAGTGGGAGTGTCTACATGAAACAGTTTACTGCAGAGCTCACTAATTTGCTCTGCAGTAAAGCATCCCTGCCTACATGTGCAGTGCTATTAGGGTGCAGGAAACTGATTAACTCTGCTGTAAGATAGTACTGCCTAACACAAATACTGTCCTACTCTGGTGTAGTTACATGTGGCAAAACGCAAGTGTAGACAGTGACACATCTCTGCAGCACATTGAGTTGAATCAAAGCAGCCCTGGGCTGGCATGCTGACCTCCAGAGCTCCCTGCCAGTTGGCGATGCTCTGTCCCGGCTTAACGTGCTGTGGTCCAGGGCACAAATGCAGATGCCATGCCCAGAAGCAATAAACTCTGGTGTTAACTGCACTGGAGTTTATTCTGTCACCTTAACTGCATGTGTAGATGCACCCAGTGGCTGCGGACATGGTTGTAATGTTACAAAGAGAAGACGATGCCTTTCTGCAGATGGGGAGCAAATAACAAACAAATTTTTCTCCTTTTAAGAGAAAGAAAGATCCTGGCTTTCAGCAATATCCCTGATGTTGAAAAACAAAAGCAAATAAAACCTGAAAATGGCTTACATACTCTGTAGGCTGAGATGATCCTGTCTAGAATATTCTGAAACATTTTCCATAAGGAATGATCTGCAAGCTTGCTTCAAAGTGTCCAGTCTGGGCCAAGTCTTACTCCTAGTAAATTAAAAGGGAAAAGTAAATATCATTGATAGTTTTGAACCAAGAGAAATCCCGATCAACAAGGAACTGAGACTTTTTTAGTATAGCTGGTTGCTGAACAGCACAACTGTCTTTGTTATTTATATATGTATGTTTTAAGACAGTGATTCTCAATTAGGACCCCCTGGGGTGCTGTGAGATCCTTTGAAGGGTGCCACAAGATGTGAGGAAATAAGTGCAGGCTCAGGTTCAACCCTGCCTAGCTGCTGCCTTTCCCCCCACTGCTTGCCCCCTCTGCACAGGATTAAGCACTGAAATAAATTAGTTTTTGAAATGGGGTCCCATCCATAAAAGTTAGGGATGGGTGCCTCGAGTTAAAGGAGGGGTTCCCTGACTCTGAAAAGGTTAAGAACCACTGTTGAAATATTGCTTGCTAATCTTCAGCCATTTAGCATTTGAGGTTGTTATTTTTCTTTCTCTGCTAATATTTTTCTGTTGTCTTTTTTGGGTGAAGCATTTTCTTACAAGCTTGAGCCTGCAGGTAAAATTGAACTGGATTTTGAAAGTGTCAAGCTGTGGAAGAAGTTGTTGGTCTCATTATTTAGTAACCATTAAAAAAATTAAGAGACAGCAGCACCAGTTTGTAAAGGCCCTTGTTAATGTTTGGGAATTTATTTCCATGTCACAAACTTTAATCGTAAGTGGTCAGCCTTCTGATCGTCACTTGAAGACAGAATACAAATTATAAAGTTCTAATGTTGCCTTGAAGAAAACATGAAGGAAGTATGCAGAATTAATAAAAACATGCTCTTGCTTAAAACCAGGTTACAGAATTAAATAATTTAATTTACTTTTCAGGTACCTGCCTTCGTATTTTTCATTATAATGGAAATTATTAATGGAAATTAATTCACTGAGTTTTGCTTCAAAATGTTGACAGATGTATTAAAGACAAGATGTGTAAGTCCCACTCCTCCTCTCAGTCTTGGGGTCCTGTATTCTGAAATTACCCTGCCCACCTTTCCATGAGTTCCAGTTTGCAGGAGATTTTGTATAGTAATCCAAGTGTGAGCCAAAGGAGAGCACAAATCCATAACTACACAAAGACCCCTCAAGAGCTATGGGGGCCACTGGAACTGCAGTGCTTCTGTGGTGAAAGTATCCTTTCCCAGGCTCTTCCTTATCAGAGGTCCAGTCTGAAGGCCCTTGGTCAGGCTGTTCCCAGACTGAGGGCATATCTTCAGCTGACCAAAATTCTTTTCTTTTGGCTTTGATTCCAAATTAGTCACATAATTATTTATGCATCCTTTATACCTTTTTAAAGGTATTGATTCAGGGGGGAAAAAAAAGCTTCCACTCATTTCAATCAAGCTATGACAATGTACACTAACTGAAAATCTGTTCCATGGTTTCTTTGTGTAAATTAGTAGATACAAAGTCTTTCTTTTCAGCTTTTGGTTGCAAAGAAAACAACACACTGAGATAACTCATGATGGTCTAGATGCAGTCGTAAAGCAGTAGAGGGAGAAGTGATTAAAAGGAAAGCAAAATAGAGTGCTTTGCCTATATTTCCTGAAGAAGTACATCAAGTATTGGTAGAAATCTGTCAAAGCTCAGCATTTTCATTTCACGGAAATCTACATGTAACCTCTTTTCAGTTTTGCTTAATGTGAGTTTTTTGTGAAAACATAAATCAGCACAATTGCATTCAGAACTGGGCCCAAGTATCCAGAGAATTTTCCTACAATGTTCAGCTAATCTAAATTGCTTTGCAATTCATAGTAAAGCCAGGTATGCTTCATATGATTTGGAACTTAAAAATGGAATCATGTGCAGGTGTGGATCAAGGAATCATTACAACCTCTTAAAACAGAAAGACACACATGCAAATACATTTTGAAACCATATGAACACTGTGCCCCCACAATGGGAAAGAGAAATGTGGCATGTGGACCGACATTAAGTTTTATGTAACTGTTAAATAAGTGGGCAAAATTAATTAGACTTAACCTGATACACCTGTAACTAATAATACAGAAACTGAAAGGTAAGACACAAAACCCAAACACTGGGACTAAAACTAAGCACTGGGACAAAGTTAATTCTTTCAGATCATAATCTAACATCAGAAATTATTTTAGAGTTATTATGGGGTCGGAAGTAGAGTCTACTACCCAGAGAGCAAAAGTCACAAGGCCCTAACACAAAGAGTTCCATGAACATTACACCCAAGAGGAAAAGAAAGGAGAAAGAGGAAGACCCCCTCTTCTGTCCAGATCTGGAACCCTAAGAGCAGAGAAAGATAATTAGCCATGTTAGTCTGATGTAAGGCAGAAGGCAAGGTGGAGGTACCCTTTATACACTAACAGAATCAGGGAAGCCACAGCTAACTTCCCCAGATACTTGGAATCCTAAGAGGTATACTGCAGGCACGGACTCCAAATTGAGAGCTAAATAGAGAGATTGCCAATAGCCATCAACAGATTGGATCGCTACCACTTCCTACTCATGCCCTTTAGGTGGCGAACAATAGTTTTGTAAATGCTACTTACCCTCCTAAAGGGGAGATGGGTTTGGGCCCAAAATTTTACAAACCATCAAGGCTGAGAAATACACAACTAAAACACCAGAGAATTTGAAAAGCTAACACCTGCTGTCACAAATTTAGCTCATTTGTACACTGTAAGTTCATAGTATTTTATACTGACTTTACTCATTAAATGTAAACTCAAGTGTATGGTTGTCCATTATTGTGTGTATGTGATGCACTCTTTGCAAAATTAGATTATTTTTGTATTTAAAAAAATTTCTGCTTCAATGAAACTAAAATCATCTGAAATTCTCCCTGAAGTTCAGATAAATTTGGAACTATTTTTTTTCCTATAAATAAAGACAAGTTGAATGGTTTATCAAAATGACATGTAGGATTAAAAGAATAACTCTTGAAAAAAAACAGGTGCAATGCTTTATCCTTTGATAAATACCATAGAGGTTTTATCATTACACATTTGTGTGTATCTAAGCAATAGCAATGACAAAGGGATAATGGAAAAGAGAAAATGAGGCTTTTAATGCCACGACAAAGTACAGAAATTACAAACTAATAATAATAGGAACAGGACCCAAATGCCACAGCTAACTTCACACCACCAGCTTTCATCTTAAGCACACAACTAGATCCATTGTCAAGATCTGCATTACAACTGTACCTGCTCTTATCCCACCAATTGGGATGCAAACCTTGGGGACCTGGAGCAGGGATTCCTATAATTACAATACAGTTCCAAAACTGTAGCCATTCAAATAAACCAAATCCAAACTCAGACCTTGCTCAAACCTGCTACAATATCAACTCCAGGACAAGAACAAGTTGTCACCTACAACCAGCAGCTTGAACACCTTAGGCACATCAGTAATGACCTCCAACCCCTTCTGGAAAAGGATGACCATGTCAAGGTAGCCACAGAGAACAAACCTGTCCTGGCTTCCAGGCAGATCCACAGCTTCAAACAGCTTTTCTCAAGAAACAGGCTACCTAATAGAACTGTTCAAAGCTTTGGTCCTATTTGCTTTGGCAGAGATTCGGCACGATTTGGTGGCTGAATCTCTGAATCCAAATTGAATTAGAGGACCCTTTAATCTCTCTAAATCAAATCAGAACCCTCCAAATTGATTCGGAGATTTGGCAATTTGGATGTAAACATGGCTTTAAATGTTTTTTCTTCATAACATCTAAGTAGCAGGGGGCTCATGAATGCTGTGATGCTGGGGTGGATGGAGTGTCCCACAGAAGTGTGGGGGGCTACTCAGTGCCCTTAGCAGCAGACCTGGAAATGGACCAGAAGCACTTCCAGTCCACTTCTGGGTCCGCTAGGGAGCACACTGGGGGGCCCCCACATCCCCCTCCAGCCCAGTCACTGGTGCTTCCTGGGTCTGGGAGTATCTGGGGTCCCCTTGCAGCTGATGACTGAACCAGGGAGGTGCAAGGGGACCCCTTAGCTTGCTCCCCAGCAGCAAACCAGAAGTACTTCCGATCCACTTCTGGGTTTGCTGTTAAGCATGTGCCCCCCTCACCGCACCTCCGACTCTCCTGCAGGACACTCTACCTGCCCCGGCATTGCAGCATTCACAAGCCACACCTGCTACCTCAAGTTATGTAGAAAAAACATTTAAAGCTGCATCCATGTCTGAGTTGCTGATTCTCAGCATCAAATATTCAGATTCAGCCAAATTGAATCAGGGACAAATCAACAAATCAAATCACTGTCCCTGATTCAAGCCAAATCCGAATCCAAATCAAATAGGACCCACTTTGCACACCCCTACTACCTAACTCCTGTTCTCACTGAGGCACCAGGCCTTGCAATGGACCCAGATGCCAGCTGTGCATCAGTACAGACTACATCATCACTGGACAAAAGAACATTCAAGGTTCATTCATCTACAAATCTACTGACATCACGTGTCATTGTAACAAGGTGCCAGAGGCTGCTGTTACTTTAAGAGAGAAACTGCAGTGGGTGGGTCTACGGGCAGTTGCAGGCAGCTGAGCATGGTTTAGCTGCAGGAGAATAGGCAGCCAGGGATCCATAGGATTGCAAATGCCTAGTGTGTGGCTAGCTGTGTAGCAACAGAGCAACAGGCAAAGCCTTGGCATAGGCAGGAGGGGAATAATAGCCACTTAGCCAGAAAAACAGCATTCTCATTAAGCCACAAGAACACATCTGCAGTTGGTCAGAAGAAAATCTGACCAGAAGAAAAAGAGCTCAGGGGGTACAAACCTGGGTTCCTGTGGCAGAGGGTCCAGTGTGGCTCTAAATTCTGGAAAGAGGAGAGCTCCAGCCAGCTCATGGGAGCACCTGAAGGCGAGGCTGAGTACTGCCTCATAACACCTGGAACTTCACTGACTTTGGGGATATGTGTATAGAGAACCTGGACTCTACCTCTCATATTTCAATCATTACAGGTAATTTAGAACTTTTCATATGTATTACTGTCTATTATGTGAAAAATAACCACATAGCCCTTTTCATACTCTGGTTCAGGCTAGGTTGTATGGATTATATTGCCATACTTTCATGAGTAGACCACACCATCTAAGAATAAAAACTGGTTAGTTTTTCCCTCTTATCCTGATGTACAAGTAGAAAGGTTTTACAGTGAATCCCTTGGCTAAGTTAAATTACCTTTCCATGTTTTATAACTAATTTGAGAACTAAACTATTTAATGCGAAAAGAGAACAGAGAAGTGTTTACAGCCACAAGGAAAGTAAGATGTCATCAGGCTGGCCAATATTTATAAGAGTTTGAACTACTTACATGGCCTGAAAATCGAGTAATTAAAGACATAGTATTGCTCTACATTTTTGTACACAGTCAAACCTCAACACCCATTACATGTTGTGTAAATTGTGTTCTTGTCAGCTTGGTCAAATATCATAGTTTTATCAGTCCCATTCACATTACATTTTCAGGGTTTTACTTTATATGTTTTGCCTTTATGTATTTGACATATCAAAGGGTTACCCTAAAGCAGGGGGGCTCAACCTTTTTCCCCAGTGGGCTAAATGGACAGTGCTCCATTTATCTATGGGCTGAATCTCAATGGAGCTATAGGCTCCATTGTAATGTTTGCTTAAGGGTGATAAGGGTGAGTCTCATGTCAATAATCTCCATCAGAGATTTTAATGTTAAGGTAATCTGAAACAGAACAAAGTTGATGTAGCAATTTTGCAAACCTTTTGGGCATGTAAGAATGAACAAAACTATAAATTCACAGCAATTATCTTGGAATCCAATATAGCTACTGTGATGCTGGTGGGTTGTGGTCACTGATACCTTCTCGTGGGTCACCCCTCTCCCTCGTCTCTCCTGCCACGACTTTGATGGAACTTGTTTGGTTTTTTTTTAAAGGAGGGGTTCAGTGGAGATCTTAGTCACTAGAAGGGCATCCCGCCTAGGGGTACTCACGACTGCGAGGTCCGATGTTCCACGAGGCTCTGCCACCCCTACACCTCATCCACTCACCAACCAGTCACTTGTTGGTTCATTGCTGAAGGATCTTGGTCCGTTGGTCCATAGTCACTTGTTGATCCCTGATTGCAGGTTGGTGTTGGTGCCCTGTTCGTGCCCCCTTAGACCCAGCCATAAATTTCCTCTATCATGGGACTCTCTCTTTTTTTTATCCCTTTAGAAGAAATATTCTTCTGCCCCAAGGGACTTCCTGGAGCTGAGCCTTACTCCAGCTGATTCCTGGAAGCAAGCCCAGCTAGCTAGAGCACCCTGTGCTACACTAGCCTCTCTCAGCCTCTGTACTGAGAGAGTACTGTCTATATGCGAGACAGTCTCCTGGTGAGCTGCAGCAATTCCTTTCTGCTGCCTCCCTGCCTGATCCTTCTCTCTCTTTCTATCCTCCTCCTCTTCCCGGCTGCAAGGCCTGCTGGGGTTTTTAAACTGTCCCGTGGCAGCCAGCGCGGGTGCCGCGATTGGCTCAGCTGTTCCCCTTGCTGGGAACAGCCGTTTAAAGGCACGGCGCAGGAGCGGCTCGCACAACTGTAATGGTGGTGGCCGCAGCTGCTGCCGCCGCATTTCTGCTTCCCATCTCATCGCTTCTCCTGTTGGTCAGTGCTTTTTCCTTTCTTCCTCCCTTGGGTCTGCTGGTCCCCTGGGACCTTCTTCTACTCTGCCCTATGTCCCTAATGGCGGCACACTGCTGTCACAGATCTCCCCCTTTAAGTTGCCTTGTGGCGTTTGCATCATTTTCCCTACACTTTGCGCGCCGCTATCCTCCTGGCCATGATGATCGTCTGCCTTCCCTGAGTAGTCCGGTTCTTCCCATCTAGACAAAAAATCAGCTACAAAGTTATCTTTACCAGGGCGGTGTATTATTGTGAATTTAAATGGTTGTAAAGCCAGTGCCCAGCGCATAATTCTAGCGTTTGTACTTTGTTTCTGTGTTAGCCACTGCAATGGGGTATGATCCGTCATTACCAAGAACTCCCTTCCAAGGAGATAATACTGAAAATATTCTATGATCCAACGTATAGCCAGGCATTCCCTTTCCACTGTAGCATACCTGGTTTCCGTCCTACTAAGTTTTTGACTTGCAAAGGCGATCAGGCGCTCCTTCTTCTCCTGCTTGTAGTAATACAGCACCCAATGCTCATCCCAATGCATCGGTCTGAAAATAAAAGAGGCATTAAAGTCTGGTGTATGCATCATCACCTCTTGACGCACTGCAGCCTTCAATTCATTGAAACTATTCCCCATGGCATGTGTCCATCTCAATCATGCTGAAGAGGTTCCTGCCAGCACCTCCATGAGAGGTGCTGCCATTGTTGCAAAATGAGGAATAAATTGCCAATAGTGATTAATGAGCCCCAAGAAGGAATGCAACTGCCTACGGGTGTGGGGTTCCGGAAATTGGCTTATGGCTTTGACTTTATCAGCCAGAGGGTGTATGGTTCCTTGTCCCACCTGGAATCCTAAGTAGGCCGTCTCCTTCTCTGCCGATTTGCATTTCTCTGGGTTAGCCGTTAAACCGGCCCTTCAGAGTTCTTCCAAGACAGCCCACAATGCCTCGAGATGCTGCTCCCAACTAGAAGTAAAGATAATAATGTCATCTATGTATGCAGCCACATAAGCCTCATGAGGCGCTAGTAGCATCTCCATCAATCTTTGGAATGTGGCTGCTGCTCCGTTGAGGCCAAAGGGCATCCTCACGAATTCAAAGAGACCCCATGGAGTTCCAAAAGCTGTTTTGATACAATCGCTAGGTTGCAAAGGTATCTGCCAGTAGCCTTTAACCAGGTCAAGTGTGGAGATATACCTAGCTTCCCCTATTTTTTCAAAGAGGTGGCTTACGTAGGGCATTGGGAAGGCATCGAACGTTGTCAAGATGTTCAACTTTCTAAAGTCTATGCATAGCCTCAGCAAACCATCTGGTTTGGCTACTGGCACAATGGGGCTCCGCCACAGGCTCCTGGAGGGTCATATGATCCCTTGCTCCTGCATCCTTATTATTTCCTGCTGCACTTTCTGCTGCCACTGCTGAGGTATGGGTCTCCACCTTTCCCTTACCAGTGCTCCTGGGGTTGTCTTTATCTCATGTTGGACCCCTGTGACCCTCCCTGGGTTTTCTTGGAACGCCCTCCAGAATTCTTCCACTAATGCTAACAATTCCCGCCTCTGGTGGCTATTCAATTCTTCACTCACGTGAATGTTTTTTTCGGCTTGGGTTCTCTCCAGTCCAGGACAAAGGGGTCCTCGATCTCCTTCTTTGACTCTTTCCTGGTCATCCACCCCTCAGGAATCCTCCACTCCTTTAGCCGATTCACATGGTAAACCTGCTGCTCATGCCAGTGCCCTGGTTTGCACACCTCATAATCAACTGGCCATACCTGCCTAACCACCATGAAGGGTCCCTGCCACATCGCCAGTTGTTTACTAGAAGTGGTAGGTATTGAGACCAAAACCTGCTTTCCCGGTTGAAAGGTACAGGCCCTCACTCTCTTGTTATAGTGGCTCTCTTGTCGCTCCTGGGCCTCCCTCACGTTACGTCCAGCGATCTGCTGGGACTTTTGTATGCATGTCTGCAGCTCCTGGCGATACTGTTCTGCCAGAACCCCCAGGCCCATTGGTCGTTCCCATTCCTCACGGACTACCTGCAACAGGCCTCTCGGAGTGTGCCCGTACACTAACTGGAATGGTGAATAACAGGTTGATTCCTGTGGGGCATCTCGTAGTGCAAATAATAGGGGTGTTAGCAAGGTATCACACTGCCGGGGATCTTCTTGTGTGCATCGCCTAAGTAATCGTTTAATGGTGCCATTTAATCTCTCCACTAGGCCATTGTTCTGGGGATGATATACTGATGTTCTGAACTGAGTGATGCCCAGGGTCTTACAAAGGGCCTTCATTACCCCTGACATAAAGTTGGTCTCCTGATCCGTATTTCTTTTGGAATGGCCACCCAAGCTATCCAGTTGAGGAGCTCCTCTGCCACCTTCGGGTCTGTAATGGACCGTAGCGGGACCACCTCCGAAAACCACGTGGCATAGTCCACCATGATCAGGATATACTGATATCCATTGTGTGATTTCGGAAGGGGACCTATCACATCTAAGGCCACTCTGGAAAAAGATGTTTCAATTATGGGCATTGGTCTCAGGGGTGCCCTAGGCTGGCCCCGCTCCTGGGCTCTTTCACATTCTGGAAGCGGCTTGCGCGACTGTAATGGCGGTGGCCATGGCTGCTGCCGCCACATTTCTGCTTCCCGTCTTGTCGCTTCTCCTGCTGGTGAGTGTTTTTTCCTTTCTTCCTCCCTTGGGTCTGCCAGTCCCCTGAGACCTTCTTCTAATCTGCCCTGTGTCCCTAATGGCGGCACACTGCCGTCACAGCTACCATGACAGAAATGTTACCATTGATCTCTTCAGTTCACACAATGTTTGTTTCATCACTGGAATTAATTTTCTAACCCTAGTGGGGGCTGATATATTGACCAAAATGCTAATTCAAAGCAGCCATCTTGGATTTCAATACAGCAAGTACACATACTACTTGCCAGATTGGCAACATAACTTTTCGAACATAGGTAGACCATCTGTACCTGGAAAGCTCTGTTACCACTTCTGGTGATGAGTTGCCCATGGGGTAACACATTTACCCTTCTCTTTTACCCTACTAATTGAGCAAATGTTATGAGGAAAACAGGCTGTTTTGCAGTCTTTTGTTAATGAAAAATTGATCTAGGTTAGAACCTTAATCTTGAGCCTCAAACATGTTCAGGTTTGCCCTCAGAAGCACAGTAGTTATCCTTCTCCTGGACATTGAGAAAGTGGTCTGAGAAGACTTCCCTGATGTATTACCCACCCCTTTCAACTCATGTGAGAAAAAAGCAAATAGCAACCATTTACAACTCATTAGGCTGGTTGAATGGAAGCTGCCTTGCCTCTTGGATGATGAACAACAAATCATGACAAAAGGGATTACTTTAATAATACATTAGACATTGCCTCTAATCAGAGAAATACTGGCAAAAAGTTCTCCCTGAGGATCATCTTGAAGAATTGTGAGGTGTCCTATGAGATTTAATGGGAAGGTCCGTGTTATTAATAAAAGAGTGGGGTTTGTTAGGTTCAGAGATGCTAGTATCTCAGGCAGTACAAAAAGGTATCACCTTATTTTCATTTTATTGATTTGATTTATTTGCTACCCTTCCAAAAAAAAGGCTCATGACTTCTTATAATGGGAGGACAGAATAACTTATTCTGGATAGAATAACAAGAGTGTGACAGGAGAATAAAAGAACTTAAAGGAATCTAGAATATCTACCTTATACATTGATTTAGAATTTGGTCCCATTTACTTTAAATTTCTCCTGGTTTCTTTCTGCAGAATTTCTTACTGGAATCATTAAAAGAAAAATCTGACATGAAAACAAAAAGTGAGTAAAAGGCACAAAGTAATGCATCTATTTGAGCTATGGTCAATAGAGGTGTCAAAGGTTAAGAGCTTAGTGGTGGTGGCAATCCCTCACTGTCAAGGATGATCACTACCACAGGTCAAGTAAAGGGTTTTAGATGAGTCCATTGATGACTAAGAAGGCCGATCCTAGAGCTGCAGGCTCTTTGGCAGATGCCACAGGTGGGGGTTAAGGGAAGGGTCAAACCATGGATTTCTTGTTGCCTTTCGTTACATTTCTGTTGTTTTTCTGACTCCAGAGCAAGACAGTTTTCCTCAAAGTAAGATATACCTTCTCTCACAAGGCATTGCCATGTAGTCCTGTCCTGGGCAAGTTTTTCCCAATTTGTAATGGCAATGCCACACTTCTTAATGTTCACCTTGAGGGTGTCCTTGATGTGTTTTATCTGGCCCTTGTGCATCTTTTGTCCTTGGCTGAGTTGGGAGTATATCAGTTGTTTTGGTAAACATACATCAGGCATGCACACACAATGCTCTATCCACCACAGCTGATGTTGAATAATCAATGCTTCTATGCTGGTGGTATTAGCATCAGTAAGGACACTGGCATTTGTGGGACAATCCTCCCATTTTATGCCAAGGATCTTCCAGAGGTAGCAATGGTAAAGGTGTTCCAGGCTTTTCAGATGGTTCTTGTAGGTCACCCAAGTTTCATGGCCACAGGGAAGGGTTGAGATTACCACAGCCTTGTATAATAGGAGCTTTGTTCGAGCCCTCATGTTGCAGTCATTGAACATCTTCCAAAGGCAGAGCTGGCACATTGGATCCTATACTGGATCTCCTCATTGATGTTGGCCTTATATGAGAGATGGCTGCCACGGTATGCAAAATATTAAATAATCTACAACTCCTATCCATCAATGAGGAACTTTGCTGTGGGAGTTCATTGTCCTGGAGCAGACTAGTGAAGCACCTTTGTTTTTCCAGTGTTAAGAGTCAGTCCCAGGCACTGGTATGATTGAGAGAAGCAGTTAAGGACCATTTCTAGGTCCTTCTCAGTACAAGCCATGACAGCACAATCACTGGCATACCGAGGTTCCACAATCAAGGCCAATGTAATTTTTGGTTTTGGCCCAGAGGCAGGGGATTGAAAAGGTTCACAACCATCTTGTACTTAATGCTGATGCCATGTGGTAGACGGTTATGGATGAGCATCCTAATGACTGCAAGAAAGATGGAAAACAGAATTAGTGCAATCACATAGACCTGCTTGATGCCAGTTTGACTGGCAAAGGGCTCTGTAGCAGAGCCACTGCACAGGATGGAGGCAGTCATCTGGTCATGAAGGAGTCTTAGGATGGTGATAAATTTCCCTGGGCAGCCAAAATTTGATAAAATCTTCCAGAGATTGTTATGGTTAACAGAGTCAAAGGCTTTGGTCAAATCAATAAAGGCCATATACAGTTCCTGATGTTGTTTTTGGCTTTTTTTCCTGGAGCTTCTGGGCCACAAAAAACATGTCCATGGTGCCTCTCAATGGTCTGAAGCCACATTGAGACTTGGGAAGGATTTCCTCAGCAGGAGGGAGCTAGCAGAATTTGAGCAAGGATCTTCTCAGCAATGGAGAGGGAAGTGATACCTCAGTAGTTCCCACTGTTAGACTTATCTCCCTTTTAAAAAATGGAGACAATACTGGCATTCCTCAGGTCAGTGGGAATTTCCTCAGTGTTCCAGATTTTAAGAAAAATTATATGGAGCTTGTTGGTCAGTTTCCCAACCAACTTTGAAGGACCTTAGCTGGTATGCTATCAGGGCCAGATAGTATCATAGTATCTATCATAGTATCTAGGGTCAGAAGGGGCCTAGAGCAGGCCATCTAGTCTGAACCCCTGCCAATGGCAGGAACGAGTGCTGGGGTCACAGGACCCCAGCCAA
>JAGPOW010000304.1:92128900-92148177 GCA_030014935.1 Caiman crocodilus
AGCAGAACCTGGAAACCCCCGAATCCTCCCTCCTTTCTTCGGTGATCAATCTCTCTCTGACGGTTGTAACATTCCTTCGGTCATCTGTCTCTGTCGGTTATAAAATGGACCAATAAACTGCTACTAACAACGAACGCATGAGTACAATCAACCTTATCTCAACAATCTCGCGATATCTAATCTGTCTAGCAGCCAATAAAAGGGGAAATCAAAGCCCAGTGCAGGAAAAAGAAATTAGCTAGAGTTCGTTCATTCTCGCCCTAGGGGCCTGTCGGAATTAAGGTTCCGGAGGTGCGACAAATATCTCCTCCCTGTTCTGCCATACACCACACACACACACACACACAAACACACACACACACACACACATATACGCTAAAGGTTGACTGTTTCTTCATTCCACCTTAACAATTCTCAATAAAACGCTAAATTAACAGTTTAGTGAAACTAAAATAACAGATGAAAAACATCCACAGTACCTTGGAGTCACTCTAGATTGAACTATCAGTTACCACCAGCACCTCAAAAAGGCGGCAAAAAGACAGCAATAAGGGTAAACATTATAGAGAGGCTCACTGAAATATCCCAGGGAAGGGATGCTCCTACCCTCCATAGATTGATTCAGGCCTTGGTACTCTCTACAGCTGAATACTACACTCTCATCTGATGCCAAAGCCCTTACACCATCACATTGACACACAAGTGAACACCACCATGTGAGTAGTAAGTGGTACTCTAAAATCCACGCTGCTTCCATGGCTGCCAGTGTTATTAAATAGTGTTATTAAATAGTGTCCCCTCCACAATGAGAAAGGATTTGACTGTTCTTTGAGAGTATAAAAAGATCATGACTGATCCTGAACTCCTGTTGTTTGAAGATATTGCTCACCCACAAAAATGTAAGCTTAAGTCAAGGAAACCTTTCTGGTTACATGCACACATGTGCTTCAACTTTCATCAAGCAGTCTGGATGCTGAGAGCCACTGGTATAAAATCTGGTCTATAGCAACAGTGTCCAACAAAAATTTGGTTGTAGATCCAATCATAGAGCTTCCGGGTTTCTGCCTACAATGTAAATATTAGACCACACTAAACCACATTTGTATGCCCACTTATTGAACAAATAGGGCATCAAGGACTCACCAAACTGCAAATGCAGTTAGGTGCAGTCAGTAAGCCACGTTGCAAACTCCTACTCTGAACTTGCATATCATAGAGGGATTGAACCAATCCACTTAGCCAGCCTGGATGTCATCAACTGGCTATCAAACCTCAACATATGACTTCAATTAACCTGTACCTTCTCTGCCATTGCTTGCCGTAGTCACAGGAAAAAAGAAGCCACCCCTGTCCTGGTGTTTCATGTCAATGATTTATTGCCAGTGTCTGAACAATGAACAAATATCCAGCCTGAATACACTGAAAACACTATGCAACAGGGGAGGAGGTAGAGGGGGTTGAAGAATGCTAAATTGTTCATATGGATTGAGTTTTCAAATACTGATCTTTATGGTAGATGGAAGGAGGATTCAAAAAGGTTGGTCAAAGCTACCTTGATCCTTTTCAGGAACATAATGGAAAGGTACAGACATTACATTTTTATTGGCATAAGTGATCAGAAACCAATCTATACCTGTAACAGAACAGAAGTTTGACACATAAAACCTGTTTATACCCATAACAGAACAGAAGTTCAGCACACAAGGACTGATTTAAAAATGGCAGAATCTGAACTATGATTTGCATCCCCCATCAAAGAGTGAATGTGTGTTCTGTTCAAATGTAACAATACCTTGTTTGGTTACATCAATTCTTCAGTAACTGTCCCTCATTATCTCTTCCCTTGATTAATTCCCATTAGATCAGAGCTCTCAAAGTAGGGGGTCGCAAGCAACTTAAAAGGGGGCGCGACTTTCCCAGGAGGTACATGTGGAGGCGCAGAGAAGCAGCACGTGGTAGCGGCATGAAGTGATGGATGGTGGTGGTGGCTGCCACATGTGAGTTCCCCATGCCCCACTGCCACCATCCAGAACTCAGGGTCGCAGTATCACAAAGTTTGAGAACCCCTGCATTAGATGAAATCGCAGTTGTAATAACAGTTTGACAAACTTAAGCTAAGGGTACTCAGTGACTCACTGAACAGATATACTAGCAAAATGCTTACTGTAATTAAAGCTACTGAGAAGAATTTATGCTGTATCTTCTTTTTAAAAAATAAATTCAATATTTGCCTGCTTGAAAACAGACACTGTATTATGTCATAAAACATAAATTTATAGACGAATCATATGTAAATTTATAGACGAATCATATTTGGAAATGATTAATTTGTCCCATACACTGGAAGTGGATTTCAGTGTTCAGTTTTGACTGAAATGCTGAATCATCCTGATTCCAGCTGCATTTTAAGGGATGGCTGGCCAGTTTTACTTGGAATTATTTTTTTTTTTCTTTTGAGATGTTGAACATCTTTTGAAGAAAAAAATAATCAGGAAAATGGAACAAGTTCATAAAGCTATTATTATACATGGAAGCCCTTTCCTTCCATCTGTTCATTTAATGAGATGCACTTCCAGTCTGTCACTACGTAGAGTTAGATTTTGATATCTTTATGCTGAATAGCCCATAGCTCTTAGAATGGTCCCATTAACTCAAGTAAGGCCATTTCTCAGCATGGTGCCATCTAGAAAAACTAAAAAGTATCAGAATCTGGTTTATATGAATGCAGCTTCCCCTGCTCTGTTGGAACATGAACAGAAGGAAGTTTAACTTGAACTCCCTGACATTTTAATAGTAGATAAAAATGGAAGAAGGCAATACAATCTTCATCCAATATTTCTTTCTCTCTTTCTCTTGTGTTCCATTTTGGGGAACAGAATGATCATATTCTTTGAGTTTCTTATATTTTATTGCATGTGTTTGCAATATCATACTTTATTTAAGATGAAAAACTAGTGACTAGCGAGGTTTAAAATGCAATTTTTACTGTAATAATTGTAACAGATACTGTGATATTTGCAGATGATCCATATAGCATAAAGGACTATTTTGAATAATGGCAAAAAAATGATACCAAGGACAATCAAAGTGTAAAATATGCCATCTTTGTTGTAGTGACTAGCAGCATGGTCAAGAAATACATTTTTCATTTCCCAGCTACCTGTGTAATGCTGCATCAGACTAATGCAGTGCTAACTGTCACCCTCAGAACAACCTCTGCTTTCCCTGTCCTGGCTGGAAAGCACACAAATGCAGACTGGGGGGGATGTTGTGGCTGAAAGACAGGACTAAGGTTCAGGAGAGTTGAGTTCAGTTCTCAGCACTGCTTCCAGTATCTCACTTGTACAATGGAAACAAAACACATTCTGTGTTTGTCGTCATTATAAAGATAAGCTCTTTGGGCATGCGTTTTTTTCTTATTATGTCAGAGTTTAACACAGTGGGGCTTTGATCTCAGTTGGATCCTCTAGAAGCTATTGCACTATAAATAATAAATAAGCAAGCTCAAGATGTGATGAGCATGATGCTCTGCCTAATATATTTTTCTTCTTTATATTTCTAAGAACTTTGTCTGGCTACAGACAGCACAGCCATGTAGTTCTTAGAGCTGTTGCAGCCTACAGAATGAGAAGATACTGTACTCTTTCAAAAAGACACTGCCTTTTGTTCTTCTTTGCAGTGTTCCTTCACAGAAAATGAAAGTAACTTAAAACTGACAGTACTTCTGTTGCTCTTTTATATGGATAAACATAACAGTCAACACTGGCCCTTTGATGGAAATGTCATTGTTTTAACTGAGCTTCAAATATATTGACTTCTGGGCATAATTAGGCACTAGAATTAGAAATAGAATTAGAAGTAGAAATAGAGTTATATAATACCAGGAAAAATAGAGATTAACTGCATCTTTTTTCTTTGTTATGAAGATGGGCATAGGCTGACATGGGAACAGTCCATCAAAGTAGCATCATCATCCAGACTGCCCACATACAGAATATGGGAACAAAAAATGCTGGGCTCTTCTACAGAAGCTGTGGTGGGTTCTTATTAACTGTTACTAGCATCTTCTAAAAGTCATCCTCAGGAGAGAATTGGTACATATTAGACAGTAACAATAATTAGAGCCTGGAGAAGACTACAAGGTCTCAATGCACTTATCTGTATATAATGCTTATGTAAATAAGGAAAGGCTGACATCTGGGGGAGAGGAGAGGACCTTTTATTTTTCTAAATTAGAATGGAGGACCAAAAGCATTCCTTGAAAATAATGGCACGGTGCAATTTCTTACAAAAGAAGCTTGTATGCTCCTTAGTGCATATTCAGGCACTGAAGGAAGCTACTGCAGCACAGAAAAAGAGATGTTCCCCTCATTGTCTCATTTCTATGTATGCAACAACCTTTATTTTCTCTTTTTGTATTTTTCATCAAGCTCGGGAAACTTTATTTAATCTGCACATTATTGTTTACAGAAAGAGCAGGACCTCTGAGTATAAATCAATATTTTGATTGGCTTCCATGGAGCTACCCTGATTCATATTAGCTGAGGATCCAGCCTGAAAAATGCAACTCTACTAATCAGTGCTAAACTAGGCAAAAGACCACAATGAAGCAATTGCAGAATTTTACATTGTTTATTAAGAGACAGCTCTCTGTCCTCTTGGCTCCTCTTTATTTTTTAATCTGTCTATGTTTTCACATAAACAAAATGAAAGTATAGTAGTTGCCCAGAAAAAAAATCCACTAATTGCCTACTAATTTCAGACTAGTCATGATGCATTTACTAAAAAAACAAGATAGGAGAAGAAGTTTCTAGGAACTGGAGCACACGGTTGACCCTTCTAGTAACAGGGTTGTTTCCACAAACACCCAAGGACAGTCCTTAAGAGCCACTTTGGAGAAGAAACATGTGACCTGGATCACAAAGCCAGTGAGAAATCCTTCTGATGATGCAATGTCCCTATCTTAAAATACTTTCTAGATTTTCTTGGTTGGAGTTCTATAAAGATCAGGCCAAACTGGATTCTGCAGCTCTGAACACTTTTTATCTCCATTGCTCATGTAGGTTGACATAAGATTCATAATAAAGCTCCTGCAGGGGTGGGAATAAAAAAAAAAATAGCAAGATTTGCAGACCTTTTGCTTGGGAGAATACAAAGGCTGCTACTGAGTCACCACCCTTGGGAGTCTTGGTGTACATGGAGCTCTTCCACAATCTTGTTTCTCTGGCATGTATTTGGTGAGGAGAAACACTTAATTCACCTCCTCAAGCAAGAAACTTGCTGGGCAGGGAAAGGCAAAGGGTAGTGAGAACCAGTCAGAGGCTCTTTATTACACTGACCAAGATAACCAAACCAGAAATGCACTCAGACCCCACACTGAGTTTGCATGGCTGTGATTAGGGGGAAAAAACAACTTTAATTTGTAAATGAAAACACTGGATATAAAAATAACTGTCTTAAGCACCTTAAGGCCATGCCCTAAGGGACTGAAGTACACCATACGTAGTCCATCTGCCTGTGTGCTAAATCCCAGAAGGGAGGCAGTGTAGCTACTGAATGGCACTCAGCCCACACCAATAAGCACACGAGATAAGGAGCTTAAGGGTGACATTGGGGTACACACACAGCATTATTCCAAGACAACTACATGGTCTTATGTCTGGGATTCTCTTTATGTGGGACGGTAGGCAATGAATGGGTCTTGCTCCTGGGTGTGGAACAGACAGACACAGCAGACGTGGAATTTCATCTTTCATTATACAACACAAGGTACTTTGTGGAATTAATTGCTATGGGAGTTGGTAGGGCCAGATATCATAGCCAGGTTCAAAACTGGACAGGATAAATTCATGAATGGTAGATGTATTAATGGCTATTGAACAGATGGAGATGTTTCCTTTGCCATCTCTAAACCAATAATGGAGGAAGCTATTGAATAGGGAACAGATCATTCTAATCTAGAGATATCTGATATCAATGCATCCATTTCTGCCAGTGTTGAAGGCAGAACACTAGGCTAGACAGACCATCAGTCTGAGCCAGTATAGTACTTCTTATACTCTTATGGCTTATCTAACCATTCTTACAGTCCATCCCAAGAGTACAGCTGGAACTATAATTGCCAACTAGGTAGGAATCATACAGAACAGAAACATGAACTGCCAAAACCCACAATTGCACCTCAGCCAATGGAAGAAAGAGTAATAGGCTGCCCTTTGTTTCCTAAATCTCTTCCAACTACTTAAATACAACTATAAGTCAATTAACATTTAAATATGCAACCAAGCAGTAAAATAACCTTGACCCAGTTGAGAGAAAGGCTATTAAGAGTTTTATTCTGAGAAACCCATAAACATAGTTTAGCCTTTTCACTCTTGTTCTTCACTGCAGACTCCAAATGAAAAGCAGTGTTGTTGCTTGAAAGGGTACCAACACCACCACCCATAGTACATTTTTCACTTGTGTCTAGTGAGTTACTCAGCAAACAAATGGTTAGAGCAATGAAAATTGCCTGTATTCCAAAGCAAAGCCACAAAACACAGAGCTGATAGGTATCATTTTTCAGCTTGTCTCCTTAGCCCTGTTCCTGTGGAACAAAAAAATCCCTCAATATTACGATGCTTTCTTCTTGGGCACAGGAAAAATGGTCCAGCAGTGGAGGTGCTAGTCCATAACTCAGGAAAGCTCTGTTCAAAGCCTCCTTTGCCTCTCTTATAAGAGACTGCACTATATCATTACTTTCAAGAGATGCTTGTGGTCCTCCATTCTAATTTAGAAAAATGTAAGAAATTCCTTCCCCCAGCCAAGTCAACCTTTACACATTTACAAGAACATTGCACACATTATATACATGACTCTGCAGCCCAGTTGCCTATCTGTAAAGCAGAGACAATAGCACATGCCTATCTTGCAGGGTTACAAGGTAAATATGTCAAGACATCTGAAGTAGATAAATGCTACAGTGGTGAAGGAATCGAAACTTGTGTTACAGGTGATATCTTTTATTAGACCAACTAGATTTTTGCAAAAAAATCTTTATTCACAAGCTTTCAGACACAAGCACCCTTCTTCAGGCATAGAAGGGTGCTTGTGCCCAAAAGCTTGAAGATACTGATTTTTTTTTGGCAAAAATCTAGTTAGTCTAATAGAAGATATTACCTCTACCACAAGTTCTGATTCCTTTTGCCTCTAGACCAATAGAGCTACAACCTGGATACCTGACAGTAGTGAAGGCTTTTAACAAACTAATGTACATATTATGGATTTAAGAATGTTTGGAGAGTTTTTCATCCAGTATGTGTTTAGATTTTTTCATATGCATTGTGAGGGAAATGGACACTATGGAACTTTAACTGATGCATATAATTGAGGTTGGAAGGGACCCCAAAGGATCAGCGAGTTCAGCCCCCTGCCCCAGGGGCAGGAAGTCAGCAGGAATCATAGGATCCCAGCAAGATAAACATCCAAATGTCTCTTGAAGGTGTTCAGAGTAGGTTCTTGAACCATCTCTGGCAGTAGTCTATTGCAAACTTTGGGGGTTCGGACAGTAAAGTTCTCCCTTATGTCCAGCCTAAAATGGTCATGGAGGAGTTTGTGACCATTGGACCTTATCATTCCATGGGATGCTCTGGTGAACACACGTTCTCCCAGATCCTGGTCATCACCCCTGATAAACTTACAGGTGGCCACCAGATCACCCCTAAGCCTGTGTTTTTCCAGGCTGAAGAGTTCTGTGGCTCTCAGCCTCCCTTCATAAGGTCTGTTTTCCTGACCTCTGATCATGCGCATGGCTCTCCTCTGCACCCTCTCAAGCTTCTCCACATCATTTTTGAATTGAGGAGCCCAAAACTGGATGCAGTACTCCAGCTGCGGACTCACCAAGGCCGAGTACAGTGGGAGAATGACGTCCTGGGATTTGCTTGAGAAGCATCTATGGATGCAAGCCAGTGTTTTGCTTGCTTTACTAGCCACAGCATCACATTGAAGGCTCACGTTCATCTTGTGGTCAATCATGTCCCCCAAGTCCTTTTTGTCTGTAGTGCTAGCCAGTGTAGCGCTGCCAAGCCTATAATCATGCCGCAGGTTTTCTTCCCAAGGTGCAGAACCTTGCATTTTTTGGTGTTAAACACCATCAGGTTCTCATCTGCCTATTTCCTGAGCCTGTCAAGGTCAGCCAGGATCACCCTCCTGTCCTCAGGTGGATGCTTTACCTCAGAGTTTGGTGTCATCAGCAAACTTGGCCAGTCCACTTCTGACACCAATGTGCACATCATTAATGAAGATGTTAAATAGGACAGAGCCTTGAGGGACTCCACTGGCCACAGGGCACCATGATGATTGACTTCCATCAACCAGCACCCTCTGGGTCCGACCACGGAGCCAATTCTCCAGCCGGTGGATCATGGTGAGGCCAAGGCCACAGTTAGCCAGTTTTGCTAAGAGATGATCATGGGATACCAGATTGGAGGCTTTTTTAAAGTCAAGATATATGACATCATTCTCTTCTCCCTTGTCCAGATGATAGGTCAGATGGTCGTAAAAGGAAATAAGATTGGTCAAGCAAGACCCACCTACAGCACATATCCCTCATGTTGCCATTGGCCAGTCTGTTAAGAATGGCCTCTTTGATAATCCTTTCTAAGACCTTCTCCAGGATAGAGGTCAGGCTGATGGTCCTATAGCTTGGTGGATCCACTTTTCTCCCTTTTCTTGAAGATAAGCACCACATTGGCCTTCTTCCAATCTTTGGGCACTTCACCAGAGTGCCAAGAGCTCTCGAAGGTCCATGCCAGAGGCTGGGCTATGATGCTCACCAGCTCCTTGAGTACCCTGGGGTATAAACTGTCAGGGCCAGCTGACTTGAAGGTATCCAGCCTCTCAAGGTATTCCTTCATGAAGTCAGCATTGATGGAGGGTAAGGAATCTCCCTCACCTGGACCTTCCTGTCCCGTAGTTGGCAAGGGTGTCCCATGGGACTGGTGAAAGACTGATGCAAAGTACCCATTTAGCAAGTTGGCTTTTTCCTAGGCATCGATTGTCAGTTGTACCATATGGTTTAGCAGAGGTCCAGTGTGTTGCCCTTGCTTTTCCTCTGGCTCCCCACATATCTAAAAAAAAGACTTTTTATTGTCCTTGATACTTATAACTAACTGGAGTTCTGTCACAGCTTTAGCTGTCCTGGTTCACTCCCTGCAGGTCCAGACCAGTACAGAGTATTACTCCTTGGAGGTGGATCCAGTCCTCCATCCTTTGTAGGTCTTTCTTCTTAGACGCAGGAGGCCCACTAGCTCCCTGGAGAGCTCCCTGGGGCTGCTGTGCCCTTTTGCTGCCTTTCCTCCGAGACAGAATAGACTTTGCTTGTGCATCCAGGATTGCTCCTTTGAGGATCAACCACTCATCCTGAACTCCACTCCCTTTGGGTCGTGGTTCCTTAGGGCCTCACCAACAAGCCTCCTTAGCTTATCAAAGTCAGCTTTCCTGAAGTCAAGGATCTCTGTATTGCTGACTGACTTGCCAGCTTTACGGTGGGTGGTGAAGGTGATCAGCTCGTGGTCAATGTCACCCAACTTCCCTTTGATTGTTAGGTTGCTGATTAGGTCATCCCCTATTACTAGAACCAGGTCAAGCAGTGCTCTACCACTTGTCAGCCTGTAGACTTCCTGCATCAGATACAGCTCATCCATGCATGGGGAAAAAATTTTGCAACCACTCGGATTTGGCCAAGTGCTCTATCCATGAGATGTCTGGGTAGTTGAAGTCTCCCATGACAACCATGCACTGGGAGCATGTGGCCTCAGCTAATTCCCTGGCAAACTCCTGGTCAAGCTCTTGATCCTGTGCAGGAGGTCTGTAGTAGACTCCCACCGTTGTGTCCCCTATGCCATGTTCTCCACAGATTTTAACCAAGAGGGTCTCTGTCATCCATCCTGGGTGCAAATGTTGGCTTGTAGGGATGCATAGCTTTCCTTGACAGAGAGAGCTACACCCCTCCCCCCCCCCCGCGCTCCTTTTGTCCACTCAATCCCTCCTATACAGTTTATAGCTATCTATACCTGTGGCCCAGGCATGGGTGGAGTCCCACCAGGTCTCCGTTATCCCTATGACATCATAATTATTTGTGTTAAACAGGAAGATAAGTTCCTCCTGTTTATTCCCCAAGCTCCTGGCGTTTGTGTACAGGCAGACAAGTGTCCCTTTAGGGGCTCTTGCCTTGCCTACAGCTCACTCCAGGGCTGAGGCAGGGGTTGGCTCCTTTAAATGCCTTGGCCTGCTGGTTTTGCAAAGGTTGCTCAGTGGGCCAGCAGTAGCGATAGTCCCCCCCACCTCCCATAACTGCTGGGGATTTTCACCCCCAGAATCTGCAAACTCTGGGTCCCAGCAGCACTCCACAGCTTGCAGGACCCAAAGTCCCACAGCTGCAGATTCTGTGTCCACCCAGCATGCCACCTGGTGCTGAGACGCAACTGGGTCCCAGCAGCTGCAGGGGCCAGCTATAATCTCCCAATCCTGGGTCTTTCCAGCCAGAGGAGCATGCCACTTGACAGGCTCCCTCTGCACCAGCAATGAAGTGCAATGGGATCAAATGTGTAATCCCATAGTTGCACCTCCTGCCATACACATATGGCATAGTGGGAGCTACAATTGTGTGAAACATGCATTTGATCACACTACACCTTTACCTGCATGTGTAGAGGGAGCCTTACCCTCTACAAATTGCCCCTCGGTGTGGTATAGAAAATGGGGGACAGAGGTGTTTTTTAGCTATTCCCAAGCCTCCCTTTTAAGCTATTTTAAAAGCTTTCCACAGTTTAATCCTTTCCTGCCCCCTGCTCATTCTAACTTAGAGAAGCCTTAAGGTGCTATAAATTATGATTGGCAACACAGTCCCCAAAAGACTGTCCCTCAGCTGGGGTATACTGGAGAGTAGAACTAGCCAGACCTCTTTCTTAGGCATGATGCATAAATGGACAGCACAAAATCACTCTACCAGCTGTACATTCCAAAAATTTGCTATATGCAAAAGAAATTGCCATATAACTAAGTATGTCATTTTTAAGGCTATTTGCTCCCATGGGAGCAGTTTTATCAGGTGTTATGATAAAAGTGAAATACAGATTTATCAAGTCTTGTGATATAGACCTATTAAAGATTTCTTTAAAAATTCATATTCAGCCAATGGATCTAAAAAGGATCTGAAATTGCCAGTATGTACATTAAGTTCCATATTTAGAGACTTTTAAGATGAAAAACAATAGACCTAGAATAGCTCCAGTGGACTTAGGTCAAAAGTACTTCAGAAATTGCCCACATGTATTATCCATTTTTACTTGTTAACTTTGTTTACCAAAATTCCTGTGACATTTTTTATTGACAACAGCTAGTGCACATGTGCAATAACTGCTTTGAAATACAACTACTTGTGACTTCCATGACTTAATTTTTTATTTCTATGACTAAACTCTCTGATTTAATCACACAAATGGGGGTTTGTATGTATAACTATTTGCATATGCAATTATATCAGAAGCTGACATTTGGCCACTTGAAAATATGATCTACTATACCAATGTCCCCAACCCCCCCACTCCTCATCAGACTAAATTAAACATTCCACATTTTACAAAGGGCCATTCAAATACAGTGAGAGAATGCTTGGCAGTAATAGTAGGTACTATGTCTAACAGTTTGCTGCAGGGACAGGTCTTGTCCTGAAGACCTGGTTAAGCTAACAAGGCTGAAGAGGGCACTCAGAAGCATCCTGAATTTAGTGAATGTTACAGCCTATGGTTCCTCTTCATACAAATGGGTTTGCTATACAGATATTAGAGCTGGTCTAAACATTTTCCATTAAAACTTGTTCTATTCAAAATATGCTGTTTCAACATAGTTGATACATTTTGCAAAGTTCTATCAATCCAGGTTGGAAGACTGCTGAGGTCTAGAGCTCTCTTGTCATTTCTGATCAGTGAGAGAGAGAACACAAGAGATTCAAATGAGAAATCTAACCTTTCCATTTCTAATATAGATATTTCTACATGATCACATTTTGCAAAATTGTCTTAAGATTTTGGTTTTGTTCCAATGTGGGAGAGAAACCAATTTCAAAGCCACAAAAGTTATCATGAAATGGAATTTCCTGCCTTGCTGCTGCCAGAGACATCCCATTCCTTACATGTGCAAATACTAGTGTTAAAAAAATGTGGTAGAGGCAGAGTGAAAATGGCATATGTACAATGGGACAAATGGATTCCAAGATGAAGCCTCTCTAAATTGTGGCTTAATTGCGTGTGGTGAAGGGACGGTACAGTAATGATGCTCTAGCTGGCAGTTTACTGGGTTTGAATATACAAATACACACATTCTAGTATATTTTTGGTTTGGAGGTATCTAAAGTTCAGCTAACCAGTTCATCACTTCTCAAAAAACAGCTCCATTAACAGAAAGATATCAACATCTATTGGGCCATTCCAGCCACTGGAGGTCAGTAGAATTCAAGTTCACTGTTCTTTTTCCTATTAATTGCTTACTAGGTAGACACTTTTTGGTGTGTATGATTATTATTTTATATTTAAATGTAGTAGCAAATTCAGGAGGAAGGACAGTTTATTGCTCTGAGGAATTTTTAATGTGTCTAGAGAGAAAAAAATAGATGTTATTACTCTCCCTCTACCTTTATTACTTTGTCTGTGTCCTGTGGACAAATGCTTCCCACAGTTCAACACCAAAAGAAAGCTGTCATCTGCTGACCACAGCAGGAAACATAAAAGTGAGTGCTGCCTCTTCTGTATGCACTTCTTCTAATGCAGCAACCTGTGCAGGTTGGGATAGTCAGAAAAGCAGCAGCATAAGAGCTGAGGAGCCAGCTGGTGTTGCTAGACCCTCTATAAAAAGGAGAAAAATAGTAGTGAAAACCAGTGCAACTGATTGGAGACAGACTTTAAAAAGTTTTATCTAGGTTAGCCTTCCATGGTATGGAAAACCCTCTCTTAAAGCTGTTGTAGGAGAAGTGAGTGAAGTTGTACCCAGTGGGATGCAAATGAAAAAAGGCACTAAGTGCAAGTACAGAGAGAAGGGACTTGCATGTGTAAGTCTCACACGTCTCCCAGATCGATTACTTTAGTAGTAAGCCACTATGACTCCTACTATTCAACCATGAGGAATTGCAAGGAAAGATCACAACTCAAAATTCACATGATTTCTTCTCCCCCTAACTGGGAGCAAAACACATATAGAGAAATGGGGTTTTGTATCAACACTATGGTTAATTTGGTGAAGGGCCAAGATTAGTTTCACCTTTTTATTTCTTACACCAAAAAAACCTTTTGATGTTAGAGGTTTGCAAATGATTCTCTTAACACTTCATAGATTTCTCATTTGCAGTTCTTTTTGTTTGACTTAATTATATAAATCATGTAGTATTGCTTCTATTCCCTCACTGGACAACTTGCATAACTAACTAACAAAGTGCAACTGCTGCATTTTGTCATTATATAGCAATTTTGAAATGATTTAAGTATTTAAAATTTTGATTGGCATTTCCAAATAATTTGCGCTAGTGAAACTTGCATACCCACCCATTATAGAAAGCAAATATAAAAAAAAAGTTATCAACATTCATTTTTTAATTCAAACAAATAGTTGCTGAAAATGTTTCTGCTACCCAGCCAGATCCACATCATGATAACATTTAAATAATAATGATACAAGACAAAAAGCTAGTGAATCAAAGCTGGCAAAACATTTTAATAGACGATTTCTGTGATGATTATGTTCTCTACTATCTCCTGAACTTAAAGTACTTTTTTTTTTACAAGGTTTCATCTTACAGTCTGTCTCAACCTTAATCCCCTCTCACCGAGTACCAAATTAATCCTATATCAATACTGGGAAATCCTCAAGGTGTAAATTACACATGATTTAATATAAAAGGCAAGCTGGAAGCTATACCCTCACTACCGTTATTAACAGGAAAACAAGTAGAATACAGGTGAGTGTTCATCAGTTCTTGAATTATGGTTTAGAATTATAGAAATTACAAAATTGTTTATGTTTTTGTTTTTAAAAAAATATTCTTTATTGCTATCCTTTCTTACTTCTATTTTTTTTGTTTTTCCTTTTCATAAAAGTATGCCAGGATCTTTGTAAGAGGAATTTAGGCATAATTTATACACTGAAAATGGGTTGGTACATTGCAATCATTTTCTCTCTCAGCTTGTTGGATACCCAGTTCCAGTTATTTAACAAAACCAATCTCCTGTAACAATAGCCCTCTAGCTCTCTTGCTGATGATAATTTATGCTTTCCCTGCTTCTCAATGTTGCTGAAAGATTATTGTTGTATTTGCATTTGTGGATAATATGAAGTCCTTGGTTTTCTCTGGTTCTACATAAATCTCAGGTTGCAAATATCTCTGTATATTCCTCCAATATGTCTGAATTGTCTGCTTTATACAATAGGATGAAGACAGTTAATTGCTATGTGCTGTTACTTTGTTGGAAAGCAACTTGCTGTAATATCTGTGAGCTGTCCAATATCACCATAGCAGTGGAGAAGGAGGAGTGTGAGTTCTGCATTACTGTGAATGCCACTTGGTGTTCTGGATACTGCTTCACAAGGGTGAGAGCCTAAGGTGTAAAACAATGGGATGGAATTTGAATGACACTTGAACAAGCCAAACTTGCAAGCTGAAACAAATACCCAGGCAGGGTGAACCCTGTGAAAGAACAGCATTAATAATCACCGTCTTTTATGACATGGTACCCTGAATATGAACAGCTGCTTAGAACCAACACCTGGCTGAGAAGTGGCTAGTTACAGTCAGTGTTTTATTCAGCTGCATAGACAAGTTGTCTGTGTATTTTGCAAAGCAGTAATAGCATCTTTAATTAACCTGTTGTGACAGCCCCTTCTCCACTCTTTCTTTTGTTGTGTATGCACATGCTGAACACGTCCTTGTTGACATGGATTCTTTCTGGCTCCCTTGACTGAAAAGAGATTTTGCGTTTTGATGTTCCTGTTCAGGGCATGCTCCTATACCATGCCGAGCATCCCTTCAGGATACCAAAACCAACTATCCCAAAGGCATTTTTATACCTAATTTAAGGGATTGGGGGTGCGTCTACACAAGGCTTGAGCAAAAACCATGCTAATGCACTACTGCCCAGTGGTATTAGGCTACTGTGCAGTTACAGTCCAAAAAAGCCTCTGCGCTGGTGCTACTGCACAGTAGCAGAAGTTACTGCACATTGATTTAATATTTGTTTATTCAAATACTAAACTTAATGTGAAATAACTATGGCACATTAATGAATGTGTAGACACACTCTAGGTGTCTTAATCCCTTTGAGGATATAGCCCTAAGCACTCCTAGTTCCTGGTGAAATTGGTGTGCCTAGCAATTTACACGATTGTTCAGCACCTTTCAGGATTTAATCTTAAAAGTTTTAGATGCAAATATATATATTTGTGTTTGGGGGATGGGCAGAAATCCTGCTCTTTTGCACTGGTCCAGCTCCCATCCAAGTATTTGTAGTTGCACTGAAAATCTATATAGTATTTGGTTAAAAATACATATTCCAAAACACAAACTTTGGCAAATAATATGAGATGACCAGACATAAAGTTTAATGGGTATTTTCAAGTAGGCGTGATTGCGAATTATTGATCATACATTTGTTTAGAACTTGTCTATAGGTTGAATACAAAGGACTCCAATGAAGAACACTGTCATAGGCCCACGTCTGTTTTATGTAGCTCAGAAAGGATATAATTACATAGTTTACATATAAGGATATAATCATTTGGTTTACATATTAAGTCATTACTAGACAGATCTAGTACCTTTTATGTACAATAGTACAAAGTGTATAGTACTTTTCATGTAAAAGGTACTTTCAGGTCTAAAAACAACAGTCATTGGGGTTACAAAGTAGTTGTGTAAGGTATGGATTTACCATCTCAACTCTTTTAAAAGGAAAAATGTAAAGGATTTTAAGAGCCTGATCCTAAGTCTATTAAGGCCAATGATATTCTTTCCACTGATTTACCTAAACTTAGAGTTACTTATGTGCACATGTACCTTTTTAAGAACTCTGAAAAACATCAAGGGTCTGAAACAGATTTTAAAAAAAAATATTTCTTCCTTCTTGTTTTCAGGATCCAATATATAAGTATCCTCCAGTGTCATCTGTTCAGCAAACTTGTACTTTCAAGGAGCTTGTGTATGAAACAGTGAAGATCCCTGGATGTGGTGACCATGCTGAATCATTTTATTCATACCCAGTGGCTACAGAATGCCACTGTGAGACATGTGATACAGACAGCACTGACTGTACTGTGAGAGGCTTAGGCCCAAGCTACTGCTCCTTCAGTCAAAATCAAAGCAAAGAATGAGAGGTCGAGATATTAATTTAGGGTTTTATTTCTGTTTCAATATTTAACTTTATTGTATAGAAGTGGTGTAAAGGGGGAGGAACAATGTACATAGCTATGTACATACAGCCAAGTTCAAAAATGTTAAGTTCATCTGAAGTAGAGAATCACATGCTGAATTGCTCTCTTTGGCTTCCTCTCATCTTCCACAGAAAGTTTGATTTCTGTGTATCAACGTGATGCAGCAGAGCTGCACTTCCTCATTTCTACCCTCACCTCATGTTTTCTGCCTCTCCATTCTTTACATTCCAGTTCCTCTATTTGATTCCTGCTATCCTCAGCTTATTCCAGACCATCCTTTAATGCTTTGAGCAATGTCCCACTACCATGCAGATAGCAGATTTTACATCTTCTTTTTATTATCACCTTCAAACACTTATATGAAAAGCCTTCCAGCATTCAACTCCTTAGCAATCATATCTACACCTATTTTTTTCCTCTTTATCTTAATTACCTAAGTTAGACTACATTCATCTAGGTAAGCACCTTGATTTTTGTGCAATTGGGAAAGCATTATGTACACTTGCTATGCTTTATGAATTATAAATACTGGTACAGTACTGGGATCTAGAAATAAAGACAGTGTCAACTTTTCAGAAAGGATCTATTAGGCTCCTAAGTCTAATTTTTAAATGTGAAAGTCAGTGGCACTTTGACTCCTCTAAAAGTCTAAGTCACTCCTGAAAATGAGACTTTGGCTCTTAAGTCACTTTAGAAAATTCACCTCAAATTCTTTTCAGAATCATCATATGTCCCCTTACTGCAGAACTGCACATAAGAGGGTTCTTACCAGTTTAGGCCCCAATCATACCAGAATGAATGAACTTGATTAAATTTATACTCTGCAAATGTTACTGCAGACAATGTGTCATGCACACATTTTTGCAAATTAGCAAGATCACTCATTCATATTTACAGCATGTAATGTACTGGTACTGTTCTCACACTTTATGACAGTATGAGGCATTGCTCTTTTTTACTTGTAATGGTGGTATTAGTTTAATTCATATTAATCCTACATGGTAGTTTCCTCAAAATAGTATAGACATATTTATTCCTATATACATACCAGTAGATAAGATTGTTTATAAGGTATATATTTATCTAGGGAGAATTTATGTCTGGTTACCTGGATCTCCCTGTTATCCAATGTATCTTAACTTATTTAATGAAAACTCTCATCAGTTTTGTTTAAGAGGTGTTGTTCTTCTAGTGTTTTCATTGCTCTTGTGGATTTGTAAAAGAAAGTATAATAATAAATTAACTAATCCTGATCCTGTTCTCCTTTTATTTACAACAGTCTTAGATCAGAATAACTCCATTGGTGACACCAGAGTTATTTCTAGTTTGCAGTAGCATGAAATAAAAATCAAGCTTCTTGATCACAACAGGCTGCAAGCCAGCACCTCTTTTTTTAGGCAAGCAAATTTTGACAGAGCAAGGATTTGCAAATTGTGTCTGTACCATTTTTTTAAATAATTATTTTCAAAATACATATAGGATAAATATGACTTCAAAAACACATCTATAAATACTGGCTGTATCTCTGTGTATCCCTAAATATGCTAAACAGGGATTTGTCACACTTAGCCTTAAAATGTATCAATGCTTTTCTCTTTAAAATAAGTTGCTTCTGCCATACTCTTCCAATTCTGATGTCATAATATTTTTGTTATTAAAGTTGCCCATCTAAGTTGTGTTTGAAATATTGTGTCATAGAATCAAGATACACTTAGGTCTGACACATAATCCAGTAGATAGTAATGATACATGATATAATCAGAATTGCACTAAAGCGCTGCTTCAAGCTAAACTCTGAACAGACTATAGCACCTCCGTGTTTGTGTTTTTTATCATTAGGCAGCTCATGAACCAATATGCAGACTATACAGGCTTCAATGTATTCATCCGTGAAATGCAACCACATCTGTGTTTAACAGCACACATGAACTCTGGTCAGGCTTTACTCAACCCTTCTCAAAGTTTAGTACAGAAAATGAAGATTACCTAATTGAAAGAACACTAGGGGTAACAACCCAAAAACGGCAGAGACAGATATAATCCTTATTAACTGCAGACTCTTAGGGCATCACTTTGGAACCCCCAGATATCTGAAGACAAAATGCAGCTCCTGTAGTGTTAAGGCACAGTGAGGTAAAAACTGCAGGTATGCTAGGCCCTGATGAGGCCATGAAGCCTACCAGCTTTCAAGGAGATAGGTCCAGGGGTTTCTGGGAAACAGCACCTCAAACGGTTCAGAGCAAAATGTGTGTCACTTGTAAGTGTGAAGGCACAGCGAAAGCTCAGTTCAAACAGTACTTGTTATCCTGTTTTTCCATCCTTCCCTCAGAGCACTGGGATTGGAAGGGATCTCAGGGAAGGATCAGTCACTGGCCAGCTACACATGTCAATGTCAGAGCAGTCCTTCTCCCTCCATCTCCTTAGTTTCTCTTTAGCTGCAAGCAAGCCCAACTTTGAAACTCAAAACATTTCAAAACTTTTGAAACCTTTTTACTGCCCTCATTTTGTTTCAAGGCTGTTTTGAAGACTGTTGTTTTATTTTGATTTCGCTGTTTCAAGCTCAAAACGAGTCAAAACAGCATCAAAATGAAACAGCCAGTGAAATTTCACATGGCCCTACTGGGCACTGGCTTAGTAAAGACTCAAAAGTTATAAAGCTTCCAACTCAGTCACCATTATTGACTTGGGTGGCTCTTTGATCTTGACAAGTGTGTCACTTGTCCTTAACCTACTCCCCTTCAATTGAGAGATCTAATAGGATCCTTCACAGTACATGTAGCTATAGCCTACATGTAATATATATATATATATATATATATATATTT
>JAGPOW010000304.1:92148277-92173347 GCA_030014935.1 Caiman crocodilus
TTGAGAGATCTAATAGGATCCTTCACAGTACATGTTGCTATAGCCTACATGTAATATATATATATATATATATATATATATTTTATAAAATATATATAAAATATATATATATTACATGTAGGCTATAGCAATGTGTACTGTGAAGGATCCTATTAAATGTAATAAAAATGTATACACGTGCACATATACATGCACTGGTATATGTGTATGTATATGTATTTATCATTATATTATATGTATTGATAAATGATTTAACTAAAACAACTTAGCTTTTCACTCCTACTTTTGGAGGGGCAGAAGCCACTATGAAAACAACTGGGAGGAAGAAAGTAGTCACCTCTGTCCAAAATGCCAACCCAAGCGTTATGCAACACTTATAACATATTTGAAGATTTCTCATAGTTGGGCCTTTGGATCAAAGCCTTATGTAAGACTTGATTGTGCATAGGAAATGCCTGGAATTTCATTCCAAATAATTTATCTGATTAGTCCTGTAGATTGTTCACAAACAGTTCCTTTCCTGTAATAGCTTTTTGGAATCCCAGGTGTTTTACTTTATTTTGACTGGACACTGTCAGGGGTTGGTATTATAAGGCTGGGTGCCCTGCCTGCTTGATACCTTACTTGAGTACACCATTGTGGGGAAACTGGATGATATCATCACTGCCTAACTCAGATGTTCTTCTCTTGCCCGCCATGTCGTGATGTATATTTTAACTATTGTGAGTTGGATGTAGGATGGGTGAATTCCCTGCCGGGTCTCCCAGAAGGGGTTTCTTCATGGGGTTCCTCCTCTCCTTACATTCCATCCTTACCACATCCAAAATTACATATGTCTGGGCCTGGATATTGTGTTGACTGAATATGCTGTTGGCTGTTACTTGCTGACTTACTACATAAATGTTTATGAATTAAAATCCGTTCACTTGGATTCTCTGAGGTCATCCTTAAATCAATTCATTACAAGTTCAGAGGTCCATCAATTAAGATAAGTCTGTTTAGTGTCTGTAAAACAACTATCTCACATCAGTTCACCTCAGGGTCAGTCAAATGAAATCAATCCACCAAGGATCCACCAGACTATCAAAAAATGAAATCAATTCATTCCCAGTTCCTGGGTCAGTCAAATTAAATCAGTCCATCAAGGATCCATCAGACAGTTAACTGAAATTAATTCCTCCCAAGTTCATGGGTCAGTCAACACAAAATCAATTTTACCAGGGTTCCTACTCTGCCTTAGCTCCTCAGGGTCAGGATCAAAGGACTTCTGAAGGGTAGGAAGCTTTTGTTCCTGCTGCCTTCCCAGTACATGGAGAGAGAAACACAATCCCAAAAACAAGAAAGAAAAGAAAGAGAGCAAAAATCAAAGGGGTAGTACCCCTGAAACTCACAGGGCCACTTACAGTGGCTACTTTCTCACTCTCCCTTGCTCTGCTGGCTTCTGGCCTCTGTCTCTGTTGCTGGTGAGAGGTATCCAGGGTTCTGCCAGTGGTCCTCTGACCACACTAGCCAATGGGCTGACTTTCTTCACCCGTGGTTGGCCACAGGATGCTGCCAAGCTGGGAAAGCCTCCAGCTGCTCCTGGGTCTGCCATCTGCAGTCTTCCCCTGGCTGCCCCTCTCTGGGGCCTGAAATACCTGTCCTTGTGCTCCCCTCACCAATCTGAAAGGAGCACATGCTGCAGAAATGTAGTGATACACTCCCTGATCCCCCTAGGCTTCTCTGCACCTGCAGTAGATGCTTCTTGTTCAAGTTTCCCAGATCTTTTCCCTTGCCCTGCTCTCTTTCCTTCACAGACATGTATCTTAAGTAGTATGTTATAGATCCTATTCTCTCCATGTTCATAGACTTGGACCTTAAGGAGTGTAAGTCATCTAGCTTGATTTCCTGTGTAACACTGGCTACAGAATTTTATCCAATTAACTCTGTATTTGGCCCATTAATCTGCATTTGACTAAAGCATAATTCCAGAAAAGCGTCAAATTCTCATTTGAAGAAAAAAATCTCTTTTTCCCTAGTATTTTGTTCTCATGGACATTTAATTTATATAGTAACATGTATAGTTATTCTAATATTATAAAAGCACACATCTGTCTGTCTGTAACACTTTATTCGTACTTTGGCTGGCAAACAGCCAATCAGAGTGTTGCAACAGGAGCTGGCAGCAGTGGAGCACTACCATGATGGCAGGGACACAGAGGATGGGGGGAGGTGGGAGGCAATGGACTGAATGGAGCAGACTTTCCCTGCTCCTTGCAGGTCATGACAATGGAGCAGAGGCAGGGGTGAGGCCACCAGAGCTGGCCTCTTGCTCCCCCCACCCTGGGGCCAGGTGGGGTCACAGGGCTCCATCCCTGCCCACTCCCCCACATCATTCTTGATGGGCAACTCGCTAATCTGGTAATATTTGCTTAAAACTTGCCACTTTGTGACTATGCTTACCTATAATCTCACTCACTATGGCTAAATACAGATTTCTGGGTTGTGTCTTGGGTGGGGGCCAGGCCAGGTCTGCATGGTGCAGAGACTCCCTGCCTCCAACCCTAGTTTCCAGCTTGGCCAAAAGGCAGGCTGGGCAGACTCATGCTGCCATTGTCCAGAGGTTGATGCATTGTGCAAGAGAGACCCCCTGCTAAGTGGACCCACCCCCCAATACCCAACCCAGTAATTTGAGGGGACCCACATGGCATGAGATAACCCTTCCCCCACCCCTAGGTTCTGGCACAGCCAAAAGATAAACTAGATAGTCTCATGCTATATCTGTTGGCTGCAGCTGTTAAGAGGGTGGGGGAGGGGGGTGGAGACCTCCTGCTACTTGGGCCCCTTCCCCCAGATTTCTGGATCAAGTCTTAGGGAGCAGCTGGCCAAGGTCTATGCCAAAGGACGACTCCCTCCCAATCCACCACAACCTCCTGACTGCTGCAGCCAGCAGTTGTAGCATGAAGCTTCCCTGCCCAGGTTTTGGCTGCACCAGAAAGTTTTGGTTGTGGAAGGCAGCCCCTACCACATAGACCCAGCCTGTCCCCCTCAAGCCCTCTTGAGTCCCTAGTGCTTATCAAAACCCTCCCCTCCCCACTCACTTTCCAGTGCACAGCACAAGACCATTTTCTCCCAGCCTACCCTCTGCTATTTGATATTCCTATTTCTATCTAGAATACCTAGACTAACACATGCCAGGGTGGATAAGAAAACTATAATGGCAAATCTCAAGGCATTTTGAATTGTAATGAATGATTTATGAAACTCATATTGAGACTGGCAACTGACCTTTAACCACATTCAGTGGGAGCACTTTTGTACTGATGTTTTAGCCATTCCTGCAAGGAGAGAAACACAGGTTTCCCAACTGCTCTGTAAAACCAGGCAAGAAATACAGTATGTGCTTTCTACCTACAAAGAGGGCAGGATTAAAAGATCATTTTACTTAGTAAGGTTATGACTACTATTGGTGCACTCCATGTTCTCATCATGATGTCTGAAGACTTTCAAGTACAACTGGCACAGACACTCATAAGATCAAGGGCAAAGTACTTGAATAAATGAAGAGGAAAATATTATTTCGCCCACATATGTAGAGTCAGAGATGGATGATCTTTATGTGGTTTATCTGATGTCTGGATTTTTGAAAGACATAATTAATTGCAGCCCAATAAATATTTTTAACTGCTGAATCAGTCTTTCTGAATAAGACTTGAATAAAAATTGAAGAAGAACTTCTTAACCAGTTCTTATTATGGACCCAAATCCATCCAGGTTTGGACACTTGAAGCTGGTCCTTGACATTTACAACTTTCTTGGGCAAAACCCTTGGTTTCAATGAAAACTGAGAAATGATTGAGATTGAGTTAGGGTCTGTCAGTAGCATAGCGATGATAAATGCATTAATAGAAATATTCCCTTGTAGTGAAAACATAGTTGCTATTTATTGTTTTATCAGGTAATTACTTGCTTAACCTGATCTTAAGATTGTATTATTGTTTGTTTCCATCGTTTTGGGTTTGGTTATGGAGCCAATACTTGCGTAGAAATGGGACTTTCATAGCCATAACAGTTTCTAAATCAGGCTGCAAGGTTAATTACATTTTCACTGAAGCAATTCAAGGGAAGACAATAAAATTCACATAACATATTAATCTTATGGCAGATCAAGTCCAAGACTAGGAGGGAAAGAAGCAATAATAAGACAGATATGCCAAACAAATGGAAGCAAGTCACAATGTAAATAGACTATTAACTTTCAACAAATCTAGTGAATGGTTATTCTGGGCAACCCCCCTCCCCCCCCAAAAACCTGATCAAATAATTCATTGGATTCAAATTATCTATCAAATTAACATTCAGTATTCACCGACTCCCCCCTATAACTCAATTGCTATTTGTAATTAGGCATTATAAACTAATTGCTATTTACAAACAAGCTACATGTGTAATTTAGCTTATATGAACTCATTTCAGTCTACAGTTTTCATGAACTTCATTTCAGAGCTTCACAAGTCATGGCTTTTGGTTGGTTTCCAGATTTTTCTGCTCCCTGCCTAGGTAACTGACATTTTTGAAGGAAGAGAGTAGTGGTGGGTGGTGGATGAACAGCAAATGTACAAAACATTTCTTAGCTCATGATACATATGTTTATGGATGAGGAGAGATATTCTTGCTATATGCAACCAATTTGAATGTCTGGGAAATAAAAATGGCTATGTATGTGTCAATCAATATTTCCAAAGACTATGAGGTACTACCATTCACTATACTCTTAGGCTGAGTATTGTACAAAACTGAAGACATTCCTTGCCCCAGGTGTTACATATAAGGTCAGATGACAAAGCTAACTGTCCAGTTACAGCACAGTAGTTGTATTTACTTTTAAGTACTCTTTACCAACCCCTGCAATGGTAAGATACTGGTTGTCAGTGGAAGTGGGGAGGGGAGTGGGGGGTACAGAAGCATTGTACTTTAGCTGAGATTCAATCTGGAGCTCTGCAGAGTGAAAAGGCAGCAGCTCTGTACAAAGTGAGTCTTTTTCTGTCTCAGTCAGAGTGAACCTGGCAAATCTTCTATTTGTCTCAGCTGGAAGTTGCTCTTTGCACATCTTACACTAAGCTCCCTGCTGAAAGGTCTCTGAGGCCTGATTCTGCAGAAGTGCCATTTCTTCCATGCCTCGTAAGTCTACAGAAGAGCCTCAGATGTTGATTTCCTAGATCTCCTGCTGTCTTGCTGATGCAGATAATAGCAGACTTTTTTGCTGAACTGGGCATTATATATACCACTGGAGGAGGGGGCAGTTCTTTGGTACTCCCTGTGTTCATGACTCATATAATTCATTATATCAGTTAGACTATGGGCTGTAATTCCTTCATTCCAAGATCTGAAATCTGAAGATCATTTTCTGCCCAAAAGCTTGTCTAAGATCTCTCTCAATTATACAGCTCATCAATAGAAAAGATTACCAGAAAATCTTACTTCTTGCATATTCCCTTGATCGTTGTGGTTCCAGCAACACTACCACCACCACCACCATCATTCTTCTGAGTTTTTAAAGCTACATAGCGTTCCATCTACAAGAGCTCAAAGCTTCTTCAAAATGCTTGTTTTCCACTACAGGGTGGTCCAGTTACTGGGAAAACATTAAAAATTTGAGCTGTACAGAGTGCAATGCTGGATCATCTGTATTTGTCACAAGAGAGCAGGGAGTTGAAAGCTTAAAGGTAACATATTATGCAGTCCTTCAGAGTCTACTTTAAAAATACCAGTATAAACTTGGAGTTATAAAAGCACTGAGTGCTAGCCCTATTCTACTGCCATTGCAGCCAGCAGGAGTTTTGGCTAGGAATTAGACCAGCACTGAGACCTTTCGAAGCTCCACCCATAGCTTATTAGTAACACTTAAAGATTTTATATACATTTATACTGATAGTGATGATGAGTCTTATCAATGCTTCAGAGTGAGACTTCCACCTACCAGGAAACATTATGTCTATTTGCTATAAGTGCTAGTTCTGGGCAAATACTTCACAAAGTACTCCACAGATATTTGTCAAATAATAAATTGAAGGCCTTTTGGATCTTATACCTAATCAGTGCTCACTGATTGCAAATATCATAATGGGCTAGATACAAACATTACACTTACGTGTTAAGTGCACAGAAAGCACTTTACAGCTGTAACAGAACAGATGTTCATAGCACATAAAGCACTTTAAAAATGGAATGTCCCTCTCTAAGTTAACCCTGGATGGATGTGGTATCAGACAAGTATTTTAAGTTAGAGAGCTTTATTGAACAGTTCTACCACATCCCATCCCAAGTCAAGGTAGGTTGCATTCCCCTGGCATCCCAGGGGTCCCTCACTGGTTGGCTTGCTAGACTTGATTGGTGCTTCCCATGATATTATATATATAAAATGAGAGAGAGAGAGAGAGAGAGAGAGAGAGAGAGGTGTTTTATTTTAATCACGGAAAAATGTGGATTTAGAGTTAATTTATATAACCGAAAACGGGATTTTTTTAAATCAGAGAAACTAGGATCCCTAGTTATAGCACCCCCTCTAAATCAGTGTCCCATGTGCTCTGCTCATCTGTCCCTAGTTATGCTACTGCCAAGTAGGGATACCACCAAATATGGATACCAAAATTAATACTGTCTCTTTTTTAAATAAAAGAATTCAAATGCATTCACAAGTATCTAAGACAAACTTAACATGAGGCTGATAAATAATTTACTGGACTGCTGGCATGTAAAGCTACAGATTTTAGCCACTAAAATTGAGTGACATTGACTCATGTCTTAAACTAGCACACAGAGAAGCATGACTGGTCCAGTTCAGAACCAGCTCCCTCCTTAACACAACTAGCCATTTATCAGCAAACCCAGAAAGCAGCCTAGCAGCTCATTTCCTCACCATCAGAAGCAGGAAAATTCATAAGATGGAAGTATTTTGCAATCCAGTTTAGAAGGCCACCAGAGTCCTGGTATTTTGAATTATGAACATTTGGGTTATTTTCTAAATGTAACCTCTTCACTAATGTCCATCTATCACTAATAACTTTTCTAAGTGGAAAGCAGGAGCAACTGTGAGAAACCTGTCAAATGGGAGTACTTGAGGCTTTCTAGGCTTCTCTCGGTATTCCCAGCAAAAAGTAGTGGCTGTTTCACAGCTGATTTTTTTTTAGAACGCTAACTCAAAAATCTATTGCCCTTGATAATAGTTGCCTAAAGATTTCTCAGGAACCTCTAATCGGTGTACTCCTTCATAGACACAAGGTCTTGAGACTGCAAATCCTTAGACAACTCACAGCAGAATGTGCCAATATTGTCAGGATGTGTAAGAGCAGATAATTAGCTAGCTGCAATGCATTAGAAGGCCTGCATACCTTCTGATTGGCTGGGAGGGGAAGCAAAACCCCTAATTAAGCTCCCCCGGAGGCCTTGAAGTATAGTTTGCTTAACAGACTCATTTCAGAGTGCTAGCTCTTCCTGCTAGCTGTTCCTCAGATCTTCTGATTAGGTTAGACTGTCTATATCCTGGTAATGTAACAAAAGTAAGTAGTATCTGCTAACGTATGTGTGGCTGTAAGACAGCTCTGTACTGAGCTGTAGTAAAAAATTTCAAACCCTTGACTGAGTGCAAGGTGAAAAACAAATGGGATGAATATTGTCTGGGTCAGACTGGCCATGAGCTTTCTGTAAATCTCATCTTGAAAATTAGGACCTTATTTCCATGTGTTCTTCCTAAACTTCACTTCAGATAGTAGATGTGAATGACTGGGTGGGTATGGGAAGTCTATACAAGTATGATTGTTCTAGTAAAACAGATTAAATTCCCTACACTCCTTGATTTTCTTATCACATATTGCCTTGCATTTATCATAGTATCATAGTACCAAGGGTCAGAAGGGCCATCTAGTCTGACCCCCCCGCCAATGGCAGAATCATAGTACCTATAACAATGCTTATACAGTATACTTATACAGTAAGCATTCTGTAGCTGTGCTATGCAACTTCAAATCCAAGATTGCAAAAGTCTTCCTAACATTAGGACTTACTAGATGAAACACCTTTACTTTTTTATTGGGTGGTAGACTATCCATTTCTAACCCTGTGTGCCATCTCAACCATAAAGTCAATATATAACAACACTTTCCCTATGACCCAAGGACAGGTATATAGAAAGCAGTTTTAATATCCAGGTTGGAATTTTCAAAGAAGCTTAAGTGATTGAGGCACCCCAAACCTGGTGAAAATCACTGAAATATTGACATGATGCTGCTTTAAGCTACTTCATTGGCCATACAATATGCCACCAAAGTCATACCAGTGTGTTAACTACAGGGAATAATGTTGCTTTTAGGGCAGTCATTTTTGTGTTTGTTGAAAGAAAGAAAGAAGATGCAACATACTGATGTTACAGATTATTAGTTTATTAAATTATCTTCCATATTTATCTAGTCTTACTATGCTAATCTTATCACAGGTCATATTCTTATTTCATATCATTACATTATATGTAATCAAGAAACTATTGTGTGATTATCAGTATTCACAGATATTATGCTATTCTGGCCATGTTTTGTGAAGTTTTTCTGCTATTTATTTACAGTGGTGCTTTCTTCAGGCTGGACAGGAGTGTCTCTTAGGGCAGGAACTATACAAAGTGATTCCTCATTGAAATCCAAAAGGTACCAGCTGCTTGAATGGGGAATGGTAGAGAGAGATGAGTGTTTAACCATTGTTTTACACACTCCTATTCTTGCACTCAGGAAGTGGAGTGTGCTACAGAGCTGTCATGGCAGCATGTGCTACACAGGCATACATTTAACTTTCAATACAAAATATAAATGGCTGTACTGTTTGTTGGAACTGTGAAGAAAATCATGAAATAAGGACTGAACAGTTAATCGGAGATGTTTATTTATAGATGACAGCCTTGAAATCAGTGTCTCCCCTTTGTTCTGGAAATGGGAATGGTAACATTTTCTAGGTATCTCATGTTACGTTTCCACTTATATTTTTAACATTAACTGTCAAAACACTGAAGCCTTGGTCTTTTAATATAACTTATGCAGCAGCTCACAAGGCTGCAACCTCTAGGAGACAGCAGAAGCAGGACAGCTTAGGAGTTTAGAGAAAAGGATACTTTAAATAAATTAAATGTTATTGGTCCATTAAGGAAAGGTGGGAGAGAACTTACTAGTTGCCAGTGCCTTATCTAAGGATATCAGTGGCCACAGCAGTCAAATCCTATAAACCTTATTCAAACTAAATTCCTTATTTCATGGATAGTTCTACATCCCCGACTGGCACTGCCTGTGTAGTAAAGCATTACTCAGTGGGTGCGTCTACACAAGACACTTAATGCACAGTAGAATTAGTCTACTGCTCATTAAGCATCATAAAAAGACCATGCGCCATTGCTACTGTGCATCAGTGCTGGCTATTGCACATTTATGTAGTACCACTTGGTCTGATTCCTTCAAGGCAATTACCATCACATTTTTGCCATATTCCCTGCCTCAGGGCATCTCCATTAGTGTAGCCATGATCCCAGTGTAAATACACAGGTAAAACATGACAGTTAAACCACCACCTCCCCTTTTCCTCCCCCTCCCAAAACCCCCCAAAATAAACATTTCTTTCAACACTGGCATGCAGGACACAAAGGGAAAACCAGAAATCCAAACCAGGAAAATCCAAAGAAAACAAAAGTAAAGCCCTTGAAGAACTTCAAAGTGAAATAGGAAAAGGGAGCAGTATATCATCCAGTCACCTAGATGCCTTTATGGATAGCATAGAGAAATCACTGAACAATGCACAGTGATGAGCAGAACAAAAAAAAACCAAAACAAGAGAGTATATTTAAAGAATAGCATCTCCAGGGGCTGTCAAGATATCAGGATGGACCTGGCTAGGGTGAGGAAGAAGAGTCACAGAATTTTTGATTTTCTGAATGGGCCACTAGCAGCATGGGCATGGATCTCAAGTGAAGCAATCACAGGCTTCTCTAAATTATAATAGGAGCTGGACTTCAGGGACATTTTTACCCATGCTCTGGGAGTGTGGTAGGGCTTTAATTAGAGCGGCTCTGTAAGATGCTCTAGCTAAAGCACCTGGAGTCGCTTGTGTATCTGTGTCCCCATGCTTCAAAATGGTGGCTGGAGTGCTTTAGCTAAAGCTCATCAAAGAAACTTTAGTAAAAGCACCCCCGCTGCCATTTTGAAGCTTGGGGATGCTGATACATGATGCAGAGGCTGGCTGGAACATGCCAATTAACACACTCCACCAGATTTGTTTAACTTAACCAAGTCTGTTCTGATGTGCTGTAATTATAGCACATCGGAGCAGCCTCCCAGCTCATGTGCTGGTACCCCAGGTGCCTGAAGAATCAAAGGCATATAAAAGCGACTTAAAGTAGCCTTTGACCTTTCCTCTTCTCCTGTACTAAGTGCAGCTCAGTGGGGTAATAGATCTGGCCCAATAGACATAAGTAATCTTTATTCTCTCATAGTTCTTTCTTTTTGGAAGTAAAGAGTAAGTTAAATATACCCAAAAGTTTAAAAAGAAAAAAATAGTTTTTATGCACATGAAACTCCATGAGTACGTGTGAATACTGGCATACTGGCCTAACTCTTTAAATGGGAGACTTAATTATATTGCCAGACTGCACACCTCTTTATCATATCTGACTTATCTATTCAACATAACTTATAACAAGGATAAACCATTTTGCAGTGTCTACATACATTCATACACTTGGATTATGATGTCTGGAACTCGACACCACTTTGTACTGTGATGTTGAGTTCAGGGTCAATGTGAAATGTAATCAAACCAATTCCTGTCTAACCTCAGTCTAGCCACCTTGATGTATTAAACACACAGCAAAACCTGGCCATTTTATTAAGGTTGTTCAAATGGTTTATTACAATGAGACTGTGGGCTAGTTTTCAACTTCATGCATGACACTTTTAGCTGCTTTTATGATGCAAACCAGCTATAATGTCAACCTAAGTGTGCTCTAAGATCTCAAGGACTGGCTTAGTTCGTGACTCTTAACTTGAAAAGGAAGGAGATGTAAGGGTGATATAAAGCTACAAGCTATAAATGGTTAATCCTATCTGTTATTTGCATTACAGAAATGACCAATGTCATTACTATGAACTGCTACAATCCAGATTCTACAGTGGAATTCCAAGTTGGCGGCCCCTTATATGTAACTTTCATTATGATGCTGTGTACAACGACTCAGCGTGGGGAGTAGATGCCAGAAGGGAATGCAATTTATTAATGCCTGGTCCTGCTTGCTTAAGTCTCTTACACAGCAATAGCATAAATATTTTTGACAAAGCAAAGTTCCTTACAGCACCAGATTCTTAGCTGGTGCCAACTGACTGTATTCACATCCACGAAGTGACATTGATTTACATCATCTAAGAATCTGGCTAATGAATAAATACAAGATCTTACAAAAGCCTTTTTTATGCCTTTTAATCTGATTCTTTAAAAAAGAAAAGCCTGTGAATATGTCAGGCATTCTAGTAACATAGATGGGAGAAGACTGTGTGGTCCAGTGTAAGATGAGGTCTGAGACAGGTAAGAAGTACTCAGGTAACATGGGCTGGGGAAAGGTGGCTATTGAACTGTCTGTTGCTTTCTGATTGTTGCTTAGCTCCCTTAGTTCAAAATATTCTCCTGACCTCTAGCTGAACTATTCTCATTAACAAGGAATTTGTCATCCCAAAGTACTCTATGCAAAAAAGTGTGTACTGTATGCTGGTAACATAATAATTCAGTGTTCATGGAGTGTTATTTTTTCTGAATGTGTTTAATGCGTTGATGAAAAATATAGATATGGTATCTAACATGGTGCTGGCTCCCTAGATGACAGTGGAATTGTGCTTTCTTACACTGCTGATGAATTTGGCTCCATTGTGTTCCTGTAGGCAAATTTGCTGGCATATTTCTTTATTGCCATGGTTTTATTTAACATTTTAGTACCATGAATAATATTGCATTTCTTTATGCAGAGTGCATGCAGTATTTTGTCTTAGAGAAGAGAACTCAGATGAAAGTGTGCTGTGGAATTCATTTTGATCTCAGAAATTGTCTGAAGTGGCTTGATCTGACTGTGCAAATTATTTCTAGGGGCTTAACAGTATTTGATGCATCATGCAGACTCTTTCTTTTGGCATCAGCTTTTGCATTATTTAGGCCTGAATGTATCTTGCTGGTTTAACTTCACAATATGGGTTCACTCTTGCTTCCTGATTTGTTCCTTCAAACCCAAATATTCTCCTGGCTTTAGGCTGAATTATTTTTGTTAAAAAAAATAAGTCATTCTGATTTATTTTATGTAAAACCAGGGTACACTGCATGCTGCTAGCACAGGAGCGGGCAATTATTTTGGGCAGAGGGACGCTTACTGGGTTTTGGCAAGTCATTGAGGACCACATGATAGGCAGCCAGGGGCAGATAAATATTAATTTCTATATTTTTTAGGGGCCCTGCTGTCCAAATAAAATGGCCTGGCAGGCTGCATCCAGCCCCCGGGCTGCATTTTGCCCACCCCTGTGTTAACATAACATACAGCTTTCATAGGATGTTTCTAAAAATATAAACATTCAGGCTAAACTAACATATAAACATTATGTTAATGGGCAATACAGATGTATACCCTATAGCAGGAGTATAGCCAACCTGCAGCACATGTGCCACAGAGGTATGGCCAGCTTCTGTGTGGCACATGACAGATTGGGAGGTAGCAAGCCACAAAGTGGCAGATGGTACCAGGAGCAGAGAAAGCAAAGCAGTAAATTAGGCAGGGAGCAGCATAGGTGGTGGAAGGCTAGGGCTAACAGGGCTTTGCCCCCCCAAATTAATTTTGTGGTGGCTGAGGATAGCAGTAGCACCTAACACTGCTTGGCATACACCCAGGCCAACACCCCACATATGGTCAGCTCCACATGGCTCCACTGTTCCAACACCACCACCACACCCACTGCTGCAGCACTGTGCTCAGTGCCCCTGCTGTTTGCTCCTCCACTGCCACATACAGCACCATCGCATGCCAGCCCAGCCATGGCCCTGTAGGAGGGAGGGATGGGGATCAGCCCCCCCAATAATATTTTCTCCCCCCACCTATGGGGAGCAGAAAACAGAGCATCCCAAAGCAGAGTAGCATATTGGACAGGGCAAAGAAGATCAGTGTGGCACTCAGAGAAGGCATGGGGTCTGATTTGGGGCATACCTGCCAAAAAAACTTGGCTCCCACTTCCGTGTAGCACAGGAAGCAATGGACGTTTTCAGCCTCTTATAGCTCTCCCATTAATTGGGATAGTGAAGGTGTAATTTGCTATATCCACATAAGGGATACCACATTTTGGCCTCTATGACTGCTAGTAGATGTGAAAAAAACAGTGTTTTACTTTAAACTCAGCATGCCCCCATGCTGAGCCCTCCACATGCCCAGAAGAGGCAGCATCTTAGTTGGACCCAGCTTGCCCAATGTCTGTCTAGATCAGGCACATTAATTTATTTATTAATTAATAAATAATTAATTAATTATTAATAGCTAATAATTGAATTAGCTATTAGGTAAAGGGCCAAAAAGCCCCACTGAAGTACCCATTCTATACAGATGCTGTGGAGCCGGGTCCAGTGCTGCTGCTTCTGGTAAAGCACAGACTTTTGTGTTTTTTCACATCTGTCATCAATGTATGTAGCTAAACAGCTCTGTGAATTGTCATGTTGTAGGGAGTTATGGCTCTTTCCATAACAAGTTGGTTCCAATATACTCTGAAGTGGTAGTATAGAGGATATGTAACAAACCCCTGCACTCCCCTGATTTAAGAGACAAGATAAAAAAGAGTGAGCATGAAGGGAAAAGGGGGAGGAGAAGATTCCTGTGAATTCTCTTTCATGCACACACAATCAAATGCCACAAACTAGCCCTCAGTGGTTATCAGAGCTATTTACTATCATTAGAAAGCAGATAAATAGTGAATGAGGCTGTCATTGATTCACTTGAGGTTTGTTGCTTCTACCCATACTCACACAGAGTTTTACCCTAGACAGTGGGGACATCTATATGAGATGCTTACCGTGGAGCTGTTTAATTAGCTCTTCAGCAAAGCATCACCTTCTACACATACAGAGCTATAAGACCAGAATAAATTAATTAATTCCACTCTAGGTTAGTACTGCCTGATACAAATACCATCCTACAGCAGTTATTTACTCCACTGCAACGCACATGGAGATGGTAAGTGAGGCTGGCTGGGACACAAGAGTGCCATAGTATGGGTGTTGCCTGTTGACTAGCCCTGCATTGTAGCACCCTTGTGCCTCCTACAGCACAGTGAGCCAGGAGAGAGCAGCTCCAGGAGGGAGCAGTTTATTGTGTTGCACTAATTTCTTGTGTACATGCACCCACTATGCAGTTTCATTCACTCCATAGACCACTCTGCAGTCCTCACAGATCTCTTACAGATCTGTAAGATCCCTTATGAAGGATTTAGGTATTTTACTGATTTTGGACTTAGGCTGCTCTGGGCACTAGTATTTCTTGAGAGATATTTTGTTTCTCATAATATAAAATGATACCTAGATGAAATGAGTATATAAAAATGCCACCCCCCAAATCAGACAAGATCTCGAAATATTCCTTTGGGGCTGGATAACCCCATTCAAGTTAATATGAAGATTGATTGACTCCCATTGATTTCAGTGGAAGAAATGAGAAAAACAGTAGAAAGTCTCCCTGGTGTGATAAGGACCCGTAGATGAGAGGAACAGAAATAAGTATTTCCTTGAACTTTTGCTGTAAATGATATGCAGCGCCACATCAACATGATACAGTGCAACTTATCAAATTAAAGTTAATGATCCAGCACATTATCAAATTAAATGAATGTAGAGGGAGACAGCCCCCTCTCCCGCCTCCCCCCGCTAGTTTAACTCATTGCATAGCTCTCACCCTTCCTTTCTAACCCCATTTAAATCCACTATCTAGTCAGGAAAAGAGAAGGAAGTTTTTGTTTTGTTTTGTTTTTTGCCTAAAGGTTCATATACACAAATCTTTGTCAGCCACTTGACACTAATTAATTTTCTTTTTCATAGTTCACCATTTGGTGGTATGGAGTTTCATCAAAATTCCAGAACTCTATCAATCTTTCTTATCTCAATTTGTAAACATGAAAGCATAAGCTTTGCTGAAAATGTATTCTGCATTCATTATCAGCAACCAGTTAAGCCAGCAGCCTTTTGTACAGTCCGTGCAATACGTGTTGGGAGAAAAGCGTTCATTTCATTATGTCTCTGTAATGTCTCAAACAAAGTATAGAATTCACCCTTGTCATGTCCCAATCCCTAGCTAATAAACTGAGTAGAAACAATGAAGATAAAAATACTTTTACAAAGATTCAATATACCCAAACACTGAATAAACAATGAACAGTCATTGGCATTACTTCTGGTAGGGTTATTATAGCACTAACAACCTTATTGTTTGTGGCTATTGCAAGTAGCACTTTCTTTAGGCCACACATTGAAATACAATAAATGATCACCTATTTTGGAAGACCTACAGGATTACATTTGGCAGCTGGGATTAAAAATACCAGAACAACTGTAGGATAAACTAAAGAATAAACAACATTAACAGAGTGAACAGGGAACAAAATTCAGCTATGGACTTTGGCATTTCAGTGATAGGATAAAAGGAGTTAAAAACTCAAGGGTTCGAACTGTCCTTAAATAATTCAGTCTGTCCTTTCAGCAGATGTCTGATCCATTAAATATTCACTAGCATTTTGAAGGTTGGAATGGGTATCTTATCTCAAATTATAACAATTCCTTTTAATGTCACTATTATGTTAATTTCTATCATGTTATTTCAAGTTATTTGCTGCATACCAAGCTGGGGTGTATTAATAGTATAGATGATTCTCAGTTTGTTAGCATGTTGATGATGCAATGTGAGGAAAATTAACAATTCTCCACAAGATCCACACAACATCCTAATTTCAAAATGGGGAAATAAATGGAGAGGTTAAATGAATGCCCAAAAGCACATGAGAGTCCAGAACAGAGCCAAGTTTAGAAAAAGAGAGAGAGAGAGTGTGTGTGTGTCCTCACTTCGATTTCTTTTCCATCCAAAGTTTAAAACCAATTGCCTGAACATGGCAGCAGCACCTCTACTCAGACAGTGCTGAGAGAGTCCACTGACTTCATGGCTAATTGCAGTCATCCTGATCCCTTCTAAACTCTTCATTTCACAGGAGTTAATGACCTTCTCTTCTTTTTAATGGCCTTGATGTTACACCAATCCAGCTAGCCTTTGTTGTGCAGTTCTTCTGTCTGTTATTTGCTCCTAATAATGCAGATTTATTTTTAACTCATTCCAGTGAAGGTTTATTGTTTTTGCATCAATCTTAGATGGAATAATATAGCCCCAGGCTCCTAGCATAGTAGTAAAGCTTCTAGTATATTTTTAACTGGAGAAAAATGTGTTGTTTTATATGTGATGATGCACTTCACCATCTGCACCTCCTTTACAACTTTCTAGATCCGCCAGAGGTGATATACACAAAAGGTCTGTTGTAATGACTGAGGACAACATGCATAGGTGCCAACTTTTATTTTTGCTGGGACAGGGAGGGGGTTAAGATGATGGATGTGTGGAAAGTTTTACACATTTCAGATGTTTCAGGTGACAGCCCTCCTCCCAAGGGGAGCCAGGGACTTCAGACCCCAATGTACTCAGCACCCACGACAACATGAACACAGAAATATTACCTGTGACAAAATGAAGAGCAGCAGAAAAGTAAGAAATCATAACTCTATTTTACTGTCAGTACTAAAAAGAGGCAAATATAGGCCTCCCGATTTTAAATAGGAAAACTGATTTGTTTTGGCATGATCTCACTGCATAAGACACTATGGTGTGATAGAGCAGAAGTACTAAACAAGTAATTTTAAATCAAGGTCCAGGGGCAACCCAAGGTACCATGAGATACTTTTAAGGGTGCTATAGGGCACCATGCAGTATTATTACTGTTTAGTATCACCTATACATGATTCATAAAATTAATGCAGATTTCAAATAGGAATCCATAACATCAAAAACATTCTGACCTGCTGCTCTCAGTCTTTCTGAGTTCTTTACAACAGAAGAATTCCTCTTATTATTTTTCCATCATCATGAAAAGGGTGAAAGCTAACAGTTAGCATTTTCCAAGAGGTGCCTTGAGTCTAAATATACTGAGAACCACTGGGCTAAACAAAGAGCAAACAAAAGCAAATAGCTACTGGCTTAGAAAACATAGAACCAAATAGTAATATAAGTTGGGGAGACACGTAATTGCATGAGTAAAACAGATGTTTTCCACTTGAAGAATGTTACATTATGCCTCTTTTTCAGTCTTAAAAAATTATTAACCATTAACATCTAGGCTGAGTGACCACTTTATAAATCACTGTGAACATTTTAGCTGGCCAATTTCTGCTTCTTTGTATCTGTGAATTATCTAGAAAGAGATGTTGATTTTCATGATTTGTTTGGAAATCGGTATCTACTGATGAATGGAAGGAATGTTTCCATAACTGATTGTGATTGATCTTTTAGACTAGGGACAAAAGTTACACATAAACCAACTTAAGTGATCAGAAACTGGTTTCAGCTTGTAACAGAACATACATTCAATGCACATGAATCAGTTTTAAAATGGCTAAAATTGGTTTAAGATAAACCTGGTTAAATGTAGTATCAGACTGAACTGATTTGGCTCAAACCAGTTTATGCAACTTCTGTCCCAGACCCCGTCCTGGTTTAAGTTAAACCAGAGTCCCTCAGCATCCCAGCATGCTTTTCAGCCCTGGGCTAGGCTGTGCTCTCTGCTCCAGACAGCAGAGCTGGCCCCACCCCTCCACTCTCTAGTGAGAGCAGAGGCAGGGCATGGCCAGAGACTAGCTGACATGGCTCCTGAGGCAAAGGGAGCAAGGTGGGGGTTTATTTCCCCCTCCATCCCCTCTCCCACTGGCAGCAGAGGTCTGCCTGGCCGGGGTGTAGCAGCTCCTGTCAGGTCCCCCATCCACAGCCTGAAGGAAACAGAGCGGGGGAAAGGGATATAAACTCCCCCTCATTCCCCTATCCCACCAGGAGCCCTGGTCCACCTGGCCAGGGCAGAGCAGCCCCTGTTAGTCATTCCCCTTCACCCCACTCCAGTGGCAGAGGAGGGAGCATAGTCAGAGCCAGGTGGCGTTGCCTGCCTCACCAGCAGCTGGGGCTGGGGCTGTGGGGCTGAGCCCATCTGGCCTGCAGGTGCTGCTGAGTGGACATGGAGGGGCCAGGCCCTTCCCAGTGGGCTGCAGCTTGGGCTGGGGTAACAGGGGCTGCATGGCCAGATTGATCCTGTGTCCCTGCACCTAGGCCTGGTGGGGCTGTCATGGAGCTGCAGCTGGCTGGGAAAGGCCTTTCCCAGTCTGTTGCCCTGTGACAGTCTGGCCCAATAGCAAGGGGTGACAGGCTGGCCAGCAAGTAGGCTGCCCAGATGGCTCAGAGGCACCAGGTGGCCCCAATCCCAGCAGCTGCCCACTGCAGCCACCACCAGGCCCCTTGTCCTTGCACTTGGCAGCTGCAGCCACATCATAATCTTCGGGCTGGCCAGGGCCGTGTGGGCTGTTCTCCCCTCTCTTGTCCCCAGCTGCCACTCTTTGAGCTAAGCAAAGGGGATGGAAGGCAGCTGGAGCTGAAGCCACAGCTCCATACCCTGAGCAGAACCTGTGGGGATGAAGCTTCCCCCACCCCAACCAGCACTGCCTGAGGTGGCAGGAGCAGGAGCTGCAGATGGAAGTGAGGGGAGCAAAAGAGCTCTCCTGGGCCAAGCCACCTTCCCCTTGCCTCCAGTGCCTACTCCCCCTCCCACTCCTACCCCTGCTATACCACTCTGGGTGGCAGGCAGCAGGAGGTGAGCTTTAGCTCCATGCCTTCAGCCCAGCACATGGAGCTCCAGCTGCATTCCATCTGCTCTGCCTGCTCACAGGGGCTGCTTATCGCACTAGGCAGGTGGAGCTGGTGGAAGGCAGCCAAGATCTGGAGCCACTGGAGGTGAGGGGAAGCTGGCTGGGCCTGGCAAGGTTGTTCCACTCCCCTCACCTCCGGCTGTGACTCCTGCTCCTGCCGCCCTAGGCAGCGCTGTTCAGGGCAGGGGGAAATCCAGCCCTGTGGCTTCTACCCAGTGCATGGAGCTCTGGCTCCAGCTCTGGCTGCCTTCCATGCCCTCTGTCCACCCAGAGTGATGAGCAACCCCTGTGGGCAGACACAGTGGGTGGAAAGCAGACTCAAGCCCATAATGTTCAACTCCATGCCCAGTTGCTGCTGAGGCTCCATGACAGACCCACCCAGTCTGGCTGTGGGGACCTGGGAGCAGTTTGGCCATGCCTCATTGCCCCGGCCCAAGCCACAGGCTGCTGGGAAGGGCCCAGCCTCTGCAGCCCACCCTGGACTGGTCCCTCCATTTCCAGCCTCAGCAGCACCCACAGGCCAGCTCAGCTCAGCCCCACAGCCCCAGCCCTGCGCAGATATCAGGGCCAAGTCAGCCAGCTCTGGACAGGCATCCTGCCACCCAAGCAGTAGCATGGGGAAAGTGGCTGCTGCCAAAGTGAAGCGAGGGCTGCTGTAATGCTGTCCCCTTCCCCACTTTGCCTTCCCCCCAAGCTTCCAGCCTGAGCTACTGCAGGAATGTGCCTGCATTTCCAAAATCAAAAGTGATGTCTACTGTAAATTGGTTCAATCTTTGCAGGTTAGAGTAACCTGCAAAAATTGAATCAATTCAGGCTCCAGCTTATCAGAGATCTGTCCCTAGCTTTGGGATGCCCAGTTTAGAAAATAGAAGGTTTAAGAATAGAGTTAAGTGTTTCTTTGAGTGCTTGTTTCCTGGTATGCTTTCTTGAACTGAGACCAGGAAGAAAATATGGGAGTGTGGGGGAGGGGGAGGTAGTAGGAAATCTACCAAATAAAAAAGGCATATAAAATATTAACTAGGAAAGTTAATAAGGACACTGTAAAAGTCACTTTTCTCTCTTCTCTATGTCACAGAGCATTATATTCTTTCTACCTTTGAAGTCTTATCAGGGTTGCAAAACCAAGAACATTATTTTTTTTACTAAAATTCTGCAGACTTTTTACTGGCAACCAAACATATCTACTGATTACAGAGAAATGTTTTAAACACTGTAAATGTAACCCCTCTTCCAGGCTCTGGACAGCAGTAACAAGGGCTGGAGGTTAACACCAACTGAAGTCTCTTACTTGACTGCAGCAATGGTTTTACACCATGCTGTCCCATTTACTCCCAAACCCTGATAGCCCAGATTATGCTGCATATTATGCTGATTTCCAATCTCACCTCTGCTAGCCCTACTTTCTCCTTCCCAGCAACAAAAACTATCACAAAAAATATAATTTGTGATTACTACTGAGCAGTAAAATGTTAGTTGTGTTATTTGTGGTGGTGTTTTCTACATCAGGTCATGGTTGTACCTAATGCTTTAAAATAGAGAAACAATGTTAAGCAAAAAAGGAAGAGCAAGATCTTTACTCCCAAAAGTTTGCAATGTAACTGCAGAAGCAGTTCCTTCCAAGTAAGGGACAGAACTGAGAGGTTCCCTGAAAATATAGGCTTTCAGAACCACTAGGAGGAGATGAGGGTGCTCACTATAAACTGATCAGGATAACATCCTAAGCATAATAATAGTGTAAGAGTGATGTTGTAGCCATGATGATCCAGAAATTATGTGAAAGGTAAAGATTTCTTAGGGTGATATCTTTTTATTGGACCAACTATGTAGTTGGAACAAAGTTTTCAAACTCAAGACATTCTTCATCAGGTCTTCCAGACATAATGAGTAACATAAGACAAGATACAACATCAAGAGTTGCTGGGGGGTGAAAGAATGAAGAAAATTATGCTATACTAGCAAATTGTCCATCATGCCCCATGTCCTCCTATTGCCCATCATTGCCCCATATCCTCCTATCCCCCACCCTCCCATCTGACCCCAGCACTCTTTCCTGCCTAGGCAGGTGGTTGGACTCAATCTGTTGAGGTCCTTTCCAACCCTAGCATCTATGAATCTATGAATGATGGAGGGGAGGGGAAGACAAACAGGGATGGAGCACTGCCATCCAGTGCCCCACAGTGCCACCCCTCAGCCTCCAGCACCATGTGCACTCCCACCACCAGTGTCCAGTCCTGTGCGCCCCCCACCTCCCATGTCCAGCCCCAAGGTCCCCAGCACACAACCCCTGCTGCTCTCAGTGCAGCCTTGTACACCTCCTCCACCCCCTGCCACTCCACCCCGCACCGCTGCTGGCTCCAAGGAACATGGGGGAAGGGGATCTTGCACACAGAGGTGGCTGCTGACACCCAGTGCCCTGCACTGCCACCGGTATGCATCCAGCTGCACGCAACATCCTCCTCTTCCCTGCATTCCTTCCCGCTCTCCTCCCTCCCTCCCTGCCACCTCTCCCTCTCTCCCAGCTGTTGTCATTGGTGGTGGCAGCAGTGGGGGGGGCATGGCAGTGGCAGGGGGACACTACTACTGGAAACCCCCCCATTCTCTGTCCCACTCCCCTCTCACCCTCCCTTCCTCCCCTCTTTCCTGCTTCCTCTATCTCCCTGTCAGAGCACCACTATACACCATCCCACACTTCTGCCACCTGCCAAGAGCAGGGGGGGAAGCTTGCTCTGCCCTCCCCACCACCAGCATCCCACACTGCCACCACATCTCCACTGTGTGTGTCTGTCTGTGCTTTGTTTGGTTATTTCAGTCGGCATTGTGATTGGCTGCTGAGACAACCAATCAGAGTGCTCATAAACTGTTACAGACAGACAGACTAAGGCTTTTATTATATTAGAATGCTTCGACAGAAGCCAGGTACAGCTGAATATATTATGACATAAGGACAAGAAAGTAAGTAAGAATCAAGTTGTGAAGCGTTTTGAATGTTGTTAAGAGTAATTTAAATTGTATGCTAAAAAAAGACAAGAAGCCAACACAGAGATTTAAGAAGGTGATAGTCAAGAAGCTGTATTACTGTAATTTATCATGTCTGGAATTCTCAAAAGCATTCAGCATTGGTTCTGATTCCTTTGAAGCCAGTAACAAAACTCCCATTGATTTTTGTGGGAACAAAGTTAGATCTATACAGTACCCTTTTGAAAGTCCCAACCCATTTGCATCCAGAGGCCATAATCAAATTAAGGCCATGTTGTCCTAAGTATTAAATGAAATGCAAAGTCACAGTCCATGTCCCTGGAACTGTACAGTCTAATTTAAAAGGAAGATAGGGGAAGCTTATGAAGAAGACAGAGATGGGAAGAGGAAAGTCAACACAACTGGTTGTAGAGTTTGGAAAAGACATTTTATATACATATGTAAATTATATCTCCCAGGCAGCAAGCCTTGATTTGATGTTCTGTCTTCAAGGTCGAAAAAACTATTTCTGTGATTGAAAAATGCCAACTTTCAGTTAAGTGACAGTAACTGTGCTAAAAAAGCAGGTTCACTTTTGATTTTGGCTTTGCTTCCAATAGTGTTGTTGTGGAAGTGAGCATTCTTTTTTGGAGAAAGACAACATCTGGAGGGTAAGTCTGTTTCCTTTTAAGCTGTCAAGTCATGTTGTCTGAAGAAAATGAGGAAAAGTATGAGCTTTGGGTTAATTGGCTTGATTTCTTGCTTTCATAGTATAGAATCATATAATCATAGAAAATTAGGGTTGGAAGGGACCTCAGGAGGTGATCTAGTCCAACCCCTGCTCAGAGTAGGACCATCCACAGCTACATCATCCCAGCCAAGCCTTTGCTAACTAGGTCTTTACAACCTCCAAGGACAGAGATCCCACAATGTCTCTGTTCCAGTGTTTTACTACACTCCTTGTGAGAAAGTTTTTCATAATATCTAACCTAAACTTCCATTGCCGCAACTTAAAACCATTTCTCCTTGTTTTGTCATCTGCCACCACTGAGAACAGTTTAACTCCATCCTCTTTGGAACCATCTTTCAGGTACTTAAAGGCTCCTATTAAATCCCCTCTCAGACGTCTCTTCTCTAAACTAAATAAGCCCAGTTCCTTCAGCCACTCTTCATAAGTCATGTTCTCCATCCCCCTGACCATTTTTGTTGCCCTCCACTGCACTCTCTCCAATTTGTCCATATTTTTTCTGTAGTGTGGGGCCAAAACTGGAAACAGTACTCCAGATGTGGCATCACCAGCACTAAATAGAATGGAATAATCATGTTGAACTGCTGGCAACACTCCTACCAATGCAGCCCAGTATGCCGTTAGCCTTCTTGGCAACAAAAGCACACTTTTGGTTCATAGGCTAGGTACAGACATTCAAAAAGACTGAGCCTAAATTGATTCAGTCTTTTTAAGTTAATTTAACTTGCAGAGAGTGAACTGGTTTGCAAGTGGATAGATGTTTGGCACATGCCTGCAGTGGATCAAGCCAAAAGCCTGGGGGTGCTAGCGCAGTTCTCCCTTCCACAGGAAAGCTGAGTTGAGCTGAGCTGAGTGGGGGCAGGGTATGGCCAGGCCCAGAAAGCCCGCTCCTTGGCAGCCAGGAGCAATCTGGGCATGCAGGGCTGCCTGGCCCCAGAGGGGAACTCTTCCCTCTCCTCTACCACTGAAAGACTAGGAGTGGGGCCCTGATCAGTGTTTCAGGGGCTTTTCTCCCTTCTCCCCTCCTGCTGTAGGGTGGGGGAGGGGGGCTCTGTGAGGCTGCCTGGCCCCACAGGGGGACTCTTCCCCTAGATTTTCCTTCATTGCTGTAGGGTGGGAAGGGGGGGCTCTATGGGATGCTGCTCAGTCCCAGAGTGGGACTTTTCCCCCCACTCCTCCCCCCCAGAGCAGGGGGAGGCTCTGTTTCATGCTGGTGGGGACTCTTCCCCTTCCTCCTCCTTCCCCCAGAGAGGCAGCAGGAGCAGGCAGGCAGGCAGCGTGCTTCAGGACCAGGGTGAAGGCCAACCATAGAGATGCTCTGGCTGGCTACCAGAGTATCTCTGTGTAGGACTCAAGCCTCTGGTTGCTTCAGGGCACAGTCCTGGACCATACCCTCCCCCGCTTTTTTCCCTAGGATATTTTTTGACCCCTGGATACCCAGGGATCTAATTTTGCCCTCACTGCAGTGCAGGGAACTTTTTTTGTTCCTGCGCGTGTCTCTTGCAGCATCTTAAAGGAATTTGACATGCTGCAAAAGGCATGTGCCCACTTGTCTGAACACACCCCTTGGGTGCATCCCATCCAGCCCCATGGACTTGTATATCTCCAGCTTTTCTAAATAACCCCTAATCCGTTCTTTCCCCACAGTTGGCTGCTCACCTACCCAAACTGTGCTGCCAGATAAGTAGCCTAGGAGCTGACCTTCCCTGTGAAGACTGAGGTGAAAAAAGGCATTGAGCACTTCAGCCTTTTCTGCATCCTCTGTCACTAGGTGGCCTCCCCTATTCAGTATGGGGCCTACACTTTCCCTGATCTTCCTCTTGTTACTGACATACTGTAGACACCTTTCTTGTTACCCTTCATGTGCCTTGCTAACTGCAGTTCCAGTTGTGCTTTGGCCTTCCTGACTTAAATCCTTCATGTCTAAGCAATACTGTTATACTCCTCCCTAATTGTTCATCCAAGTTTCCATGTTGTATTAGCTTCCTCTTTGTGATTTAACTTACTGAAGGACTCCCTGCTAAACCAAGCTGATATTCTGCCATACTTGCTAGTCTTCCTGCACATCAGGATGATTTGTTCCTGTACTCATAGTATCATAGTATCTAGGGTCAGAAGGGGCCTAGAACCGGCCATCAAGTCGAACCCCCTGCCAATGGCAGGAACGAGTGCCAGGGTCACAGGACCCCAGACAAATACCTATCTAATCTACTATTAAAGATGCCCAAGGTAGGAGCAAGAACAACTTCCCTAAGAAGCTGGCTCCACATCCTAGCCACCCTAACTGTGAAGTAGTGCCTCCTAATGTCCAACCTAAACCTGCTCTCCAGTAACTTGTGACCATTGGTCCTAG
>JAGPOW010000304.1:92177803-92188757 GCA_030014935.1 Caiman crocodilus
ATCTATCTGTCTATCTGTTATTATTATCTGTTGTTATTATTTTACTACTAGCTCTTTTATATTGCCTTATCTGCTTATCTCATTTATCTTTCTGTTAACGGTTGTGTGTGTGTAAGCTATAATAAATTTGCCTTTATTCCACTCCCTACTTGCCTCCTTGATCCAAATGAATATACTCACAGTGCCCAGTTGGCCCGTGACACCACGAATAAGCATTATCCCATTTTTCTCACCTTGGCCTGGCTGCAGGTAAGTTTTTCCCTTTGTTCCCACTGGTATATCCCCTTTTCCCCTATTAGTAGGCACTGTATTGGGTGCTCTGTTACATCTACACAGAAAAAATATGACATTTTAAGTCTAAGAAATGAACACTTTCTAGCTATAAAGCATTTCCTTTCAGACTTCCTACCTCATCAGTACCTTATGGGCAGAGGTAGGCAATCTTTTCCAGGTGCAGGACGAAATGAGGGTCGGACATGGACAGGTAGGTGGACAATAGGATCCTGTCACTGCTGCCACTTGTCTCCTCATCAATGGTGGGAAAAGTATTCAGTGTTCATCCCCATGGTGTGAGGAGAGTACCCACAGAAGGTGCCTCCCACTGCTGAATGCCACTGCCCCACATATACAGGCAGGATCAAAAGGTGCCATGGCCTAGATCTAGCCCATAGGTTGCCAACTTGTTATAAGGTGTAAACAGTCACATTTCTCCTGGGGAAGAAAGTCTTCCATCCTGGGATCCTACAGGCATACAAGTCCCTGTCCTGCTTTAAATATCTGTGAAGTATACATGATAAAATATGCTAATGCTCCTTCCCCTCCCCCTACTATCTGTAAATTAACTCATTCAAGTTAATTGCCAGTCACTTCAGGAGCAAGTCTGTCAGAGGCAGCAATGAAGCTTGGAAGGACCATATGTGTAAATGACTGTGCAACTTGTATTTTGATCACAAAATGAAACTAGTAGGTAGTAAGTTTAAAACTAATAAAACAAAACTTTTGCACACAACATGTAATTAAATGTGGAACTCAGTGACACTAAATGCTGTGGAAGCTGATAGTTTAGCCAGATTCAAAAGGGATTGGACAAATTCTTGGAAGAACGGTGCATCAGTAGTTACTAAGCATGGGAGTTAGGGATACAGCCTCTAAATCAGAACTTCCTAGACCTTAAATCAGAGGTGGGCAAAATGTGGCCCAGGGGCTGGATGCGGCTTGCCAGACCATTCTATCTGGCCCATGGGGCCCCTAAAAAATTTAGAAAATTAATATTTATCTGCCCTGGACTGCCTGCCATGTGGCCCTCGATGGCTTGCCAGAAAGCAGCCCTCCGCCCAAAATAATTGCCCACCCCTGCTCTAAATGCTAGAGGCTCTAAGTCAGAAGGTGCAGACAGAGTGCAGCTCCTCAGTCTGACTCACGGTGCTTCACAGACAGCACCATTAGTTAGACCAACCTTCCTGACCCAACAGACGTTAGCTTTTGGGTTGGGAGGGTAGGGAATCAAGCTTCAATTTGGAGCCAGTCCATCAAGAAAGGCTGCCTGTCTGCAGCCTCTTCCTCTAGCCCTGTCCCTCCTCTCTCATCCTTGCTGCTGTCTCAGGTTGGGAGGGGGAGAAGTTAGGGAAGGAAGGTCTGTTCTGGGTTTGCCCAGCCATGCTACAGTTGGGGAGGAGTGGGGGATGGATCCCCTCACCTCAGGGTCCCTCAGATCAGTTTCTTCAATCACCTGTGGACTCACTGGTGACTTCCCTACTGGAAGATTGTATCAAGGAGCTGACAACAAATTTCAGCATTTGAGATTCCATCTCGGAAAAGGCAGCAAAGGTTGTTTGATAAAACATCTTTGTTCCTTCTAGGTCAGAAACCAATACAATAAAGTCTTGATATATTTGATAGGCAGCATTTTCAAATCTTTCTTTAGCCAGCTTTCCCTAACTGATTTCCACTGAGTACCTTTTAGTCCTACTCCAGAACAGGACCATAAAAAAGAGAAGCAAATCAAATAAGCAAATGATATCGTCTGTTATGTGAAAGTAACTGATATGACTGGCTTTCTGCACAGAACTGTTCTCTCAGAAGCTAATTCCTTGATTCTCCCTTTCACCGCCTCTTCCCTTTGACAGCCTTTGTCATTTGTTGAATGTAATATCTTTTTCTGCTTGGGTAAGTATGACCTTTATAAGGCATCAATTTTAAAGTAGTATTCAGAAAGAAAGACCAAAGCAGGACAGGTTTTGCTAGCAAATTGTTCAACTTGTAAAATGAATAACAATGTAGCACATGCATTTCAAACTGCAGTTTAAACTATACGTTTCTTGGATCTCATTGCTGGAATCTAATAATTCTCTTTGGTGTGCTAGTGTAAGTCTGGAGAATTTCAGTGAATTTTGACCTTGGGTAAGAACTTCAAAAGTGCCTAAGTGACTTGTTTCTGAATTCCCATATTAAAAAATGATAATAGCACTTAAAAGAGCCTAAATTTAATTGACTTTAAAATTGACTTCTCTTTCAAAACTCGGGTTTTATGACCCCTAAACTATATAGCTGCTTTACGAATTTGACCCATTGACTTCTTATTTTTCTCTATAGTACCAGACATACCAATTAATCTGTCCCTGAGCCTTGGATCCTGAAACTTCAGTTAATTCAGGACCCCAAAAGGCACCAAAAATAATAAAAGGTAGGTTTTCAGCATCTTTGTCCTTCAGATCCTGGGCCTTTTTAGTCCCAGAAAAACTTGGAGCTGTTTCTTGAAGCATACTCTTTTTACTCTCTCTTTAGGCCTAGAAAGAGAGACTGTTGAGCCACACCACCTAGAAGTTCCTCCAATAAGGCTTCCCCTGATGTCTGACCATAAATGACGTATGCCCCAAGAAGCTGGGGGGCACAGCAGTGGTGGGAATGTGGTGGTGGTGGCAGGAGTGGGCAGTGGTAAGTAGAGGCTCCAGCAGACACCACTGGCACTGTCGGGAGTGGGGGGAGGGGTAGCAAGCACCAAACAGGGGTTGGCGACCACCTGCAGATGCTGCCAGCAGTGTGTCCCACCCCATTAAGTCTCCTCTCAGTCTCCTCTTCTGTAGACTAAATAAGTCCAGTTCCCCCAATCTTTCCTCTTAAGTCATGTCTCCCAGTCCCCTCACCATTTTTGTTGCCCTTCACTGGACTCTCTCTAACTTGTCCATATCCTTTTTGTAGTGAGGGGCCAAAACTGGACACAGTACTCCAGATGTGGCCTCACCAGTGCTGAACAGAGAGGAATAATTACTTCCCCTGACCTATTTGAAACACATCTACCAATGCAGCCCAGTATGCCATTAGTCTTCTTGGCAGCAAAGGCACACAGCTGCTCATATTCAACCTATTGTCCACTGGGACCCCCATGTCCTTTTCTGCAGAGCTGCTGCCCAGCCAGTCAGCCTCCTGCCTGTATTGCTGGTGCATGGGATTGTTCTGTCCTAAATGGAGGACTTTGCACTTGTCCTTATTGAACCTCATGAGATTCCTTTTGGACCCAGTCCTCCAATTTGCCTAAGTCATTCTGAATCCTAGCCCTACCTGTGGGGGCCAAGAAATGCCAGTGAAATGGGGCCGCCAATGGAGCAGAATTAAGGTGCCAGAGATGCAGCGGTTGCAATAAAAAAAATTTTACTTACAGTCTGTATACACTGTAGGCACGTCTCGTGGAGTCACAAAACTTAAAAAGGAAACAGGCACACTGATGCTCACACTCACGCAGGGTATGGGGCATCGGATGATTCTGGCGGGGAGTCGTTGTCGGTTGATCAGGCTTCCTTCATGGCTTGGAAATGCACACGGGGATCTCTCCTCATGCGCATCCGAGCACTCCTCCAATTTGGGCGGGCATCGCCCAAGCCTTTTATGCAGTCATGAGCCAACTGCCGACCAAGACGTGTACATAATTTACCACGAGCCAATCGTAAGCATGCACTCGGTGGTGCAGCTACAAGGTTTTGGCGGGCTCTGATCTTGCACTGAGACTTTTTCCCGCGTTACAAGGGAAATCCCTGCACCCGTGCTTGCAATGTGCTTAACACAGCTGTGCCGAGGCATCTCTTCAGCTGTTTTGTACTGACACGTCCCTTTGCCAAAGGCACAGTTGTGTCCGGAGCACATTCAAATCGGTTACATCGCACTCACACCGTCTAACAGGTTCACATTGTAAATGAGCATAAACAAGAGCGGACAACGAAACAAGTTTGTTCTCCAGGGATCTAATCAAACAGTAGCCTAACAGAACACAACTACACATCAATAAGTTCATGACGAATAGTTCAATCATTAAGACTTCATTGGGCGTCGTCACGTCCTTGTCTCTCGAGGTTCTCCCTCTCTCAAAATGCTCTCTCTGGTCTGGGCTGTACACACTTCTCAACGGACCTATAGAGATAATCTGCTCTTCTGAAAAATCTTTCTTTCTCTCTGATGTGGTCTGCACACGCTCCGGCGGACCTAAACATTTCGCGTTCCTCTGGCATTTTCTGCATTGGTTGGAATCGTCGCAGGGTCGACTCATGCGCTCGATGTTGCTCTGGGTCGCTGAACTCTCTCTGACCCGGCTTTACAAGAGCTTGCAGTCGCGGTAGGTGCCTCAAGAAATCACTTGCAGGCTGTCCGGCTAATGATCTCAAAAAAATTCGGAGGATAACGGCAGCTTTTCCTCTGTACACCTCGACACAAGCATCGATACTTCTCAGCGTGATCGGAACAGCTCCAGGATCTTGCAGGTAACGGTAAGGCCACAGTTCCTGCTGCTGGGATGGTGACAGTCCCAGTGCATGTCGTCTCGGATTCCACGTGCAATATGAAATCCCGATGATTGCTTGCAAGATCTGCTCCATGCTGACTCTCAACAGTCCTCCTTCATGCCATGCATAGGCTCTCTGGCTGGCTTGACCTGCAACAAGTGCTAGAAGCAAGATCGGCCCATAAACATTGTACTTCACCATGCTGATGTCAGCAGCATGTCCTCCACTCCACGAGACTTGTCTGATTAAAGGGCTCGCCTCGTTCTGGTCCACCAGGTCAGATCCGAACTCCATAACCAGGCATCCAATTCACATAGCTAAGGTCTCCGCTGACCTTATTTTAGACCTTTTACACAAGGCCTGTATCTCAGTCCAATTCCTGGCATGATAAGTGCTGGCAGTAGTGCAGGCCGCACACATCACTTGACTCTTCGTTGCCACAGGGTGCATGGCTGCTCGAGCTGTCGCTGCATCTGATGAAAGACTCAGCTGCAGGATGCTCTCCGTTGCCTCCTGTCTCCTTCTCTACCCTTCCACGGCGGCCCCTTCCGTTTCGCCGCCGTCTTGTAATGACGGGGGACTTTGGCTTTCCTCCGTAACAGCAACCCTTTTGACCGTGTGTACAGCTCGCAATCAGGCTTCCAACTCAGTCCTTTCCCGTATCAGGGTCGTGACTGTATTGAACATTACTCACAGCAATCTCTCCTTTTCATATGCCATGCCAGTCCCTTCAGCTACGAAGCGGCTTTCCTCCGCTTCTCCACGGAGCTCCAAAAGCTCCAGCTGTCCCAACTGCAGTAACAGCGTGTCTAAATTAATTAGCGCTGGTGCTCTACTCTCCCACCCACAGTGCATACAGCAAACGAACTCCTGACTGAGAGCCGCATCTTCCTCACTCAGCTTCTGTCCAGCTGAGGACTCACTGCCCCCTTGCTCCCGGGGTTTAAACCAAACCCGCTCGCTCCCCATCACACATCCGAAGGCTCTCAGGTGGAGGCTCACTTCCCACTCTTTCACAGATTCCCCTTCTCCCTCAAGCAAAAGGCAACCGATCACAACTCTTCCACCTGTTCCACCCGCTTGATGGTAAGCGATGTGCGCTCCCAAGTCCGCGGCATCCAGCACATGACATTTTCCACCGCGCCAGGGGCAACCCTCAACCAATTCCAGCTTCATCGCGTCTTCCTGGCATACTGATCCTGTTCATTGTGTAATATTTTGTCATGATAATGGAGTATAACTATTCACAAAAGTAAAAATGGCAGTGCTAAAAATAGGCTTAGAAAAACAACCTTTCCCTTCCGCAGGTAACACTATGTAGCCACGTACCCTCCCCCTTTTTCACCAATCTGTGGTAGTCTCGGGTGGCCAAATCTCACAAGACAACAAAGCCAACAAAAGAGGCCTGCGAGAGAGGAAGGGAGGAGTCTCTCTAGGACCTTGCTGAGCATGGACGTGAGCCTGATCATCTCACGTGTCCTACTTGTGGGTTTGTCCATCGCACAAACCGTCAAACGCCTACTCGTCCACCGGCCACCCGAGGACCGAATAGTTCATCCAACCAAACCTGACCCTTTCCGCTTGCATCGCTGCTTACAACGCTCATTATGCCAATTCGCCTAACCTTTTAGGTCAGGCGCTCTGTAAGGACCCAGCTTTAATAAACTGCGTTTCACTGCCAAATCCAAGTCTCAACTCTACCTGTTACGAACGTATAACATTCATGATACCATGTGGGGGCCAAGAAATGCCGGTGGAATGGGGCCGTCAATTGAGCAGAATTGAGGTGCTGGAGACGCAGCGGTTGCAATAAAAAAAATTTTACTTACAGTCTGTATTCACTGTAGGAACGTCTCATGGAGTTACAAAACTTAAACAAGAAACAGGCACGCTGATGCTCACACTCACGCAGGGTATGGGGCATCGGATGATTCTGGTGGGGAGTCGTCGTCTGATCAGGCCTCCTTCATGGCTTGGAAATGCACACGGGGATCTCTCCTCATGCGCATCCGAGCACTCCTCCAATTTGGGCGGGCATCGCCCAAGCCTTTTATGCAGTCAGTGAGCCAATCGTAAGCATGCACTCGGTGGTGCAGCTACAAGGTTTTGGCAGGCTCTGATCTTGCACTGAGACTTTTTCCCGCGTTACAAGGGAAATCCCTGCACCCGTGCTTGCAATGTGCTTAACACAGCTGTGCCGAGGCATCTCTTTAGCTGTTTTGTACTGACACTACCCTATAGCATATCTACTACTTCCCCCAGCTTAGTGTCATCTGCAAACTTGCTGAGGGTGCACTTTATGCCAGCTTCCAGGTCATTGATGAAGACATTGAACAAAATCAAACCCAGAACCAACCTCTGGGGGACTCCACTTGATACCAGCTGCCAACTAGACATCAAGCCATCCCTCAGCAGCATTGGGTGCATCCAATCTGGCCCCATGGACTTGTACACATCAAGCTTTTCTAAGTAGTCGCTAACCTGTTCCTTCACCACAGAGGGCTGCTCACCTCCTTGCCAAAATGCTGCCAGAGGTAGTACTTTGAGAGCTGCCTTGCCTGTGAAGATAGAGACAAAAAGGCATTGAGTAGTTCATCCTTTTCTGCATCCTCTGTCACAAGGCTGCCTCCCCCATTCAGTAAGGGGCTTACACTTTCACTGAGCCTCCTCTTGCTACCAACACACTTGTAAAAACCCTTCTTGTTACCCTTAACATCCCTTCCTAGCTGCAACTCCAACTGCACTTTAGCTATCCTGAATTCATCCCTGCATACCCGAGTAATGCTGTTATATTTTTCCCTAGTTATTTCTGCAAGTTTCCTCTTCTTATAAGCTGTCTTTTTGTGATTTAGTTTACTGAAGAGTTCCCAACTAAGCCAAGCTGGTCTTCTGCCATACTTGCTAGTCTTCCTGTGCATCAAGATGGTTTGTTCCTGCATTCTCAGTAAGGCTTCCTTTGGTCCAATGAATAGCAATAAGTTTCATGAATCCCTTACTCTAGGTGACTAACTAACTAGACTCAGATATGAAGTCTATGTATAAGGCTTTCCAGTCAAACATTCCTAGTTATACAGAGATCTATCTAGAGATGAAATTCCAGCTATTTCAGTGCCTGATAGACTCATCCTTATAGAAAGCTCTCCAAACTTTCCAAAAAAAACCTGTGACTCAGCTCTTATTACCTGAAGGCACCTCAGTCTCCTATTTTTTGTATAGTATTGTATACATGTAGTCACTAGATATTACAAATCATCATGATGTTTATGCATCCAGAGTTGGGGGAACAGAATCAGTGACTGACATTCTCATGCTATGGTAAATATTAAAAAATTAGCATATAAATTCAGATGTATTTGGTTTGGGGATTTTGTAGTACTATAGACAGTAACAATAATGAATTAATATGAAGCTGACTAAATTATTCAATATGCAATACATGCTCCCTAAATTACTGTCATGAACGATATACCCAATTTGCAAGTTAAAAGAAGCTTTTGCTCCTCTCATCCCTTGTAGGTCAATCCCACTTAAGAAAATTAAGCCTCTTGTCTATGCCCCTATTTTCCTGTTAGATAGTGCTATAAAGATAGGTCTCTTCGTCTGTTAACAACAGTTCATTACTATAAAGCCACATGTGTTATATGGGCCATGGGTGAAATTTTCCAAACCATTTAGCTTTGTCCTTAATCTGCCTTCATTGAAGTCAAAACCATGAGCCTGCCACTTTGGGAAATACCAGCATAAATGCATATGCTCCACTGTACTTTTGTTAGGTGTGTCAGTTGAGCTAAATGTATTTTGCTTATGTTATCTAGGAGATCAAACAACATGGTGACATGGGACCACCCTTCTAGATATTAAAATTTATGAATCAACAGGGGGAAAAAAGCATCTGTAGAAACTTGTTTAAAATACTCAAGTCAACTGGGTGGTTAGTGCTATTTATGACTAGGAGAAGCAAATGTCTCGATGTCCCAGAGGTAGTTAAAAACTTGCCATCGCAACAGTTTTTTCAATTGAAATATGTAATGTAATATATATATTTTTATATATATATCTATATACACACACATATATACATATACACATACAGACACATATTATATATAGTATATAATTTTAAACCTCCCCAAATTTCTAAGAAATAATGTATTTTTATTGAAAATTTTCACATAAAACAAAATTCCGTCACCAGCTCATTAGAAGAAGCACGTTATAATCCAGTGTGCTTCTTGGATTGTAATGTTTGATTAGATCTTCAGTGTAATAGGGAGTCAGTGGCCCTGTTACAGAGCTGCCCAAGAAACGTGCTAATTGCCAATTAAGGATGCGCAGACTGATGCTGGAGCCAATCTGGAAACTTGTTATAGTTAATTAAGGATTCCCCAATCAGCGGTGAGGCCAGCCAGAAGTGTGTTGCTTGCCACTTCAGAGCTTTGTATAAGAGGACCAGAAGCTGAAAGAAGAGACTTCCCCTGGAACGGGAACCAGAGCAGTGGCTGAAAGCAAGTCAGAGCAACTGGGCAGTTTCCTGCATAGAGGTGCAGGCACAAAATGGAAGGGAAGTTTTCTCTCCTAGACAACAGATGGTGGTGCCTTTTTGGAGCGCCATGAGTGAAGCCGGCATAGCTATCTCCAGGACAGGTACTTGATGTTAATGAGAGACTTTGAATGAATTAAACGGGGACTGGATGCCTTTGCAACATCCCGAGTAACTGTATCTTATTTAAGGACACTGCTTATCCCATTGAGGGGTGAGGAAAGAGACGATTACAAGCCACCGTATGCAGCATTGGCACGGTGAGCAGCCATTTTACTATGAGTGGGAAAAGCTGCAGTTTATGCTTCCTAAACCTAACGAGGTATGACCAAGCTTACATATGCACTGCACCAGCGGGAGCCTGAACCCATGACAGCTACAGGAGATAGTGGTGGTATGGGGAACAGCTTGTTATAGACTTTATTAAAATTGGAAGCTTTCTACCTGTGAGTTTTTACATTTGTTTACTCCCATCAAATCATGGCAGGAAAGAACGAGCACAGGTTTGGGAAGAAGACGAAACATATCTTTTTGATTGATCCAAGAATCCTTCTTACACTCAGGTAATGTAAATGTGTATAACTAGGAGTGGATCCAGGAAGGGCTGGGAATGGGAGGGGGACATGCAATGGTGTGGTCTGACTCCCTCTTCCATGTGCTAGTGGCTCCATTTCCTTGTGCCCCAGATGCCCAGGTCCCCTGCTGTGTCTGAGGTATATCTGGAACCCTGGGCTGAGGTGGCACATGCAGGGAGACCAAATGCGGAGCACGTAAGTGAGGTGGGACCTGCCCACTGCTGCTGCTATCCCTAGCTGACCTGGAGGTAGTGGAAGCCCCCAGACTGCTCCTGCCCTGCTCCACCCCAGTGGCTATGGGTGTGCCAAGTCTCTATTCCCTTTCTCTCAATCATGTTTTCTCCTCTAACCCAGCTGTGGACAGCAGCTGTGCAGAGTGCTGGAAAGAGCTGGGGATGGTGGTGTCAGTGAGTGATCCTTGCCCCTTTTCCATTACTTGCTTCTGGATTGCAAGAGACACCCAGGAGGTAGGCAAGGAGCAGGAGCACGTGGAAGGCAGGGATTGTCCACTGATCTGTTTTCTATTACCATAAACCATGCTTGCTGGCCAGGCCCAAATGACAAAAAGAGAGGAGTGGGAGGATGTCTTCCTAATTTCATTGATAACAGAATCTGAGTAAATGTCAATATCTGTTGTAAACTGATTAGTTGTACCATATGGATTTGCACCAACAGCCTATGAATAGTTACTATGATGTTAAATACGGCAATGACAGTGCTCTATAATTACAGTAGATTGATATTATTAATTTAAGTGTGAACATTATAAAGTGCTTAGCATTTGTAAAAAAAATACAAACCAAAGATCATCCCATGCCAAAGTACTCCATTTGAGTTTCAAAAGCAATCACCATTCAGGGTAAACACCAAGGGGCAGATGTAGTTCATTAAATAGTGATATTGTGCTCTGTGGGCAATGTAAGGTTTTGTGTAGAAGTTGCATGAGATTTTGCAGTGATTAATGACAGCACACTAATAACTCAGAGCTAATCACTAATTTCCAATACAAATGGAAGTTTGTGTAGGGAAAAAAATATTTGCTAGACTCCCTGAGATTCTTGACAGTCTGC
>JAGPOW010000304.1:92189157-92200232 GCA_030014935.1 Caiman crocodilus
GCCTGACTGCTGCTTTAAGTGAAAGGATAGCACAAAGTCTTTTGTTTTCCTCAGCTTGGGAGACCATTTGGTAAGAAAAAACACAAGCTGTTTGGCGGTTTATTTTTGCCTGTTGCTTGCTTAGGCGGAGAAAGAGCTCTTTTACCAGTAAATGTGTCACCTCACACCCCATTTTTGTATTTACTCTGTCTGTGACAAGAAAAAACTGCCTCCACTCTCCTTTACATTCAACTTTTTGAAAATCAGTGGCATACCATCTATACCCTGTGGAAGTTCAAGATGAACTGCTTGCACTTTGGTAAAAAAAAGTATTATCTGTAATACTAATAAATATATTTTTCTCATGTCTTCAAACCTTCCTTTAGACCACTGATTCTTGAGCAGGATGCCTTGATATCCTTTCAAGGGTGCTGTGGGGTACCTAACAATGTTAGTACTGTTAGGTTTGCAAACAAGATTCACAAGATAAACCTTGACAAGAGATTTCAAATAGAAATCCATAGCTGTGGTCTTTCTGAGTTCTTTGCAACAGAAAATCTGAACTATTATTTTTCTGTAGTCAAAAAAGTGAAAAATAAGCTGGCATTTTCCTAGGGGTGCCTTGAGTCTAAAAATGTTGAGAACCACTGCATTAGATAGTGATAACTTTGGCCCAATGAAAACACTCGGTTTGACAGCCCCTCCCAACATCTGTGTCAGTCTGCCATCCTTACAAGAACTCCATAAAAAAATGGGTGTTGGTTATGTTCCCCCATCTTCCATCTAGCCCCCGATTCTCATTGCATCTTTCAGACTTATCTTCTTGCTGTACCACTGTCGACTGCATATGTATTCACATCTGCTCTTGTGTTTGTGATTATGATGCCCACTAGTGGCTTTCTCACACAGATGACATGTCTTAATATACTAGTAAAAAGTCACCAAATAGACACGTAGTGGAGCTTTTCCTTCAGCTCATATGACAGCATCCTATTCTGGAACAGAAGTTTGCAGTGGCTGCTCTGGAATTCTTTAGGATCAGTTTCATCATATACTTGGTAGTCAAAAAAAGTTAAAATTTAAGACCCATTTCCCAAAAGGCTTAAGCCCCTACCTTGAAGTATCAAAAAATCATTGCTATGTAATCTGGAGGCTGTAGGATCAAACACATAACCAGGCCCCTCATTGCATTCAAAAGGGTGAGACATTTCACACATTTAATGGGCACATCTACATATGCATTACTGAACTGTAATTATAGCACATTTACTTTAGTACCTGTAATAGGTACTAACTAAATGCACCATTATCCATGCTACTGTGCATTAGCACCAGAGCACACTCTTTAAGTGATGCAAATGTGCAGTAGACTAATTCTACTGTACATTAGCACTGTATTTTTGTGCTCCTGTAATGCACAGTAGAATCAAACTACTATGTCATTAGTGTACTGTGTAGATGCTCCCACTGTCAGCTAAACAGCAAGTTTCTAAATCCTTTTCCTTTATTCAATTACTGACAACCAAGAGTAGATGGCCAGAAGTCTGCTGTAACAGATACTTTCCTTCCATTTACACAAAAGCAGAATAGAACAAAAATGAAGTAAAAGGCACTGTTTGCCTTGTACATGTAAAAACTTACACATAGAAAGTGAAGGTTTAGTTGGCATAATGATGTTTTCTGTATTTCTGTAGGTTTATCTGGTTCATTGCTTTAGGTGCTATGAATTTGACCTTTGAACATAACTACAGATGAAATCAGCCACTGACCATACCAGTTAAGTATCCAAACCTATACTTGTGTTCAGATACTAAATTCTCTATTTTTAGATGCATCTGAGATGATTCATTTTTATAAATTACAAATATATCAATTATAAATTACAGATATAACACTTATGTTAGTGTCAGAGTTATGTTGTAGCTGTGATGGTCCAGGAATTATGCAAGAGGCAAATATTTCTTCTTGTTTCTTAGAAGTTGCTTCTAAGAAGCACAAATTTTTTAGCGTGATAACTTTTATTGGACCAGCTGCGGTTGGGATAGAGTTAGACAAGCTTTTGAATGCAGGAGCTTATTTTTTGTGCCTGCATTTTTCTGCTGCAAACCTGAAAAATGTCTTGCATTTGAAAGTTTTCCTAACTCTATCCCAACTATGCAGTTGGTCCAATAAAAGATACCACCCTAAGAAATGTGTACTTCTCACAAAAAGCAGTTGTAGTTGTTGTGTTGTTCTATTGACTATGCCTTTCCCACATGTTCTTCTTTAAACGTATTTTGGCTATGTATATTTGTTAGACTCAACATGAAAATATCCTTATCCAAAGCCTGATGCAATGCTTCTGGATGTGAACTGCAGAGTTTATGTTAATTCCACTATGCCCTAGACCATTATTTTAGGCACTAGACCATTATTTTATAAGGCTCAATCCAAGGTTTTGGTAAAGATGGACCAGAAGCAAAACCATCTAAGGAGCCTAAAAATCCTGATCTTGTTTGTTTGTTTGGGGGTTATTTATTTGTTTCTTAATATATTTTTTTCTCTCAGTCTCTCTCAGGGAATTAACTGATATTGGGCCTATTTTGTATTAAATCAGCAATATCTGCTCAGCCAAGAAATTTCAATATGCAAACCCTCCCAAAAAAACTGCTGAAGGAAACAAACAACAGGGAAGACAACCAAGAAGGGCAATGAAGCCTAATCTTAAACAGGAAAAGTTAAGAAGAGGTTGAAAAAGCCAGCTGTTTAAGTTGAAGTTTCCTACAAGGAGTTTTAACTCTGCTCAGTAGAAGACACAGCAACCCACTGATTTTGGCACTATTTTAGAAGTAATTTTACCAGTGATTAAGTGTCTAACTTGCCAATTCAACCTTAGCAAAATCTGACTCACTTTCATTGCCAGCTATTGTGACAACTTTCCACAGCAATACTAATTAATGGTATCTAGCCTTTGATTTTCTGGTAACAGAAATAGTTGGAATACAGGGGACCTAGCTGCTAAGTAGTGCTTTTCTGCTCAAGCCCCTGTGTTTTAGATTCTTGACTTAAACTAATCTTAAGTAGCATGAATATTAACTTAGCAAGAACATTGACCATGGATGTTTTCTCCTTCAGCAGATATTTTCCATTGAAACTGTGGGCCAGAGATGGGCCCTAAGCCAAACCAGCAGATGTGAGGCTTGAAAAAGAATGCTGGACCTAATTCAGTATTTGCAAATGCTTACATTTGAAATGATCCCTCTGAAATTCAGTGTAAGCTGGGCCCTGACTCTTTAGGGGCTTTGAAACATCCCAGATTTCACTTTTAAACTACATGTGCAACATCTCTCATCACAGTGAACAAGAATCATCAGGAGTCTTCTTTAAACTGGCACTGGCATCAGTGTTTCAGCAGATCCCTCGAGCCTCAGCTTGGTAGTCCTCCATTTGCAAGCAGGCTAGCAAAAAGCCAGCAGTGGGATGGGGAGGGGCCGCTTCTCCCACGCTGCCGCTGCTCAGCCCAGAGAGGCGAGCCTGGACCTGGTGCAGGGTCAGGGCTGTGGTGCTGGTCCCTGCCTGTCCCATGGGGCTGGGGCCTGCTGCTGCTGGGCTGCCAAGAAAGCCAGTCCAGCTTCAGAGGCCTAGCAGGACTGAGAGACCCACTGGGGGCCAGGCAAAGCCTCTCCACAGACCAGATCTGCCAAGCACATGAAGTCTGGCTGGGCCCTGCCTGGCTGCTGGATCTGGAAGGGGAGAGTTTCCCCGAGCCTCTTCCAAGCGGGATGGGGCACTGGGGCAAGGAAAGCTGCTGCCCACCATGGGGTTGGCTCTGCGGGGAGGGGGGCTCTGGACCCTGATGCCTCAGCTCCTGACATGACAGCAAGGGCCCTGCACCCTCCGGCTGCAGCAGCTGGGTGGGGGCCTGGCTAGATGCCAGCTGGCAGGGCCCCTTGAGGGAGGCAGGGACAAGGGTTATTCCTCCTTCCTCCAGTGTCTCGCAGAGCGGACAGCAGAGGCCTATTCCTCTTCAGGGAGTAAGTGTGGCCATGAGGCGGGAAAACTCAGCTGCCAGTGGGGGTAGAGGGGAGACTAACCCTCCTTTCTGCCCCCCTCTGCTTCATGGGCCGTGGTGCCCCAGTGCTGCAGCAGGAGGGCAGGGGGAGCTCCTGGCAAATCTGACTTGGGTCTCTGCCAGTGGGATAGAGAGGGGGAGTTAAATCTCTTCCTGCCCAGACCCATTAGTGATGCGTAGGGCATGCACACAGGTACACATGCACCCCTTGAGTGTGGCAATGCACCCTCTATGAAAAGGCGCCGCTGACACTGTCTCACTGCAGGAGCTCCCAGCTTACCCCTGCCATCCTCCCACTGTCAGCACTGCCATGTCCCCCTTTCTCTCCCCCCAGCCACCAGAGGCATGCATCGTTCATGCCCAGACCCCTGCCCCTACCTGTCCCTGCTTGGGCTGGGGAGCAGAGAGGCAGGGCCAGCTTGGCTGGGAGGGAGCAAAGAGCCCTGCCCAGCCCAGAGAGCATGCCAGGATGCTGGGGGTCTCTGGTTTATCTTAAACCAACAAGGAGTCTGGGACAGGCATTGCATAAACCAGTCTGAGCCAAATCAGTTTAGTCTAATACTACATTCAGCCAGGTTTATCTCAAAATGGTTTCAGTCATTTTGAAACTGGTTTATGTGTACTGAATGTCTGTTCTTTTACAGGTTTAAACCAGTTTCTGATGACTTAAACCAATTTGTGTGTAATGTCTGTCCCTAGCCTAAGGGTTGATGGTTTACCAGTGATGTAGTTGTGTGCAGACCAACAGACTTCAGAGTATGAAATGTTGCTTTGCCAGATGCTCATGCACTAACTCAGATATGCTTTACATCTGACATAACCTTATAGTGCAGTACAATATAGCTACAGAGCCACACTGATAACACCTGAGCAGTACTCTTGTCTATGGGAGAGGGCTTTCAATTCCGGGGCAGCAAGGAGACCTGGATTCTATTTCCAGTTCTGTCACTAACTTGCCTAAAATCAGACAGCAAGTTACTTTCTGCACTTCTCTTTTGCCTCTCAATCTTTTATCTGTCTTGCCTTTATAAGTTCTTTGGTGGCTGGGACCCTTTTATTATATGCTTGTACAGTGGTTCTACAATCTCAGTAGTGGCTTCTAGGTGCTATAATAATAACAATTGCAACAACTAACACACATAAGTGCTTTGTTCTTTATCTGCTCTCCCACCACCTACCGTTGTAGCATGCAGTATTTATTATTAATCTTTCAAGCAGCACAGAATCCAGCAGGGAGGGGGAAAGGTATGTCCCAGTCTTGCCAATTAAATTGCTGCATCCAAATCCTTCTGCAGAGAAATGAAAATGTTATTCTGCACTAGGATACCAGCTACTTCTTGGGGAATGCTTGTATTTTTTCTATTATATTTTGATATCCATAAACACCCGCTGGATTCAGTCACTGGGGGACAAATTTTTAAGGTATGTAGGTGTTGCCAGCCTGATGTAAGTCCCTTGGACTTACTGGCAAGCTGGTAACACCTACATACCTTAAAAATTCCACTTCTCAGATTTCTAGGCCTTTGTAGCTACTAGCCCAAAAGAAACATGTCTCGTTTCATGAATATGATCATATTCCTCCCAGACAGATACACATCCTTCACCTATTCCCTCAACAACCAGCCTTGTGTGTCTGTATCATGTTGAGATGTAGCTCATATAAAAGGAGAGCTATACCTAAAAGACATCATTGAATTTAGTGTGTCAAGTAAAGGGAGGTGACAATTGTAATCGTAGTTATAGCTAACTTTGCTCAAAAGTTTGGAAGTTAAAGTACTTGCTAATGAAATGGGAAACTTGAATTCTAGGTCCACCTCACCTTGAGGGAGTTTAAATCTAAGTCTCCCCCTTCTTAGGAAAGTGACTTAACCCCTAGGCTTCCTCTTATATCTCAGCTCTTATATCTAGCTTAGGTGGAAGGAGAAGACTGATAGTGGCACCAGTACATGAAACTGAGATATGAATTAATATTAGTATTAATAACATTTCATTCCTATTGCTGTATATCACCATGAAGCTTTATTTTCTTCTGGGAACTCAAGGTGATTTTCCTCATCTGAGAAAGTAAAGTGGGACCAGCATCTCATGTAATGTCAAAGTGGAGCCAAACTGACAGACCTTTCAGAGACACTATTAAAACCAGGGCAATTACATGCATACATTGTTTCCCATGGCATGCAAGACATCTGCTGCTTTGGAGCAGACTCAATTAATCAAGTCTGCTCTGCATGTGAGGTGAGGAAAACTGTGCTGCACTGCATGCAGTTGTATAAGTGGCGAAATGCACATCAGCGCACAAAAAATGGCAGTGCTGCACTTTTGAACTAAAATACCTCCAAGGTGGTTTACTTCAAAAGCACACTGCCATCATTTTCTCATTGCTGATGCACTTTGCCACTTATATCACTGCAAGCATCACAGTGCCAGGCACTTTTCAAAGCACCCAGCGCTGCAGTGCTTACATGTGTAAAAGTGCTCTATCTATCCTGCCACTTTTTTCACTACCATTTGGGGGATCTGAACTAGAAATGTATTTTTGACTACTAAAAGCCCAGATTTCTAGCATAAATGAGTTTTCAGGGCTTGGTATTCTTTTCCAGCACTTAGAATGAGGCAAATCTACAGACTGGTCTCCCTTTGAGGACAAAGAACAGCACTTACAGAGTACCCAGAACTGAAGACATTCCTTATTTAAAACATTGGTGATATATTAAGAAGTCCACTAGATGGTACTATACCACATCCAGAAAGCAAAATCCTAGAAATTATTAGAATATGAACAGCTCTGGCTGTTTATATTCAGAAAGTATTTGACATTCACCATAAACAATTGCAAAATAATCAGGGTACAGAAAACACTAATGCTAATTCTCACAAATGAAGTTAACATTAGAATGTGGGAAATAGAAAGCACAATTACAATGATAAACTGTACTTTCTTTCAGATCATTGAGGAAGACCATAAGAGAAATGTAGAGTGTACTACAGCAGCTCCTACATGAAAATAATTGGCAGTAGGGGACTGTCTTCAGTACTGAGTTAGACTTAACACAAGTGTTGCTCCTAGCCTAACTGCTGGCCATGCACAAGTCTCTAGTTCAAGTGGTATAATCAACTGGAGCTAGCTGGCCTACCAGGAGGTATGATTTAAGTGCTACATGAGCTAGTCATACAGAGGAGATTCAGATAAAAATGCTTTGGGCATGTCTACACTGTCAAAAGACAGGATCAGATGAAATTGGTCATCTTAATGCAGGACAAAGTATATGCCAATAACCACCCCTAAGCAGAGAGCTTTTGTCACTTACCCAGTACCACATTACACTGGCCACAATACATCCTTTTGGTATGTGGCAGGGTGAACAGGTCATGCCCCTAATTTAGTCCCTTGATCCTGTAGCCTTCCAAGTAGCTCTGAGGCTGTTTTTCAGTGTGGCTGTTCTCATTCAAACTAGATAATTTGCATGTAGATAATATAAGTTAACCCTGCAATGATGACAGCCCTAGGAGTTATCAGGGGATGGTAGCCCATGAGCAGCCTATGGGGCAGAGACAAAGGCAGTAACGTCTCAAAGGTTTTGCTGGCAGATCAAGTTGCAGGCTGTGGTCTTTCTGGATCCTGTAGCAGGCAATAACTCAGAGGCTCTAGCAGATAAATTAGGCAATTTAAAGCAGCCATTGTACTGGGTACAGACAGAAGTGACAATTTTTGCCCCATCTGTCCACAGAAAGCAGTCTATAGTCACGACCAAAAACAAGTACACAGCTGCAGACAGCCTCAGAAATGGCAAATCAGGTGAAAATCTGACCCCTCATTTTACGAGGTATCAAATTGATATGTTTCAAAATGTAGTGTCCTCTATAATTTGTGTCTCCAGAGCTCCCAGCCTGTCTCTGTTTTCAGAATGGGAGCGGGGAACCAGAGAAAAGAAAAAAAGAATTGTTTCAAACTGGTAATTTATTTTGTGGTTTTTCTGGTTTAAAACTATGTGGGGTAATGGATTCAGCAATGCAGCTTGGTTTAAACTGCTAGTCTGGGACCCAGTCCAATGCATCCCAACCAAAAAAGCTTGCCTCACCTAGTCTACTTTCTTCTTAAAGAGCATGGAGGGAAATGAAAATTCATAGCCAGGAGAACTTCTAATTCACTGATAAGTTTCTTCATTAAAGCACTGAGGACCAGATCCAAAGCCCTTTGAGGTCAATGGAAATATTCCTGCTGATTTCAGTGTACTGTGGACGTAGTAGCTAGTAGCTAATGAAGGAGCAGTAAAATTCATACCCCAGTTTTATAGATTTTGCCCACACTAACAGAGACTTAACTACCAGGGTCTGCACTCTGGGCAGTAGCAGTGACAACAGGGGCTACTCCAGCTGCCACCCCCCACCCCTAAAGTGGGTGTCCGCTCCTCATTACACTACTTCTTAGAAATAACACACTAAGTTATCTGCAGTGGCCAGCTCCAGGCTTTCCCTTCTTCCATGAAATTTCCATTTCAGTATGTTTTACCTTGTTCATTTCTAACAGCATAGAAATACGTTAACATAAAATGTATGCTAAGACTGAGTTCATTTCTTTGTAATGGGTTTTGCTGTCTATACAACCAACATGAGAACCAAGCTCAGAAGTGCACAGACTAATTCAGAGCCACAGTGCTCCATACAAGTTAAAAAAATAACATGCTTTAAGTGTTGATGAAATCCATGGGAATTCTCTACAATTTGGGAATCTTAGAGTTCTTTACAGTATGGGTCTGATACAGACTCACATTGCTTCCAGAAGGTTTGGATCACGAATAAATTCCTAGGGCCAGATTTTCATCTTAGTTGCATAAATGAAAACCTGGAGTAAGTCAAGAGAATTTGCTCCAATCTTAGCCCTGTGTACATGGATCCCAACTCTGGGACCTTAAATGTTCAATTTTTAATGAACTGCAAAGACTTATATTACCATTGAAAGACAAGTAAATAAGTAGCAGGATACTTAAAAGACTGAATATACCCTATTTGTAACAGTGCCAGCACAGCCAGTCATAAGCATTTGCTATTTGGATTTTTTGGGGATCATAAGGATCCAAATGAAAGGTGGGGGGGAAACATCTTCTTATCTTAGGTTTTAGAACTAAAAGCTTCCAAGATAAAATCATCAGTTTCAAGATCATATTAAAATTCAGGTACTCTCAGAAAAGGAAAAAAAACCCCCCAAAACAGCTCTTCCCACTAAATGATCTGCTATCATCCACTTACGTGATTGAAAAACCAGTTTCACTGTTTCAGCACTGCAAAGCCAATATAGTTCTGCAAGGATCAACTGGAGTCTTTAATGCCTTCTGCATGGTTAATTGTTTCTTTCCAGATTACAAGAGGCAAAGATTTTTTGTGATATCTTTTACTTGACCAGCTGTATATTTGTGGGGAGCTGTTGGGCAAGCTTTCAGGCATTGAGTATCCCTTCCGCGCATCTTAGAAAAGAGACTGCCTCTAAAGAGTCAATTACTCTAGAAGTGTTTGGAATGTAATAAAACACACCTTTCTAAATAACTTGTATGATCAGATAAAAAGAGAAACTTTCCATTTGAAAACTAAAATAGTGTGAATAATCTACATTGCTATGCTATATATAAGGATCTACCAAAATCATGATTTCACAGATTTCATGGAAAATGTCAAATCTGGCATTACCTGCAAAAGTGGGCAGCATCCACAAAATCCACAAAAAAAAGTGAAAACTTACTGAAAAAAAATGCTGGCTTCTCAAAAGGAGGCAGCAGTCCTCACGACACTGCACTCCAGCCGCACAGCCCATCAGTAGGGAAAGGGCAAAAAGCAGGCTGCTGGCACATGGGGAGTACAAGATGACTGCTGGCCCTATCCTTTACCACTGATTGGCTAAGAGGGCTTCTTTTCATGTGGCCCTGCCCCTCTTCGCTAATTGGCAGTAAGGAGTGGGGCTTCATGACAGACAGCCCTTGCAACCAGTCAGCAGTGGTGGTAGAACACTATGACAGACAGCCCTGGTAACCAAACTATGGCAAGGGGCAGAGCCAGCGAGGCCCCTCAGCCAATTAGAGGCATGAAACCCTGCCCACAATAAGCCCTTGCAAATGGCATCCAGCCCCACAATCTGCCTGCAAAATCAGCTGGCTGCCTCCTCAAGTTGGGTAGGCTACTAGCTACACAGCATGGCTTTCCAGGCCTTCATTGTGACAGCTGGAAGAGTACAGATCCTCCTTTAGAAATGCAGGGCTCTCTGAACCTGAAGGATCATTTCTCTTAACTGGCAGGGCTTGAGGAGTATGACATGCCTCTGAATGCTACTAATCCTATGTTGCAGAAGGGAGTGATGCTCACACATGCTAACTAGTTCATTGCAACTGCTTATTAATCAGCAAACATCTTTAAGAGATCCTCAAATCCATTTATCTTCCAGAGGCTTTAGCAGTTTTAACCCAATCTACTGGAAAGCTTCCCCTGTTGTGAAAGCTGGACAGTCATGATATAGTTAAACTAATGGTTAAATATACCTTCTTCTAATGAAATTGAAGAACACGTGACATTGCTGCTACTAACAAAGTAATGCAAAAGTTAAAACAGAAAGGTTGCTGAGCTAATGCTGTGATCATACCTAATAGATAGGTTGCTGTGATCATACCTGATAGATATATGGCCTGGTTCTCTGTGGCCTCACAAACGAGTTGCCATTCGTAGTGTAACAAGCGTTGAAGTGCATGTACTTTGGAACAGAGTGCTCCACACTGGACACAGTAGCCACATTCAGATAAGTGTGGATGTTTGATTCCCCAGGGAAAAGTAGCAGTGGTGTACGGTGTGGCGCAACTACTTGTCCCCAAGGAATGTCTGTGCCATGCATGCTTTGGCACATGGCAAGTTTCATAGATTCATAGATGTTAGGGTCAGAAGGGACCACAATAGATCATCAAGTCCAACCCCCTGCATAGGCAGGAAAGAGTGCTGGGTCTAGATGACCCCAGCTAGATGCTTATCTAACCTCCTCTTGAAAACCCCCAGGGTAGGGGAGAGCACC
>JAGPOW010000304.1:92218836-92243303 GCA_030014935.1 Caiman crocodilus
GGGGACCTGGTGGCTGCCTATAAGCTGCTGAGGGGCAATCAGCAGGAAATAGGGCAGGCTCTTTTTTCCTGGGCACCACCAGGGGTAACTAGGACCAATTAACTTGGTCACAAGTTACTGGAGAGCAGGTTTAGGTTGGACATTAGGAGGCACTACTTCAGTTAGGGTGGCTAGGATATGGAACCGGCTTCCTAGGGAAGTTGTTCTTGCTCCTACCTTGGGCGTCTTTAAGAGTAGATTAGATAGGTACTTGGCCGGGGTCCTGTGACCCCAGCACTTGTTCCTGCCATTGGCGGGGGGTCAGACTAGATAGTCTGCTCTAGGACCCTTCTGACCCTAGATACTATGATACTATGATAAAACAGTTCTGTGAGGGCTGAGAACTGCTCCAATTATATGAAACCTCATGCTGGCAAATTCAGTGTTTGTAGTGCTGTTTTACCACTGATCATATTAGCAGGAAGAACTAGGTCATCTTCAACCTGCCCCCAGCACCTTCTCAAGTGCCAAAAGTATGTCACTCAAAGCCTACTGCTTGCTCATTGACCATTTCTACAAGACAGTTGTATGCTTTCATTTCAAGAGTACAGACAATTAAATGTAAAGGACCAGATGCTGCCACCATTTATTAATAGTGGCACTGTTTTCCATTGATGTATAAGAGTGGCATAACAGAGCCATTAGGAGCAGTGAACTTGAAAAGCCATATTAACTATAGCGTTCATACACTAAAGTCAGGTCTGTAAAAGAAACAGTTTCCCAGAACAGTTTCCCAGAACAGCTATGCTGTAAACACGTAAATCTTTGTAGGCAGGATGTTCTAGTAAACTGAACACTCCAGTCAGTAAACCTTAGTCCTATTCCTACCCAGCCACTGGTCTGCAGGCTTCCCTGGGGCAAGTCCTTGCTTTCTATGGCTCTAATTCCCCACTTGTAAAATGGGGATAATGATAACACCCTCCTTAAAGAATGCTTTGAGATCTACTGATTGTAAGACTTCGTGATTAAAGTAGATAGCAGGCATGTCTACACATGGAAATGCCAATAGATGGGTTCACTCTGCAGGAATGATTCTGGAGCTCCCCCTGGCTCCCAGGGCAGCCAGAGATGGTGGGGACAATAGGAGTTGCAGGTAGGGAAGGGTGAATAGGAGAGGAGGGAAATTGTTGCTGAGCACACTGGGGGAAGAAAAGGAGAAACCTTACCTGATTCAGGGACCTTAAAAAGCCCCCAGCTGCTGTTCCTGTGGTGGTGTCTGAGAGGGAGGGTGTAGGAACATGCCACTGAATCCCCCATGGATACACCCCTGGCTGTGTCTAATACTTCCCAGTCTTTCTTAATCCAGTCTGGAATGGGAGAATCTGATAATAAAAGCCCAATTCTCCATTAAATACACATCCTAAAGTCCCACTAATTGAAATTAGACTACCATGACTTTTGGCTGCAAAATAAATAAATTAGGTGCTTTCTAGGGAGACTGAAAGGAGGCCAAATAAGAAAAAAAAAGGGGAGGGACATGAAAAAATAATCACCAAAAAAAGAATTAGGCTGTATACAAGATCTGACAGCTATATGCAAGATATGTTTAATTGAAGAGGTTGAAAGGCATCTATTGAAAATTGGTTAAATTTGAGGTGCAAATATTAAAGAAAAAATTCATTTACGGTTTTTATGCTAGAATAAGACACAGAGCAGGCAGGAAGATGCTGCACAGATTCCAAAGAATAGCAGCTATCCATGTTTCAAAGCACGTTCTCTTCAGCCCTGAAGCAAAGGACACAGTATAGCAACAGGGTGATGTGTTTGTTGCCACATCATCTGTGAAGTTACTCGAACAAGAGCAAATCTGAAGCAGCAGCCAAAATCCTTCTCAGTGTAAAAAGAAGACAGACCTCAGTGAGCAAAAAAACAGCATATTCCAGGCAATAAATTGATAAGCGATATTAAGAAATCAGGACAGAATGGGCAGAGGAGTCACATGGAGACTTAAACTTGGATGCCAGGAGGGCAAATGATTCCCAATGAAGTTGTTGAAGCAATAACCAAAAGAATCAAACTGGTTAAAAAACATAGTTATTGTAGGTGTGACAGAATAAAAAAAATGCAAGTGTCTATCCTTGTCCATGGGGTCAAGTCCAAACCAGGATTCAGACATTTCCATTTTAGGGGTCCAAACATTTCCTGATTTTTAAACAGGTTTGCCAATAACTGAAGATGTGCTTTGGTGTATTAAAAGTAGTGGTTTCAGTTCATGTCTGATGTATCTATGTCCTTTAGTGGAATATGAATTTAAAATAATAATGATAGTCATGTTACAAAATGTCTCTGAGTATCTTTGCCTGTTTTTATTCTCATTAGTCTTAGGACAACCCCCAAACATTTGGCAACTTTGAGATCTGAGGTGAAATAAACAGCTCTGCTGGTGACTAGTAGTAAAAGTGAAGATCAGTTCATGGCTCACAGTTAAAAGGAGCTCTTGGCATCACATTTTTCAAAGAACAATAAGAACCAACTAATTATATGGGCTCACTGTTTACAGCTGTGTTTGGGGTTTAGTGGTTGTCTTTGTATTTGTGTCTGTGTGTGTCTAGGCAAAAGGGTAAAATTAACTTTTGATCATATTTGTGATAAAGTACATTTATTTAGGCATCCTTTAAGTGAAACTATTTGTCGCTCTGTACAAAGGATGAAAACAAACAAGGCAACTGAGCAAAGAGCAACAGATGTACAAAAAAAAAAAAACATGAGGAAATCAATTAATATAAAAGTACCAGCTACGTGCCTACTTAAGGATCCATTTCTTCTGTCCTTCCTCACATTCAGTAACATTGTAGAGTCCAGTCTTACTGGAGCACAAGACTTACTTATTCAGGTCACTACTTATGTGAGCAATTTCATCAAAATGTCTCCTAGAACAATAGTTCCACTGAGGTGGGATTCTGTGCAGTGCAAAGTACTGCATCCACATTAGCATAACCAAGTAATAAATAACCAAGTACTAAATGATAGTACAGTAACCAGTGTTGCTGTGCAGCAGCATCCCCGCAGTCTTTTTCAGATGCTACTGCGCAGTAGCATCACATCACACTGCATGCCAATGCTACTTTGCAGTAGCATCTCGTGTAGACATGGTCTTTGTGAGAAAGGATTGCAGTAATGTATTCTCAGTAAAACCATGACTCAGCAGAGCATTGCAACAGAGCTAAACAAGATGAGATTCAACATGTGCTTAAGTACTTTGCTGAATCAGTCCCCTGAAAATCGTTTTTTTTTACCTTGAAAAAGGCTGTCCTAGAAAGCTGATGCCACATAGCCATCCCTCATGACTTTCATTCCTCCAAAAAGATATTTTTCGTCTGTAATCTAAGTCTTGTTCCATCCTCTTGCTCCTCATGGGATGTCATTTGTTCTGCTGGAATGGAATAGTATCACAGATGCAGGATGCTGACACTGATTTGGCAGAAAATATTGATTATGCTAAAGGAACTAAGCATAACATTTTGCACTTTATCTGTGGTTCTGCATCATTAAAGACAAATATCAGACCATTCCTAATGCAAACAGACTTGGAATTCCCTCTCTGCAACCACTATACCTCTTCCCCAGGAGCTCAGAAACACTTCTAACCTTGATTTGAATTTCTCTGTCAACTTAGAATTGAAAAAAACTAAACAACTTTTTTCTTTCTTGTTTGTTTACTTCATGCATCAGACAATACATTGTGCATAGTCAATTAAGGACTGATCCAAAACCTATTAACAGCAATGAGTCTTTCAGCTGAGTTCAGTGGTCTTGGCCCTTAGAACCTAGACCTACATCAGGATCTTCTAACTAATGTAATGCAGACTGGTCAGCTTAAGGCAGACTAGTAGGATGTAAAAATTATGGGCCCCACTGTAGGAGTTGGGGACTTTAATAGCAGGGCTCTATCTTGTTAAAAAGCCTTTATCAACATCAAAGAAGGATCAAAAATCCCTCAAAATAAAATTTTGAAACTTTTTTTTTTTTTTTAAGTATCACATCAGTTCATATAGTTCAAATACTGCTATATCAGGTACTGTGGGAAGGAAGTTTTTGACAGCATCCCCTAATTTGGTTAGAACAATGATTCCCAACTAGCATGCTGCAAGCTCTTTAGAAAGGTGCCATGGTGACCAGTAGGACTGTGCAAAACAGCACCATTTCATTTTGACTTCCATTTTGCCATTTTGCTGGGACAATGTTTCATTTTGAGTTTCATTTAGTTTTGAAGCACAGTTCCGTTTCGTTTCATTGAAACTGTTTCACTGTTTCAACGTTTCACCCATAGGCTATAATGGGGAAGCACAAAACTGCCTGTACCTTTGCCATTTTGGCGCAGATTTGGATGAAAACAACCACTTCTGGGGGCATGACACTTGCCAGGTTTCAAGGAGATAGGTATAGGGGTTTCTGGGAAATTGCACCTCAAAGTCTTAAAAGCAAAACTTATGTCACTTTTAAGTGTGAAGGCACAAGTTGGTAAAAACAGCAGGCATGGTAGCCCCTGCAGTGGCCATAAAGTCTGCCAAGTTTCAAGGAGATAGGTGCAGGGGTTTCTGGGAAACTGCATCTCGAGCTGATGACAAGCAAAACTCATGACATGGGTGACACTGTATGCATGTTAAAGTGTGCCCTCACTGGCGCTGGGGCCTCTGCACAACACAGTTGTGTGCTCCAATGAGGTCTCCTCCTCCCCTACAGCCTCAGTTCAGTCCACCACTTTAAATGACAACAGGTAATAACTTAGTAATAACTTGAAATTTGAAACATTTTGAAACTTTCAAAATGTTTCAACTGCCCTAGATTCATTTTGTGGCTGTTTCGAAGACCTTCTTTTCATTTTGATTTTGCTGTTTCGAGCTCAAAACAAAACAGCCAGCAAGATTTTGCACAGCCCCAATGACCAGCCCCTGTGAGATGAGGTAGGTTCAGGCTTCTCCACATGCTGAGCACCCTGCACCTGCCCCAGCCCTTCCCACCAGCTCCTGGAGAAATCAGGGGAATAAACTGAGCTGAAAAGTACAGCCTTTACTCCCTGGGAGCCCCTGCACCAACCACCCTTTGCACTCCATGGACAGGCATGTGGGAGGACACACAGAAAAGATTTTTCAGTCCAGCACAATCTTAGAGTCATAGAAAAATCAGGGCTGGAAGGGACCTCAGGAGGTCATCTAGTCCAATCCCCTGCTCAAAGTAGGACCATCCCCAAGTAGATCATTCCAGCAAGGATTTTGTCAAGCCAGGCCCTAAAAACCTTCAAGGATGGAAATTCCACCGCCTCTCTAGGTAACCCATTCCAGTGCTTCACCATGCTCTTAGTGAGAAAGCTTTTCATAATATCCAACCTAAATCTCTCTTGCTGCAACTTGAAACCACTGCTCCTTGTTCTGTCATCCATCACCACTGAGACCAGTCTAGCTCCATCCTTTTTGGAACCACCTTTCAGGTACTTGAAGGCTGGTATGTATTAAATCCCCTCTGTCTCTCTTGTCTAAACTAAATAAGCCCAATTCCCATAGCCTCTCCTTGTAAGTCATGTGCCCAAGCTCCCTAACCATTTTCATTGCTCTCCACTGTACTCTCTATAACTTGTCCACATCCTTCCTATAGCATGGGACCCAATACTGGACACATTACTACAGATGTGGCCTCACCAGGACAAAACAGATTAGAATAACTACTTCCCTCAATCTGCTGACACTCCTACTAATGTAGCCAAGTATGCGGTTACCCTTCCTGGCAACAAAGACACACTGCTGACTCATATCCATCTTATTGTCCACTGTAACACCCAGGTCCTTTTCTGTAGAGCTGCTGCTTAGCCAGTCAGTCCCCAAGATTCAGTGGTTCATGGGATTCTTCTGTCCTAAGTGCAGGACTTCGCACTTTTCCTTATTGAACCTCATGAGACTTTGTTTGGCCCAGTCCTCCAACTGGTCTAGATCACTCTGAATCCTAATTCTACCCTCCAGCATATCTACTGCATCCCCCAGCTTGGTGTCATCAATGAACTTACAGAGGGTGCAATCCATCCCATCTTCCAGACTGTAAATTATGATAGTGAACAAAACCAGCCCCAAGACCAACCCTTGGGACACTGTACTTGATACTGGCTGCCAGCTACACATTTAGTCATTGACTACTACCTGTGGAGCCTGGCAATTCAGGCAGCTTTCTATCTACCTTACAGTCCATTCATCCAGCCCATACTGTCTCATACCTGTTGCTAACATACTTGTAAAAACCCCTCTTGTTACCCTTCATGTCTCTTGTTAGCTGCAAGTCCAGTTGAGCTTTGGCCTTCCTGATTGCATCCCTGCATTCCCAGTGTCAGATTATGACATGTTGAGCACCTAAACTCTTAAACTAGTTTAAGAGGCCCCACACAATAAAAATAATCCAATGTATGTATATTTTTGTCATATTAGAATGAAAATGTCCATGTTTAGAGCATTGTTTTCCCATATCTCCTTTATTTACCAACTGATTATTATAAAACTTGATATTAGGTCAGGGGTTTTTTCTTATTTAGAGGCCTTCATACTGTGAAGCCCTAAACTGTAACTTAAGTATCTTAAGCCTAAATCCAGCACAGTGCAAGCCTGAGCAATATTCTTATACTCCTCCCTAGCCATCTGCCCAAGCTTCCACTTCTTATAAGCTTCCTTTTTGTGTTTAAGCTCACCTAAGCCAAGTTGGTCACCTGCCGTATTTGCCATTCTTTCTGTTCATCACGATGGGATGTTCCTGCACCCTCAGTAAGGTTTCTTTAAAATATAACCAGCTCTTCTGTGGACTCCGTTCTCCCTCAGACTGGCCTCCCAAGGGATCCTGCCCATCAGTTTCCTTAGGGAGTTAAAGTCTGCTTTTCTGAAGTCCAGGGTCCATATTCTGCTGCTCTTTCTTCTTTCAATCATCTCACGGTCACTGCAGTCCAAATCTTTTACATCCCCCACCAATTATTCTGCATTTGTGAGCAGCAGGTCAAGAAGAACACAGCCCATAGCTGGTCTCTCCAACCCTTATACAAAGAATTTTTCTCCAACATTCTCCAAAAACTTCCTGGCTTGCCTGTGCACTGCTGTATTGTCCTCCCAGCAGATGTCAGGGTGATTGGAACCCCCCATGAGAACCAGGGCCTATGATCTGGAAATTTTCAAAGCCTGTCTGAAGAAAGCCTCATCTACCTCATCTTCCTGGAAGGGCTTATATTACATCACCCTTGTTGTTCTCCCCCCTAACTTTAACCCAGAGACTTTCACCAGGTTTATCTCCAGTTTCATACTGGAACCCTGAGCAATCATATGGCTCTTTTACATAAAATACAACTTTGTCCTCCTCTTCTCCCCTGTCCTTCCTGTAGAGTTTGTACCCAACATGACAGTGCTCCAGTCAATGCAAGCTATCCCACCAAATCTGTTATTCCAGATATTTCATAGTCCCTTGACTGTGCAAGGACTTCCAGTTCTTCCTGCTTGTTTCCTAGGCTCCATGCCTTCATGTATTGACTCCTGAGGTAACTACCCAATTGCCCTACTTTCTCAGGAAGAATGAGAAGGCTTCCCTTGTTGCCCCCTCCTCTTTGTTCTTTCTCCAGGTCTCCTTTTTCCCCACCTAACTCAGGGCTTTTGTCTCCATCCCCCAGCAAACTTAGTTCAAAGCTTGTTAGCAAGCCTGTCTCCAAAAATGCTCTTCCCAGAGTATGGTTATTTCCCCATCTCTCCTATACTCCCGTGGCTGGTAGAACGGGCTGCAGGGAATGGTGCCTCCAGTCTTTGACATTCAAGTTCTCAGAGGACTTACTGTAGCAGTAGGGACTGCAGTTACATCTTCAGATAGAGAAAAAAGCAGGGAGGGGTCAAACAGTGGAAAGACCAACGCATGGCAGGGTTATATCTCTGCTGCCTTCACCTGGCATGATACTGAGCCAGTGACCACCACACACTCTTCTATATCTTCTTCAGGGATAGCTGCCTCCTTCAGGGGTCTAAATGACCCATCCCTAAACTCCCCAATCTGCCTCATGAAGCAGCTCCTGCCAGCTTTAAGCACCATGCACCCTCCACATCAGGTTCTCAGGGTTGCCATGCCCACTGTGTCACCTCATGATATTTTTTTTAAGTATCCTGTGAGGAGGTAAGCACTGCAAGAAATAAATAAGTCTTTATATGGGCTGCCATTAAATTCCCAAAAATTATGGAACAATGCCTTGAGAGTGAAAAAGATAAGAACCACTGGGTTAGAGGAACCAAAATGAAACACCTGATCCAATATCCATTTGAAGGTTTGAAATTCTGAATCAGTGTGTAGCTGCCGGGTGTCGAACATCTTACCTCGGGCCTCTTTGCCCCGAGGTTTTGTAGATACCTGGCTGGCCGTCGCAGGAAGCCTTGGGCAGGTCTCTTTCCGCACCGGGGTCCGCCCCTTCTCGCCTGCCACGACTTTGATCTTCCAGTGGGTGGAGCTTCCCCTCGGGCGGATGTCCTCTTTGGCTACCAGCAGTCGGGATCTTCTGCGCGGTTCCTCCACCCCTTTCACCTCGCCCTTACCCTGCCCGGCAGTTCCAGGTATCCTTGCTGTTACTTTCTATGGCCGCCACCAATGTGGAAGGCTTTCTTTCCTCCCTGCCTATTCCCACACCGCAGCCTCATCTTACCCAGGGTAATACAAAGGAACACTCTAACAACTAAAACACCGCTATTCATCCAACGGGGCCTCGGCCCTTACATCGAGCCGCTACCCGCAGCTCTCCTAGCTAACCCTCACCCTCCGGGCCGGCTACCCACCGCTCTTTATCTTACTCCTCTGGGAGAGACACCTTTTTGGGGTTCTCCCTGCCGTAGACCCCTTTCTCCGGCTCCCACCAGTCCAGACGTCCTTTCTCTGGGCGATCCCAAGGTTCCCTTCTCCCACCTGGGTCTGTCTCGGGTCACAGTCCTCCCTCTGGGCCTTCTCCAGTCCGCAGGTCCCTCCACGTGCCTGCAACTTGCTCCCCGCTTTTCCCTGGCTCACCCGCCCTGGTTGCGCCACTCTCTGACCTCCGTCCTTCTCGGTGCTCTTCGCAGCCTTTGGGTGGCTCATCTGCTGCTGGTCCTGGCGTTCGGCGTCCTCCGGACTCTCTCTCCCGGCCGGTGCACATGCCGGCAGCCGGCCCCGGTGTTCTGCGCCCTCCGGGCTTGCTCTTTAGCCCGGAGCACACGTCGGCAGCCAGCTCCGGCGAGCCACGCCTCCCCAGCTCACTTCCCCACTCAGAGCCTGCTCCTGCAACCAGATCCGGTGCTCTGTGGCTCCAGCCGCTTCTGCCGCGGCCCACTCCCGGCAGCCACATGCTCCCTCTCGTCCTGGCCGTGGTCTCTTCTTTTATTCTCTCCGGCCGGTGCCTCCGGCTGACGTCACCCACCGTCCGCAGGTGTTCAACGCCGTCGTCCCAGCTGTGTGCAGGGTTCTCTGGCGATCCTAAGGTGAGTAACTGCCATTTTCCTTTTCTTTCCTCTTGGTCTCCACCGCCCGCCTCTGCCTCCGCGGCTCCTTTGGGGAGCTTCGGCGTGCCCCCAGGACTTCTCTCCGCTTTGAATTGCTGTAAGGCCAATCCATAATCTCTAAAAGTATTCATAAAGATAAGAATGACAGAATAAGATAATTTGAAGTACAAGAGAAAGTCACCTAGAAAAAAACATCTATTCTACTTTCTTATGAATCCTTCTCTTGGTTAAAATACTAAGGTGGGCATCCTTGAAATATTAGTTTGTTTTAGTAGAATTGAATTTTGAAATAATACTAATGATATTATTCCTCTTCACAAGCATTCATTGAGGGCTTGATCCTAATCTCAATGGCAACTCTCATTGCCTTAAGTGCTGCAGGATCAGAGCCAAGATAAACTTAATCAATTTTGCCACATACAGGGCATGTCTACACGTGATATTAATGTGCTATAAGCTTACTGTGCAGTAAAATACTAAATAATAATTTGATTTCCCTTCGATTATATCATTAAACCATTTTGAGAATACTTTGGGAGAGAGGAGTTCAATTCTTACTTGGCAGCATTTTCTTTAATACAACAATTTCAAAACCTGGACACATAAGAGAAATATGGATAGGAATAATTCTGTGTTGGCAGAGAAACAAACTTAAGTCCCAGCCTCATACTAGTAAAATCAATGGGAGTCTTTGCATTAACTGTCATGACAGCAGGATTGGGACTTTACAGATGAAAAATATATAACTTTTATATTCGTTTCAGGCTAGACCTGACAATTTTTTTTCTCTTTATAAGATAGACTGTGATTTCATTTACACGGGTGTAAAGGTAGAGCAATCAACCAAAGTCAATCTCGATGTACTAATGCTGGATTTACTTTGGGCTAACACCAATATAAATGAAATCAGAATCTAAGCCTATACCATCCACCTTACTGATTGACACAAGCATTAAAAAGTGAATATGCAAATCTGACTGTTCTCTCCCGTTATTTAATATAAATTGATGTCACAACCCATATCTCAGAAAATCTCACCTTATGAATTATTCTCCTTCATTAATTTCACACATTTCATTACAGGCAAGGCAAATCAATGGAGGAAGTCTTATCACCTTCCTTGACTGATAGCACTTTACAGTTTCTCTGTCAGTCTTGAGCCAATGTATGACTTATGCAATATAAATTGACTTTGGAATGGTTTTCTATTAATAGTTAGATGGGGAAATAGAAAATGTAGTATTCTAACTCTAGTAACTGACACATTAAGAACTATGCCATATACTACTCCTGTGCTTTGGAATCCTGGGTATCATGTTCCTTAAATGCAAAATTCCTTCTCTTACTGCTATATACACTTATTTTTAGATAACCATCTAACCCATTTTAATGATGTGGCAAACAGTTTTAAAAAAGGCATCATGATTCAGATTCTTACATATGAAAGGGAAACACTCAATTTAAGAACCATATTTCTGTCCAAGTATTTTTAGCAAGTAACAGCAAAGCCTACTGTAAATGACAGATTGCTGGGATAAAGCCTCCACTTTCTTCACTTTGGTATTTTGTAAATTTGTGTATAGGAAGCTGCAGTTTTTCTTTCTGTGATGCATTTAAGAAACATAAAATAAAAAGGAAAATAATCCTAAACTCACAAAAAGTAGCTTCAGGGCATTTCTGACCTTTTAACTTGGTTTTAAAAATGGTTACACATTTCTGTGGCCCTTTACAGTCAGTATAGTCCCTTTTGACTTGTATAATGGCTGGTTTTCAAATATGCTTTGAGCTAGAACCATGTTTGTCTGCTCTTCAGAGCACAATTTTAGCAAGCCTGGTTCTGCTCCACTGTGGCATTGACCTAATAATATGAGAAGCCAGAGTAGACATCTATCACTGTCTCTCCTACTCTAACTCAATCTTGCATTGAGTGTTTGTATCATGACTACTGATTGAACTAATTTTTAAATGATTGAGAATGAAAACAAGGTGTTATTATCTATCATCTGTGTTTGACCTGAGGTATTGGGTATGCTGCTATCCATGATTCTAGTTACTAACTGTTGGGGTATGTATTGTAGGGCCTCAGCCCCCCATCTGGGTGACATTTGTTTACCTTGAGTCAGATCTTACTTTGAGGATGCTAGCATTCCCTTCTGACTGTCTTCCACCTCAGTGGTTCTTTCCTGCCATGACTTGATGTTCTGATACTGGGAGAATTGAGTAAAGTGTTATGCCAGTCCCATGTGGTGGGTGAAGGGTCAGTTTATGGGGTTCCTCCTCCCCTGCACCCCACCCTTACCACCACTAGTGGTTGTTTCACATAAGTGTTTCTCTACCCTCAACAAAAGAAAAACAATGAGATGGGCCTCTCTCCACAGCAGGGCTTTATGCCCCTCTTGAGGCCATTTAATACACAATTAAATGTCAAACAAAAAAACACACAAAGGAAAAGAAAGGTATGTCGAGAACAGTTCATATGGTCTCTCACTCCAGCTCTAGATTTTCCAGGCTGTGATGAACATTTAGGCCTCTGCAGGCCCACCCACCTTAAAGCCTTCAGACCTTGGCGCCCTAGATAGTCCTTGCCCCAGCAGGGAAATTAACTGGAACAGTTCTTGCCCTCAACAGGGCAACCAGCCAATGCAGTCCTGGCCCCCAACAGGGTGAAATTAGCCTATGCCATTCTGAGCCTTCACCAGGCAAACAGCCTCATTGGTGTAGCAGGCGATAGGCACAAAGGATAAAGAAAAATTCAACCACGAAAGAAAAAAAAAAAGAAAAAAAGAAAGTAAAACACAGTCCATGCAGGGCTACAAGCCCTCAGATCCTCAGAATGTCCCCAGGCAGTCCCTCTAGGGAAAAGAAAGACCTTCACAGTACCTTCTCATCACTGCTTCTCCAGTGGCTCCTTCCAGCTTCCCAGACACAGCTCCACATTCCCATCAGCCAAACCTCCTTTCATAGTGATCCCCCAACCACCCGTCTTTCTTCCAAGCACCTCTGCTCTATCAATGCCGGCAGGCAGGCACTAGTTAGAGAGCTTCCCTGGCATTCTGACCACAGGGACACAGGATGCTCTCCCCAGCCAGTGCCATAGCAATGCATGGGGCAGGGTGAGCAGGGCAACCACCCCAGGTGTGCAGGGTGAGCCGGGTGCTGCCATTGCAGGCTTTGGTCCAGGCACCAAACTTCATTGCTATGGCACTGTCCCCGGCTGCCTCTTTCCAGGGCCAGAAGTACTTGCCCAGTCTCACTGGCTGGCAATTATGGTGGAGCACTCACTTTGGAAACAGTACATAACGCTCTGTGTGTTCTCAAGCATCTCCCTCCTCCTGGGATTTACTCTCTATTCTGAGACCCACCCTAGCCCCAGTTACTAAAGTATGGAGGAACAGCACTTGGAGGTACTACAGTCATAAAACAGATGCTCTTGTGCTGATCATGTAGTTATTGCCATCTTTAGGTACTGAAAAAAATACTAATAGAATGGTTCTTATGGGTCTTTTCCATTTTTTAAAGCTATTATTCTATAAAGTTCATAACACTGTGCAACATGAGAGCAAAGGTTAAGTAGGGACTAGCTCACTGTAGAACAAAGCCATATGTCACATACTGTTAGAGAGCTAAAACTGCAGTGCCTCTGACTGCATAGAAATATCACCTATGCAAAAATATTTATTTCTGCTTCAGCATATGGTACTAAGGCATGTTCTATTTGTTATAATTAACATTCACATAGCAACACTAATGTGCATGGTAATTGGCATATATAGAGCTATAACGTCTATAGGTACAGACTCTCCCTATGCCTGAAGAAGGGTGTTTGTGCCCAAAAGCTTGCAAAGAACAATTGTTCCAACTATTTAGTTGATTTAATAAAAGATATCACGTCTACCCACAGACCCTGGTCTGCCTACACGTAACTTAAGCACACTTAAAAGAAAAATTATAGCAGCCAGTAAGATTCACATATCCTCGGGTGATACATAGGGTATTTTATCCCAAAGAATGATGCAGAAAGTTTTCAATAATATTTTTAAAAGAAATAATAGACTAATAACAGAAATGACTCCTGGCCTGATCTACTAGGGGTAGATTATGGCAACCCTTTGGGGGAAAGCACTTTTTGAGGAGAAAATTGAAAAGAATATAGTAATTACTTCTCTAAAATCCATCTAAATGATGTCCATGAAAGTGCTTCTTGCTCTAATTATTTTTAATCTACAACTCCATTGTCAGTAGTGTTTTAAGAAACAGCAACCAGATTTTGTATACAACCCACTAAACAGTTTGCTATGCTCTCTGCTGGCTCTGCAGCCTCATTGCATGCAAGACCACCGAAAACTGAATAAAACTGAAAAACAGATAGATGCCTTTGCTAGACCTGCAAAGTGAAGTTCTGTGGTTTCAGCCCTCAAGTTTCTGAAAACTTTATTTTTCAGTTTGCATTACCATGAGTTTGCACAGACTGAGCTTTGCTCTAAAACTCTGTCCCAATTTCTATGTATTAGAAGCCAAAATTCTGTCCTCAAATATGTAATAAGGTTGGAAGTTCAAAGCCAAGATGACCCAGGAAATGTACGAAAGGTGTTTTGATGTAGCATCCTTTATTAAATCAACTATATATTTAGAAGAGATGTAAGCAAGCTTGGCACATGGGCTTTCTGAGCACCCCTTGTGAGATTCTACACATGTAATTGAAAATAGGATTTATACCATGTTAAGTCTCTTAAATTTCATAAATATATATTTTTGGATTTGATTATAGAAAGCATTGAAAAGCCAAGTGTCTATCAAATATGTTCAGTCATTAATCCGTACCTATGTGTGTGATATCTCAAAATATCTACGTATTTTGAGGTCAGATACTATAGGCCTCACTTAAGATTTACATGGGCAAAACATTAATCAAACTCAGTATATCAAATCCTAAAGTCTCTTCACCATTTGTGTTTGGTAATTAGTTAGATAAACCAGTCCCGGAAATAATGGAAATGTTGCCTAAAATGTAAAAGCTATGTAAGGAAAGGACTGCCCATAATTAAATACATTTTTATTGCTGTTCTGTGTTAGCATCAATTTATTAATTTTTGTCATCTATGTGATTTATTTTTACTGATATTCTACAGCAGGATATATAGTCCTATTTTCTCCTAATATGATGCAATTAAGCATACAGTGGTAAACATTAAGACAGAAACTTCAAATTAGCCTTATTTGTTGGTTCCAATTCTTGAAAGTTTAGTTTACGAGAGAGGTGGGCAAAATGCAGCCTGTGGGGCAGGTGCGGCCCACCACGTCATTCTATCTGGCCCATGTGGCCCCTGAAAAAATTAGAAAATTAATATTTATCTGCCCCTGGCTGCCTGTCATGTGGCCCTTGATGGCTTGCCAAAACTCAGTAAGTGGATCTCTGCTTGAAATAATTGCCCGCCCCTGAATTAGGATGAAGAATAATTACCAGAAAATGCAGCTTTGAATTTTTTTTCTTTGCCAAACTACATTCTTTTGGATAGAATCTGCCACCACCAGAAGTGGATCTGGGATTTTGGTTTTGCAGAAGCAGCAACCAGTGCTGGAGGTGTGCCTTCATCCTCCAACCAAGGCAGGTGGACTACCCCATGAGATTTAAATCCCCCATATCTGATAAGAATCTTCCCTCCCCTCTCTCAGTCCCTTCCCTTCCATTCCATGCTCAGCAGCACTTCCCTTCCCCTCTCACTCTCCCCTCTCCACATCCCCTGACTAAATTGGGAGAGGTTCCAGAGTTGCTCCTGTCTCTGTCCAATCAGGCTGCATGGATGGCATGGTTCAGACAGGGACAACAGCAGTGATGGGTGGGTTCTCCTTCTCTGAGCCTACTCCCAGACTGGCAAGGAGTATTCAGAGGACTGAGCAGGAAGGAGAAATCTGCTCATTGCTACTGTATCAAGCTGAGCCTGTTTACCCACAAAGCTTGACTAGAGCAGGGCAGAAGAGGTTCTGGAGCCACCCCAGCCCCAAAGCAGCCATGGACAGCAGCTCCAGTGGACTGTGGGACAGAGGGGGCCCTGAGCACAGAAGGGATGAGGAAATTCTTTCTTGCTTCAGAAATGTAAAGAAGTCCCAGACTGCTACTCCCACAATGTCAACTGACAGAGGAGTGCATCTGTGCTACTGCATCCCCTCTGGATCTGCCACTGGCTACCACAAACATGAAGGGGTAGTTTAACATTTCACAGTAAGATCCATGCCTCAAGTAGCCATCATGGGTATCACTGCATACTGTGACAGAGCCCTTATTTAATATTTCCACCAACACATTTCTTTATGTACTTCTCAGCTTGAGTGTTGGATTTCATCAGTATAATAAGATCCTCCACCCATTTGTCCAGCAAATTAAAGAAAACAGAAGTCTTCCCATCCACCAGGACCTCAACAACGCATCTCACTATTGCCTAAAGTTGTGCAAGCCCTTCTGGATCCATTGGCCTAAACTTCAAAAAGAAGACTTCAATGCTGATGAAGCTTGGAAAACCAAATGGAGTTCACAGGAAGATCCAAATAAACATCTTGTGATAGATTCAACACAGAACATTCCCAGCTTGATCTCCTACAACACTTATGAGCAACTCTAATCCATATCTGTACAAAACACAGGAGATGTGGATACTTGATGCACAAATGGAAAATTAGAAACTATCCCTTGCATGACTGCGGTCACTCAGAACAGACCATGGAACATATAACGACTCAATGTCTGATCCACAGATATGAAGGAGGCATCATAGCGATATACTCTGTTGCTCCTGACAACTTTCTGGCTCAGCCACCTAAATGTAAAATAATAGTAGCTGTTCTATATCTATGTCAGCCATACAAAAGAAGATGAAGAAGATGTATAATCAATATTATGAGTGAAATCTTCAGCCTTACTCCAGACCTTCACAGTATAAAAATGTTGGTGCAGCAAGACATGGATTCCTCCAGTGCAGGCACAACAGAAGGCTACCTCTGAAGGACCTCTTCACAAGCCTGGGTGTTAAGAGTGCACTGGTCACACAGCACTACAATCATGCCTAAGAGCTAATTTGCATACACCTCTAATTTGGGATATTGTAATTTGGGCAGGCCTTCAGAGCCTACATTACAGCAGCAGCCTCTTTAACCCTGCAACAGGCTATGAGTACCAGGCAGAACAGTGGTTTAATGCAGCGTTTCCCAACCAGTATGGTGCAGCACAAAAGTGTGCCATCAAAAATGAACAGATGTGGCATGAAATTTTGCCATGGCAATGAGCTACAACAGGTACGAGGATGGGGAATGCCTTAACTGGTGTGCCATGGAAAATTTTTATTAATGTAAATATGCCTTGGGCTGGAAAAGGTTAGGAAACACTGGCTTAAGGCACACCGGCACACTGAAGCCCTCTACAGTAGTCCCACTGTAGTTTTTCCATTCTAAGCATTGCTGATTTGAGGCACAAGGTGGTTTTCTACATGGCAGGGCCACATTTGCATGGACTGAACTTGGAAGCTTCCATCAACAGTTAGGATTGCTGCTCAAGCACCTCCCAATCAGGAATAAGAGAGAAACCAAACAGTCATAAATGGCTGTAGCTGTGTGCATAGTTGATGGTTTTAGAAAACAGGGAGAGGTAGTTAGCCTTGTTAGCCTGCAGTCCAGCAGATGGCAGGGTACACAGGCACCTTTAAAGACTAGCTATGTAAGACATAGAGAGAGCACACACTTCGCTGAACCCATGTTCCGTTCTCGTAATATGCCTGAAACCAGGCGCATCTACATGGTCATTTAGATACTGCACATTTAGTTTAGCACTTGCTTAATAAAGTACTAGTAGCCCATGGTTATTTTGTGATGTTTCCTGCACGTGAGCCTAATAACCCTGCACAGCATGCTATTAGCATGGTTTTTAACCACCACACTACTACACAGCGTCATTAGGCTAAGCAGCTTCTCTAGACACACCCACTGAAGAGACAGCGCTAGAGACTTAACTAGGTACGGTGATACTCAAATCTAAGACAACCCTCCATTTAATACTACAGGTTTACACATGGAAAAATAAATAAACTTGTTTTGTTTTTCCATGCATCGCATGTAACTGTTGGAGGGTCTCTACCCCTCACCTCTCACACCGCTGCCCGGGCAAGCGCGCTGGCGACGCGCAGCAGACCAGCCTTCCCTCCGCCCGTAGGCTCCACCCCCAGTCCAGATGGGGGCTGCGCGCGCAGCTCCCCCCCGGAAGGAGCCCACGGCCAACTGGTGACGTCAGCGCGGCTCTGGCTCTACCCCCTGGAAACGACGCTCTAGCCTTGCTGGCGGTTCCGCTCTCTCTATGCTTGAGAGAGAGCCCCCGTGGGCCGCTGCCTAAAGGGGGACTAAGTTTTAATGGCGGCTTCAAGCACTGCTGCTGTTGTTGGAGGGACGCGCGAGGCCGGGGCCGGGGCCGGGGCCGGGGCCGCGGTCGCGGGGCAAGGGCGGAAGAAAGCCTACGGCAAGGTACGGCGCAGGGTGGGAGTGGGGGAGGGGTGGTGTTGGGAGCCCCCTTCCCTCTCTGCGTCCCCTGTGACGTTAAGGTGGGGGGGGGAGCAAGCGAGGTCACGTGTCGCCTGCTCGCCTGCTGTCGCTTGTGCCTGCCCCGCTGAGCTGCTGCTCCGTGCCCTTCCGCCTCTTGTCCCTCTCCAGCAGCTGTGTGCTCGCCCCCCAGTAACGCTCCCTCAAGCCTCCAGCCTTGCTTCTCACCAGCGCTTCGCCGAGCACTTGCGTGGGCCCGCGCCTCGCTCTGTCTGTTCACGCTTCTCAGGGCCGACTAGGAGCTGCTGCATTTGCGAATGCAAATCTTAAAAAGAAAAAAAAAATAACAAAAAAAAGGAGCCTACATCTACTCTGCTCTGGGAAATCCTGCGATTTGCTCCGTTTGAGCTGAAAGCTGTTCTAAGAGGAAAAAAGAGAACCGTGTCTATTTCTTCCCTCTCCAGCTTGAAAAGCCATCTGCTTCTGTGTTTGTGCCAAGGATGCACCTATAAATCAGTCGAGTGAGGACTGTAATGTGCCTCCTGTAAACGTGTGATCGTGAAAGGGCACAGTGAAGGCGCTTCCTCAAAGCATGAATGCAGCTGGTGCTGCAAGTGATGCCCTCGTCCGCCAGTAAGGATGCCTGCCAAGAACAGCAGTTGACAAGCTGACAGTTTCTCAAAGTAAACTTGGCTTAGGGGAATAGCAAGTGGTTTTAATCATTTATTTTGAGTGCACCTTCCGAGTATTCAAGCCTTTGACAAACCTGCACACTTGAAAAGTTGTTTAAATTATTGCAGTTCTGTGTTTTGTCCAGCTCACATGTGCTGTATGGGGAATAAGAGTTATTCAGAAATATTTCACTTATTTGGAAAGGATACAAGAATCAAAAGCACCCCTAGGATGAAGCCTGTGCTGTTCTCTTAGCCACATACTGCTTGTTTGATCTAGCCTGAAGTTATATTTTTGTGAATGTCAAAGATACTGCATAAGTATTGGACATTTGCATAATTACTTGATTCAATGTGTGGTATTTATCCATCTCTTCTTTAAATATAATTTGTAATATAAAATTTCCAGAGGAATTTGGAAAGGAAGTTCCCCTAGGGGTAAAAAAAAAAGTGATAATAAAGCAGCTCAAATGGTTATTAGGAAGTTTAAAATACTCAAGGAAATAATTAGTGTAGCATACACTCTCTATCAAGGAATGAATATCAAAATGGTAGACAAAGATTAGTAAAAATATTAGTGGTAAAAATATTAGAAAAAAGAACAGTTTTTGTATCCTTTGTATATCTATTCTAGAAACAACCAAGAGTTTATGGTCACTTTAAAGCGGCACCTCTGTAAGCGTGAATGTCATTTGCTTTCACTCAAAAGCTAAAATTCTTATCATTAACATATAAGGGAGGTAACATATAGTTTACTTTGGATAATTAACAGTTATTTCTCTGCAAGTAGACTGTTTCCTCCATTGTAGTCAATAAATCCTGCCTGAGAGTCAGATGGGAAGAAGGTTGGGGAAGGAGCAGACTTTCCTGCTTGTCGTATGTTTGTCAGATGATCTTAATTCACAGGTCTTTAACAATGAGAATTTTAAACCTAATGCAGGCGGGAACATCCATTTCTACTGCTTCCCTTTCTAGTCTGCATGAGGCAGTTGCATCTGGTGATGGCAACTTGGAGAGAGATGCAGAAAACACATGGGTAAATCTCCAGGCTGCCAGACCAATGCCAGGTGGGGCTTACCCATGTGCTTCTGTTTCTGGGAGGAACATGGGTGGTCATGTCAGGAAGGACTGCAGCAGAAGTGGGCATTCCTGCCTGTATGAAGTTCACCAGATAACCCTAACACAGTCAGGAGCTCATGCACCTACTGCAGCCACTTGCTGATGTAGGCAGTTCCATTTGGCCATGGTTGCAGCTGCTGTTGCAAAGCCCCCATTGAGAACCACTGAAGTAAACTTAGGCTGTGCAACAGTGGTTCTCAACCAGGGTGGTACCAAATTCAGAAATGTTATACAGGGGGGCCCTGAATGCAAAAAGGCTGAGAACCACTACTGTATGGTGTAATATTCTTCACTGTTTCCACGCTATCCAAAACTATTGCTGGGGATCCTGTGCATTTCATGGAATTTAAATAAGGAGTTAGGAATAATAGAATAGAATAATAAACAATAGTAAAAGCTGTTGCTCTGTAGGATAAATCTGTCTTGAAACTAGTAGGGAATTATGCAAAAAACTGGCTAGAAGCTTTGCATTGGACATGGCTTTCATGCTCGCTAAAAATGGTGCCCCCACAAATAATTTGATTTTGGAAACATCTGTCATGCAAAAGACCACTAAGCTATTGTGTATATAAAAAGACATAATTATAACAGCCATGCATAGTCATAATTACATTCTGATTATGAAACTAAATTTCAAATGCACTTATTTTTTTTAGGAAAACTCTAAAGCATTACAATCAAGGGGATTTCTGCTGCAAAAGCTCCAAACAATGGCTTTACACAGCCTTTTGTGAAAAAATAAAAAAAGAGAATCTATTTAACTTATCTGTTTCATATCAGGAAATCATTGAGTCTTAGACAGTTGGTGTCATTTTCCTTTATATTGGTCTAGATGTTTCATGAAATATTCAATTTTCCTTTTCCTGAAAGATTATAATTTTGGGGTGGTTATCTTTTTGTCTGATGTGACAGCCCCAATAGTTCTAGAGTTCCTTCTTCTATGGTACAAGTGGCCAATACTTCAATAAATTGATAGTACAGTGTTTTAGGACAAATATGTACATTTATTAATTTTTCTAATCCTTTTATATATGCAAAATTGTGTGTAGTTGAATTGTATAATTAAGTTAGGTTTATATTCGTCTTAGTTTAAGGTTGCTCATGAGTGTTGGTTTAAAAAGCAAATTAACGCTTATATGAAAGCTGCTTAACCCTTTGGCTTCAAGCAAATGCAATTGTATTGTGCTAGAAGTACCCCAAGTTTTGTAGCAGATGTTTTGATGCTTTCACGCTCATGTTGGGTTTGCAGCTAGTTTCAAGTGAATATTGTATCAGACAACCATGTATATAAGTGTACTTTCTGAGATCTGTACTCTTGTGTGTAGGTCTTAGATTAAGAATCAGACTTTAACTTGGGTTGAATATAAAACTGCCTCTGAAGAGAGTATAAAAGAATTAATTCTTGAATAAAATAAAATGTAATTTCAGCCTTATACTGCTTAATAAAAGGAAGTAGTACACTAGGGCTCCTTATGAAATTAATTTTAGGGTTTTTAATATTTGAGCCTAGTCTGTAAAGCTTTCAGATAAAGGTTTGCAGCATAAATCTGATTGACTTTAATGCTTTCTCCAGGGTGATCCTCATAGAAACTACTAAAGACTACAAAGAATTGATTCTAGGCAAAATAACAGTGAAATAGATTGTACTGATCAAGTAAGATGGATCCATGTTCAGTTGGAATTCAACTTCAAGTTGCCAATGAGTGTCATAAGACCTACTATACCCGTTACATTGGCTTCAAGACTAAACAAGAAATATCATCATCAGATCTGATGTTACTTCAGCTTAGGACTGGAATGTCTCTTTCTGAGAACAATACAATCTGCTTCCATCACGCCACAATTTACATTGACAGATTTGAAGACATGCAAAGATCATGTTGTGACCCATTTAATGAGCACAGAAAATTATCAAAGAAAAATTTACGTGCAATTGACTTACATGATGCAACATTTCTGAGTGCCAAGTTTGGAAGACAGTTTGTACCTGGCTGGAAGCTTTGTCCAAAGTGTATGCAGATAATCTATGGACGTGTGGAAGTTGATTCTGAAGATCGCCAAAGAAGGAAACTTGATTCAGACGTATGTATATGGATAATTTTTCACCCCCTAATTCCCCACGCTAATGGGGTGGGGCTGGCTTCATTTGAGTCCTACGTAAAGAACGTTCTTAAGTCTTTTCCTGAAAATCTGAAAGCATTTAGTCGTTTAAGTCTCTGGTAACTCATATTGTTTATATGCCTTTTGTTGGAAGCTCTGTGTCCTTTTAAAAGAGACTGACAAATTTTTTTACTTACTTATCTTTAAAATTCTACGAGAACCCTTCTGAGGGAAGATGTCCTGAATTTTTTTGCTTTTTATGGACGTGTGTAGGATTTTTCTCGGGTTGCTAGTTAGCATTTTGCAGTCTGTGAAAAAGGTTGTGTATACATTAACATGTGTGAAACTAATAAAAGCCATAGACTCTTTCTCAGAAAAAATAGCTTTGTACTTTAGAAACACTTGCCCATCTAGCCCAGGAAGCTAAAATTGTGTATTTTTGCTAACACATTAAAGCCTGATGAGGAAAATATAATAAGAGTTTAGAGTGAGAATCAGAAAATGAGAATCCATTCCAGTTATTCAAGTAAGAGTTTAATTTTTGTTTATTCATTTAACTTGCACCGTTAAGTGGCACAATTACTTGTTGTAACACTCTTCTTTTAAGATTCATCTTGTTCCCTGCTGGGAAATGCAGCGCTTGTGCACAAATTGACTTCAACAATTTACCTAAGGCTTGACGGTTAATTTTCCTATGGAATTGGTTTAGTATTAATATTTAAAATGAGAATTTCTATCTTTGTTCAGGGACGAACAGCTAAAGCTTTGAAGTCCTTGCAGTTTGCTAATCCAGGACGACAGACTGAGTTTACTCCAGAAACCAGTAAAAGAGAAAAGAGAAGGCTACAAACAAAAAGTGTATCAACTATTTCTGACAGGTGAGCTGTTTCTTGTATTAACTCGAGTATAATTTCCTTTCGTGTGTCTCATGAGGAGGGGGAAACATCTCTGTTTTATGAACTCCATTTCAGATTTCTCCATAATTTGGGGTGCTTGTTTCCATCTTTTTAAAGGTTGGAGTTAGGACTAGGATAAATTGTCCTTATATATCAAAGTCTTGTAATAATATTTTAATGCAATATTTTGTTTAATCAGTTGCCTTTGTGTTAGAATAACCAAAGGTAATGTAAGCTTTATGAGAGAGATGTTCAGGGAGTCACCATGCTAAATATAATAGTTCTTGTTGCACTTTTGAAGTGCAAAAGCCCCCTAAGAGTATTCTTGTTTTAAAGGCAAGCTAAACAAATTCAGGAGTGTATGTAAATAAACTTTGTTAGGAAAGAATAATGACATCTCAAATTTGGCAGGACTCCACAATTGAACTACAGCTTTTTTATCTGATATGATTTTTTCCCTGTTTGTTAGTAATCCGTTCCTTGGATTGAATAGCATTAGGAGGCGGGGGTAAGCAATGAGTAAAATGTAAACTGAGTTACAGTTAACTGAATATGGGATTGTGGTAAGGATATGACAAGTGAGAACATTCCTGTAACTATCTGTGTTAAAGGGCTAAAAAATGTAAGGCACTAGTTTTTATGAATGGAGAAAACAAGGTGTATACTAGGTACAGATTTTTAAAATGGCTTGGTGCTAAACAAGAAAACTGATGAAATGCTTGAAACCAAAATCCACAAAAGAAATTAGTTGCATCTCTTCTGTTATTTCCAGCAATACATAATAACTGTTTTTTATTATACAGGCAAATTATACCAGCAAAGAGTAAAGTCTATGATAGCCAGGGACTTCTGATTGTCAGTGGGATGGACCTCTGTGACTGTCTTGATGAAGATTGCCTGGGGTGTTTCTATGCTTGTCCCAAGTGTAGTTCCAATAAATGTGGAGCTGAATGCCGCTGTGACCGCAAGTGGTTATATGAACAAATTGAAATAGAAGGAGGAGAAATTATTCGCAATAAACATGCTGGTTAATGTACAGATATATATTGATTGATGTATTGCATCTAAATACGGAACTTAGCCTGTTGAAAATGAGTGGAATCCATCATCACACACATACATTAAGTGTTTACAGTTCCATATACATGTTGATCTGATTTTTAGAAAGGCTTTTTATCACGTTGGTGTATTGTTACACTTCATACCACCTTATATTCAACTTTTGCAAATCAGCAACATGACTGAAATGTTGCAGTGCATTAGTAGTTAATGAAATATTGTATTGAAGTGCAGGGGGAAAATGCTAAAAGAAATCTGGAATTAGCTACTTCATAGTCCCTGTCAATAGAGAATGCTATTTTCATGCATCTCTTCTTGATCAATCTCTACCTTTAAAGACTCAGTGTTTCTGCTTATATTTGATGTGTCTCTAATTTAAACACTTTTTAAACTTAATTCATTGGCAGTCATGTCCAGTATTATGTGTTGCATAATTGTAAATACTCTGTCTTCTAAAGTGAGATGTGGACCTGCCTTCCATCAAACTTAAAAAGGATCAACAGCATGTCCAATGCACAGGAAATATTGAGCTGGATATTTTGGGGGGGGATGTCAGTCCAGTAAAAGAATGTTTTATTATTCAGGCAACTGCTTTTAGCTGA
>JAGPOW010000304.1:92249308-92259742 GCA_030014935.1 Caiman crocodilus
GTGTATGCAGATCTTAAGTGACTTGAAACCAGCTATACACATGGATGCCAGTGAGCACGTGTGCACATACACACACATTTCACTGTTCTCATCTGGTTTCAGAGCTCCTTTACATTTTTATGTTTATATATGTCCTAGGTTCTTTTCCAGGTTATTACATCTGCCACTTTTAAAGCATTTTCCAGCTGCTTTTTCAAGGACATTTATGAAGCATAAACCTGACAAAACTCCTGTTGCACTCACAGCAGGGAGTTTAAGTCAAGTTTTGCTCCAATCCAGGTACATAACTTCCCCTACATAATCAGATAGAAGTTTTGACCACCTTCCAAACTGATCATGTTGGGAAATTAAATTAATTAGCATGATATGAATGATAACTATCTCAACACAAGCCTGTATTTGGAACAACGATTTAGAAATAATGTATGATATCTATAAAGGTATGATAGAAAAACTATATTTACATTAAAGTGTCACTGTTAGTAAACACATTTCTGTTTGAGCATCTTTTACCTACCGTGTTATTAAGTGACACTAATGGAAAAAACTGGGAAACTGAAACAAATGTTTAATTTATTTTGGTTTATTTCCTCCTTATATGTGACAGCATTGTGTACAGTCAACATCATTTCTTCTCATTATGGTGATTCTGCTAGTCAGTCAGTTTCAGGTGCAATTTATGAAGGTCTTGCACACAGCAACAGGGAAGAGAAGAGGAAAACAACATACAGATAGAAACACATTATGGTAACACCACAGAATTTGACTGTGGAGACATGAACACCTGAAACTGCTACTTACTCATTTTCTAAATTGACTAAGTTGGCAGCCCTCCTTTAAACATACACATGATGCTTACACTGTGAAAAGAAGTGTAGACTGTAACAATATACTTAACTAACGTACACACAGTTGACTATTTTTAATTGTTTATACCTAACCAATATCCTTTTAAACAGATCAGCTCATAAATTTTACTCTAGAGTGGAAGGCCTTCTCTTGAATCCAGCAGAGGGCATTGTTTTACTACAAACGTGAATGGTTACAGTCCTAGTCTCAAATCATATGTGTACATGCAACAGGGGCAGTATACAATAGGATCGCAGATCATAGAAAAGTTGGGCTGAAAGGGACCTCATGAGATCATCTAGTCCAGCCCATCTAGTCCTGCTCAAGGCAGGATCAACCCAAGTAAACCATCCCAGCCACATATCTGTCCAACCTTGCCTCCATGAACAGAATTATGAGTCCATCCCACACAGGATTCAAGCACATGGGGAGAATGACACTGGTCAATAAAGCTGCAGGATCAGGTTCATTATATTGAAACAATGTTAAATGTAAAATTAATAGGTTTTTTTAAGTGAAAATCTTTTTACCCTTGCTTCACATACATTGCCTTATTACCTATTTTCCAATCCACTTACTGATGAAACTGTAGCCCTTAAAGTCAAACTCAAAGCAGCTTCTTTTTTTGAAGAAGTGATTTACAAGGTCTTTGACGTTCGCTTTTAAATTATGGTCATAAACTTTCAGGGTAACTAGAAAGTTCCCTCTAAAAATGATGGCAGATAGGTTTACATTTCTTCTAGGTCATTTTATATTTCCCAGATTAATCCTGAAGTTGTTATTGCAGCAAAACACCCTGACATATACATTGGACATGGTTCCATGCTGTTATGGCTAAGAATCTGCCTGTTTCTCCAAGACAAATAGCTCTCTTTTGAGATGTTTTTAATCAGCCTTAATGCCTTCCTGGGGAATTGAGAGGAGGTTTTATTTTCAAATTTCAAAATAATGTGCAGATTCACTGGCCATTGTCCCCATTGACAATATTTGCAGGGAGTATTGGCCAAAATGACCAAGCTTAGGTTGAAGAGGGCTATGCGTTAGGGCCCCACTGCTAGCACGTCTCCCTGCCACTCAACTGTGGCATAGGCAAAGCCCCCTGCCACCAAGACCTGATGGATCAAGCCCAAAGGCTATAGATTGCCACCTCCTGCTCTACAATAAAGAGGCCACCTTTCAAAGTTGCAGCAGTGATACTGTCCAAACAGGAAGCCCCAAATACACAGCCCACTGTTCATATTGTACTTGGATTTCATTTTCATCTCTACTTGTTTTTGTCTTTCAATTTTCCATAGTGTTCTTTGGTGTTCCCTATAGGCACTGAAGACGTGAATGAAGTCTGTATAATGAGGACTCTGTCTCCTATTGCTTGCATTCCAAACTTTTAAGAAATACCGGGCAGATCTATACGTGCTATTAATGCACAGCAATAAACTCTGGCACATATACTGGAGTTTATTGCTCCCAAGCACCATTGATCATGTTGGGAAATGTTTAAATGTGTGCCCAGGATCGCCGCATGTTGAGCTGGGTTGGAGCAGCCCCTGTTGGCAGGAGGTCCAAGGGGTCAGCCTACCAGCACGAGGCTGCTCCCACCTGGCTCAACATGCTGCAGAGGATCTGGCTGGAGCACAAGAATGCTTCAATGCAGCAGGCAGCCCCAACACTGAAGCACCCTTGTGCTCCATCCAGCCTAGTCAGTGTCTACATGTATGCTGCTGTGGAGTTAATTAGCTTACTCCATCCTAACAGCACTGCACATATTTGCCCCAGAGCTAATTAGGCAACTCCTCAGTAAACATCTCATGTAGGCATTCCCCCTGTTTAGCATAGCACTTGCTTAACTGGTGGATAATCTGTAATGCACTCAGATGATTTTCAGTTTAACTCTTAAGTAGCTATGTGAAACTTTTCAAACTAAGTTGAGAACTTCAACTTAATAGATGTAGAGACAGAAAAGCTTTGCACACTTTGTGATTATACTACTAACCTTATTTAAAGATAAGACACCTAAGTTTGTAGCCTTATAGGCAAAGAAAAAAAACACAGCAAACTTTCTAAATGCAATATCATTTAATGTAAATCACCCTTCCCTTGGGAGCCCCTCAGGGCCAGTGGTATTCAGGAAGGCAGGATTTCCCCTCTGTCTGAGCAGTTAAATAGTCAAAAAGAGCAAGTCAATACCTGCTCCATTCTAATTTTTTGTTCTCTCTTTCAAGTCCTGATCAGCCTCCTATGAAGTGATCAGAATCCTGCCAGATGACTTTCATTACCAAGGTGAATTCCTCCTGATAGACCAGGTCTCTTACTGGGAGCAAGCTAATTTAGCTTGATTACATTACATTTCAGTGGTATGACTTCAATGCAATTGCCTGTTGTTTGGTCTGTACTTCCACCATTCAATATTTCAGTCCAAAATGGAGGTGAAAAGAAAAGTGAGGAGGCAAAATTTGCCTGTCAGAACTGGAGTTGGCAGCTCATTAAAGGTACTTACATACACTTCATGACCTCAGACAGGAATCTTAAATAGTACCGATTCTTCAAATCAACAGAGAGAAACCCCAAGTCTCATGCTGCTTGTCTCTTTCATTGAGTAAAGCAAGCTGAGTGAGCTTATATGAACAGTCCCCTTGACTTAAGTGGAACTACTCATTGTGGTAAGCATTTGCTAGAGTGCTTACAAACTTGGGGGCACACAGCTCCATGTGTATAGTTCAGATCTATTTAAGAAAGATAGGAAGTTTGAACTGCTGACATTCTAATGCTGACAATGCTATCCCCACAGAGAGCTCACTTTCAGCTGCTATGTATGCTTCAGCACTGACAAATCAGCAGAGATTGTGCCTGTAATCTTATGATAATAACCCACTTAGCTTCTATGGTAGGCACCTACTCAGCAGACATTTGCATGCTACTAAAAAAAAATCTCTTGGCATGCTGAGAATTCAAAGTAAAGCTTTTGGCAAACCTTTGAGCGGTGGCCCGCAGGCCCAATCTCAAAAGTTTTTAATCTCCTAATTCTCATTAAAACCAAAAGGAGTTAGGTGCCTAAATATCTGAGAATCTGAACCAAAACATCTTGACTAACAAAATTAGTATCCATCTCCATAATATTGAATAGTCAGTCTGGCAGTGCACAATTGAAGAGGGCAATTGACTGACAAGAATGAGAGCTGGGGAGTTACAGGTAAGGACACCTGAAACATTTTTCTCTCTGTGAGGGATTCCTTTGTTTTTCCTGTCCTCTTTCCTGCCTCAAACTATTAAATGGATCTGGAAAGTCACAACTTATCTTGCTTGTTCTGCTCTATTTATCTCTACTTTGTTTCCCTTTTCAATGCTTGTATACTGGGCTGCTGATTCCTTAAAGTAAAACATAAGGCTAGATCTATTGTGATATAAACTTGGGTGCAGAGTCCCTAAAAATGGAAAAATAACATGGACAAGATTGTAGCAGTGGATGATGTTTGAGAGTTGAAAACACCCAATTCAACTGCACCCCACCTCTACTCACAATGAGTAGTACTTACCCTGGAGATCTTCAAAAGGACACTAGATGCATACCTTGCTGGGGTTGTTTGACCCCAGCAGTCTTTCCTTCCCAGATCAGAAGGGCTGGGCCCAGCAACATCCCTTCTAGCCCTAAACTTCTGTGAATCTGTAAACTTCTGTGAATCCAAGAGACTGGAATACACAGATTCAGCATGTGGTGCAACCTCATGGCAACACTGAGTCATGGGTTCCTGTAAACACTCTGTTGTTGGTGAATCCCCTTGTGCCAGTGAGCTTGACTCTAACTCACTCACTTTGCATTTTGAGTAGATTTAATTTTAATCTCCCTGGTTCCAACATCCAGAAAAAGATTCAGGCATTGGACTCCATGCTGTAATTTATGTGTATTATGAATGTAATATGTAAGTACTTATAGAGCTGGGCCTCAGATGGATTTTATCTAACCCACCTTTTGAAGTGTACCCATCACAAGGGCAAAACACATTACGTGGGATAAGCTGGCAATAATTAGATTCAGTTTGTTTCAGTACTACTGAGAGGCAAGTTTCCTGATGCATGGAGTTGACACAAAAGATGCACTGCATCTTTTCTACATATGTGCATGTTCTGTTATGTATGGTATGACAAAAGGGAATCCCATGTTTCGTTGACTTTCAATGACCCTAACAATTATTCAATAGTTAGCTATAAGGTCAGGATGCTTTACTGTTGGAAAATTATCTTTCTCTGTCTTTTCCTTCAATGTAATCTGAAAGGCTCATTCATCATGCAATTACAGCTGGTAGCTTGTTTGATATTTTGATACTACAGTGTGAAATGAACATTCATCCCTAAGGAATGAGGCTGTGGTTCTTCCACTTTGCATCTCTCCCTCCCTTTCCTCTGACCATGCTAATTTCAGTTTGATTTTTTTTAACTGAACTCAAAGCCTTGCTGTCATCCAGTACTAGTTGATGATGCTCCCTGGATGTCAGAAATTGCTACTGACATTTCAATTTTGTTATATTTTTCCTCTTTCTTTTATAGTATTATAGAGAAAATTTACATTTGAATAAAAAGCAAATAGTGCATGTCAGAGTAAGCATCAGGGAATGTCAAATTGTTTTTTTTTCCCAATTACAACTCTATTTCAAATAGGGTAATGCAATTAAAGGATAATTACTAGAAGTGCAAAGCCAAGGTTATGATCAGAAATGGTTACCCTTTCACTTTAAGTCCTGTCTTGCTAAATAAAATATTCCTGTGGGGCAAGTTACTGTGCTAGCAAATGCAATACACATATCCAGAAACAAGCAAATGATTGGCACAGGCAGTGGAACTACAGATTTGTGTATAAACCACTGTATTTAGAGTAGATGAATGATTATAGGTGAGGTTGGTTTTCCCTGGCTTTATTACTCTGATTAATAATGTGATAAATTAGCTTTAAGACACAATATTAATTAACAGTATATTAGTTGCATTTTATTACCAGTAACATAACAAGCTTTGAAATAGTAGTTATACTAAAATGCTGACACATTATTTTCTATATACTGAGCTGTAGTTTGATTTCTCATTTGTCCAGATAAAGTATCAGCAACAAAACACTGAGGAAAACCAATTAGTAGGGAATTTACAAAGCTCCCTATAATAGTTTATCCTACATTCTTAACTAAATGTTTTTATTATTGTACTAGTCTAGTGAAACAAAGCAATAAAAGGATGTTGCGTAACTAATGAAAGTGAATCAATATGGTAATCTAACTGCAAAGGAGAATATTGCATTGCTACCTGGAAAATGCAGGTCATTTTATTCTTGGATACAGTGGCCTAGTTCTGATTTCAGCTACTGTACCACTAGAAATCCAGATGATTTGCTGAAGTTAATAAAGTGGCCCAAGATTTACAGTAACATCAATGAGACTTAAGTTGGGCTTATCAGGTCTTGTCTAGGACAAGATGGTTTTCTGGAAGTGAAGCATTTTGCCTGCCAGTCTCTAGCTCTCTTATGTAAGAAGCATTGTTAGGAATCAGCTTTTTTCAGTGCTTCAGCTGTCCTTTCCCAGGGTCACTTTAGGTTTTGTGGGTGGCAAAATAACATAGATATCTTGCATGTGAGAGTCAAGTGAGGGAAAGTTGGCAGCAAAGGAGCTGGAAATCAGAAGTCTGAACAACTGAAGCAGGGGGTTCAGAGGACTGTCTTCGTCCACATAGATGCAAGTTGGGGGCTGCTCTTTGCACTCCCTAATGTGGAAGAAGGTGTTCAGAACACACTCTTTCTTTTAAGGTATGTTCTTATACTGCAAGTTTGTAAAAACTCTAGTGCTTCTGCTTGGGAAATAGAACATGAAGCTGATAAATGTAAAAGTAATATTGACTAACTTCATCACCAAGCTGCAGAAATGAAGAAAGTAAACAGGCAGTTTTCATTACTGAATAAAATATAGTATGTTTAGTAACATGGCTAGAGATTTTCTTTTTATTATATGACTTTAAATCCAACTGTGCCTCTTTAAAACTAAGATACAAGTAAACAACCATTACTCAGACACACCATCAACAAGTATAATCAGATGATAATGATTAATGTTGGCATTTCCCCAAGACAGCCCCCACTAATTCAGGGGGGAAGAAATCTCATTGCATCAAGGAGCATACAGCATTTCCACATGTACAAAAATGGAAGGGCAGAAAAGAACATTAGGGATTCATGATCCCTCTGGGACCAAGACTAAGAAGGGGAGTTACCCTGTATCCTTTCTTGCTCCTTTGGGGAAAATCCTTATCCTGCTAACTGGATTAATTTTTTTAAAAAGGCAAGAATTTCTTATTTAGTCACACTGTTGTTGGAGTCTGTTGACCATAGTGAGGTACAGAAAAATTTCAGAATTGATCTGGTGAATGCAGGGCCCATTTTCTGTTAAGGTGTATTAATGCCAGGTCTGTGCAATTAGTGAAAAGTCAATTCCCATTACTAGTTAACCCTATTGAATATCTGCTTTCTTTAATAAAAAGCTATGTCCAGTATAAAGAGTATAAATCAATAAACAGCTACATTTTCAATCTATTCTGCCTTCTCCTAAAATGCAGAAAGAAACAGTACCCTTTTAAAGCCTACATGTCTGCCAAAAAGGCTGTGTTCTCACATGCTTCTGAATAACTTCCTGGCTCCTTCAAAATTTCAGTTATTCATCAAAAAAGTTTACTTGCATCTAAAAGCTCTGAATTTGCACATTTTTGTTAACCAATTTGTGTTAGTTTCATGTCAATCATAAGGGCCACATCAGTTGAAATCAGAATTAAGCCTTCTAATTATGCAGGAATAAGTGCAAACACAGGTGCTAGAAATACCAGTTTAACTGCACTCTACCACCAACATGCTTCAAACTGGACTATAGGGTCCACGCCCATGCAGTCCTTGTGACATCTCTGATTAGTCTTCTTGTTTAGTTAATGCAACTTATATATTTCCTGTTTGGAAACAGAATAAAAAGCTTTAGCCCAAATCCATTAAAATCTATGGGCACCTTTGCATAGATTTTGATCACCTCTCAGATGAAGCTTTCATTCCACAAACTATAATGTGGATGCTGTCATACAGCCATCAGATAATTTTTGGTCACAATTGAACTGGATTGGATTCAAAACTAGCTGATGACCTTTGAGTGACCTTTGAGTTTTACCCAGGAAACAATGTTTCCCCTGCAAAAAAATTCAGCTAAAAAAAAAAAAAGTAGTTTTGTTTTCACTGATTCTTTTTTTTACATTGTTGAGGCAACTTCATTGAAAATAGTCATTGAATGAAAGCTACACAATTTATTATCCGAATGAATGCATCATGTCTCTGGGCTATGTTTTTCTGTACCCCTGAAATGACTGGTCCATATGAAGAGTCCTTGCAAATTTGAAGAGTTAAACCTAGATTTTTCAAGGTATTTCGGTGTCTAACACCTGTTGAAATCAATGAGATAAGGTGACCAAATAAATTAGGCATTCCTGGCCTTCATCCTTCAAGTCAAGAGTTAGAAGCTAATGCTTCAGGCACGGAGGGTTCCCATGTTTGAACAATGCCTTTGGCCCCAGATGGGTGTCAACTAGTGACAGGGATCTGTTATGTTAACGCCACAAGTGATGTTGTTTACTATTCAGTAAAGCTGCTTCCCATTGCACATCTTACTGTGTATCTGCTGGAGTGACAGCTGCTAGAATGACATGCGCATGTAATTCCTGTAGTATTTAACAGAAGAGTCTGCAAATTTCATACCCAATTTGATCATGCTCAGTGATGATTGCTGTATTAGACAGCTGAAATTTGGACTTACTATCATAATGCAGGAATGGTAAAGAGATGTTTCTGTTTTTAAGTAGGCTTTTGTATTACTGGACTGTAGAGGAGCTTTTATCCTTGTACATATGTTTTTCTTCTCATTTAAAGGCATAGGTTGTCAGTTAAAATATCAGTAGACTACTATGAAATCCCCATTAATTTTATTCCTATAAATCTGGTGCAACAGTGCAAGGGACTTTCTTGGGGCCCTGATGGACTTAACTGGCAGATCAGAAACTTTGTCTAGGATCCCAGAAAAAGGAAAGTTGCTACATGCTAAGTAAGTCAGCCAGAGTTGTTGGCCAGTGCTGTTATTCTAAAAAGAGGCAGGATTGCTCTCCTGGGATTTACTAGATTATTTACAATGAGAGAGTCTGATGAAGTCTTGCTTTTTCCAGGTGCAGTCCTCTACTCTGAAAATAATACATGAAGGTGCTCTCTGCCACCTTCTCCTGTTGAACTAGAGACAGAATTAACTTAATTTGTATGGGCAAATTATTGTATGCCAAACCAAAAATTTCAGTTAAAATTCAAAATGATATGTGAGTTTAAAATTTGAAAATTGAGTGTAGATGTAATAACACATTGCTATCTTTGTGTTTAACTTTATTAACAAATCCAATTTATCAAATAACAAATGTAACATTTAGAGATATTTAATCAGTTGTGCTCCCTTAACTCAAGTCAGCATCCAGAAACAATGTCCACAAGAATAATGTTCTTGCTTCTCTTCCTTTCAGTCTCTGATGGTTCCTTTGTTTCAGTCAATGTTAAGCTTTTGTTTCTTCATCTCTATATATTGATTCACCATACTGCTTGTCCTCAGAACTTGGCATAATACAAATCTCACTGTTTTATTTATCTATGCTTTATATTTTAACTGTATTCTAAATTTGTTTTTAAGTGTAAACTAAAAAAATTTGCACTTCCCTTAATATTAAAAAAGTTTCTCAAACTTTCAGGTCTGTGAGCAGGAGAAGGGGGAAAATTATTTATATATAATTTTAAAAAATCTAATTAGTTTAATGAATGCAATAATTACTACTTATTAATATAAATTATTTTTATTTAATTAATATAATGATTAATAATCATTATGACATTTTATATATATTATGTCTATAAAAATAAATATATATAATTTTTAGCAAATTTCAAGAATTTCCATCAAATTTCTAAATAGGCATTTTTTTTCTTCTTTTGACTAGAACACTGACTCAATAAGACAATTTTTCCATTACTAAAAATTTCCAACTTTTTGTAAACCAGTCAGTGATTTTAGGAGGTGTCACTTCTCTTCCAGGTTTCTACAATTATAATTTTCACAGTGACTAGACTTTTGACCCTCATATGTTCCAGAGTTCTCGGGAAAGTTCAGTAAGAACACAGAGTAGTTATCTGAAAACTAGTGTCCTGTTATTTCCCTCCCCATATCTCCAACCTTCTTCCAGAACAGTTTTGATTGTGGACAAAGATGTCCATTTGCTGAAGGACAGCCAAGGTTCTATATGGACCTTTCCAAATGCATCGCTGGACTGTAGAACTTCAATAGTCTCTAGCAGCCAACTGTAAGTGGGTTGTATTCAGGGAGAAAGAGAGAAAAGTGAAGTGTCACAGAGGCATACATTCACTGGGGGCTTGTATTGGCTGGTGGGGAAACCGAGGCAAAAGACTACAGCCAGGAAAGCTGGCAGAGGACCACTGGGTGTGTAGGAATAATGTTATACTCTTGACTGACTGTTTTTCTGGTTTCCCAAATTAAA
>JAGPOW010000304.1:92269153-92287624 GCA_030014935.1 Caiman crocodilus
TTTTTTTTTTTTTCAAGGACTATAAATTAAAAATAAGCTAAGGGTTTTGAAATTACGTTCTCTCTCTTTCTTTTAAAGAAAAAAGCTGTGACGCTATTTTAAGTCTACAGTAAAATGTTAAAAGGTAATTTTGCAGTATATGTATATTTTACCATCTTTGGTATAAAGGAAATCTACTTCTGCAGTTTTGACTCTGCTAATTTACCACTTCAAGAATATGTATATTGATTTTGATTATATTATGCTATTTTTATTACTAACCAACATTGCTATTGCTAGTTTTTAAAAGGATGTATTTAATTATACATAGTTGGGATTTTCTTTTCTGCTTCTGCGTGTATGTAGATTGGCTAAGAATCATGATATATCCCCACTGTGGACAAAAGTTAATCCTCCTTTTTTAGTTTGGGCTTTTTTTAAAATGACAAATTTTTTGCCTTACATACGATGTTACAATTTTCTTGACAGTATAACAAATATTTCATAAAACCAGATTATGCAGTTCCAATCTACCTTAACCAAAGGTCACTTTGACTTAAAAGTTGGTTTGATGTACGGCTGCATAATTTAATGTGGTGCCTCAAAATTGAAATGTTCCACTATTAAATTGTATTTAGTTTTTAAAACCTTCTCTGCTCCCTGACTAAATCATCTGTTTAATTCTGTAGCAGTTTCACAAAACTTGCAGTTTAAATACTTGCAGTCAACTGCTCTGTGTGTTTATCAACAGCAATCCACCTATATCTTAAAACAATGTGATCATATTTTGTACAACATGCACATTTGCTAAAGGAGGAATGGAGCTTCCTCTCTATTTTCCTTACCTATTATCTTGTCTCAGTCTTTGTTTTATTCAAGGACTTAGAATAGTCAGGGAGTCCATTTCTCTTCTGTGGTACAGGATTCACCAGAAGGCTTCTCTGACTTTGGTGGTATAAAAAAGATTCAGTACACATACTGGTAATTTCTCTTCCAATTTTTTTTTTTTAAATAGCATCAATTTAGAAACCTGCAAAACCTGTACTTACGAAAATACTGAGCAGAACAGTTAACTTTTCATATAGCATTTATACTATTAAAAATTTAGAGGGCCAAGTCCACCAAGTCAAATTCATGATGTCAATAATACATTGAATAGTTCACTCCCTCCACCCCCAAAAGTTTACTCTCTGACCTTGGTGTCCTGCTGCAAAAGAAAAGAATTAGTTTAGCAATGTATCTATTTGCTGCATTCAATGAATTCCCAGTCCACCACTGAGTTGAGTATGTAAATAGTTTGGGTTGGAGGGGCAGGGAGAGAATGTGTTATGCAAGTTCCACTTAACAGGTCATATGCACTGCAATAAAGGCAAATGAATTATTTTATTTTTGCCAGGCCCCTTGATGTCTGTTTTTTTTCTTACTTAATATGTCGGTATAAAAATAAAGATGTATGTAAAAAGAGAGACCATGATAGTCTTGTTTTTATACAGTAATGAAGCCCATAAAAAGAACCAAAGAATTATGAGACTTGTAATATTTATTTAGTATTTTGATGATTAAGCCAACTCAAGGCATGACGTGATGCAGAAAAACTTTTCATCGCAGTCTTGAAGGATAAAGCCCTCTCGTGCTCCTGTGGATATTGAATACAATCTTCATTAAAAGATTAAGACTGACTTTATATGTCTCACTTCCCAAATTATCACTGAGGGCTAGATCTCCAAGGAGCTTAGACATTTAGCTGCCTCTTTACGTGACTGGGTCCAAAACTCAGACTTCAGTACTCCTTGGTCTTTTGCTCTTTAACTCTGAAATATCCCTAGGTGCTGAAGTTTCCACAAATAAAATTCACTCAGCACTGAGCAGCTTGGTGTCCATCTTGTATCTGAGTTCTGCAGGGATTCACAAACTAGGCATTCCTCTGCCTAGTCCACATTTAGGGCGAGAGTTTTAACTGCTGCATAATTGAGTAAAAGGAAGGAGAGTACATATTCTTCTAGAGTGTGCTTTGTGAGAAGGGGAACATCAAACTACCTAACTTTAAGAGAGGGTTTATAGCTATAAATTCCAAGTAAAATTAAGCACCTGGTATTTTGTGAATTTGTTCTGGATCCCCCCTCCTTGGGACTATTGGCTAACTTGGGCATTTCTCCACTAGCTATGGCATTTTGAGCAACCTTACACAGCTACTCAGGGGTAGCTCAAGGTGTCAGTCTTTGTAGACAGCATCAAGTGCACAGTTGCTGCAGGGACATTTCTGCCCTTCCATAACAGGTGGGCTGGTAGGGCAGAGGAGTAGGCAAAGCCTTAGCTTTACTTCTACAGCACACTAGACAGCACAAAAAAGGATGTCCTCTTTATCGGGATAAAGCTGGTACTGGTTATTACCTCCCCTTGGAGCAAGTGGAGAATGGGGACCAGACTGTGAATGCATTCACAGTTCAATCTCTGGGCTTCCTAGCATAGCTCAGCAATATCTACCCCTTAGGACTCATAGTAACTGCACAATCTAGTTCTAGGTGATGAAGAAAAAAAATCATATGAGCAGCTACATGAAAAAAATAGTCTAGTTGTTCATTTTCCCATAATATTTGTTTGGAAAAATTTAATGTCTTAATAATTGAGCCTCCGGGGGGGAGGGGGTGGATATGCAAATGTTGATTAGAAAGCTATATAGTTTTGCAGCAAGTTATTCTGTTTTCTGTCTACAGCAATTTATAGTGAATCAATGCCCAATCATATCTTACTATTTACCTTAATATGATCAAGTTAAAATTATTATTTGCCTCATAACCACAAAGATAAGTCCACTAAACTTCAGATGAACTTAAAATACTTGCAGAAAATAGTATAACTAGCACTTGAAGGACACATGGAAAGTCATTACTGAAAGGTGCTAACTTTTCTTGTAATAAATTAGTTTTCTGACTCCTTGAACACTTTGTCAGCCCAGACAGTAGATTGTTTTATAGTCCGAGTCTGGCGTGCTGTTGGCTTACCGATGTTATGAATGTCTATGATTTTATTTAGGGTTTAGGTTATCACCAGATGTTGAGATTGTAGAGGGAAAAAAAAATCTTGAAATATCTTAGGCTGATCCACTCAACCATTCATCCAGCAGCTCTTGTGAAGGGGAAGGTTGACAAATTTCTGATATCAAACCCAGCTGTCAGAACAACACAGGGTAATAGCTGTCCTTGTCAAACGCACCAATTAATTCACCAGACTGTCAATGTCGGTATAATTGATAGACTCCACAATCTGGCTGAGTAATGAAAGTCAAAAGCATTACTAAGACCATTTCACCTCCTAACAGATTTCATAATGTAACCTGTGCTGTCATTGCAGCAGAATAATCAGAATTTTTAGCAATGTTAAATAAAGGTTTGGTATAGATATATGGAGGCAGAGAGCAGTTTGGAAGGCTGGAAAAAGAAATAAAATGGAGCAAGTGGTTAATCACCTAGTAGTTTAGTAAGAACTAAATACACAATTTTTAAAAGTGAAATAGAAAGTTATTTAAGAATTAAACATTTCACTGCAAGGATTGAAGTCTGCATTTTGATGAGGGGAAACATGGTTCTTGGCTAATAGCTTCTAGAAGATGATCTCAAGCAACCCTTCCTTCCCTCTCTTACCCTTCTTCCCCTCAGCTGTTTTCTTTACTTGATTCAAACATATATTTTAAAGACTCCTGCCTATTTCTTTTGTAAGCATTTCTTCAAGTATAGGGTATTAGCTTTGTAGGAAAAAAAATTCAGTTTGACTTCTGTGCCATCCAGTCTATTCTCAGGATGGCCTTCTTTACAAACCAACACACAGGTTTTTTGGATTTAAAGGGCGTGTCTGCACATGCAGGGATAGGCACTTGCAGCAGCTCAAATAGGAGCAGCACACATTTCAGCTGGGGATTTTTGCCTCTGTGCATGTGTTCGGACGTATACTTTGGTGTGGGGCAAGTTGTGCCACTTGGGGCAAAATAACCCTGCCCATCTCCTCCCAGATCTGCAGCCAGGGAGAGCTAGAGCCTGGGGCTGGCACCTGTGTACCTAATTCATCTATTAGCCTCATACAGTAGGAGCTACTAGTTAGCCAAGAAGGCCTTAGAGTCCACAATACTTGGATGACACAAATAGACAGGAGCTTCTCAGGCCTGGCCAATTGATATCTGGGGATGCCACCCCCTGTGCCAGCTGGACTGCTAAAGCAGCCCTAACTGAGAGTTTCCTGCACCTTCTACCCACTGCAGCAGCCTGGCAGTGGGGGCTGTGCCTGGACAAGCTCCTCTGCCTGGGTCTTGCCACTTGTCTCACCAGAGATCCTGGTGTTCGCTGTTTATGAATTGCAAATACTCTGATAAGGAACCCAAATTCTCACATTAAAATACCCAAAATAGTGTTCCTCCGCTATTAAAATGAAACACCATTATCTAGAGAGAGAGAGCAGTTGGGCAATGTTTTATTGATCTATTTACAATTGTAAAGCAATTTGGAGGGGAGGTTGGGGGAGTTTGGGCATAGGGTTTGAGGGGTAAGGTTGGGGGGGCAGGGGGCTTGTATGTGGGTGAGGGGTTTGTGGGGGTGGCTTGGGGTTGTGGGTATTGTGGGTGGATTGCAGGGGTACTGTGTGGGGGGCAGTGTCAGGGGGGCTGCTCAGGAGGGGTGGGTCCCTTGTCCCCCAAAGGGTGCAGCTCCCCTGCACAGCACATATGTGCCTCCCACCCACAGGGCCCCAACCCCCACCCCCAACACACACACACACACACACACACACACACAGGTCCTACAGCTCAACCCCGCAGCAGCAGTGGTCATGGGGGGCTCAGGGCCCGTGGCGTGGTACAGCCTCCTGTAGCATGGTGCAGCCCCAATCACCTCTGAGCCAGTGCTGCCTGTGCTGCTTATCATGGGGCCATATGGTTTCAGGCAGCGCCGTGGCCACTTGGGCTGTCACCCAGGGCTCAGCCTCACTCGCAGGAACCACATGTTGCGCTGGGCTGGGTCCTGCCTCCACAGGCTCTGCACGCCATCAGGCTAGGCCGGTTCCATGGAGGCAGGACCTGGCCTGGCGCGACACGCGGTCCCTGTGAGTGGTCCCTGCACATGCTAAGGCAGCATGGGGCACTATAGAGATTCTCTGGTTGGATGCCAAAGTGTCTCTGGAGGTCCAAGGGAACCATGCCCTGTGCCATTTTTTTTAGGGGTATTTTTATTTGATACCTGGAAATCCAGGTATCAAATTTTGAGTCTGTATTGCAAATATACAGTGCAGGGAACATTTTTCATTCTCAGAGTGCCTCTTGCAGTATCTCAAACTGGACGTGCCCAAAAAGTTTTGGTTTGTGCTTCTTAGCTGGTGATTTCATATTACTCCCTTATAAAAGGCAAATCATGTCTCCTTTTTAGAAATATGTAGGCAAGTATCTTAGACCCCCAATTACACCCACCTTTCTTGCAGTTCACATTGATTTACACGTTATTTTAGCAACATATCTATTTGCTGCATTCAATGAATTTCCAGTCCACCACTGAGTTGAGTATGGACATTCTCTCTGCTCTGCATTTTGGTACAGTAATATTATATTACAGTGCTGTAAGAATTACATACAGCACATCAACACCTCCTCAGGGAGGCAAAGACAACATGTCGTTGAAGCAATCACATGAAGAATGAAAGCTAAATATCACTTCCCCAAGCTTGTGAAGCAGATCAGATGCTATGTTATATGGGAATTGTATCTATCACACATCTAAAATAGACTGTTGCATCCATAATGTGAATCTACTGGATGAGGGAGGAGAGATAATAGGAGAATTTGACCCCTACCTCAGCCCCTTGAATATATTAAAGAGCAGCTGGAGATACTGTGACACTGAACTCTGTGCTGTGCTGAGGTTGCCCATCCCTGCCTGGGTCCTGGAATTCAGTCCCTTTCCTTCCTCAATAAACTTCACTGGTTCTCTTCCTTGTGGACATATACAACTTCAAGCATGCATATAGATTTGATGCTATATGTACCTTCCATCATCAGTGGCATTTCAACAAAAAGATTCAGAAACACCTGTCCACATAAAGAACAGAAGGGCAAATTCAGGCCTGTTGCAACTATTTGGATTTAAGCACAGTAGACATAAAGCCCAATGAATCAAATGTGAAGCCATCAAGTGCCCCAGCCAGGAAACATGTTCCAGGAGGTTCCAAAGTAGAACTGAGGTTATAAAGAGACTTAAGCTAATATTTCACAGAGAGGGTCAATAATATTAGTGACTCATTGAGTTCAAGAAATAATTGGGGAATATTACAACCACTGGCAATGACAAGAAAGGCTAGTGAAAAAGAAGCTGTATGTGATGGGAGCTCTGCTTTTCAGCTTGCTAGGATTTATGTACTTATGGATTAATTTAATACTCAGTGATCAAAAGGGTTCAAATAGTGGTTGTATTAATGATTTCAACATAACCTCTAACTCTCTAGAGAGCAGTAGAACTTTTCAACTTGGTCTTAATCTTCTGACATTTTTTATTAAGAGCTAAATTAAGTGCAGTTGCCTTATGATAAAGAAGTCTAAAGGAGAATGAATTGTAACATTGTGAATGTACACTTTAGTTCCCATTCTGTATTTCTGTTCAGAGTCACAAAGTCACAGAAAATTAGGGTTGGAAGGAGCCTCAGATCATCTAGTCCAAACCCCAGCTCAAAACAGAACCATCTGCAACTAGATCACGCCAACCAAGGGTTTGTCTACCCAGCTCTTAAAAATTTCCAAGGATAGAAAATCTATAGCCTCTCTAGTAATTTATTCCAGTATTTTACTACCGTCCTAATGAGAAAGTTCTTCCTAATATCTAACCTAAACCTCCCTCGCTGTAACTCGAGACCATTACTCTTCGTTCTGTTATCTGGCACCACTGAGAACAATCTAGCTCCATCCTCTTTGGAACCACCCCCTTCAGGTACTTGAAAGCTGCTATTTAAATCCCCCCTCAGTCTTCTCTTCCCCAAACTAAATAAGCTCAGTTCCCTCAGCCTCTCTTTAGCAGTCATGTGCCCCAGCCTCCTAACCATTTTCATTGCCCTCCACTGGACTCCAATTTGTCCACATCCTTACTGTAGTGGGGGGCCCAAAACTGGACACAGTACTCCAGATGTGGCCTCACCAAATAGAGGGGAAGAATCATTTCCCTTGACCTGCTGGTAATGCTCCTACTGATACAACCCAGTATGCCATTAGCATTCTTGGCAACAAGGGCACACTGCTGGCTTGTGTTCAGCTTATTGTCCACTGTAACCTCCAGGTCCTTTTCTGTAGAGTTGCTGCTTAGCCAGATGGTCCCCAGCCTGTACCAGTGTATGGGATTGTTCTGTCCTAAGTGCAGGACTTTTGACTTGTCCTTATTGAACCACGAGATTTCTTTTGGTCCAGTCCCGAAATAGCCCTACCTTCCAGTGTATCTACTACTCCCCACAGCTTACAGCCATCTTCAAACTTGCTGAGAGGGCACTTTATCCTTTCTTCCAGACATTGGGGCATTCAACTTGATACTGGCTGCCAACTAGACATTGAGCCACTGATTGCTACCCTTTCAGCCTGATGATCCAGCCAGTTTTCTACTTTACAGTTTTTTCATCTGGCCCATACTTCCTTAGCTTGCTTGCAAGAATGTTGTGGGAAGCAATATCAAAATTCTTGTTAAAGTCAAGGTACATCACATCCACTGCTCTTCCCACATCCACAGACAAGTCATCATAGACTTGTCTGTCATAGCCATCATAGAAGGCAATCAGGTTGGTTAGACATGGCTTGCCCTTGGTGAATCTATGCTGACTGTTTCTAATCCCCCAAGTGCTTAGAAATGGATTGTTTGAGGATCTGCTCCATGATTTTTCCATGGACTGAGGTGAGGGTGACCAGCTTAGTTCCCTGAATCCTCCTTCTTTTCCTTCTTAAAGAAAGGCACTATATTTGCCATTTTTCAATCATCTGGGTCCTCTCCCAGTCACCACATTTTCAAAAATGATGGCCATATTGTAATCACATTGGCCAATTCCCTGAGCACCTTCAGATGTATCATAAACCTCATGTACACATCCAGCTTGAGAATGATAGATCCCTTTCCAATAGTGAATTTCTAAATGGAACAGATCTCATTTTTGATATTCTTTTTACTTATTTGCATATTAATCATTCTTAATATTTTAAGTATTATTGCACTTACCATTTTACCTGGAGCTGCTTATCTGTGGATTTCAAAGAGTTCCAACTGAGAACTGGATATGACTTATCCTTATTTGGGTACAAATGGGTAAACTGAGGCACAGAGAGTATCAACAATTTATAAATTGTTCTCCAGTGAGTCAGTGCCAGAGCAAGAGTTAGAAGCCAAGTCTCTCAACCCGGTACACAATACTTTGGATAGGGCTGCTTTCTTCTATGTTTTATTACTAAACAGTAGCTGTTTTTAGGGCTCTTGTCTGGGAATGGTATTATGAATTTTACCAGCTGAAGTGGTTTTGATTTGGAGTTCAGTTGTTCTGCGTGGACACTGATTCCATCAATTGACTTTTCTGTGTTCTGTGCAAAAGGAAGAACCATTTCCAAATCCATCTTGATGTATTTCTCATTAGGCTATTACCCATGCTGAAAACAGAAGAGCCTTTACAGGTTAAATGGCCAGTCAAAACCAGTTACTAACGTATATATCTCAGTGCTGTGGCATGCTCTCAGAGACCATCCATCAAGATGCATGATTATGTCACTCTAATAGCATATTACACAGTGATGGATCTCATCCTGAAAGACACCAAGAATCCAGTCTCCGCTGGCTTCACTAACTCTCACAGTAGGACCTATGGGAAAAATGAAGGCCTTATGGTTAAAGATCAGTTCTACTCTAAAAGGTGGCTTAATAAAATTCTCTATATGCTGAATAGTCTCTTCTCTATTCAGCATATGCGTTCCTGGTACATATAGCCAAATGTTAGGGGAATGTCCTGGAATGGAAAATAGCAATCTTTGAGGCATTTTTTTAGATCCCATGACAATTTCCCTTCTAGGACAACCCTTTTCAACCTCTAAGACAGCTCTATTCCACCACCAAAGAATCTTATCCTACTGCTAGACAATGGCATTGTGTCTGAGAAGCCAAAATGCAAGAAGTACAGTAGTCTTCATCCTAAAGCTACCAGCTATCTTGGACCCAGAACAGTTAGCATCTTTAAGTTAAAGACAGAGACCTTGAATTTGCTATATTCTAATCCTTAACATGAATCTTCACAATCTGGTGGTAATGCACATGTTAGAATCCATTGTAACTTTCAGATTCCAGGATCTGAGATGTCAGACATAGCATGTAAGTAACAAGATGGCTTTATTTTAGTCATCACTGACTCAATGTTTAGTTAGGAAGAGGTATAAAGTGAGGTTCCTTATGGCTCTGTCTTGGGCCCGGTATTGTTGAACATATTCATCAATGATTTGGATAATGGGATTGGGTGCATGCTTAGTAAATGTGTAGATGACAGCAAGCTGGGTAGGGTTGTGGACACTCTGGAGGGCAGCTCTAGGATCCAGAATGACCTGGATAGACTGGAGAAATGGTCCGCAATCAGTCAGTGAGATTCAACAAGGACAAGTGCGAAGTCCTGCACTTGGGATGGAATAATTGCTTGAACGCACAATTATGAACTGGGGAATGAATGGCTAGGCTGCTAGGCTGCAGTACTTCAGAGAAGGACCTGGGGGTTACAGTGGACCATAAACTGAATATGAACCAACAGTGTGCTCTGGTTACAAAAAAGCCAACAGCACACTGAGTTTTATTAACAGGAGTGTCACTTGCAAATCAAGGGAAGGGGTTCTTCCACTGTGTTCAGCACTATTGAGGCCTCACCTGAAGGGCCCCACACTCAGGGCTGGATTAACCTTTTAGTGAGCCCTAGGAAAACAAACATATGGGCCCTGGGCCAGTCAAGACCCCCTTCCTCACCCCAGTGCTGATGTCTGCAGGGCTTGGACCCATTGCTAGGAAGCAGCTGCAGTGGAGGTGAGGCTTGTGGAGAGGAGGGAAAGGTAAGGGAGGCAGATGAGGCCTTCAGATCACCACCATGGAGGGAAGGACTGGGGACACCTACAGCTCAGGGCCCTAGGCATGGGACTAGTTTGCCTATGCATTAGTTTGGCCCTGCCCACACTTTAAGAAGCATGTGGGTAGGGTGGAGAGAATCCAGCACAGAGCAATGAAAATGATAATGGGCCTGAGAAACAAGACTTATGAAGAAAGGCTGAAAGAACTTGATTTATGCCATCTGGAAAAGAGAACACTGAGAGGGACTTTGGCAAGTCTTCAGATACCTGAAGGATGATTATAGAGAGGTTGGAGATGGGCTTTTCTCCGTGGCCATAGGGGATGGGACTGAGAGCGATGGTCTCAAGCTGCACCAGAGGAAATTGAGATTGTAGATTAGAATGGACTTTCTCACTATGAAGGTGACCAAGCATTGGAGCAGGCTACCCAGAGAAATTGTGGAATTTCCATCCTTAGAAGTTTCAAAAATAAAGTTAGACATTCAGCTTATATGGTTTAGGGCACCTATACATGTGCATTGAAGCTGCTGTGACATACTGTAATTACAGCACGTCAGAGCAGACTTGATTAAACATGGCTATAGCAATTTGCATGTAGTATCCATGCATTTAGTTTATCCAGATTAATTGAGTCTGCTGGAGCATGGTAATTACTGTGCTTTCGCAGGCTCCAATGTCACATATATCAGCATCCCCGTACTGAACGATGGCAGCAGGGCCACTTTAACAAAAGCTTGTTTGATGAGCTTTAGTTAAAGCACCTCCACCATCATTTTTCAGTGCAGGGATGCTGATGCATGTGACCCTTTGGACACTTTAATTAGAGCGGCTCCAAGAGTTCCACTTTAACTAAAGCACCCCCCCTCACACACACCCACCCACCCCTTGCCTGGTACATGTATAAATGCCCTTAGGGATAATTTTGCCTTGAGCAGGAGCCTGGACTAGATCAGTGGTTCTCAACCTTCTTTGTACTAGGACCCATTTGTAAACAGCAATGGCCAGTACTAACCCAGTTCCCCTCGCTCCTGACCTGCTGCCCCATGCCCCCAGGCCTGAGCCCCGCAGTGGGTGGGGGGTAGTGTGGGCCACTCTGCTCCTTGCAGGCTAGAACTCTGCCAGCCAGCAAAGGAAAAGTCAGAGTTTCCCACATTTTTTTTTCCTTTAAAGGAGAATCCATTTTTAATGCTGGTTCATGACCCTTTCATATACTCTTGTGACCCATTTATGGGTCACAATCCATGGGTTGAGGAATACTGGACTAGATGACCGTGTGAGGTCCCTTTCAGATCTACTTCACTACGATCCTATTTTCCTACTCCCCACCCCAAAACTAAGTGGATTCCTTAACAGGACACAGAAAAGCCCTAAGTGTGGAACCTTGAGGTATCATTTATGCATGATAACTGTTAATTTAAAACAAGAACTTCAAGGTTCAGACCTGGAAATCATGAAATCTTTGTGCTTTCCCCTACTGTCTCCAATTTCTTGCACATGGATATTCTCTGAGCACTACGCCATGCAAAGAGTGAATGCCTCTTTCAGAATTACTAAAAACAGTCACCCCCCTTCTTCAGTAAATTAATTGCTTCTACTGACTAAGTGTCAAGATTATAGTAGTCTAGCCTTCCCCTACATGGACTTGGCTGACTTTTTTCCCCACAGCTGTTGAACACCCAGCTTCAATGAGAGCAATGACTTCTCTGCACTTATAGAAAACAAGGCCTGAAGTGTCATAAACTTAGCAACCTGAATTGAAGGGCCTTTTAGAAAATTTGAGGTTTAATTTTATTCTTCAGTGAGAGGCTAAACAAATCTATTTTAGTTGAGGTTAGACTGAAGGTGGCAGGGAAATGCAATATACCATACATATTGAATAGAAGATGGCTCTGATTAGAAGATGACCCCCCAGTAATTAGATTTTATATATGGGAAATTTATACATTTGTAATTTTTCAGGTATAGACTCTATTTATTACTCCACAAAGAAAACCTTAACTTGTTACAAAAACTGTGCTCATGCACCTGTACAAAGGCCCACTGGCCCTCGGACCCATTACAATATCCACCTTGCATGCTACACACACAAACAACCTCTGGTCTGTCAGACCAAGCAACCCCTTCCTTTCATCCTCACCTTGCTTGTGGGGTCACATACTCCGTTCATCTGTCCGTGTCACTGTCACTCCAGATTCTGCTGGAGGACTTGCTGCTGCTGCTGCTGTCACTTTCCTCAGTTCCATTTGTCTCTTCCTCTTGCTCACTGAGGAAGGGTTGGAAGATCCTGTGTCAAGTGTCTTTGTGCCAGGTGGCTTGGGCTGCATCGTCTCCATCCTCCACCACTGATTTCTGGTAGTAGATCTGGAGTTCACTCAGCATCATTTTCACACAGCCTACTACCTCTACATCTGTGCGTCTGTACAACAAGAGGTTCCTGATGGAGGATGCAAACTGGTTGAAACAGGCCAACAGGTTCCCCTGTGTTTGGCAAGATGCCTATACAGCACCACTTCTCTGGTTAGCTGGTTGACGCTGGTCTGTGTTTCGCAGAGCTGTTCCACCCTTTTCCATACCTTCTTGGCACAGGTGCAGAGCCAGAGGAGGCAGTCAATCATCTCGGTGACTCTGTGGCTGTTGGGCCACAGGCAGCTGGGTTTCCCCAGCTGACCTTCTTTATGCATCTGGGCCCTTACTGGCAGGACTTGGTGAGGTATTAGCCAGTTCAGGTCCTTGTGATCTTTCTGCAAGTCCTTGTGGTCAATGCGCTCCCACAAAGCATGATATTAGTCCAAAGTCAAAGGTTTGCAATTTAATACATAGAGTTAATGGGTTTGGGCCCCAGTAGCCACAGCATTTCAAGCCCTAGTGACTCCACAGCTCAACACTGCTCAGTATATGTGTGTACTACATATAACTTTCACAGAGTAGCCATGTATTAATTAGCTCCAACTCATGACTGGAACTGGGTGTTCTTGTCACAAATCCTGCGATGCTCCAGAAATTTATGTGCAGATGAGGTGCAGGGCAACCTAGTCTGGCTTCACTGTATGGATGGCAAGACCACACTAATCATATGTACCAGGATGAGAGAGCATGTGGGAGAGGGATTCTGGGTGAATTGTTTAAGGCCCTGTTTTGCGATGTTGGCCAGGCATTTAAGGCTGGTGAAAAAACAGGCATAAGTGGAAATGGGAAAGAAAAGTGCAGCCCAGCTGTAGAAGTGCAGAGGAAGTCAAAATGGATGCAGTGATTCACCATGACTTTAAAAAGTATTGGTGGTGAGGGAGGCTACACTTAATAAGCACTACCATATGTCTTATTCAGATAGGCTGTATTAACTTATCCTTGTGGTAGATTCCAATCACTTACCTGGTAGGGGAAACACCATGACCACTAGGGTGGTTTTCCTAGTAGCTGGGGATAATTGCTTTTCTGGCATGAAGTAGTACCCATGGAAGTACTGTATAGTTAACCTCCCACATACATGTCCTGTGGGAAGATATTGGCTTTATGCCCACTTTATGGAAGTGGGAGACTCCTTTGTAGCTTGCAACTGTGGCTGTACAGCTGAGGGTAAGCAAAACTCTGGGCTTGGACCTGAATGTAGGATGCCTGCCAAATGATTTGGAAACTTCTGAAACCCAAGATGGAGGTGGAGGATGTTTGCTGGTAGTAGGGCCACATATGGTTCTTGAATGACTCACAGATTTGGAATTGATTTGACTGATTTGGCTTGGAACACAAAAAAATTTACTTTAAAAAAAAATGATGGTAATTTCCCATCAGTATGTTTGCCCAATGTGGGCCATGTGTTTTATAGCTATGCTCAGTACTGGCTGCATTTAATCGACTTAATAGTTGGTTTCCATTATTGAGCACATGCTGCTTTTGGCAGCAGTTTAATAATGGAGAATGTATTTAGTGAGATGTCCTTGTATATGATTATAAGAGGAGGGTCTTTTTCCCCATGAAATTGAGAGGAAAAAACTTCATCTTTTATTCAAGTAAATACGGTAGTAGTATCATACTCCAAATACTGCTCTACCTGATAGGCTAACTGGTACACTTTCAGGTCTTGATTTTTTATAACACAACTAGGATATTTTCTAGGCCATGTCTATTTCTTATCTGTTTTTGTATCATTTCATTCCATGGAGGCTAATTAGTTCCCCACTTGGGCTATGATTCGTGACAAAATGTGGTGGGCTTCCAAAAGAATTTTAAGACTGTCCTGAGGAAGATAGATCCATAAATTTTCATGATGACAAATGGCCAGCAGTTTTATTTGAGTACTACCTACTGCAGAAATTAAATACTTTTTTCAAGGACATGCATCAGAGAAGAAAGTGAGAGGGAACTTTTTCATATGAGCATTTATATGTCTAATATAAAACAGACATTCATTGTGCGACATTTTAGCCAAAGTCTTAGAGTATGGTGCTCCCAACCCACAGAAAGGAGGAGTAAAGGGAGACTGGGTTATGTTCTTGACAGAAGTCTGAGAATAATAGGATGTGCTTTGTTGGGCAAGGTGGAAGATGTGATATTCCCAGCTGGAGACTGATGGTAATTTAATACTCCCAGATGGAGACTGAGGATGATATGATACTCCCAGCTGGCAGTCAAGGCCTGCCTCAGTACATTCCCATTTCTATATGAGACTTCTCTATACAATGAGACAGAGCGGGTAAAGTATAATAAAGCAGCTGGTCTATTAAAAGATAAGCTTTGTGGAGAAAAACACAAACATCCAGCATCCCCTTAATCTTAAACTTTATTGCTCTAGATAATAGGCTTTGGGAGCAACAACAGTCAGTTCAAATACAGAATTGTCTCAGCTCCTGAGGCACCTGCCATGTCAGTCATTCAGAGGCATATCTCCTCCTACACAAAAAGGGGCCATTTTAAATGCTCATGCTAATAGTCTGTAAGGCAAAGGAAGTCTGGGTGTCCTCACTTACGAGTTTTAAGAGCTCACTTTAGGAGAGAGGCTGAAATGGCCTAAAAGCTTTCTTTCTTTGTCTTATAAAAAGATGACTAGGGCAACTTTTATACTGCAAAACTGGCTTGAAAGGTTCAGGGTCTCTTATTCCATTTTCTGAATGAGGTCCTTTCGATAGTGCTGCAAAGAAGGGAAAGGAAAATAATTTGTTCTTTCTGTCTGTCTTCCATTTATACCTGATTGCCTTTCCACCTTAAAATTAGCCTGTGGTCATCTCAGGCACAATTCAACTAAAGGCATCCATGGACATCTGATACATCATCTACTAGGGAATAATAGGCCTGATGTTGTATGCCATATTTGTGTGAGTGACCCTAACACATGCAAGTGGTTACTACTAGTTGAGATCTGTTTTAATCAAAAGTTGTGTTTTGTTTGCTTTATTTTGCTTTCTTAATGGGAAAATGATACTTTTCCCCCTCAAAACCAGTGTTTTTATTCTAAAAAACTGTGAACATTATCTATTTTTGTTTTTAGTGAAATGTAAAATGTATTCCAATATTTTTATATAATATTTATCAAACTGTTTCTTTTACCAAAAGTTGGGACTTTGGTTAAAATGTTTCAGTAACCACTTGATAAAAATTTTGGGGGAAAAATAATAAAAAGCAGAAAATTGGTGCTACTTAAACCAGTTGAAATCAAAACAACACTGGCATTTTTACTTTGTTTTTGTTTTGTTTTTTTCTTTGTTTTCATTTTTGGTTTTGCTTTTTTCACTTTTTAACCAGCTCTTCACAATTTCAGTGTAAGATTTTGAAGACAGGTCCACAAGTCCATCAGTAGGGCTACATGCATATCTTATGCAGAACAGTAAAATAGGATTAATTATGATTCTGTTAAACATATACACCCATTGGGTGAAATCTTGGTCCCATTGAAGTCAGTGGAAGCTTAGCCTTTGACTTTATTGGAGTCAAGATTTCACCCTTTAAATGTTCAATGTTACTGATGTTTCTCTTCCAAAGAATGAGTGATGACTCGAAGAGTAAAAAAATAGCCTGACAGCATATTTGGACTTGCGAGGTTATAGGACTTTAAATGATTCCACTGGGAAAGTGAAGCAGAGGGTATATTTAGAGTTCCTTTGTTATGTCTCGCTCCAAAGATGTAAGAAGTTAAACCTGAAGCTGGAAAGCTGCGATAGCCAAGCTTTTGTGCAGCTGCATGCCAGCTGCACGCAGTGAGAAGTGTAAAAGTATCAGGCTGGCAGACTGGACGACGTCATGCAAAACTAGCCAGATAAGAACAATTAAGAACCAGGAGGAAACCTAAAACAGGAGCTTAATACTATCACTGTGGAACTTTAAAAGAAACTCTGTTTCAAGTATGATTAATCTTGTCTGACTTGCCTCTAGAAATTTGTCATCTGTTCCTGGTAGTTCCACGGCGTCTGATTAGAAGGTTTCATTTTCACCTAGCTTTATCAGCATTTTGTTTCACTCTGAGTGATATAAAGTCTCCTTCTTCAGGCAGTTCCACTTCCTCTGGTAGACATGACCAAAATTCCTCAGCTTCCTTTGCTACAGAATATTGGCTTTTTTTTTTTTTTTTTAAGCTTCTGTTTCCCTAAGGAATTGACTGCACTAGATCAAATTAAGAACAATTTAAGCTTTTAATAGGACTCCTTCAATACTATGAAGTTTGACTGTTTTTAGTTGAAGTTGATGATAACTATTTACACTCACAGCACTTACAGGCAATAAAGACTGACTTTATTCTGGAAGCACCAGCTACTTTGAAAGCGAACAGGTTTAATTCTGATGCATCTATATTATTGCATATATCTCTACTAATTAAATCTACAGAACATGAGCATGTGACAAAGTATATTTGTATTGTTCTGAAAACCTAAATATTAAAGTTTTGATAATTTGATTCCATTCCCTTTCCATCCTGGAGCAAATAAAATGACTAAATAGTAGTTTGGTGTTATCTCCTTATCTTATATGGCTAACGGCCTCAGCGGGCACATCTACACATTCATTAATGTGCTGTAATTAGTGCATTAAATTTAGTACCTGTAATGACAGGTATGAAACTTAATGTGTTGTAATCAGCACTACTATGCATTATCACAGATGAATGGTATTTTAGTTACACTACTGCACATTAGCCTAAATCTACTGCACGTTAGTGCATTAGGATGGGCTTTGCCCACCATGCTAATGCGAAGTAAACATCCCATGTAAATGAGTCCAGCTGTACTTTAACTGTTGTGTTACCCATAGTAATCAACCATCTGTAATCTAACTTGCAGCCTTCTGGTTTGTTCTGAGAATATACATGGAAGTTTCTTTATTAATATAATCCTCTTATCACAACTCTTGTGTTATTTCACTAATTTAATATGTAAGCACGTACCATCTGATTAATGAAAGACAAGTAAATAAATATAAACCTGTGTGACTTCAGGAGTTGGGGGCTGGGAAAAAAAATCCCTTAAAACCATGGAGATTTCGTTCCTGTAAATGGTTGTACATATACAATATCAGCATATTTTCATCTTCTAAAAAATCCGTATAGTTCTTTTCATTTCAGTAAGACAATGCCAGTTTATACCAGTCAATAATCTGAATATAAAGGTGGATTAAGTAATCGAGCATGGCAAAGATAGATATGCAGATATGGCCTAAGGCATCAGGGTTGTGAGACGGTTTTAGCTAACGTTTGTAAATGCTATGAGACCCCTAGCTGAAAGACGGTTATGAGAGGAATGCAGGTCCTGGACCACCTGGGCAATAGCAATCATCACCTACTGGAATTCACTATCCAGCACAAGGCGTCAAGGGCTTACACCAAGACTAAAGCCTTTGACTTCAGAAGGGCCAACTTCAATAAGCTTAGGAGATTAGTGAGGGAGGCACTGAGTGCCCAGAAGGTAGAGGAGATAGGAGCCCACTGTCAGAGCCGAACGGTTAAGAGATGTCTTGGCACAGCTGTGTTAGGCACATTGCGAGTCCCCACTGCAGGGATTACCCTGTAAGGCAGGAAAAGTCCTTGGTGCAGAATCAGAGCCTGCCAAAAGTTTGCAGCTGCACCATCGAGTGCATGCTCCTGACTGGCTCAGTGTAAATTATGCACATGTGGCGGTCAGCAATTGGCTCACTGGCCATATAAAAGGCTTGGGTGATATCCGCCCAAATTGGAGGAGAGCTTGAACATGCGTAGGGAAAGATCCCCACGTGTATTTCGGAGCCACAGAGGAGGCCTGATCAACCACTGACTCCCCGTTGTGGTCGCCACAACGTACCCCATACCCTGTGTGAGTGTGAGCATCGGTGTGCCTGTCTACAGTTTTCGTTTTTGTCTGTCTATGGATTGTGCCTACACTGCATACCTCGTGTATACAGCTTGTAAGTAAAGTTTTTTTTGTTTCAACCACTGCTGCCTCTCATCCAAC
>JAGPOW010000304.1:92287724-92315178 GCA_030014935.1 Caiman crocodilus
TAAGCTGATGGAGAATAGGTTTAGGTTAGAGATCAGAAGGCAATATTTTACAGTTAGGGTGGCCAGAATCTGGAACCAACTTCCCAGGGAAGTGGTCCTTGCCTCTACCTTGGGCAAATTCAAAAAGAGGTTGGATGATCACCTGTCTGGGGTCTTGTGAACCTAGCATTCATTCCTGCCTGTGGCAGGGGGTCAGGCTAGGTGATTGGTTCAGGTCCCTCCTGACCCTAGCTACTATGAAACTATGAAGTGCAAAATATAAAGAAAATGGGTATGAATAGTCACTTTGACCACCATTTATTTAAAAAACAAATAAAAACCTGTTTGCCAGTCATTACCAAATTCTAGTAATGGAGGTTTTTTCCTATAGTTAGGACATTGCTACGACAACTGTTTGCTATCATTTGCTGCAAAGTGTTGAGGCAGGGCTATTTCACTGTAGGATGCATTTTTTTTCTAGACCACTCAAATTTTCCCTCAGAGTAGCAACTCCATCAATCCTGCTTCTTGGAAATGTTTTTTGTCAGAGCAGAAAGCATTCTGGGAAAGCTGGTGCATCTGTATGTGCAATTAGTGCAAAGCATATCATGACAGAGTTTACTGCTCCCAGGTGCTGCATTTACATGTGTGCCCAGGACTATAGCAGATTGAGCCAGGTTGGAGAGCCCCTGGCTGGCAAAAGTTCTGGGGGGTCAGCCTGCCAGCCTGGGGCTGCTCCGACCCAGCTCATCATGCTGTAGAGGGGCTGGCTGGGGCATGAGGGTGATCCAGCATGGGGCTAGCCAGTAGGCAGCTCTGGCACTGAAGCACCCTTGTGCCTCACCCAGCTCCATCAATGTCTACACATGCATTGCTGCACAGCAAATAATGCTGCCACAGGATTGTACTTATATTTACTATCCTACAGCATCATGTATTAGTTTACTGCAACCTAATAGGGCAGGGACAGGCAAAAGACAGCCCACAGGATGGAGTTGGTCTGCCAGGCAATTTCATCTGGCCCATGTGTGCCCAACAGCTAACTGTACCACACCCAGCCCATATGCCTCACTCCCACCTTTGTGTGCAGTTAGAGCCTGGCCTAGCCTGTGCTGCGCACAGCTGCTGCTGCCACTGCTACAGCTGCTGGGAGACCTGCTTGGCTTCTCTGGTATCCAACAGCTCCTCCTCATTTCTTTGCTGCAGTGCTTACTCTGGGCAGCAGGTACAAAAGTGGCAGGGTCAGAGAGAGGGAGAGCTGCAGATGGGTGGGAGCACAGAGTATGGGGCTAGGGCTGGTGGGAGTGCAGAGCCTGAGCCCAAGGGAGCAGCAGGAGTGTGGAGCTCAGGTGGGCAGGGCATGGGTATGAGGGAGGGTGGAAGATGTACCCACCATACGCTCCCCCCATGGCACATGGCCCCTGTCACCAGCAGCTGTAGCTGGTGACAGACACTAGGGGTGCTCGTGGCCCTCCCAGGTGCTACTGCCCAGTGGCAAGTGGCTCTGGCTAGTGTTGCATGTAGTGGCAAACAGCGCAGCCAGGCTGGCCTGCCTCTATCATGCGAGGCTGCCTGTGGCACACATGCAGCTCCTGGCACTTGTGCTCCACTGGGGGATGCCCCACATAATGGAGCTAGCTGCCTCCTACTGTGCGGGTCCTGGGACTTTGTCAGTAAGCAAAGGATAGGGAAGGCAGCTGGCTCCATCATGTAGGGCTTCCTCTGGTGGCGCGCGAGTCCTGGGAGCTGTATGTGCGCTGCAGAGAAACCTGCATGATAGAGGTGGGCCAGTCTGTCTGCATTCCTTGCCGCCATGTGCAGTGCATGCTGGAGCCACATGCTACCAGGTGGCAGTGCCTGTGTGGTCCACAAGTGCTTCGAGGGCCTGCCTTCTGCTGCTGCAGCCACTGGTGGGAGCTGTGTGCCATGAGGGGAATGTCTGGGGGTCCCCACACCCCCACCCTCCCTCACACCCCACACCCTGACCTCATACCCCCACACTTATACACCCCCAACATACCTTAGTCCCCTACACATACAGCCACATCCCCTCACAAACCCTACACCCCACCGTACACACACACCCCCAACCCAACCACACCCCACAAACAATTTACACAACTTTATGTTTGAGTTATGCAAACATCTCTATATATGCTACACAAACACAAATCATGACAAAAATATTTTTTGTAATAAAATTAATGCGTGTTATAGTAGGTGTTTGACTTTTAGTATATGATTTGGTTTTGTTTTGGTTCCAAGACCGCAATCCTTCCCTCCCAAAAGGAATACTTCTGGGGCCAAAGCAGGGGACTACTGGTGGCAAAAGTCAGGGGTTAAGGGTGGGATTTCTGGCCCCAAGATGGCAACCAGGGGGTGGGGCACCTGTCAAGGGGGCAAGGCTACTTTTTCAGGCCTCGATAGCTCACCAAAACTTATTAAGTAGCCCTCCAGCAGAAATAATTGCCTGCCCCTGTAATACAGCCACACATGTAGACACAAAGACTTTTCTGCAGAGATAATTAGGCAGCTCTGCAGTAAATGTTTCCTGTAGACTTGTCTGCTGTAACCTAGAATGCTCTGCCATACTTCAGAGGAGAAGCATGGATGTGGCTTTGAGACAGGAAATACATTTTAACAGGGAAGTTGGGAAAGAAGGTGTGTGCTGTGAAGGCATGACTGATCCATCACTGATACTCTTCTTTCCATTAGGAGGGAGTAAGGCTATTCTGCTTTGCTACATATGTAATGATTTCATTCCTTGTGTTTTCTTCCACTGAGCAGTTTGTATGGAATTATACTGTGGCTGACAGTTTTTCCATCTCCTGCTACAGAAAACTCTTCTTGCTGAAGTTTATAGACTTTCTTGTGCTGCTTTAAAATGCAGAAATAGCTGCCTTTCATTATGCCTGCCTAGTAATCCCTAGTCATAATTTGCATGGGGACACTAATTTCCTAGTGTGCCTAAAAGTAAAGCAAAAATAAAGTTATTTAAAATAAAGACTTTTTAGCTCAGTTAGGGAAATCAAATATTAAAACTAGAGCTGCATGCAAACTGTGATCTTTTATTTATGATAGTATTTAACTTCATATTTATGGGCACTCTAGCAACATTACTTTATGTCTTGATTTACTGTTTTAGCCAAAAAAGAATGGAGCTACTTGAAACTGGCAGCTTGTCAAGTGTTCAAAGGTGTGTCTAATGTGAAACTGGTGATTATGATGTTCCGTTTCCATTCCTGGATCTGTCCCTGGTTTGCTGTGTACACTAGGACAAATATTTCTACATTTCTGTGCCTGGTTTCCCCATATCTGAGATGGACATACAACATTCCTTTACTTATTTGAACCCTGCAGGATTGAGTCTCTTATCCTAAATGCGAACTATTCAGATAAATGTCTTATATATACACACATACTTTTTTTTTTTTTGGGGGGGGGGGGTATATATTTATATATAATGTATATATGTATAATGGCACCAAAAAAAGAAAGAGGACTATAAAAAGTAAAACCATGGCTAACAGTCTAGACACATTATAATACTATTACTACAAAACCTAGTACAAAGGAATTATACATGTACAGGTATTTGTCTTTTGGCAATTCCTGTGACCAGGTTGGGAGTTCATAAAATCCTAGTGTTTCCTATAAAAAGGGTCAGATAAGCAAGGGTCTACTGTAATAATAAAACTTGCCTGCCTATCTGGTCTGAGAGACTTATAATTTGATTGTTCATAAATCCATAGGGGAAAAGGCAGCAGAGAAATGCACAATAGTGCTATTATATTAGTAACGTTTCTTTAAAGTATGACCACGAGAAAACAAACCTGCTGCTCAAAAACGAATATATATTGAGAAAAATGCTGTTCGATCTCTTTAAGTGAAAGACTGTCCAGACTGCTCAGCAGTTCATGCCATTAATACCATGTACTGGAAGTTTTTTCAGTAATACTGAACTCCTGGTGACCCTCCTAGACAATAATTGCTTTAGCATAGGTTTGACAACAACAGCAAGACATTCTCTAAAAATAAGCACAAGCTTAAAATACATTTTAACTATTGAGACTTACCCACATAAAGAATAGACTCCATCTTCAGCATTGTTTCTTGATTAATAACATAGTCCTGGGCAGTTGGAAAAAATGCAGTTTTCTAAAGATTTTGAAATGTCTCATGATCCAGTTTCTCAACTAGCAGGGAGCCAGCCAGCCACTCAAACTGTATGGATCTCAAAATGACTTAACTTCAATGTTTCTTATCCAGAATATGCCCTTCTTTCCATATTCCCCTTGAAGGAAATGGATTAAGTCCAGTTTCACACTAGTGATAGGACCAGACCCAAAGGTCTCTTTTTCTTTAAAATAACCGTCCAAACCTTTTCCCTGCCACCTTCCCCACACTAGCTCTGGCTCTGGTTCTGGCGCTGGAGTGGGCATAAAAGCAGCAGTTTTATGGTCAGAGGTTTGCTGCTGCTGCTAGGGAAAATGTCGGCTTTTCACCACTAAAAAATGGTGGATTTTTGGATAGTGTGACATGCCTGGTGTTGGCAAAAAAGGAGGTGATATCTTTCCCAGCAGCAGCAAACCTCCAACTATGGCAGTATATGCTTCACCAACCCAAGGCACAGTACTGGCCAGTAACACTTGTACTTTGGTCTCTATAACTTCTAAGTCTTTCTTAATTTTGATGGGAGGAAACTGTTCTAGATGAAGACTGAAGTAAATAGAGCAGACTCAAGTGTTTTACTTTTTACTTTACTCACAAAAGATGGAGTCCAATTTCCCCACTTCTTTCCTTGCTGGTATGCAAGGTCATTGTCTAAAAAGGAATCCAAGTAGCCTTTGGGCCCTGGTATACATTTTGAGATGATTAATTATGTAGAGAAACCCAAAATAGTTTTATTTTGGTTATATCTGACCATCCTATCCATATGAGTTTCAATAACCCAGCTTGCTCAGGTAGTCTAGCCTCCAAGGAACTTCCTCAGTCTGAAATTTCTGATCTATAATGTACTTGAGCCTTGCTCACTCTCCTTTTGAAATGCTGAGCTCACTTTAAAGAATGTAACTTTTCTATAACTGTTAAAAGAGTTCAAGACATTGACTAAGTATCTTGAGAAATCAACATAGGTTTCTGCAATCAGTGAGCATGCAGTTACCAGAGTTACAGTGCAGGAGTGCTAGCAAATGTCTTTTAGGAGATGCTACCGTGCAGTACCCTAATAATATTGCACAATAGTATCTTAGCAGTGTCTGTGCTGTGATGCACTACTGCGCAGTATTTTCTGACTACTGTGCAGTCAATGTTTTGTGTAGATCTGCCCAGTGAGCACAATTTAGTTTCCAACACATTTTATTGTAGCCTGGCCATTTATACCTCTCTTTCAAAGGGGCGCTTTGACACTAAATATTTGCGTTTAGTTATTTCTTTAAAACTGAATTTGCAGAAAATAAAAATGTTTTAAGTTTTAATGACTAGTTTTAAATGACTTTGGACTCCATCTTGGAGCAGAGTAGGTAGGACTAGCTTTGTAGGTGTGGGAGTGGACGTGCTCACTCCTCACATTCTTCCGAGAGAGTTTTTTCCAATCAGATATAAGCTATTTTGCAAACTCAGTTGGCAGCTTTCTTAGCTATGACATGCAGTTGCAATGCAGCACTTCCTTAAGCTCCAGATCTGAGATAGTTTAAGGCCAAGAAACATAAATACAATAAAGGCTATACTCTCCTATTGCTTTTTGATTAAAAACACCTCTGCTATACCATCTCTACAGAATTCAAGTTAATTTTTCCCTGTGACTGTTGACCATCTTATGAATTGGAACCATTAGTAATCCTACATAAAAGTCTTTCTTTTCAAAGGAAGGGGGAGGCGCCCTTTGTTTAGGTCAGGTTGTTGAATAATGATAGCAGTTGTAATATGATTGTAGTTTGTAGCCACATGTATTGGGATTGCTTAATACCAGAATGGGGTTTTAATGGTGATTAATGAAATTAGTAAACTGTCAGCACTGTAAGTCACACTTATGGTTCTCTTGAGAATTTCGCCTAAAATAGCTCTTTATATGCATCTACATAGTACAGTTTTTCCATAGGACCAGACGTGAAACATATGGTGACCTATTATTGTAAGCATGAGCTATAAGTCTTGGCTGAATCATGTTGGACAAACTTCCCAAATGGAAAGGATAACATCTAGTGATTATTATAAGAGCAGGAAAGGGACAAAGATAGTATTGGGAAAATGTCTGGGTCAATTCATCATTCCAGCCTGACAAAAAAACAATTCTGGTATTTAACTGCTTTTTTGTTTAGAGCTGTTATTGGAGGAATGCACCTCTGCAATGCCTCTGTATGTGAATAAAAAGATGCATTGCTATAACATAGTACTGGCCCACATCACCTCCGATGCAGGGAAAAATCTACATAGAGGACAGGAAACTTTGCCAAGGGCCTCTCAGGCTGTATCTGCATGAGACATTTACTGTGCAGCTGCCTAATTAGCTCCACAGAAAAGCTTCAACATCTACATGTGTGGCCCTTTTAGGCCACAATAAACTAATAAACTCTGCCATAGGTTAGTTCTCTAGTGCACAGCAATGCATGCATAAATGCTAATGGGCTTGGCTGTCATAAAAGGGTGCTTCAGTGTGGGGGCAGCCTGCTGGCTAGCTGGGGAGGGCAGTCCAAGCTGGCAGGCTGACCCCCTGAACCCCATGCTAGCTGGGACTGCTCCAACCCTGCCCAATGTGCTGCAGTCCTGGGCACATGTGTAAATGTGGCACCCAGGAGCAATAAAATTCAGCTCAGTATGCACCAGTTGATTTAATCACATTAATTTCACGTGTAGATGTACCCTCACACACTTCCCTCTGGAAGCTGGGGGCTCAGGGCAGGAACTCCTGGGTAAAGGAGTTTTCAGGAGCAGGTTAAACAGACACCTGGCTGGGATTGCTTACGCAGGGATGCTGCTGCCTTAAGCATAGGGCTGGACTAGATGACCTGGTAAGGTGCTTTCTAGCCTTACTTTCCTGTGATCCCAAGTTCTGTGGCCTATCTAGTATGCCTGATTAGTCTAATTATTTCTTTTGACTTAAAATGTATGAATATATGGATCGATCTGTCTTTGAAGTATAGCTGCAAAACTCCACAGATCCCCCCTCTCTCTCTCCCCTTGAGATCTATTTAGATCTTTAAGGATGTACCAGGAACCAGGATTATCCAGACTACACCTCTAAACTGTGCTTGTGGTTTCCTTGGGTCAAAGCAGTGCAACCTGAAGGCAGTTACTTTGCAGTGCTTGTTTTTTCTATTGGCTTCTTCAACCTGAACCCTCCTCTCGGTGCTATTGGGGTGCATGCTAGTCCTGAAAGAGAATGACGTACGCGCCAGGGCAGAACCGCACATAAGAGAATGGCTGATGTGCAGGGCATTCATATCTCAGCTTTTATCCTCCTGTGTATTTTCCACACAATTTTGCGAGAGTTGGAAAAAGGCTAAAGAGGGTGACATGATCTGATGAACTGAAAACTAAAAAACCCAAAAACTGAGCTGATTTAAAGAAAAAATATCATGAGCCCTTCTTTCCCTCAGTCATATTTGTTTAGTTTTGTAGTATCCATTCTTGTTGCTTCCTCAGAATTATTAAAGTAATTCTCTGGTGAAGATTGGTCATTTCTACAAGTTGGGGCTCTTTTCTGAGCTTTCTTTTTTCTTCCAATCCCTTAAGTCAATTTTTTGTCAAGCACTGCTTGGCTTTAGCTCTATTTTGGCAGACATTATGTGGACCAGAATATAATATGCTGTTTCTCAGATTTGCTAATGTCATTTTGTATTAGTCTTCAGTATCATTTTATGAGCAGTTTAACCTATTTGTTCATGTGTAAATGGACAATGGATAAAGATTAGAAAGGCTTCATTTGCTGTGAAGAGCTACTATTCTGTCTCAGGAAAAAAATAAATAGTTGACCTAGATGAAAGATTATATACGATTTATTATCAATGTATTTATTTATTAGATTATATATGCTGTCCTCCCCAAAAGAAGGCTCAGGCAGTTTACAATAAAAGATAAAGTAACTAATAAAAACAGATAAAATATCAAAATAAGACAGGATATAACAAAACAAGGTGCCCAAACAATACCCCAAAACCTACAAATTCTACTCCCATCCCATTCCCATTTCCCTACTTTTGAGAGGCATGTGCTGCCCCTACATGAGCCACGGTGCTTTTTTTCCCCTGCAGGATATCCAGGGGTCAAAAAAAATGTGGCCATATAGGATCCAGACCCAAGAACTGAACTCACAAGGAATCTCACTTACTCCATAATTTACTACAGTGGCAGAAATTCTGGATCCAGTGTTACCCCTCTATATTAGGAATGGGATCATTTGCAAGACTATGCAATAAACTAGGTTTGCAGAGATGTGATAAAGTCAGTAGGACAGGATTTTCAGTGAATAGTCTTTTTGTTTTTTAAGTTTTCCTTCATGTTTTGAAGTCACTTTAAGAGAAAGACAAAAAGCTGTTCGGAGACAGGGAGAGATATTTCCAATATATAACCAAGCTTTCCATTGCAAATAATGCTACCACAGCTTAACTGGCACTGATATAAATATTCATATCTGTAAACATGATATTGCTGAATCCACAGCTACAGCTGAGGTTGCCTGCATATGCTTTCTGAACTTGAGATACATAATTCATTCCTCTGGAAAAGTCTGTTTTAATAGTAACATAGTTACAAAGCAATCTCTCAAGTGCCAGTGTGTTGAGAAAGCACATCACAGACAGATTGTATAGACTGCTGACACTAGTCCAGCTTTTTCCTTGTTCCATATAAAAGCCAGCAAGCTCTAAATCATCAGTGCAACCATGCTGCTTACCTGCCCTCCTCATTCGAGCGTGTCTTTAGTGGGGGAACTAAATCTATCAAAACACTTAGGAATGGAATTTATTACACTTTGTACAAAAGCCCTTCCAACTGGCCTGAAAAAAAAATTAAAAGTAAGATTATGCTCTCAACCCAAAACATTTCCATCACAAGGAAATATTACTTGATGAACCACTCAGCAAAAATCTTTTAGAGATGCAAAGCACTTTTTACCCTTCCTACACTTGGCATTTCAGCATGCCCTTCCAGAGACCTCCATGCTCCAGCAGAAAGAGAGGCTTTCAAAGAGCAAATACATCCAAACAAAAAATATTAATTGTAGAATCAAGCCAATATACACCACATTCACTATCTCAAACAAATGGATACTGCTCATCCTAGGTAAAAAATGGTAATAGAAAAAATTTATCTACCAGCTTTATTATTGCACTTGGCATGGATTGTTTCCATAAAATTTCAACTGGCAGTTTGGTGTAATTGAAACAGCATCGTAGTAGACTTATTGAACACATACTTGGGTATGGAAATCAAGTGTGTCTTTAGAATGCCCTTTCTGATAGCTAGAAAATTGATTGTAATATATTTTTAGTGTGAAACAAACTTAGAAAAAAAGATGTCAATGCTTGGAGATAAAAACTAGAAAGACCAACTAAAGAAAATTTCAGATTCTTGGAAATAACTCGTCACTGTGGGTATCAAAAGAGTACTAACAGGCAGGAACTGTAGCATGTGGGGTAAAAGGACAGTTATGTGATTGTATTGCAGATGGAGAATAGGAGTCAGTTCTCAGCTCTGCCACAGACCCCCTCTGGCAAGTTACTTAATTTTTCTATGCTTCCGTTCAGACATACCTCAAGGTCTTGATTTCCCAGGACAATACCTGTCTCATTAAGTGACACTCCTTTTGGCTTATTGGTTTTGCTGTCCCCACATATCTCCCCCTCTTAGCTGTTTAATGCATCAGCTTCAACAGAAAGAATGAAGGGTGTTATTGGTAGCACCCAGCCTGTGGTCTGATTGTTGGGAAGTGAGGGACAGAAGTTCAGACTTCCCCTGGGTGTTATTAGGGAGCCTAATACCTTGGCTAAGTGTTCTAACTACTAAGCTATTGGGCTAAAAGGTAAGACAGTCTTCTCTTCCCTTCCCCATCCCTGAGTTTCTAGTTTCAGTTTTTCTGCCACTAATATTTTGGAGACTGACTTGGATCTTACACACCTTCCTGTGGGAGTAGGATCATGTTTTATAGCAGAGTTTCTCAACCTGTGGGTCGTGACCCAAAACTGTATTGAAAGAATGTATGAAAGGGTCATGAACAAACTTTAAAAATACATCAAATTTGAAAAATGGATTCTCCTTTAAAGGAGAAAGGTGTGGGAAACTGGTTTTTCCCTTGCAGGCTTGCAGAATTCCAGCCTGCAAAGGGATGCTTGAGGCCCCCCATTCCCACTCCCATCCCACACCCTGGGGACTGGCAGCAGTGGGTCAGGACTGGCCACTGATGTTTACAGATGGGCCCTGGTACAAAAAAGGTTGAGAACCACTGTTATAGAGTGTAAGTAACCTGAGCAGATCTTTTAAGAACATGCCCACAAAGGCAGGCTAGTTGCACAGGGAGAGTAGGAGCTAAAATCTTTATAAGTGGCACAAAATAAGACTTCTATAGTTAACTTCAGCCATATGAGTGTTACTTACCTACTAACAGGAAGCTGAATTTGGGCCAAAGTAACATAATATTGCTCTGCTGCCAAAGGATGATAGAGCATGAGTTTCTATCTGAATCCTACTCAGTAATCATATGTAAAGACTTGGTGTCCAGATGAGATCCCTTAAAAAAAGAAACTGTACAAGTAGTAGTCTACAATGAGACTGAAATTAAGCTAAATCAGCCCTTCTATTTGCCTACATGGTTGATTGAAAATGTTGAGGTAACTAATGATGTGCAGTTAGCAGATAATATTAGTGCCGATAACAGAGCTCCAAAGATCACTTGGTTAAGGCCATATTGAAGAAACACTCCCAATAACTCTACTTAAACCTGAATAGGAACTTCAGGATTTGGCCCTAAGTTATTGTGCGTGGAATTCACATCTCTACAAAGGCCTGGCTTAAGGCCTAAGCACTACTTATAGTCCAGCTAAGCCTCATAAAGAGACTGCTTCTTCACTTTGTATTTCCAAGGCACAATGATAGTCACAATAGGAAGGTGGGTTTGTGGCTGAAGTACTTGAATGGAGCATCAGAAAGCAAAGGTTTAATTCCTACCTGTACCATAGACTTTCTGTGATTTTTGGACAAATCATTAAACCTCTGGATGACACTTTTTCTCTCATCTTTGTCTATTTAAATTGGCATCTCTGAAAGATACAAATTGGCTCTTAATGCATGTATGTACAGCACTGAAATGAATAGGGCTGTAGGTACCTCTAGGTACTATTGTGATACAAAAAATAAATGGATAAAGCAATGACTTTGCACTTCACAGCAGGGGGGAGCAGGCAAATAAGTGATTAAGCAATCATGTTTTTACCTGTGTAGGTCATAATGGTAATTCACTGGAACAGCATATACATTAACGTTTCTAACTGTACAGAATGAAAATTAAACTAAAATGAATTTAAAATGCTTTCAGATAGAATGCTAGAAAGTTAAATATTTATTGTAAACCATCTGTATCTCATCAGTAAGAGCTCCTGCCAACAGACTGACATAAGGTGTCACATTAGTAGTAATAACGGCATTTTATGTTGACGTTAGGCATCTGGTAACTTTGAAATGCTGTAGATTGTAACAGCTTATGAATTATAAGACTGCAATTTTGGTAATTTAGATTCTCATCATAAATAAAAGACTCTCACTAACTTAGATCCTACAGTACAGCTAACTAACCTGTGTTAGTTTTGATCAGCTGTGTTAAATAAAAAGATGAACTAAAATTGGAACAAGTTCAAAGAAAAGCCACTCAAATGGTTGTGAATAGAGCCCCTTTCCTATGAAAGCAGATGAAAAGAGTCTGGCTTGTTTACTTTAACAAAATGGAGATTGAAAGGGGATATGATTACGCTTTAAAAGTACATGCATGTGGAGAAAATTCAGAAAGGTAAAGAGCTTTTCTAGCTTGAAGAAGCATATCGGTACGAGGTCAAATAGCTACAAATCGCCTGTGGTTAAACTCAGATTTCTATCCACGAGAACTGAAATTTTGGAATGGTCTTCCAAGCAAAGTAGTAGGGGAAAGGAGTCTGCATTGTTTTATGAATCAACTGAATAAGTTTATCAAAGGACTGGTAAAATAGGACAAGGATTTCTGGCAGTGTGGAGGCGTATGTTTATAGTCCCCACTTTGAAATATAAAGGTAGCTCTTGCAGCATGGAGGGCATCCAGTAATTGCTTGCCTCAGGGCTTTTACTGGTCACCATCTGAGGCCAAGAAGGAATACACCCCGAAAAGCTACTGGCTTCTTGTTGGGGGGAGTGGGTAGAGAAGAGTGGCTAGGGGATCAGCTTCATCTGAAGCATTAAACCATTGTCCATAGTTCTGGCTTTTATTTAATTTTGACAGCAGGGTGTGCTTATGTGTCTGCCAGTACTAGAAGACCAGGAGCTTCTTGGCTAGAGGGTCCTATTCTTCCACTCATGGCCACATTAATGACCAAGTGAGGTTTTAGGAAGATATTTTTTCTAAGTCAGACTGGTATGGATTGTAGAGTTTATTGACTGCCTTTGTTGGGTGGGGCATAGTCCTTTTCTCAGGTTACCCAGAGCATATGTTAAGCAACTAGTTCCCCACTGTGTTGGTAACAAGTATAGGAAGGGCACTTTTCACAGGTGTTTCAAGCTTTTTTTCCTTACGGTTTTATAGGTAATAGTTTAAAGTTGCAATTTTGGGGATCACTTTGATAGTGAGTACTTGTGAATTATGAGGACTAGACTCAGTGGCTCAGAAGGTCCCTTCTATTCCTAGGTTCCTAACCTAGTATTTGAAACAAAAGCAATTTGTTAATTCTACCATGTCACTTAGCTGATACTTCTTGCAGCTTGAGAAAAGAGAAAACACATGCAAAGTTCCTTCAACTACCACAGAAACCAAAACAAAAGACACAAAGGGATACCTAGATTTTGGTCTGATAGGAATTCAGGTATAGATCCACTGAAAATCTTTGCCTCCTGAATTTTTCCTGGACCATCGTGGGTAGTGTCACACCACCCGTAGGAATGAAAGTAACTATGCTGATAATTGCATATTCCTGTACTATTGAGGATTCAAGGAAACACCATGTGTAAAAGGTTAAGCAAGTAAAATCTGAGTTATATTCTAATCAACAGGAAATACTTGGAACTTAAAGAAAACTACAAAATCAGGAAGATGTTTTGCAGGGGAAGGGGATGGAAGTAAGCTGAGTAAGTCCCGATACCTCTTTTGTCAATGGGTTTACAACTTAATTCAGACTTCTGTTGGGACATACCAGCTTGACTCCAAAAGGATGCTTGCTTGGAAAATGAGACCTAGCTCGGGAAAAATAATTATGTAGGGATGACTAAAAGCAAGAAGCAGCTTTAGTGTTTTAAACCTCACTGATAGTCTTAGCTATCAAGGCACTAATTCAACCTGAAGAGGCCCAAAAATAAGGACTCAGTAGAACTCGGCAAAGCAGCAGTGCTTAGACCAGGTGAAATGAGGATTCTTCAAGGTAAGGTCTAACATTGTTAGTTGCTGATTTCCATTAGTTTATATAAGAGAAAATGCAAACCTGTACACATGGGGCTTAATACTAAGGCTAGCGGCTACTGCCGTTGTTTTCAGACTGAATTGTAATGGGATTTTAATTGAGTAGCAGGCGATCATAAATAAGGAGCAGCAATGATGCACGAGAGAGGGAGTTCAACAGATGCAGGGTCTGTGCCACTGCTGAGACCAGGATCAAATAAATGCAAGTTTACTTACAAAATGGAAGAAATCTTTTTAAAGTCAGCAAGCTTTCTTAATGGTTCTGTGCTGTGACTGAAAGTACACTTCAGTTCAGAGAGGCCTGAAGGGTCAAAGAAAAAAATGCTAAAAGCCTAGTTCAGCCAAGTGCGACCAGAAGCATGGTCTCAGGTAAGGTTCAAGGTGTCTTTAGCACCAATATGAAAGGCTGCACTACTTGGAAGTCTCCCTGGGTTTGTCTGCACATGTACTTTAATGAACATTAGCCTATTTTAATGTGCATTAAAGCCTCAGAAAAAAATGTTTTCACTAATGTGCATTAAAATAGGCTAATGAGCATTTTTCTAGTGCCTCCTCACAGTGAAGGGCACTTTTACCCATGCTCTGGAAATGCGGGGGGAGGGTGATGCTTTCATTATAGCAGTCTAATTAAAGTGCTGCCATGTCTCGTCAATCAGTGTCCTTGCACTTAAAAATGGGCAGGGGTGGAAGCACTTGATCAGCTTATTTGAAAAACTTTAGTTAAGTGTCCCCACCGCCTTTTTTAAGCATGCAGAAGCTGACACATGAGATGCAACAGGCTGCTGGAGCGCAGTAACTGCCATGCTCCAGAAGACTCAATTAATGGAGTTTCCTCCAACACACTGGAATTCAAGTGCATCGGAGCAGCACCCACCCTCATAGAGGTACTAGATTTAATGTGCATTACGTAAAGTGTGTTAATGAACATGTAGATGCATCCCCCTGTAATTTAAATTACACTGTGGAGACTATAGCTTTTCTTATTAAAACTCCTTCTAAGGGGAAAAGATGTGTCAATGAGAGGGAAAAAAACCCCTCTGATGGACAGAAAATGAAAAACAAGCAGCTGCAACCAGGAATTAGTCCATCAATCTACTTCCTGGAGACGGTCCTGGCAAAATCCATTCTCCTGGTAAATTTTGCCTGGAGTAGGCCAGATTGATTTGACAGTCTCTTAGCCTAATAAATGCTTGACCTTGAGGTTAGCTGAATTCACTATGCACAGAGAATTGGGAACCAATCACCTCTGGGGAACTTCCTGTTCTGCAGCCCTCCCTTGATAGAGGCCTTGACTGCTTTCAGCCTTATCGAGATGACTAGATGAAAGCTGCTTTCAAAAGAGGAAAGGTTAATCGACTACAGTACTGTTAATCAATCACTTGGAAAGATTCAGCACTTATAATAGGTAGGGCCTTCTTCCTGCCAAAAGGTTCTTTCATGTTAACCAGGGTCCTTCCTTTCCAGCTTGAAGAGTAATAGAAACACATTCCAGATAGATGCCAGGTGTCTGATGCAAAGCCAGTTGAAGTCAGTGGAAAGACTCCCAATGAGTTCTTGGGGCTTGGATCAGAGCCCAGAGAAAGAATTATTACCAGAGGTTCATTCTGTGTGCTGATATTGAGCTGTTTGCAAGTAAGGGACCCTTGAAAAGAAGCTGACTCTTCATAGGTGTAACACCCTGTGAAACCTAAGTTCTCCAAAAAGAAACATGCCCCAGATATACTTTGTTGGATAGGGCTGACATCTAGCAAAGAAAAATTACTTGCCTGTGACAGAAAACAAGAGGTAGCTACATATGCAAAAATCTGTGAAGAGCGCAGGTAAGAGAAAAAGATGCCAAACTCTATATCTGTAGATCTTCTCCATGTCCTCTTGCAACTGCCACTGGCCAACCTATTGGTTGTTCATAGGGAAAAGGAAAAAAACAGAGCAATTTCTGGCACAAGTTAGTCCAAACTCAAGAATTAAGCTGTCTGTTCTGGTGTAGTATTTGGAGCAGCCCAGTCTTTTCTGCAGATACATAACTGAATTGGAGAATGACAGGCTGGAGCAAGGAACTGTGCCTAATTTTTTTTCTTTACACACGTGGGCATGGGAAACAACACAAGGAACCTTCCATCTTGGTACTCTCCACCTCCTTTGCAGGGCTGAGAAAAGTCCCAGATACAAGTGGATCTGCTTTCCCATATGCACATCTCACCTCAGAGCAATGTTTATCTGGATGCACCAGATCCTGTCAGGATTTGGCTGCTACTGTCACAGCCAGGTAAAACTGCCTGCTTAGTCTGTGACTTGAAATGTGTGCAGTTCCCTAAAAGGCTTCTATTTCAAAAAGATTTTAAAAAATCGATCTAAAAAAAGATTATGAACACATACCAGAAATTAAGGTCTTTATACTAAAGGAACCAAATGCTGCCTGATATATCAAAGCAAGCACAAAGCAAGCATCCTTTACTCTAGGATCCACCAAGTCATGCTACTTAATAAAGTGCCATGAAGATATCAAGAATGAAACTCTGAGATATAAAACAAACAATACGCTTATCTACTGTAGTTACTATTTCAAACACTGTCAGAGACACAGAACAATCATCTTTGTCTTAAAGCTGAGATTTTTAAACCCCTCTCTAATTACCTTTAATACTTACACATGCAGCAAAAGCTAACCTTGCAAAAGCCAACCCCTCTGAGTTGCTGTAGTACTCTGCTGTAGTATCTTGCAAACCAGTTTAATAAGCAGAGTTTGGACATGGACAATATTCATATATTTTCAGAAGCTATCAGCACAGCATCCCCATTGTTTTTTGCATTGATTATACAATCAATTTACTTTAAGAAGACCAGCACATGGAGGTAAATGGGTTTAGTTCATGGTTCTCTGAAGCTATTGTTTTAGGCTGCAGCTAATTCATGAAAACAGCATTGGAATTTTACAAATCTTCACATCTGGAACTTTACCCTTGCAACCAAGAGAGCTGGGAATATCATTTAAAAAAAAATCTAAAATGCTGTATTATTTAACGATTAACTTGCAGTAGTGTTGACAGGCCAACCAGGTTTGGACCCTGTTGGGTTGTGTTGTACCTCAAAAGTCTTGAGCAGTTTCTCTTGCAAGGGGTGGATGTCCTGCAAATTTTGTTGCCACAATACTGGAGAACAATTATGCTGTTAGTATCAAAAATGGAAGCAAAACAGGAAAAAAAATCTGCAGCGCATTTCACCTCTATTTCTTTTTCTAACTTGTGAGGAATGAACAATGTAAAACACCCAGAGCAGTTACAGTACTTAGGAACAAATGAGGAAGTACAAAGGTTACTACATAATCAATTTTTCCCCACGCTGTCTGGCATAGTATCCTATGAGCCTTAACAGCACATAAACTCAGATCACATTGAATTACAGCATCTGAAGATGAAACCACCTCTGTCTAAAAGCTATGGAAAGATACATGGTAGGTGGACGGAAGGAAAAGTCCACTGAGTGCTTTATTGACCTAGCTGCCATTCCATGAATGAGGTGCAATAAAAATTTATTGAGAAATTAGAAAAAGTTGTTACTTATTCTAATCAACCCCCATGGGAATGTTAACACCACAGACAAAGCCAAAGACTCCTTAACACTGCGCATTTTAAAAATCTTGCAATTTTATTTGCATATAAAGGCTGCTAGATATTATATCACAATAAATTTAAAGAAACAACTGCTTTTCTAAATTCCATTAACAAGGTAACATAAAACAGAACAAAGCTCAATAGCATTTACAGTGGTAGAACAGAAATAACTATCTGCAACAATATTTTGTGCTAGCAAGATTGCATTTACACACAGTGCAAAATAAGAAAAAAAAAGAAAATTTGAAAGACAATTCAAGAATATTTAAATATAAAGGACAACTAAGCCTTATTTTAGTGAGGCTTGATTGTATCCATTTGATTCTATACATGCCTGAAACGGAACAAAGATTTAACTCAAGCTCTTGAAGGCCTTGAGCACTTGGAAAATGTGTCATATCCTTCATAATTTAGATGTTCTGTACAGTATAATTTTGCAGATGCTATACTGGCAATATTAAATTCCTAGCTTAGTTATAATGCACAAAAAATACATATATATATAAATTCATATTTAAAAGGAGTCCGCATTTACATTTTTTACTGCATGAAACACCTGCTCTTTGCAGCTTTCATTCCCATATTTTTAAAGCTAAAATAATTTAAAAAAACAAACAAAACAATAAAAAGGTAGATACTTACATACAGGCTGCAGCTATCTATTTTCAGTCTTTAGGGTATAAAGTAGGCAGACAAACAAGTATGAAGTCTATTCTCCCCTTGTTGCACATTACTGTTAATAGGAGGGAGTTACAGTACATGCACACACACCAAGGGGCAAAATAGATCCCCTCATCATGTTTACATTACTAAAAAAGGTGTGCTATAAATGGGGGGTAAAGAGAGAAGAAGCATATGTTTAGGACTAGAAAAAAATTACATTATAAAACAAATTCAAACAATAACATAAGTTGTGCAAATTTGGGTGTTTTTAAAATGCTGCCTTTTTAGCTTATAATATAATATTAAAATAAGGTCTCTTACTTATTAAAAGAAAGCTTGGCTGTCCTTTTGAGAACACTATTACAATTTACAATGGCAAGTTTACTAAAAAAAACCCAAAACAACAAAAAAGGTCATTTTACAAATTCACAATGCTTGATCAATTTAAAATGGATGCTGCATTTCCAAAAAGCACAACCTCTATCTTTTCTTTTTTTGTACCAGCAATTTACAAAAAAACCCCACATCATTTGGAAATAAACATTTAGGAGAATGTAAGTTTTATAATTAGAAAATGGCAGTATATAGACCTTCCCCAGTTCCAGCTGTGCAGTAGTGCTTCATGATCCTTGAGGGGTCGGAAGGTCAAATATAATTGGAGGATTGGTTGGTTGAAAGCTGACTGTACATGTTGAGGCATTGATATACGTTGTGTAACCATCCGTCATAATGCCATAACCTGTAGGGAGAACGTGTCACACTTACTCTAACGTAAATACTGACCTAATGCAGTGCCCACAGGCAGAAGAAATAAAAGCTTCTTGTGAGCGCACTGCTTTGAAATCAAACTAAAATGTTTTGTTTTTCAAAATGTTAGAAACTTCTGAAAGCTACTAATTAAAGTTTCAATTGGAAAAAAAATGCATCGTGTTGTATCTGATATAAGAACAACTCTGTGGGTGGATGGGTGGGGATAAACGCAGCTTTCTGATCAGCTGTAGAGATGTTTTCAAAACTGTACAGGACACAACACATTTTCCTTCTTTCCTATAGTTTTGCACACCTCTAGTCAGCTAGAAAAAGGACCAATCAGGAACAAGAAATTTGATACAAGCTCCAGTTTTTTTCAGGCACTTCGATGAACCCATTGTGTGCTCTCCAAGTTCAGACAAGCCAACCTTGCACTAGCTTTCATGAAAGATCTTGGTTAGGAGGCTGCTTGCACTGGTGTTCCCACTGGCTTGCTAAGCTTCAGAAAACCACACAGGAGGTAAGAAAATGTGTTTTCTATAGGCTGGCTCAATGATGTAGACAATGGATGTGACTAGTGGTTCTAACCCAAAGACACAGGAAATGAAAGCCTAGCTGGATGGGCTAAAGTGACTTAAGAAAGGGACCTAGGGACTTGCAGCAATGGATAATTTCGTATTGTTGATAGGACATTGACTTCAAATCCTCCCATGGAAAAAAAATAAAACAATTTCTAAAGCTGCTGTTGAGCACTTGCTTGGAAAATTGTGAACATTACCACTACCAATAGAAAGGGATCTAAATGACAGTGTAATAATGTAGGTGTACTGGTGCTCCAGGTGGCTGCTCTTCAGAGCCTGTCCCCAGGGACTGGCCTCTTCCCTCTTGACCCAAGAGGAGGTTCAATTTCAAGTTATCATAGAATGGACTTAAATTAGATCAGGCACAGATGGGACAGATCTAGGAATGGATTCAGGCAGGGGAGGGCTGTCAAAGAGCCTTTACACAGAGGGTCCTTGAAAAGGCACTCTGGCATGCAGCAGGTTACCCTGGGTGGGGTAGGGGAGGCTGCAGCCAGAAGTGTGCTCTCCACAGCAGCCTAACCTGTGGTCCTGGGGTCTCTGGCCAGGCTCTGGTTTTGGGTCTCATCTGTTTCCAGATCTCCCGGGGTCAAAAAACACCCCAGTGCTTCAAGGTAGCAGCACAGGGAACACCAGCATGTGTGGTATATGGCGCCACAGACAGTTTTGCAGTGCCACATAACACACACCCATGCTCATCTGGACACAGCCTAGGAGTTTAACTCCAAGTTTTCTGTTTTGCTCCATGCAAAGGATCCAGGTGTCTGGCATAAGGAGCTGGCTGGTAATTCCCTTATATAAGGATGTTGTAAAGTCAGTGTAAGTCAGTTCTATGACACCCATTCTTGGCTGGCCTGGTGTGGGCCATGATGAGGTGTGGTTAGAATGCCTTGTGTTCCTGTAATTCTGGATAGATGGAATAAATTCCAAGAGCCCATTCGAGAAAGGAGAGGATGCATTTTAAAGGGCCTCCTCCAACCTCCTTTTCTCAGGTGTCCTAGAATAATTCCTCATATCTACCTCAAGTAGGGGATTAAATAACATGAAGGTCTCCTATTGATAGATTTGCTTGGTCCTTGCTTGGCTGGACTTTCCGGTAGTTTGCTGCTGTGATAAAGGATTGCATGGTGCACTCGGGGCTCCTTCACCACTTACTTCTGTGCGGTACATTTTGCCTTTCCTGTCTGTTGTGGTACTGTGCCTGGGGTCCAAAGACAATGCCCCAGGAACAGACATTTAATCCTTTTCTCATTAAGAGGCAAGGAAAAATGAAGGAGAGGGATGCCACCAGTTTCTTGCTCCTGATTAGACCTTCATATATGAGAGGGAACTTTCATTGTTTATTCTGGTTAGGTATACTACTGATATATAATTTAGTTTTTACAGTATTGAGCATTGTTGCATAACATGTAAGGCAAGGTGTTCACTATCAAAGTGTCTATCAGAATAATTACTACACCACTACTGTGTGGTCTGTCTATATCATTTTATTTATTTAAATTATTTAAATGTATTTTTGATTTAGATCAGTGGGAAGAAACAGAGGTTAAAAAATAACCAACTGACTTGGAGCAAATTTGTGATCCAAAGAATCTCTGCTAAATCTCTTCTGTTTTGAATGGAAAATGGGTGTACATATTTGAGAGCAGAATTTGGTTGATTAATTAATTGCACCTTATGTCAACTTTTAGCCTCAGTACAATGTAGATCTTCACTTTAGTCAGATAAGCAGGGTTTGGAACTCTGGAATGAAACTTCCCCCTTTTTCTGGTGTGTGGATACTATCCCTACTTGTAAGATATAAATGCAAGATGTTGTACATGAAGCCACAATGTTTTCTCATACTGATCTTGCATACCAAGAGACCTTTCCTTTCCATGCACTGAAAGCTATTACTGCTGGAAGTTTGATTACTTTAAGCTTACAATGCACCTACATAGAATGAAGGTAATTTGCATGTTCTAGTTGGAAGTCTTCTTGTATTCACTCATCATTAATATCTGAGCATTAATATTTATACAAAATGTCCAATCTTTTACTGAATGCATTAGAGTGCTGCTATTCATGCCAATATAGTTAAGGTTGTATCAGTATTTCCATTATAAACTTCTTATTTACAGTTCTTTATAACCAGAAATAAAAATTCACCGCATAAAGTCATAAGGGCTTTGGAAAAATCAACAATGCCAAGCAAGTAAGATCTCTTTTCTTCTACAAAGTTCTCCAACTCTGTATGCATGCAGAGATTAATTAGAGTCAACAGACAAAACTCCAGGGGGGGAAATAAAAGCATTTAATGTGTAATTTTTAGTTCTAGGGTCACAGAGTCACATGATCTCTTCTTAGGCAGGATTCCTAGTCTTTCCCTCACTGGAACATGAAAGCCGCAAAAACAAATTTATTAAATATTGAAACCTTCCAAAATGTATTTAATAATCTTTCATTCCCTTCCACCTCCACTAAGGGTGCTTGTTATTTCTGAAGTTTCCCACTTGGCCTGCTTGATACGAAAATCAAAATGGAGAAAGAGATCTTCCAAAACAGGGGTGGCCAACCTGTAGCATGCATGATACAAATGGCACAGGCAGCCTCTGTGTGTGGCACACTGCAAATAAGGGAAGGAACAGATAGCACAGCGGTATATAGGACAGAAAGCAGAGCAGCAGATTAGGCAGAGAAATGGGATCAGAATAGCACTCAGGGATGGCACAGGGCTTAATTTGTGGCATGCCTGCCAAAACGGTTGGCCCCCACTGTTCCAAAGTAAGTTTTGTTGAGGCTAAAGGAAACCGCACAACATCAAGGGCATTCTAGAATGGCTTTTGAAGTGTACTTGAACAAATCATGGTACTTTCTGCTCTCCCTGTCCCACTCTCTTCACGATGAAGGGCTCCTTTTTCTCTTCTTGCAGATACTGTAGCTGCCTCACTGAAGCAAGCATGCTCCAGACTGCCCTCTCTTTTCTAGCCTCCTTTGATGGCTCCTGTACTTGGATCAGTTGAGACTTTTCATTGTTACGACAGGATAGTTCTCACTTGGCTCTGAATCCCTTGCATGTGGAGGGAACCTCAGATGCTTTCACATCTGTTGCAATTGGAACTGCTAGCAAATAACTTCATGCAGTACAGATTTTGGAGAGCAACAGCTGTGGGTATGTTGGAATCATGCGAGTGCCTAAGATTTTAAAATATAAGTATCTAAATGGCTCCTAAATCTTTGTTTTATCATCCAAGGCCTGAATTTTCAGTATTGGGCATTCGGCATTTTCCATTTTATTATAGCAACTTATAATGAATCAAAAATCCACAGCTGGCCTGAAGTGCCACAGAGATCTGTGTCACACTCCTCATACTGCATGCCGGGGAGGCTTACTTTTGCTTACCTTCATGAATTCCACCAAAGACATGGAGCTTGGGCCGTACTCGCCGCTGCACTGTGTTTAACAGTTCCACACAGCCAACTCTCTGCAGTTCCTTTGGAACCCAGTCTCGAAAACCTGAGGGCAAAATGCAATCAATACATTTAATTTTCTCTATTCAGGTAAGGTTTCATTTAGTCTTTCAGGAAGCCATAATTTACTGAAGGTTTATTACATTACCTGTAATCCTAACCTCTCCATTAAAGAGTACAATGGCTTTTAAGAAACTTTTCACTGTAACTTTGTCTTCCTTAGGTTCCTGAGATTCCACCCCTCTACCCTTTCCTCTTCCCTGCTCGCTCCCTGAAATAATGTTTCTCTTTATGTGAGCTCATCTGTTAAACTACAAGTTGACCCTCTTCTTCATGAGTTGAGGCCCTGTGACATTTGTTCCTAACAGTGTCACAATTTTCCCCTTCCATTTCTCTTATTTCCACTCTTCTGCTGTTGGCTGCTGTTGCATCAGTCAACCTAAGGTTTCAGTTCGCTTTAGAGAGAGCACACTGCAAGGATCATGTGTCTTCTTCCTGGGCATCACTGCCACCTTAGGGCACCTATACGTGTGTGGAGCCTGGAAATCCAGCGCATTGGACCAGACTTGATGAGTCTGCTGGAGCACAGAAATTAACAGACTCTGGCATCTTTCCGCAGCACATGTATCAGCATCTCTGCACATTTCCGCACTGAAAAAAATGGTGGCAGGGCACCCTGAAATAAAACACGTACCATAAGCTTTAGTTCAAAGCACCTGCTACCATTTTTTTCAGCACAGGGATGATGATACACATGATGCAAGGGCACTTTTAATTAGCGTGGCTTGCTAATTAAAGTCCAGTGCCACATCCCACAACATGTGTAAAAAAGCCTCTAGAGTTTTTAATGACATCTTCTGCCACAACTTTTACAGGAGCAGGGTCTGTTAGTACTGGGTTACTACTGAGCCCCAGTCACTGACAATAGGCTGCACAGAGCAACAGTGAAACAGCTCCCAGTAAGCTGGTGCTAATTGACTACTTCTAAAGTAAAAGCCACTTAGTTCAATAGGTAATACGGAAAATCCATAAAACTTAACATCAATTATTACAAAAGTCTGCTGTCTGGACTATTACAGCATAGATATGCATTCATAAGGAGTGAGAAGAACTGTGGGGAATAAAAGATAAATGATGTCTGAAAGAAGCAAGCATATTTGCCCTTGGTATTACTCTTCTGACTTCAAAGTAGTTACAACAGGGAAGAATTTGGCACAGGCTAATTAAATGTGGTGGAACATAAATTTAACTATCTTTGAAGACTATTTGTAGACCAGCAGCTGATGTACATGATATCACAACTCTACAAACATGACTTTTGGGTATGTCTGTACTTCGGGTACCAGCAGTACTTCAGGTATGTGGAGATTTCAGACACAATGGGCATGCCTACATATGCATATTAATGTGATGTAAACTCTGGTGCTTATCATGAAGAGTACATTTGCATGTACACACAGGATCACAGGATGCTGAGCCAAGTCAGAGCAGGCCCAGCTGGCAGGGGGTCCAGGGGTCACCTTGCCAACCTGGGGCTGCTCCAACCCAGCTCAATGTGCTGCAGAGGGGCTGGCTGGGACACACAAAGGTGCTCTGGTTGGGGCTAGCCAGCAAGCAGCCCCCACACTGAAGCACCCTTGTGCCCCAGCCAGTCAAGACAGCATCTACAAGTACACTGCTTCAGAGTAAAAAAACTGTGCAGCAGGGTAGTACTTGTATTTGTGAAGTTTATTAGTTTACTCTAGCCTAATAGCCCTGCACATGTAGACATGGAGACATTTACTGCAGAGCTAATTAGCCTACTCCTCAGAAAACATCTTTAGACATGTCCAGTATCTCCATTTGCAGGCACTATAGTGAGAATTTGAATCTTTGACTCCCTGATCTGTGCTGGCACTTTAAACGGGAGCACACTGCATTTACAAGACAACAGCAATGCATCTGAAACTTAGTTCATTACCTCTTAAAAAATGAAAATGTAATTATTGTTGAAAGAATTCAATTTAAAAAATATTGTGATGTTTCTGAGACCAATGTACACTATGTGAACCCAATATACAGCAGACAGATTGGCAACCCACTGAAATCTAGTAGCCACGAAAAGTTATAAACATGCTCATACTTTTATGCTTCTTGCGGCAAATAAAAAACAGATTACATGTAAAAGAATATTCATTCTGATCAAGTTGCTGCTTTTCAATGCACAGTTCATTCCACTAGAGTAGGTGTTACATCACTGATCTGCTGAAGACAGAAGCTGGCTCTGGTGGACGTAAAGATAACCTGCACATCTTTTTATAGTATTCCCCTAATAGTGGTATGTGCTGAACGGCACTTCTAACTAGGCTCAGGTAAGCACTGAGCATATTATTGGCTCTGTTGCTGTAATTCAGTCCAACCAGGCTGGATGCCGTGGCACCTATGGGTCTCTTCAGCTAGCTCTGATGCCTCAGCACAGTGGGAACCAACCTTTTTCGCAGGTGTGCCACTTTCTCCAAATGGCACTATGATCCCCTTCCTCCATCCAATCTGCTGCTCTGCCTTCTGGTACCTACTCTCTGCTCCTGGCCAGATCTCCTCTGCTTTTTGCTTCCTGCCTTGTGCCCCCTGTCAGATCTTCTGCTCTACTTTCTGCTTCCTGCTCTAGCTACTGCTTAACTGCCTGTCCCTTCTGTGATCTACCACATAACTTATACATAGGCTGTCTGCACCACTTGTGACATTCATGCTACAGGCAGGCAGCCTCTTCCCTAACACATATTGAAGTCCTGACATCACAGCTATCTTGACTCTGCTGGAATGCTGAGTTGCCTTGATGCATTTAAAAGCCTTTTCTCAGCACTTCATGCAGTTTGAAAACAGTTCTTTATATGTATTGGCTCAGATTCTCATCTGGTGTAAAACTTCCTAGTTCTACTCAAGTCAATATAACATTCAAATTAGTGAAAGTATTTTGATTTACAAAATATAAGCATAGGGTCTGGCCCTTGGCATTCAAAAAGAATATTAGAAACTTGGCAGAACTACACAATGTGTTAAAACTAAAAAGTACTTAGATGAACTTTCTCACCTCAGTAAGCCAACATTATAGGAAGCAGATCCTTCATTTATATTATAAATTGTTACTTAAGTAAATTGAATCTCCTGGAGTCAACAGAGCTGTTACAATTTATGTCAATAGAGCTCTAGACTTTATGGGCACGTCCACACAAGCAAGCATATGGCTTGCAGCAGCTCATACAGAAGTGGTGCAAATCTGAGCTGGGGATTTTTGCCTTTGTTGAGTGACAAATTGAGCCAGTTGGACGAAATAACCCTGCCTGGCTCCTCCTGGATCTGCAGCCAGGGGGAGCTAGAGCCTAGGGCCAGCACCTGTGCTGTTCCCAGCAGTATAAAAAGCTGCTCTGTCAAGTAGCTCAGGGCTACTCACTCTCAGGAGCTTCTGGGGCCTAACCAATTGGTACCTGGGGACACTACCCCCTGTGTTAGCTGGACTGCTGCGGCAGCCCTGAGACTTCCCTGCACCCTCTACTCACTGCAGCAGTCTGGAAGTGGGGTGTGGGCTGCTGCCTGCCTGTGACCAGCTGTGCACCTGCCAGACCTGGATGAGGCATCTGTCCCCTCTGGACAAGCTGCCAGTGGGCTGTGGCTGCATAGTTGGCCTTTGTGTGGCACTACTGCCATGTGTGCTCCCTGCTCGGCCATCTAGGCAGCTATTGCCCAGAAGATGTTCTGGGTGTGGTGCCCTGATTTGAACTGTCAAAGCATGTCCTCCTGGCTCCAACTGGCCAGGAGGTCAGCCACAGCCAACTGGGCCCAAGGTGCCAGCTCGGAGCAGGCAGGGTCCTGCCACTGGCCTCCCTAGCCAGAATTCTGGTGTTCTCTATTGGAAAACTGAAAAATCCCTGATAAAAAAATTCCGAAGTCACTCTGTAAAAAACCCCCAAAATCCATGTTTCTCCACAATTAAAACAAAAGACCACTATAGAGAGAGAGAGACAGAGATCAGTTGGGCAATGTTTTATTGATACAGTGTTAAAGCAATGTGGAAGCAATGTGGAGACAGGGTCTCTATCATAATAAAGTGAATTCCAAATATGTTAGAAATATATGAATAAAAATATTCATTTTTCTGTAAATGAATTCATGAATTTATGAATATATGTTTTGCTGCCCCCCAGGGGCTACAGCCCCCAACAGGCACTATGCCCCCCAGGGGTTACAGCCCCCCACAGGGGCTACAGCCTCCCCACAGGGGCCACGGCCCCCCCACAAGGCTATAGACCCCCAACAGGGGCCTTGGCCCCCTCACAGGGGTTACGGCCCCCATGTGAGCTACCCCCCTGCAGGGCCCTCATGCCCCTCCCCACCCAAGCTTGCTCCTCCAGCCCCAGGATTGCTGCCTTGCCTGGCCCCATCCCCCACCAGCTCTTGCAGTCCCTCCGGATGGCTGCCCCCCAGCCTACTCCCACTCCCTCAGACCTCCCCAATGGCTGCTTGCCTGGCTCCATCCCCCACTTGCACCTCCAGACCGCCATGGCAGCAGGGCCCAGGATGGGGCTGCTGTGGCTGTCACCTGGCTCTGCACTGTGCATGGGGATCTGAGTAACCCCAACAGCAGCTGGAACTGTTGGTAAGTGCCAGGGGGGTTGGTGTTTTCCCCCCCAGATGCTGGGGTGGGGGGGCTGGAAATGGGGGGGGGCTTGGGGGCTGGGTGGAGAAGGGGCTCAGGGGGCAAGTGAGGATGGCAGGGAAGGGCTCAGGTGGGGGATGGGGCCAGGCAGGGCAGGGAT
>JAGPOW010000304.1:92315278-92336253 GCA_030014935.1 Caiman crocodilus
GCCGGCGCCCCCCCCGCCCGCCCCCGCCCCCCGCCCCCCCCCCGCCCCGGCGCCCCCCCCCGGCCGGGGGGGGCGGGGGCCCGCCCGGGCCGGGCTGCGGGGGGGCCCCGGGGGGGGGGGGGGTGGGGGGGGGGTGGGCCAGGGATTGAGGGGTGGAGGGAGCGGGCAGAGCCAGCAGGGGATCCCCCCCCATGGTCCCCTCCCCCCAACCTCTTACTTAACAGCAGTGGAGCCTGAATCCAGCTCTCTGCTGCTGGCATACTGCCTGCCCTGCATGGGTAGGCAGTGTGCTTCAGCACCAGGGTGAGGGCTAACCACAGAGACATTCTGGCAGCCAGAGTGTCTCTGTGGAGGACCCAGCCTCCACTTGTCTCAGGGCAAATGTGCAGCACGAGGAACATTTTCTCATTCCTGTATGTGCCTCTTCCAGCGCCTCAAACAGGTTTGAGATGTTGCAAGAGGCATGTGCAGGTTTGTCTAGATGCGCCCTATGTGTGTGTTTTGCCAAGCAGGGCCCAACATGTGATTTTATGGGACAGAGAATAAAAAAAGTTACAGGTAAGATTTTCCGAAGTGCTCAGGGTGAACATACCTTTCCTTCAGTTGAGATAACTGATTTCAGTGAGATCAGTTTTGGACCAAACTGAGTTATTTAGAAAATCCTACTCTCTTTTTAAAATTGCTTATGTGTAGAGTGCTCAATTTAGCCAGTTTTTTGACAAATAAGAAAACTCTTATCATAATGTAATGCAACTGTATGTAATTTGACTAAAGGTGCCATTCGTGAAAGATCTAATTGTCCTTCACATATATTTTGCCTTCAGATACATGCATTTATCTGTCATTTGGCATCAATGGGAGCAGAGAACAAATATCTGAGAGAAGAACGTTGTTCTTTTTTAATGCACCAACAGCTAATTTCATTTTTTAAAAAGCAACTTTAAATGATTTTGGTATTTTTAATATGAAATTTAACAGGAAATATTTTTAAGAAAAGAGAATAGTTAAAAAGAGAGTAGTTAAATAATCATACTGTTGATCAAATTAACTGGATGAACACTGCATACTCTTAATCATGTTAAAAACTTATATTCCTACTTTTGTGTTAGGATAACATTATTCTGTCCCTTAAAGCATTATAATTCTACGTATATTAGAAGTACATTCTACATAGAAAACCACACACAACTTTAGCTTCACTTACCAAGGGGAGGTCCATGAGTCATTAGTATATCAATGCCCTCAGGTATAAGGTTCCACTTGTCTAGCAAAGACTGACCTCTGGGTAGGTTAAATCCCCATCCATTAAACCACGGTGTCCTTTGGAGGAAAATAAGACAAACTAAATCAGTCTGATACAAGAATCATTCCTTTTTTATAGCATATTGAATTTCATTTTTTTCTGTACTCTGTCAGGCATGTGTCATGTCTTTTTAAGATTACCTGTAGGTAGCACAGCATTTATTTTTGGAAGGGTCTGCCCTAAAAGTGTTTACATGGGCCCTACACTATAGGTTGGACCCTATGGCTTGGGTCTATCCGTTACATAGAAAGGAGACAGTCAACACAATCGCTTCTGAAACCAAACTTCTTCAAAATGAGAGGATGTTCACTTCAAATATTTGTGTTTGAGCCCATCTCTACAAACAAAATTATTTGTGAGAAAGGGAGGTTTAAGAGAACCCCAGTATTGGAGGTGATAAGCCCATAGAAAAGTTGTGCTTTCTCTATGTACAAATATCAGACACTGATCTAAGTATCATAGACACTATTTGTACCCTGACTGTGCCATGGGAAATTCCATATCACTCTGTCCTACTTATGTTTATTTTCTCCAACACCAGAGCACGATGAAATTATTTTACTGTGCACCCCTGAATATGTCAAAGCTGGCATTGCTCTCACACCTGCAAGAATATTTAAAAGATATCATAAATTTTTTTTAAAATCAATACAGGTATAATTTGGGGGAAAAAACTTAGGCCTCAAGTTTCCCCTGCCATAGAAGTGATCATGGTTCACTGTTATAGAAGCCATCTGATACTCTCTGTATAGGCACGAGCTCTGGTATGGAAAATGTGAAAGCAAATTACAACAAAACTGCTCAAAAAATAAAATGCTTGAAATATGAGAAGTCCAGAAAGAAACGGTTCTGCAGTGACACCATCAGGATAAAAGTAATTATATTCTCACATCTATTACTACCAATGTTTTAGGTTATCGTTAGAAGTCAAAGAATTTAAAAAGTTTCACTTGCATTTCCTTTCCTCTGCATTTCACAAAGAACAAACAATGAAATTAGACATGTGAGTTTTACTTTATATTAGGAAGACTCCCAGAGTAAAACCTCAAGTCTAAACATCCTAGCAAATCATGGCTTATTATCTAGACTCTGGGCTTTTCTCTACATTTTAGCTCCTCCTCTCCCATCCTCCAGTCTTTTAGTATCATTATTCCGAAATGGGCCATCTACATGGGAAAAAGCGTCAAGGAAATGTTTACTTTGTCAGTTCATAATTAAATCATTATACGTAATATATGCCTGTCCTGTAACAACTGTTTACTACTATGTCTCATCTCAATCTGGACCAAAATTAAGCTGCTACTTTTCCTTTGAAATTATTATTCAAAGGTGGGTGGTGTAGGGGCTCTATTTGTTGGGGATGGAGGGAGGAGTGGCCTGTTTGATGTGAGGGGACTAAAAACTATTGTTCTGAGACCTGTCTGCAATGAGCATGGTGCTGGGGGTGGGTGGAGTCCCTGGGCAGCTGTCCAGCTGGGCTGCTGTGGGGAGTGCAGAAGGAGGTGACTGGCCAGCACCTCTTGTACCTGGTACCCTGGCACCTACTGGCAGATGTGCAGCTCATCCAGGGCCTTGGCAAGGGGGCCCTGCTGCTCTTGCTGCCACTACAGCTAGTGCTCCCACTGGGAGGCATCCTCCATTCGTCATGAACTGGGTAGGTGGAATCCCCGATGAGGAGGGGAAGGACCACCACAGCACCCAGCTGCAGGTCCAGCACCCATGGTACAAAGCACCCACTCTGCAGCAGGGCTGGCAGGGTGGAGTTCTGAAATGTGGGCACTGTGGGAACTGCCCACTCGGCCAGTTCTCACTGGTGAAGGCACTGCAGTGGCTGATGACAGCCTAGAGCACAAGAGTGAAAGTTCCTCTAGCTGCAATTGGGGTGGTTGTCATGGGGTGAGCAGGTGATGGGGATATTGGTCCTGTCCAGAGCCCCGATGCACTGGAGGAATCTCAGGGCAGGGGAATCCCGCCACCACCACCAGGGGATCATGCACCCAGAATAAAGCATACCCCAGCATGTCCTGGAGCATGCTGCACACCTCCAGGACAGCCTCCCTAGCAGTAGCCTTGCCCACACCAAAGTTTTGGTTCACATAACAGGGGCTGACAAGCATGGCCAGCTTCAGCAGGGCAAGGACTAAGTGAGTCACAGTAGGGAAGGCCACATGGCAGTGTCCTGCCACTTCACATACAGGCAGAGCTGCTCCAGGAGGTCCAGGAAGGTGGCCCAGGTCATTCTAACACCTCCAACCATTACTCATTATCTCAGGTCTGCTGGATACGTAGCCACCAGTCTTGGCTGGTCAAGTGGGACCAGAGGTGGTGAAGCTGGAGGCCCAAGAGGCCATAGAACTTATAACAACTCTTTTTTTTTTTCTGTTTTCAGACTGTCATCAAATCTTCCCTTCTCTTCTTTAAAATAAACAACTCAAATTCTTCCAATCTTTATTCATATGTTATTTTTTCTGGGCTTCTAAACATTTTATTGCTGTCCAATGAACACTTTCCCATTTGTCTAATCTTTCTTCAAGTGTGGTGCCCAGAATTGTATATAGTATATTCCAGGTGAGATCCCACCAATTCTAAATCCACTGCTACTGGTATTAGCAAGGTTTAGGTGAAGTGAAGCAGGTTTGTGAATTTGACTTAAGTTACAACTGTGGTTATGCTAGCCTTTTCTTTTCTAATCCAGTTTTTTTCTAATAACTTCTGAAACACAGCTGAACTAGGTAGTTACCTTTCCTGTACTCTTTCACTGTAGTTTCTAGCATACGCAGATGATCATATTTCTCAGGGTTAAGAAATTGGCAAACAATTCATCTAAATCTTAAGTTATTTAACAAAACATAGTCAAATAATGCTATAGCAACACACATGTGGACCAAAGTTTTGAACTCATTTGAGTTTCTTCTGCAGTGAGTTCTGTAGTTGTAAAATCATAGTTAAGCCTGAAATGCAAAACTATAGCTGTGATCTAATTGAGCTATTTGGAGAATTACATAGAGAAGAAGCCTAGATGTGTCTGCAGTAGTTTTTGTATATACTACTGGTGAGGGTGGAGGAGGAGAAGTGAATCCAATCTGCATTCACCAGATTCCATTATTAGCTGTGGCTAATAGATACCACATGGGAACCAACTTGTCAGAAAATTTCTAGGAAATTGCTCAGATTGCACAGTGTGCGCCCAAAGGGCGAAGTACTCTCTTTAATAAACTAAATATTTGCATAAATAATAATATATCTGGTAACAGAAAGAATCGTAGGATGTCAGATTGAAATAGTCATTTCTATTGTAACTATTTCAGCTTGAATCTACTAAATTCTGTATATTCAGCCAGTGGTGATTCATAGGGGGTTTATGGGGATGCATGTGCACCTCCGGAGAGCGCTGGTGCACCCACCCCTTCCCAGCCAGCATTCCCTGCTTAGGCGATGGACAGTGGGGGCAGGCAAGTGCTAGTTCCCTCCTCGAGAGTGCTGGCCAGGAGAAGTGATCTCTGAGGTCCCCCCACAGCCAATCATGCTGAGCATTTCCGGGTCAGCATGACACTTCTGGGTCAGCACTATCAGCTACGGAGGGACCACTCCCATTGGCGTGATCAGCCATGCGGGAAGCCCCCTGCTTTGGTCACTGACTGGCCACAGAGGGGGGCAAGTGCCCCCACCTCCAACTCAGGAGGCACCAGTCATTCATGTATTCAGTGAAGTATTATGCCCTGACCAAGCAGAGTCACTTATGCAGCCTCAAGTTTTGAGGGATGACAGAAACTTGTTAAAAAGGCAACACGAGAGAGCACTTGTTCAGAACAATGCCAATAAAACCACAGGCTTATGATACAGATTCAGGTTTAAATGAGATCACAAAAAGGTCACCCCACATTTGTACTATTTTGTGTTGTGGTGCAGGCAGAATGGAGCTGATGTACTGTGAATCCCTTGAGTGGACAAATGAATGACTGTTTATTGCCAACAGACTTTAAGGCTAGGGAAAGAAGTTATATATAAAACAATAAAAGGGATAGGAAACCAGTTCAAATCTGTAACACAACAGAAGTTCAGTGCACTTAAACCACTTTCAAAATTTCTAAAAACCAGTTTAAGATAAACCTGGATGGATGTAGGACCAGACTGCACTGATTTAGGTTAAATTGGTTTATTGATCCTGTCCCAGATGCAAGGTTACCATATTTCCAGTTTTAAAAAAGAGGACACTTGGGGGGGGAAGGGGGGGAGGGGAGTGGGGGTATATGCTTGTGGCCAGAGCAGTGATATGCCCGTGCCCTGCCCCTGTCCCTCACTCCCAAGCCACAGCCCCTGCTACCCTGCTGCTGTCCCTCACTCCTGACCCACAGTGCCCCATTCCCCAGACCATGATGATACCCCTCACTCCTAACCCGCACCATGCTGCCCCCCATTCCCTTCACATGCCCCTGACTCCAAACCTGCCCCCCCAGTCCTGCTGGTGTCCCTCACTGCCAAGTCATAGCCCCTTGCCCCCACTCCCACACTTACCTGCTTGCAGCTGCTGCGGCCCATGTACAGACTATGTGATGCCCTGGCTTCCAATCATCTTCCCTGCTGCCCCCAGTCCCAACCAACTCCTTGCTAGGGCAAGACAGGAAGTCACGGGAAAGCAGAGCCAAAGCAAAATCCCAGACATCTGCTGATATTTTAAAAAACAGCCGGGACAGATATGGGAGGACCCAAAAAGAGGACACATCAGGGAAAACCAAGACGTATGGTAACCCTATCCCAGATCCTCTCCAGATTCAAGTTAGCTCACAGGGTGGGTGGGCAAGGCTTGCCCCAAGCTGTCTGCTTCGGCCAAGAAGGAAGGTGTGCTCTAGCACCCTCCAGCTTCTAGCCAGAGCCACTGCAGGCATTTCCAAAATCAGAAGTGAATGTCTGTTCACTTGCTTATCAGTTCAATCTATACAGCATTGACTAACCTGTGAAGATTGAATTGATTCAGCCTCAGGCTTTTTGACTATCTGTACTTAACCTAAATGTATATGGCAAATAAATGGCAAAGGCTAGAGCAGGAGCAGCATAACATTTGGTTCCCCAGTCTATGGATGTTTACTGTGGAGCTGCCTAATTAGCCCTGCAGTTAGGCTCTGTATCTACATGTGTGGCCCAATTACACTGTAGTAAACTAATAAATGTCACCATAGGTTAGTACTTGAAAATACAAATGCTATTCTGTGGCAGAATTATTTACTGTGCAGCAACACATACGTATACACTGATGGGGCTGGCTGAGGCACAATTGTGCTTCAGTGCAGAGGCTACCTGCTGGCTAGCCCTGCACTGAAAACACCCTTGTGCCTGATCCAGCCCCTCCAAGGCACACTGAGTTAGGTAAGAGCAGGCCTGGGCTGGCAGCTGACTCCCCAAGCCCTTTGCCAGCTGGGGCTGTTCTGACTTGACGCAACATGCTACAGTTCTGGGTGTACATGTAAATGTGGCACCTGGGTGCAATAAACACCAGCGCAATATGCACCAGAATTTATTGCTTTGCATTAACTGCATGTGTAGATGAATGCTGTTGCAAACAGATAGAGTTTATTTCTAACAACTGTTACTTTACTTTACAATTACTTAAGAAAATTAACTTGTAGTGGTAGCTACAAACATCTGCAGTGGTTTTCCTGGGTGGATTACTAAAAGCAAAGTCCTCAACTGTGGTTGGGAAGGATTTTTTGTTTTAAAGGAGTTTTTAATTGATTTTACTTAAATAAGTCTGTGCTATCCTGTAGACCAGCAGTCAGCAGCCTATTCAGGCTGTGAACTGATATGAGTCAGCTTGGGTGCAAAGTGGTGGCCAGGTCCTAGCACCTGCCTACCATCACCAGTTCTCTCTGCTGTGGCATAGGGAAAGCACCTGCCACCACTGTTTCACCCTGCAGTAGCATGGGTAAAATCTCCATCTCTGAACACTGCCAAAGTCCCACATTCATATTCCATGGCTCTGCAGGCCAGATCCAGCCAATGGGCCATAAGATGTGAACCCTAGCTATAGACCATTGCAGAGCTGTTTGTCAAGGCTGCTGCAATACACATGGCTAGAATCTGCCAAATGCTGAGTTGGTAACAAAGTGAAAGAAATTAGCTGGCACCTAGAAATATTAATGGTATCACTGGGTGTTTCTACATGACACTTGTATAAACAAGTACTAAATAAATGCACAGTAACTGGAGTTATTGTGCAGCAGCACCAGTGAACACTTTTTTTAGTGATACTACTGCACAGTACCCTAATGTACAGTAGTGTATTAGCACTGTATGTGCTGTGATGTGCTACTGCACAGTATTATTCAACTACTGTACAGTTAGTATCTTGTGTAGGCATGCCCACTGATTTTTAAAAGGTTCCACAATAAAGTAATACCATTGCTGAGGTCCAGACCAAAACAGAGCGAATGATAATAAGGATTTCATCTCTGTTTACATCTTAGGCCTCACCAAACATAGCTTCTTTATATATGGTGCATGGAGTGACATAGGTCCATCCAGTCCTACATATAAGACTACGTCTAAAAGAACCTAATTTAACCACCGCTGATTAGAATCACACTGCACTTCACAACATCTTTCAAACGCCAAGGAATTGTCACGATAATTCTTGATCTCTGGCTCACCTGACAGTTCAACCCTCCCATAACTGCAAAGCATCCTTATCATTTAGGAATAGCAGTTATACTGGAACCAGATGTGTTGCACAGAATATCCAGATTAAAGGCAGACACCTGACCAATTTTTTTCTCTCTCCTCAATTGATAATTTCTAATGCAAGAAGGACAGCAGTCTCCCCAAAGATTCCTCTCCACCTGGCAATCTGGAAGTTACTCTTTCTGCAATTAGAAAGATGCTTTGCAATAAGCCACAAAACATCTTCACACCTTGTGCTGCTGGAGATGCGCACCTCACTTGACATAATGGCAAGAGGGAGGAGAAATTAAGGCTTCACAACAAGACTTACATCGTCTTGCAGGTGCATATTTGCAAGAGCTGCCTAATGAGAAAAAAGAATTCCATCTACTTCCAAAAAGCAGGCAGGGACTCATTTCTCACCCATTGACTAGATCTCCATTTTCTTAAGTCACTATTTTGGTGTATGGTTATTGTTGCCAAGTATATATGAAATAATGCAGTAATGCAAAATGTTTGGGTGCCTCAAAATTCAAAGGACAGAATCACAAGCCAACAGTAAGGATCATTACAAATGGATGTAAGAATTTCACAGTACATTACAGCCTTGAAAAGTTTTAAAGATGACATCTACTGCCAATTTGCCTTCAGCTCCTTTCTGACTAGAAACTCACTGATGTCTATTATATAATTCTCCAGCTTCAGGCAAATCAAAAAATAAACAAAATGTGCTGATCTGGGTTCTAGTCTTTCACACACACAAGTTTTACACAGTAGTGGCTTGATTTCAATCCAGCCCTTTATTTTTTTGTGTCCTTGTATGGGCAAGAGATTTAGCAGAATTCAAAGATCTGTTAAATTTCTGACAGGGCTGTGCAGTTAGTGCTTTTGCACTTGCAACTTCTAGGCCATGGGTTCCCAACCCCAAGGCTGCGAAGGGTTGGCTGCTGGTCTGCAGGAGGGTTGGCTGCTGAACCAGAAGTCCAGAAGTGATCGGCATACTGCTGTTTTATACTACAGAGTATAAAAAAGGGTTAGCTCCCTTCCCACAGTATGTTGGTCACTGCCGGTCCACAGTTTGCCGGTCCACAACCACATCTGGTCCGCGGTTTGCCGGTCCACTCACTTCCGGTCCGTGATCACTTCTGGTCTGTGGTTTGCTGGTTGGCAGCATAAAAAGGTTGGGAAACCCTGCTCTAGGCTACCAACTGTGTGCCTTAGCACCTGCACCACCCCAGCCCCCATTTCAATACAGTGATTCCAACAAAGTTACTTTAAATTAATAATACAGATGCAAACCAGAGCAGAATCAGTAGTCTCCTTTGGTTTCTTTGGTTTTTAATGTACATTAGAAACATTTTCAGTCCCCCAGCAAACACCAACTTTAATTCAATGAGTAAATAGCTCAAGGAGCAAAAATTTCATTCTGTTTTCTTTTCACAGGCCAGTTGTGGGGGAGTGTCTCGAAATCCATCTCAGAAGGAAACACTTACACACAAGCAATAACAATAATGAAGGGCTCCTTATTTCAGGCAGCACTTAAAGAAAACACACGAACCTCCAAGATTGCTAAGGAAAGAGACAGTTCCATTAACAGAACAAAAATGATAGGACAGGGCATTAAATATGCATTCCCAGAATTGTTCAATTATGGGACTGCCCTATAAACATATCCTGAAAGTATCTATTTCAGTTTTACATTTAGAATGTAATAGTGAAGAGGATCCTGAACTGAAAACACTGCAAAGGCAAGACATGACCTTTGTGCACAATAAAAGAAGAGCCTTTCAATAAAAACAACTTGAAAAACGTACTGTGCACAAATGTTTGCTATGGAGGAAAGGTGTGTGTGCCCTTCTCTATTTAATAAAATGAACAGAAAGTGCATAGTAGGAAGACACCAAAAATTGTTGTAGCAAAAATATGGGGGGAATTATGATAAAGTGTGTGTGTTTGGGGCATATGTTGAATAAGGATTTGTCATAAGGTAAGCACTGCTATAAAGACTTTTAAAAACTAGGAATGTCAGCTTCATAGAACACCATTTTGATTACGCCCTTTCTTATTGCAAATATCAAAATATTATTCCAGAATGCATACTGAAAATAGGCAGCAAGGAAGGGTCAGAGTGGAAGTTTTGAAAGCTAAATATAGTGTACTTCTCAAATCTTCTTGTGTACAAGGACAGCCTTGCGGTACAACCACAGGATGGAGAATGAGACAAACCTGAGTGTATTGGCTTTAGAGTTGCTGCACAAGTTTAAATGAGTAGCTTAAGCATTCCAATCTGTAAGATGAAAATATCTAATTAAAAAGCATGAATGAGACTTCATTCTCTGGATCTCTTCCTCTGGGTAGAGCGGAAATGCCTTGTGCCACACAAGCCAAGTACTTTTTTCTTATCAAAGCAAGTCAGCTAGGCCTTGTGTTTTGATTTAGGGAGAACTAAGTAGAAGAATGTGGTGTATTTGGTCATTTTTTTCCTCCAGAGATGCTGCTATGTCCTGGCAAACTTTGCCCTACTTCTTCCCATCCAGCTAAGCTGCACAAATCTAGAAAAGGGATGAGGAACAATGACAGTGCTTCCTGTTCTTGATCTCGTGGCAGAAAGAAACAGATCCTAGTCCCTGAAGCAAAATAAAGCAGCCTACCCTGGCTCTACACTAACTGGGGATTTCTTCATGCTGGAAAACCCCCAAACAGCCAATTAAGCCAGGTGCATTTCCCCTTTCTTCTACCTGAGCAGTGCCTGGTAGAATTAAGAGGACCAAGGATCTGGCTAAAAGTTTGTTGTTGATTTCTCATTGCCTTTCCTTTTTTTTATGTAACTGATTCAAATATATCTAGCTCAGAATGACAAGCACCGTAAACATGTGCTGGTTAGTTTCTTCAGTGCCAGACATTTGTACTGTGTATTTTTCATTATACCAAGTTTTTAAAAAAATGGATGCTCATGTGGGCATAAGTGGCGTGTACAATTACATGCAGAATCATAATTATGTAAATGACAAACTAGATGCTTCCCTAAAGAAGGCCACACAGATTGCTGGATGTCAGTGGTTCAGACTGTGATTAGTGAACCACTTGCTGGTAGTCCAAAGATTAGACAATCCATACATAATTGTTGGATTTGGACACAAGAACATCTTTTTCTTGTCAAGTGGTCTGCCTAATGAAAAGCTGGAGAATCACAGGCCTATATTGTTGCACCTACCACTATTAAGTCTGTTTGAAATATGGTGTTTCTCATTTCAAATTTGCTGACTAAATTACTGAGATGGTGATTCAGCATAATGAGTAATGGAAAATTCAACATAAGGTTATTTCAGCTTAAGTCCTCTGCTTAAATTTGCAAACCCTGAGTTAAGAGCACTTCATCTTCAAGTCCACTGAAGCTATTTGACAATTTCCAAGATGTTGGTTTGAAGATCTGGCTCAGACTTCCTAGAGAAACAGGTTATAGACACAGAGGGAACCTTTCAACCCCTACTATAAGTAGATAATATTTGTCTGATGTGAATTCATTATGCATCCTCAAACAAGCTATTTTCCCTCTCTCTCACCTCTCAAAAGATCCCCCACTTCCTCCCTTCTTGTAGCCCCCACTTTCTTAAGCCTGTTGCCAAGGTTCAACAACCAAAACCTGTTAATTTCAGTTTCTGTCTTCTGAAGATCTATTTCAGGATGAAGCCCTTTTCTCTAACAGACTGGATAACTCTGAACATCAGTTCTCTCACAGGGTGTACTGATAGAGATTTTGGGGGATGATACCGACAGCCAATATTTAAGGAGGCATATTGGCCGATACTGATCCAATATCCAATACATCTGCCTCCAGGTGGTAAGTCTGGTGTGGTGGAACTGCACGGAGGAGGGAAGGAGTGTGGGGGGTGGGCAGCTCAATGCCCCCATGGTAAGGGAAGGGGCAGGGCAAGCTCTGCCCAGCTGGGGCAAGAGATGAGCACGGGACAGAGCCACAGCTTGTGGGGTGGGGGCAGCTTCCACCACTGCTTGTGCCCCTGGATCTGCACGGTGTGGGGGGGCTAGCAGCGGTGGGATGGAGCCAGAGCTGGGCTGTCTGGGGCTTTTCTTGTTGGGAGCCAGGCTTGGAGCAAGCTCCAGCAGTGATGGGAAGAGACTGCAGCCCGCTCAAATTTTGCTGCAGCTCTACTCCACATGCTGCACAGATCCAGGTGCCCCTGCCCTCCCCCATCCTCCTGGGGTGCAAGCAGCAGTGGGAGCTGCCCCCACCCCACATGCTGCGGCTCTGTCCTGCGCCCCTGCCCCCTCCCTCGCCACTCCCTTTCTGACTTACCAGCTAGAAGCAGCTCTCCACGCTGCTGGCTCTGCTCTGCACTGCTCTGCAGCATTTATCAGCTAAATTATTGGCCCTATAAGGCTGATATCCGATATAAACAATTTTTTTCACATCGGTATTGATCTGATATTGGATCAATGTATCGGTGCACCCTAGTTCTTTCATTCTCTGTTCTGCAGCAGTATCTCACTGGATAAACTGTACCAAAGCCTTATAAGAAATAACTAAACCAGAGACGTCAGAGATACAGCTCGTAGGCTGGATCTGGCCTAAGAATCCTATCATCTGGTCCCCCAGTGCAGCATCATAGATTTCAAACGGACACAGAAGCAGCATGACAACTGTTCTGGATGGCTCTATGAGCTGCATGTTGCACCTCCTTCAGTTACTCTGGGACAATGCCACATGCGGTGACTGCTCCAGTGCTTTGCCCATACCATGCCAGATCCAGAGCATGTCCTGGAGAGGTCAGAGCAGGTGGCCTTGGAGTGGCCAGAGTGGGCACTCTGTGCACCACGGTCTCAGCTTGCCCTCTCCAGAGCATGCAAGACATGCAACACCCACTCCAGGATATGCATTAGATCCAGCAGACATGTGCTAGAGTCAGCACTACATGTGGCATCATTCCGGAGTGGCCAAAACAGGTGCTGTATGCAGCACAGTCCTACAACAGCACTCCAGGACTGGGCTGCATGCAGCAAGCACCCACTCTAGCCTTTTTAGTGCCACAATGCTCGCAGTGCCTGATCCAGCCACTCTGAGATGTGCACTGGATTCATCCTGCAGGCCTGGTCTGTTGGCCCAATCCTGCTTGCAGACTAACACATATGCCAGACATGAAGAAAACATAGTTCCATACTAGTTTATTTATGGCTTCTGGTCTGTATAAATCAAGGAATTACAAGGAGGACTTAGACACCCCTGAACTAAACCTTACAATGCTTTTTAGTGATATTAAACAAAGATCCATAGGAAGACAATGACAGGAAGTTACACAGAGGATCACACATATTAGGAAGATTTGGGGGCAAAGAGTAAAAAGGCAGAGACAAATATTTACAATATCCTGGATGGAAGATACTAGAGGAGAAATAAAGATGGTAGGTAGGAGGGCTGTAGAGACAGGTAGAGAGCATAGTCTATTGGGAATAGGAATGAATCACAGAGTGAAAAATCAGATGGGGAGAGAAGAAGGAAGTAAGACGTAGCAGAGAGGAACAGTTTCTGAAGTTTGAGAGTCATATAAACTTTGCTTAAGCAATCGAACATTTTCTTGCTCATCTGAAAAGAAAATATCTGTCAAACCCTTTGAGGTTTCCCAATCCCTAATTATATTGCAATTATTTTATTTAGGGCTTTACTTAATGAGATCTGGGAAGTATTTTAATATTCCCAAATTATGAAAATAATTTCTAACTTGACTCTAGGGCTAATTTTACTCTACTTAAAAAATAGACCTAACAAAGGCCTGTAAAAGCAAGCATGACCAACTCCTTAATTCTCTATGTTGTATACCATTGCAATGCTCATGCTCATAATACTTAGGATGGCCTACATTTTAAAGGTAATCTAAAAAAAAAACTTTGAAAAAATGTGTGGCTGAATCCATGTCCTGCAAAATAATATTAATAGGGAATTTGGGTTTGGGTCACTTTGTCCAAGAGTGCAATAACTGTGCACACGTAATATAAAAATGTGAAAGATGGTCTTTAACTAGTCCCAATCATTAAATTTCAAATAAATGAGTCCTACCTACCTTCTATTATTCGTACCCATATGTATGCAACTCATAAAAATACTAATGCCCCCCTTTTTCCCCCCTGCCGTGTTGGATCTACAACTGAAGTTTAACCAACATGATTTTATTTCAGGAGTGATAACATCATTGATGATGGAAGAGTGAAGCAGGGTTGTACACAAGAAAACATGTTTGCTTTGGCTTCAGTTTGCTCTGATACCAGTAAGAAGCAAAATATAAAAACGTAGATTAAATTAACCTAGATCAATGGTTCTCAACCTTTTTAGACTCAAGGCACCCCTCATGAGACTCTTAACGCCCCTCGTGAATCATGAGACTCAAGGCAACACTCAGACAATGCCAGCTCTTAGTTTTTACTCATTTTTTGATTGCAGAAAAATAACAGCGATTTTTCTGTTACAAAGAACTCAGAAAGACCACAACAGATCAGTATGCTTTTAATACCATGAATTCTTCTTTGAAATAAAGGGGTTTACCTTGTGAATCATGTTTACACAGCTAACAGTGCTAACACACCCTACAACACCCCTGGAAGGATCTCAAGGCAGCCCAGGATGCTGCAGCACTCTGGTTGAGAATCACTGACCAATATATTTATGTAGATTAGAAGGAATCAAGGAACAGGAAGAGGAAGAGAGAGAAGGATGTGAAGAAGATTCAATATTGGCAATTGTAAAAAGGAAAATCTGCATGGAAATAAACTATATCTAATAGCTTCCAAAAGAATATTACAAACAAAAACATTGTTTATAAAATAAGTTTGCAAGGCAGCTGATTATTATAAAATAAATATGGCCCAAATCGGAACTGGTTTAACATTCAACTCCACTGAAATTATAATAGGTTTGTCTATTTGAGTCAGCAGTGAATTTGACCCCTTTGTTTCTAAGGCTCTAGAAACTTCTGCTTTTGAATCCTGCTTAAAACAGGTTTATCACAGCCTCTGTAATCTTCCTGTTACTGAAAGAACAAGCGGCCATGAAACATCAAGACTGCTAATTCAGTATTCAATACCGGATATAATAAATAAATGGAATGCTGGACACTTATTTTTACACAACTGCTTCAACTCCTTTACTCAGAAGCATTCATAAGCATGTCCTTTTCTGCTAATAGAAAAAAAGCCTTTAGGGGTGACATTCACTCTAAGCAACAAGATAAACTGCTCTCTAAACCTGCATCTAGACATGCAGGTATGTGCAGTATGTGGCACCACAAACCTCTTTGCGGTCCCAGTAACTATGTGCATGGAAGATTAAAATGTGCCCGGTGCTTCATATATGCATTGATTTAATGAGTTTCACCAGTTTGCATTATTTTGTGTGCAAAAGCATTTTCATTTACCTAGTTTGAATATGGCATCTTTGAATTTCATTGTAGCAAGAGCTGGGTAAACAGACATACCTAATCAGATTCCTTCACTGTCTTCTAAAACTTTGAGATACTTAGCTTGAGCAGTGTTGGGCTGTAAGCGCTATTATCTCCAATTCTTCTTTTAAAGAGGTACCAACATAAACTTGCAATATCTCTGCAGTTACCAAAATAAGTACGTATGGTCCCTGTCACATATTTAAGTAATCACAGCTTCAAACAGACAAACTGCAGAGCACAATCACCTCTACGAACATAAAAAAATTATCTTTTTTGGATCTAAGAAATCAGGACTAGCATTGCTAACAGGAAACACAAGAGGTGGCACTGCCGAATTAGGATGCAAAGTCAAGCCCAGAATACTGGAAGGGGAAGGCTTGGCTACTAACAAGGAAAAATAAAACTTCTTGCTGTAACTCTGAAAATAATCCTCTGAGAAAGGAGCACACTTGCCACATCCTGCTTACTATGCTTTTAACTATGACTATTACCTATTTACTGCATATGCAGTATCATAAGCTTAAAACTCAGTATGAGGGGTACAGGTCTCATATTTAAACTAATTTATTTTTTAAACTTAAATTGAAATTGCCAATTTTTTTTAAAGACCTAAGTAATATTCCTCCCTATATACTACTACATTACTCTGCAAAGGATGCCAGGCAAAATTCAGTCTACGTGTAAATACTTTTGGCTTTATGCTTTGTCATGTGGTTTTTAGATATACTGGACATGTGTACACAAGACGTTACGGCAACATACTGGGCACAAACTGTGACACCAATGCTATGTTGCCATAGTGACAAACTACCTCACCATAGCGTGTCACTATGGCAATGTAGCTGCTAAAAATAACCATATGCTGTCATTTAGTACTTCCTAAAGCAGGTACTAAATGATGGCACAGTAATAATTATGCTGTGGGGGGCACATGTAGACATGCCCACTTTTAGGTATCTTTTCAAAACAGTCCATATCTCTTTTGTACCACTTAGACTTAAGGGTGTACTTAATTAAATATGTAGGTCAAGATTTTCAAAACTGACTAGTGATTTTGAATAACCTGTCTTAAATTTATCTAATTTTCAGAAAGTAAATTTGGAAAGAATTAGCAGCCTACTCTGGTTAGTTATTACCATTACAGAGATGTTCAGAGTTTAAAACCCAACTTTACAAAGAGTCTCACTGAGTTGACCATGAATAAGTAAGTATGGCAGCATTTGGTCGTAAGTGATTTGCTGACGTTGATTCCTAGAAAGAGAAATTCCTTTTGGCAATCTAAACGTAAAAGAAACAGATCTTCCAATATGCTGTATAATGAATGGTATTCATGCACAATTGGACCATAACATTACAGTTCAATGAATTAATTTCAAAGGCATTTAACAGTCTAATTTGCAGCCAAGAATGAAAATCACCATCTCATGCCAGTGATTTAAACTTTCACAACTGAGAGACACGAGTTTCACAATATTTGGTGATATGCTTAATACCCCAGGTCCCTGGTAACTAAATACCTTAATGGTGTCTTAAAAGTTTGTTACAGGATTTAAAAATACCATTCATTTTAATGGGAATGTTGAAGCTGAACATTAGGCCTGTTAAGAATATCACTTTTGCTAAAAAAAAATATGGTCCTGTAACAGGGCCAGAGGAAGAGAAATAAATAGTTATCAGTCATTCATCCTCCAAAACACTGCCACTTAATTGCTCAAATTCAATCTGGTCAGCTAAATGGTTTGCAATATAAAAAGTAAAATGAATTGTTGTGTACACCCCCCACTCCCTGCCCGCCGCACACACAGACACCTTGTTTTTGTATGTATCTTCATGTACATATCACACTCGCTCTTCATTCGGGGTCCTGTTTGGCTCTGTCCTTGTAAGCAGGCAGGGGTTGACATGAATCTTGTGCTGCATACATATATTTTTTCCTCGCTCTCCCTGTAAACCGGAGTGATGTAAACAACTCAAAGCAGTGACATGTACTCCCTAACCAAATCAAACCAAAGTACATTACAGTGTATACAGCACTTGTGTATGAGCACAGTAATGTATGCTAACATTTTCAGGTTATTAATTGGAAAAGCTGGCTTATAAATGAGCCAGTTTAGCAGATCAATTAAAGTAATGCGGTTACTTCATCAATAGATAAGCAGGAAAGAAACAGATGACAGAAGGAACTGGGAAAAAAATGTGTGAGGTTCATAAAGCCTTTTGGGGCTAAAGAAACGTCTGGAGAGGCCTGCTGCATCACTGAGTTGAGAGGAGAGATTTTTTTTTTTTAATTGAAAAAGATCGGTTTAAATATGGGTCACTCCTTTTTCTGCCTTTAATATTGTTAAATGAAGGGGTTGGATTATATGTGGGTCAACTTAAACAGCATTTAATTTTAAATGCACACCTGCCTTAGTAGTGTTCTTTCAAAGAGGTTCCTGCCAGATGGAGGTTTCCACAGGATTGACAAAACCTATTTGACCCAGCTGGTGCAGGGAACATACAGAAAAACTTTAACAATAGTTATTAGGAAACACTGTAGTAGGATTTCTACCACAGAACCAATGTCTTCCTGATTGACAAAATGCCACTCACACACCAGCCAATTTTCACTGCGACTGTCAGGTGAGTATGACCCCCAAAGGCAGCATGTCACATATATCTTCCTTTAACAAGAACGGTTATGTCATCTGTTGAATGCAAGCCCATGAAAGATCCTGTCTTAATAAAACAGCAAATTCAGAGACAGGAGTACACCAAAGAAAAAGAATGGGGGAGACATCTCTTGTGACAATAATCAAACCAAAGCTCCAAATCTCATGAAATGTCTAAGAGCTTTTCCTAGACGGAGTATATTGCAGATCATGATGTTTGGGAAATCTTCAAAGTCTGTACTTGCTTGACCAAACAAGCCATCTTTTTCACTCATATTAAGCTGCTTTGTTCTTTGGAGACATTAAGCGTCAGCCTAGTTGTGGCAGATTATCACAGACTTCAATGAACGCAGGATCTGGCCTTTTACCATGTTAAAGTTATGCAGTCATTTGAGGAATGCAAGTTTGGACTGCAATTTCTCTTGTAATTTCTCCTACTTCCACTGACTTAAATGAACAAACCTTCTAAGACTGCAAAAAAGTAGATGACATCAGAATATCCATACTCTGGGATATTGTACTTGTATTTCAAAATAGACACCTTTCCTAACAAAAAATGTTTGCAGCCTCATATTCCAAGTTTCATCCTCAAGAAAATTTTTACAGACCACTTATAAGCCCCAGAATAAGTGGTTTATAACAGAAAGGCAGACTGACATTTAACTGGAGTGGCACTCTCATAACTGCTTTGCATTACTATTTTATGGGAGTCTGAATAACCACAAGTTAACATACTGTATTTTCTTGCAATAAAAAATCCATTGAAAACAAAAGGTCATTTTATTTGATAATGTAAAAAGGAATTAGATTTGTATTGCATGGTCAGGACAGTATAAGCAAAAAATAATTCTTGGAGGAATAGTTGATCTGTCAAATGTCTGGGTTTGTTTCATTTTTAATTCTTTAACCATGTTATAAAGCTTTGCAGTTCATAACCCATAGTCATATACTGCTGTACACTACAGATTTTAAAACAAGTCCCTAACTTCTGACAGTATGATCTGATAAAAATCTGAAACTTACAGTAGGCCATTATATGGGCAAACTATTCATTTTATATTCACCTCCTTGTCGTGTCAGTGCAGAGGTCATCTAAAGAGGGTGCCTAATTAATCAAGCTGTCAGAGCCAATGAGGAGGAGCATGTTAATAGGACTTTTATTTCACCCAGGAAAGCAGCGGTCTGACAGGAACCAGAAAATATGGCCTTGGTGTTGCTGTTTATTAGCAATGCTGAGATCAGTGGTAATAGGAGCCAAGCAGCTTATGTTTGATAAAGTGCTGGATGTCAAGAACCAGCAGCAACTAGAAATTAGACTGACAAGAGGCAAGACTCTCAGAATACTGATAGTTGATAAAAAGAAGAAAAGGTATGGCTATAGACATGAACTGAAGCATACTGCAAGCTTCTAGGTGCCATGTGCATATTATGTACAAGACAGGAGAAAAAAAAATATTGCCCCCTATGCATCCCCTCTCATATAATGGCTTGCACAGAAGGATATTTCATCGATACCAAAATATGAGTTATTTGTACTATAAATTAAGTACCCCAGATGTGGTGTTGCATTAAGACAGTCCTGACAAACTGCTGCTATATAATGGCTCTGAAGTGTGACAGCACTGGAAGCATTGCGTAATGTCAGGTCCTCTGGTGGTATGGAGCAGTATAGCAGAACTTAGGGTATAAGCAGATGTTGCCAAATGAAGCTGTGATGGGATGTGCTCTGCCACAGCTAATTCACTTCACTGGGCAAAACATATGTCTCCCATTGTCCTGTAGTGGGCCTGATCCTGCAAGACAATGGGTGATGGGTTTTCTGTGTACAGAGATGTGCCTCAGAGATTCCCTGAGATACTTCTCTAAGAAGAGAGAGCTTTTTATGGATGTCTGTTTGCTTGGCTGTTGTGCCTCCATAAAAATGGCACAAAGGCAACATTTGTTTCCACCCTTAAGTAATACCATCACACCCATCACAAAAATGACAAGGGGATAAAAGGGAGTGGCCGCATGTTCCTTATACCTTGGAGATCCCCAGTATCGTACCAGGGCACTGGTAATTGGCATGAGTCAGAGTAGGTCTAACCTAATGGTGTAAACTGTGAACCCAGGTCAGTGCACAGGCAGCCATGGATCAGAAAAACATGCAACATAAGCTGATTTGTTTCCCTTGAGTGAAATCCTGGCCACTTTGTAGTCAACATAAGAATGTCATTGACTTCAACAGGCCTGTTTTCAACCCCTATGTAAAACTGCCATTTTTTTTTTTTTATTAGCCATACGCTCACAATCAAAAAAGATAAAGACACATCTGAAAGGGACTGGATGTGAGACAAGAGATGTGCACTGTCTTTTGAAGGGCACTGGACTCATGTCGGCAGCAGCAGTGGCATTTGCTGTGTCAGTGATATATGTAAAATTTGAAATTAATTATTTCGGTAATGCACCCCTACATGATTCCTCAATCCACAGTGTATTTTATACTTCAGGCCATGGTAGTTTTTATAATTAACTACTTTCTGAAGCCTTTTTAATTATTTTTTTTTACAAGACCATTATTTCCAAATGAACAGAGAGACAGCATTAAATAGCTTTCTAATCAGAAAGCCATGTGGCTCTACTCTTATGTTGGATAATGCAGTCAGAATCTTGCCTTTAGTAACATCCCTTGACAAGGTTTAAGCAGAAGTGCCTAGCACCAGCAAAGGAATGTGCTCCAAAAAGCAAACCTTAAACACTTTTGGAATATGAAAAAAACAGATTGGAAAAGAGAGGTGAAGTGAAATCATTTTGTGCCAGGGGAGGAAAGCCCTAATGTTTATGAATGATACCATGGATCCAGATATCCTCATCCTGAATTATCTCATCACTTTTTTTCCTTCTAAGAGATAAGATTACCATAGTTCCAGGTTCAAAAAA
>JAGPOW010000304.1:92337050-92348994 GCA_030014935.1 Caiman crocodilus
GATTCAATTGATTTAGCCTCAGGCTTTTTGATTGTCTATTCTTAGCCCAGTAGACCATTATTGGGTGGCATAGAAAAAAGGCTGTACACTTTTTGGCAGATCCCGTGCAAGGAGTACGTGACCCCCAGCAGCTAATCACCTTGCCTGCTGCTCCCAGCTCCAAGCAGCCAGACCAGGAGAACAGAAAACCTAGACATAAGCTCTTATTTTAGAAATCCACCCGGACGCAGCACAGGGGTCCAAAAAAGAGGACACACTAGTGAACACTCTATTGTCTGTGTATCCTTACTTAAACCAGCAATTAAAATTTGAATTCAGAATCAAGTTCTATGGCAGCGGTTCTCAAACTTTTTAGACTCAAGAAACCTCCATCACTGGACTCAAGGCACCTTTCCATAACTTTCCTGAATTGAGTGGCACCAGTCTAAAAAACTTATTCATAGATTACAGTGTTTATCGCCTTGCACAGGACCCTCACATAGGAGATCATCTAGAAAGAAACAACCCTTAGCCTATCATTTGCTTAGTTTAGCTGCTTATCTCCTAACAGCTTAGAGCACTCTTCAAAAGATCTGGCAGCACCCAGGGAGACCAGGCACCCTGGCTGAGAATCACTGTTCTATGGACTTCAACTGTCATAACTAAGCCTTAAAAGAATGTGACTTCAGTCCTTGGTCCCTATTAAGACTGTGACATAAGTCAGTGCACCATGGGGTATGAGAAGGTGAAGTGCAGGTTCCCCCCTTCCCAGCCACTCCTCCTACTTCCTCCTCCGCTTCCCCCCTACCCCATGCTTACTAGCTCCTATGCTAGAAGGCAAGCACACACTCACTCTTGCTCAGCTGCTTTTCTTCTCCCAGCCTCTCTACCCCTGCCTCCCAGCCTCTGTGTGAAGCCCTATTTAAAAAGTTTTTGAAATTGTGTCCTGCTTAAGTCACAAAGTTATGGAAGGATGCCTGGAGTCTGAAAGGGTTGAGAACCACTTATTTTGTATAGCAGTGGCTTTTATGATGTGGGTATGTGTCCCTTGTTAAGTGGACTGAACAACAAAACAGTTTACTGGAGCCAAAGAGCCATCAGATGGTGGCAGCTTTTGTGCACTAATGACCTGGGCTGGACTTAAGTTGGTGAAGAATCACCCAATACTTTAAAGGAAGCACATTAGTAATAAATTGAAAGGATGTGGTCACCTCTTAACCTTCTACTGCTATTAATGTCCTTTTGTAATTGTTAAAACATTTCCCCCTTTTATTCCTAATAGTTTCATGTTTCTTAATCTAACAAACATGAAACTTCAACCCCCCTTTTTGTTTTATGACATCCAGAGCAATTTGGTTATGATATTAGAAGAGTTCTGGGAAAAGGTTAAAAAAAAATACCTTGTGCCCCTCTTGATAGCTGCCTCTGCAGGGCTGAGAAAAGTAAATATTGCTGTGGAAGGCATTAAGAGTAGCTGTGGGTTTCATTTTCACATGTCTTTGTGGCAGAGCAGTGTGATTAAAAATAAACTTATTTTAACTCCAAAAGATGTTCTCCACTGACTTATTAGAGCTGTAAGGTAGGTCAAAAATGTGAAACTACATTAACTGACAGTGTCCTTTTAAAGTGCACTTAAGAGGGTTTTTTTCTCTTCTTGAAAGCTTAGTGTTATTACTCTGTAATCTCATTAAATTAATATGAACTAACCAGTCTATTATTAAACTAAGACTCTGGTGACAATATGGGCCAAATTTTGCCCTGAGAAGATGCTGGGAAATCTACTGGGCCATGTTCTCAGCTAGTGTAAATCTGTAGAACTCCATGCAAATTCCACAAGCCTAAATTAAATTGGGGTTGTCTAACCAAAGTTAAGGGCATAAAGTAGGTCTACAAATTTAAGAACTGTTGGCATTTTGTGAAAAGAACGGAGGGTTTGGTGTTTTGGCCAAAAACACTGCCCCCAAAAAATGTCTCCAAGACCGTGTAAATTATTGCTGAGACTATAATAGGTAGCCATTTTACGGCCTAAAGTTAACAAGAGTTCCATCTCTTGGAGGGAAAAAGCAATTTCTGCCTGCTTAGAACATCACACCTTGTTTAATATATTTGTCTAGCCTAAGTGCAACCAAACACCAAAGTTTCTTCAAAGGCTTTGTACAAGTGCCTTCTTCTAATTGCTTTCTTACCTTTACAGGGATAGCATTGTTGTTTTGAAACAAAGGGAATCTGCACCTTAATCCCAATGACATTGCTATAGGAACCTTATTTACAGTATGATAAAAAAACATTCCTTTCTTACAGCCTCATTAAATCTAAGCCTCATTTAACTAGTAGGACATTTTTACAATGGGTTTACTGACATACTGTGATAAATGGCTGTATAACATCCTTCAACAATAGCCATGGCCATAGCCATAACCATAACCACAATGTGTATAAACACTGCATCAGTTTTAACAATGCTGAGTCCTGAATAGTAGGAAGTGAAGTAACACAGAACACAAACATTTTTACTAACCCCCTCCCCTCTTTTTGGGTTGGGAAAAGAAACATTCCCCAGAAAATTATGAGAATTAAAAAGTTAAAGTTTCTAAACAGTACAGAAGGCCTTTGAAATCTTGACCCAATCAGAAAGGTTTCCTGAAATTTGATTCTTTAAAGATAAAAGTGTTGGTAGCAGGATGAAAGCAGCCCTACCCTTTATTTTCCATGCCAGAGAAATGAATGGAATGGCTTATGAATACATGCAACTCACTCATTCAGGAGCCACACTGGTGCCTATTTGTCCTGAAATATCAGTGTTAGGTTACTGTGCAAATCAAAATAACGGTTAGCCAGCCTGAACTTGATTCACTGGGACAATGAGGGCCAGAAAGGAAGGTTTTTTAGGGAGGCTTAATAAACTTTCCAAACTGCAGTGTAATGTGAAGGACATTTCTTTGGGGACTGTGCTTTCAAAATGCTGAGCACCTTTCCAATTTGTTATGCATTATAACATACTGTCAGAGGGGAGGGAGGTCAGGAGTTCCACAATTATACTACAAACTAAAGTTTATTTAACAAGCTCAACTGCTTTCCTGCTCATGGCTGGCCTCTGATTTAATTTCACATAAAATGATATTGTAAAGCTGGACATGGTAACGCTAAAATATGTACACTGGAGACTAAGGTCTGACATTCTGTCTAAATGAAATTTCCCAGTTGTCCCAAACACTTTTTATCTTGTTTCCATACTAGAAGTTTGAAATGTCACTACATATTGCCACAATGACAGATGAGCAAAAGCAAAAGAAAGCAACCTCACTGGTTTCTCCAGTAAGCCAAGCCTAGTAAATGTGATAATTTTGCACATTGGCTTGTGAAACACACCTAAATATTCAAGGCAATTGAGGCAAGTAGTTGGATTTTGTTCCATGTAGACAGGTTTTATAAATCTATAGTTAGGAATCATCAGAAAATATAAATGCACTTAAGGACAGATCCTGCCACTACTTTCTACTTAACAACTAGGATGAATCTGATTATAGTCAATGAGTACATTCAGTATTGCAAAATGTCACACCATTAGTTAGGGTTTATAGGATTGAACCATAACAGCTATGTTACCTATTTTAAACTGATTAACAGATTATTGGGTAATCAGATATGGACCCAAAAAAAGGAAAATAAAAAAAAATTCCCCTTAAAAACTTCTGTTTAGAAAACAAATGCATTAGGACTTCATCCTGCTACACCAAAGTACATGCAAAATTTGACCTTCTCTGGCAACAGGATAAACCCCAAATTTTGATAATACAATATTTAGCATTCAACACCGAGAAAGGCTCAATTCTTCAGTCCTCACTTAAGTGACTGTTTGCATGGACTACAATGCCTTATCTTGAGCCAGGTCTGCAGAATCAGGTTTTGACTTTTTATTTTTCTCTCATAAGCTCTCTCTCCCCATCCTAACCTACCATTTATAGATATTTCAAAAAGCGTTATCTTTTGCTTATAATTATCACCCTTACTTTACAGGCTTGCTCACATGTTCAAAGTTACCAGATTCTGTGAGATATACCTTATCAGGTGTAATCGCATGAAGACTGCCTGCCTACTCATTCAGAAGAAACACCTAACTGTGGGGGCCAAGAAACGCCGGCGGAATGGGGCCGCTGATGGAGCGGAATTGAGGTGCTGGAAACGCAGCAGTTGCAACAGAAAAAAAAAACAAAACACTTTACTTACAGTCCGTACACTGTAGGCTCGTCTCTTGAAGTTACAGAACTTAAACAGAACACAGGCACACTGATGCTCACACTCATGCAGGGTATGGGGCGTCGGATGATTCCAGTGGCGAGTCGTCGTCGGTTGATCAGGCCTCCTTCATGGCTTGGAAACGCACGCGGGGATCTCTCCTCATGCTCAGCTAAGCACTCCTCCAATTTGGGTGGGAATCACCCAAGCCTTTTATGCGGTCAGTGAGCCAACTGCCGACTGACACGTGTACATAATTTACGGTGGGCCAATCATGAGCATACACTCGATGGTGCAGCTGCAAGGTTTTAGTGGGCTCTGATCTTGCACCGAGACTTTTTCCCACATTACAGGGGAAATCCCTGCACCCGTGCTTGCAATGTGCTTAACACAGCTGTGCTGAGGCATCTCTTAACTGTTTTGCACAGACATGCCCCCTTGCCAAAGGCACAGTTGTGTCCGGAGCACATTTGAATCGGTCAAATCACACTCACACTGTCTAACAGGTTCACATTGTAAATGAGCGTAAGCAACAGCGGACAACGAAGCAAGTTCGTTCTCCAAGGATCTAATTAAACAATAGCCTAATAGAACACAACTACACATCAGTAAGTTCATGATGAACGGTTCAATCATCAAAACTTCATTGGGTGTCATCGCGTCCCGGTCTTCAGAGGTTTTTCCCCTCTCAAAATGCTCTCTCCGGTCCGGTCTGCAAACACTTCTCAACGGACCCGCAGAGATGATCTGCTCTTCTCAAAAATCCTTCTTTGCCTTCGATTTGGTCTGCACATGCTTCAGTGGACCTAAACATTTCACGTTCCTCCGGCGTTCTCTGCGTCGGTTGGAATCGTCACAAGGTTGACTCACGCGCTCAAGGTTGCTCTGGGTTGCTGAACTCTCTTTGACCCGGCTTTACCAGAACTTGCAGTCGCGGTAGTTGCCTCAAGAAATCACTTGCAGGCTGTCTGGCTAGTGGGTTCAACAAAATTCAGAGGATGACTGCAGCTCTTCCTCCGTACACCTCATCACAAGCATCAATACTTGTCAGTGTGATTGGAACAGCTCCAGGATCTTGCAGGTAACAGTGAGGTCACAGTTCCTGCTGCTGGGATGGTGACAGTCCCAGTGCATGTCGTCTCGGATTCCACGTGCAATATGAAATCCTGATGATCGCTTGCAAAATCTGCTCCACACTGACTCTCGACGGTCCTCCTTCATGCCATGCATAGGCTGTCTGGCTGGCTTGACCTGCAACAAGTGCTGGAAGTAAGATCGGCCAGTAAACATTGTATCTCACCATGCTGATGTCAGCAGCATGTCCACTGCTCCACGAGGCTTGTCTGACCAAAGAGCTCGCTTCTTTTTGGTCCACTAGGTCAGATCTGAACTCCATAACCAGGCATCCGATCCACATAGCTAAGGTCTCCGCTGTTCTTATTTTAGACCTTTTACATAAGGCCTGTATCTCAGTCCAAGTCCTGGCATGATAGGTGCTGGCAGTAGTGCAGGCTGCACTCATCACTTGACTCTCAGTTGCCACAGGATGTGTGGCTGCTTGAGCTGTTGCTGCATCTGATGAAAGACTCAGCTGCAGGATGCTCTCCGTTGCCTCCTGGTTACGACCCAGAGGCGAGCCTGTGGGGATTTTCTGGGGTGGAGTCGCTACTTCCGCTCCGCCGTTAGCTCTGCCCTCCTCTTTCGTGGCGGTATGTCTGGGGTGGCGTCGCTACTTCCGCCCCGCCGTTAGGGCTTCCAACTCAGTCCTTTCCTGTATCAGGGTCGCAACTGTATTGAACATTACTCACAGCATTTTCTCCTTTCCAAATGCCACGCCAGTCCCTTCAACCACAAAGCGGCTTTCCTCTGCTACTCCGTGGAGCCCCGAAAGCTCCAGGTGTCCCAACTCCAGTAACAGCGTATCTAAATCAATTAGCGCTGGTCCTTTACTCTTCCACACACCGTGCATACAGGAAACGAACTCTCAACTGAGAGCCGCATCTTCCTTGCTCGGCTTCTGTCCGGCTGAGGACTCGCTGCCCCCTTGCTGCCGGGGTTTAAACCGAACCCGCTCACTCCCCATTACACATCCGAAGGCTCTCGGGTGGGGGCTCACTTCCCACTCTTTCGCAGGTTCCCCTTCTCCCTCAAGCAAAAGGCAACCGCTCACAACTCTTCCACCTGTTCCATCTACTTGATGTTAAGCGATGTGCGCTCCCAAGTCCACGGCGTCTAGCACGTGGCGTTTTCCACCACGCCAGGGACAACCCTCAACCAATTCCAGCTCCACCGCATCTTCCCAGCATACTGATCCTGTTCATGACGCCATGCGGGGGCCGAGAAACACTGACAGAATGGAGCTGCTGATGGAGCAGAATTGAGGTGCTGGAGACGCAGCAGTTGCAACAAAAAAAATTTTACTTACAGTCTGTACACTGTAGGCACGTCTCGTGGAGTTTCAGAACTTAAACGGAGCACAGGCACACTGATGCTCACACTCACGCAGGGTATGGGGCGTCGGATGATTCCGGCAGGGAGTCATCGTTGGTTGATCAGGCCTCCTTTATGGCTTGGAAACGCATGCGGGGATCTCTTCTCATGCGCATCTGAGCACTCCTCCAATTCGGGCGGGCATCGCCCAATCCTTTTATGCAGTCAGCGAGCCAATTGACTGTGTACATAATTTACGGTGTACATATAATTTACGGTGTACATAATTTATGACTGTGTACATAATTTACGGTGAGCCAATCATAAGCATGCACTCGGTGGTGCAGCTGCAAGGTTTTGGCGGGCTCAGATCTTGCACCAAGACTTTTTCCTGCGTTAAAGGGGAAATCCCTGCACCCGTGCTTGCAATGTGCTTAACACAGCTGTGCCGAGGCATCTCTTAACTGTTTTGCACAGCCACTAACATCAATCCAACTTCCTGTTATGAGGTCTGGGGACTCCCTCAGTAGTAACATTTCTTGATCTCAGCAGCACCAGAATGAGCCAGCGAGACATTTTAATGTGAAAGCCTCTACCTAGCACAAGTATCAACATGGAGTGAAATGCTGGCCTCCTTATAGCTGAGTTCAGGAGTTCATCCATGATCTGTTTTTCAGTAAGTCATCACTTTCTGCTCTACTCTTTTATATCGCTTTAATTCTGAGCATATAGAAGATCTGAAGATCTTCATTTCTATTAGCATCATCCTCTTTAAATACTTATATTTTACCCTCCTTATAAGGCTCTGTTGCCATTCATTCTCTGATGAAAGCTGCTCTTTGCCTGTCATTTGCTTTTAGCCCTACTCTAAATCACCTGGACTGTCATGGCACCCTCTTCATAAAACACATCCTGGGCCAGATCCTCAGCTGATACAAATCTGCTCAGTTCTATTGTCTTGAATGGTACTACAATTATTTGCACTAAGGGATTTAAATCTGCCCCAGTAAGAAAAAAAATGGATGCTCTCAGTTTGTAAGAGCTATCATCCTTAATATGTTTGCATTTGGAGCTTGGCACTGGAATCAGAGATTCTATTTCTGTTAAAAGGAAAATGGTTAGCATCCTTGCCCTCTTTCCTCATGATGTGGACATAGGGGAAACAATTATACAGAAAAGATTCCATACCATAGCATATCATCTGCAAGCAATCACAGTTTCTTATTTTCTGTGCCTAGGCCTCCTGAAACCATACCAACAGGACCCAGGGAGGCCAGCAATGTCCTCACAGAAGGGGAAGCTGATATTTGTTTGATCTCTCTCTCTGGCAGAATAAAAAGCATTCTGGAAGTCAAATTTTCTCCTGACACTGAAATATGAAATACCTGCTCTGAAGGGCAGACATAATCCTTCTGCAACTGGAAGCTACAGGTTTGTACTTTCATTCATAAGACATTAGGGAAGCCACTTCGTATCTTTTTTGATGTTTTACTCATCTATGAAATGGGAATATTATTAACAATAATAGCAACAACAAAATAAGTATTAGTTCGTTACCACAGAGAAGTGTTTAATGGCCTAATTAATTTTCAGAACACTTTCAGATCCCCTGATGGAAGGTGCTATATAAGAACAAAGATTTTTTTTTCTGGATCCCTGAAGAAATGCAAGTATATTCTTAACATCAGACACAAATATTAAATAACCTACATTAACTCTTGCAGGGCGTACACCACAAGGATGCTAATATAAATACTGCAGTAGAAACAAATACACCAGGGATGAATATGACTTTGTATGTTAAAAATAAATTAACATATATAGCTGTTATAACATACTGTCTGTAATTTTTACACGTCCTGAGTGAAGATGGATGGATTAAATTAAACCTCTGTTTAGTGAGCAGATTAAAATAAAAGCTATTAATGACTGTCACCATGAATGAGATCCTACATTGCACAGCTCCACTCAACTCTTAAGCACAAACTCAGCCCATTTTATCCCTGCTGTAACTTCACTGACTTCAGTGGAGTTAGGGATGAATATCACAGCATTCTTACTATTTGGTACTATAAATATCTTGATAGTTAAGTGACAGTACATGTACTCAAACTGAAACCTTTGAAGAACAATTGTGAGAAAGGTGTTTATATATATTTGAGACCTACAGCAACATTTTGTACCAACTTTGAGAACTGCTACAAAATGTTCAGCTTGTTTTCCATATGCAGTGCTTATACGAAAGCAACTATGATACTGCTTTTAGGTCACATTTTTGTAAAGACCCTGACAACCTTCTCATAAAATATTCAATACTGTTGCTTTCAAGTTCACAAAGTTTAACTTAGAAACCTCTCAGTCTTCAATATAGCCCTGCGCTTTAGACAGGAATAACATAAAGGTTGCATATGGGTCACATGCAATCCCCAGGCCTCCTTCCTTGCCATTCTGCAATGAGGTAAAATTGTATCATGCAGATCTAAAATGTAAGTTCTGTTATGTTTAGAATTGGAATTCCTTAGTAAAAGCTGTGCCCCTTTGTAAGAAAAACTGTGTCAGACGAGTGGCTTATTTAGTTAACTGTGGGTTACACAAGATGCTAACTGCACAGTAGCCGAATAACAATGCACAGTAGTGTAGGGTACTGCACAGTTAGCATCTGTAAAAACCTATGCAGTGGCACTACTGCATACTAGTGCCAGTTACTGTGCATTTGGTATTTGGTTATCCAAGTATTAAACTTAATGTACAGTAACTACAGTGTATTAATGAACCCTGTTTTAAACAGCTATGTCTCTTTCTTTACAATTGAATAGCATAAAATCAAAAAAGGGTAAAGTTGATTAAGCTGTCCTCTTGAGATTGCGCTGCACTGGTCTTCACTCAGAAGGTCTGAACTTCACAAAGACAACATGATGTGGTATTGTGGCTCTGGCAGTTGGTAGGAGCTTTGTCGTTCACTTTAGTGGTGCCCAGATTTCACCCATAGAGGGTTTTTCTCTTGCCACTGTCAAAATGAGCTAATGAACTGATATTTACTCAATGAAAAAGGAATAACCAGTTTTTAAAATAAAACTGTCTCAGAATTCATTCCTGCAAATAATTTAGCGTATGCATAAGTTTACTCATATATGTGGCTGCAATGACACCAATGTCACTTGAAGGTAAAGATGTGTATAAGTCTTTGCAGGTTTAGAGCCTTAATAGAGAAATTTATCTAAATCATTCATATAGTACAGCCAAACTGAAGTCACGAAAAAAATGGCTGAGCTTGACTGCAGTATCTCAGGACTAAACCTCCAGGTCCCAATGTTCCAACTGACTTAATAAAATATTCCTATTATTCTCAAAGGTTTTTGCCTATGGTTACAATATTCAGGATTGAGGGCAATTTTAAAACTCACTGGTCACTGACAAATGGGGCAGCAGGGGGAGGGGGAAGGAGCACTTTACCAGAAAGCGAGCCCTCATCAGTTTGACCTGGCTTACCCAACGTCTGTATAGACCGCATGCATCAGTGGGGCTTGTTGACTGAATCAGCTATTAGATAAAAGCCCCAAAAAGCCTTACTAAAGTGCGTGATCTATACAGACATTGGGAGAGCTAGGTCAAACTGACATGGCTTCTCTGATGTGCTTGGCATTGGCGCACGCCAAGCTGAAATTAAAGTGCCACTTTTCTCCCCCTCCATTTCTGTCAGCCAACACCATGATCAGTGGAAAGACTCCTGTTGATCAATGGGTTTTGAATTAGGCCAAATGTATTTGGATTTACAAAGGCACCTACCTAAGCAGGCAAACAGTGGGATTTGTGAAAGTGCCTAAGCAGTTTATCTGCATAAGTAGGTGCCAAAGTAACTTCATAAATCTAGGGCTGGGTCCTTAATAAGGATTTGGGGCCAGATTTTCAGTTGAGCGCTTCCAATTTAACATGAGTATACAACCAGCCCCATCATGGTTATTTTTCAGTCATCTTAGTTTCCTTTTTAACTTGCTTCTATTTCTGATTGACTTCAGTCTTTCCCTTCCAGAACTCTATTTCTTTGGATATCCTGTACTTCTGCTCTGGTCCCCTTTCTCTTTTCTTTCTAATACTTTTAGGAGTCCTCTTATTAGCAATAGACCTTCATAGTAAAATAGAAGAAAAATAACTTTAACAGAATAACTTCGACTTGTATTACATGGATCTCTAATTTACGTGGGCTCAAACTCAAGCTGTAGGAAATAATGATTCCAAACTAGAGTTGTTTCACAGTCCAATTTCAGCAGCATTTCCTTTACAAATCAGTATTCCAAAATTCTATTCCTCTTGAAGAGGGGATGGACTGAATTATCAGGGAGTGAATTATTTTTAATCTCACCACTCATTAAATGAGATTCTTTTAGACCATAAGTGAGACTCCCAATGGCATTCCCTTATTAAGGAATTGTTCTATAGGATAACTAGAATAAATTATTATATGGTGTTGTCCTAGTGCATAACCCTTATTGTAGACTGTGATAGCAATAGAAGGCTTTTTCATCTTTTTTTTCTTTTGGGGTTTTTTTATTTTTTTACATACAGGGTTTTTCAAGATCTGATAATAAGCTTGCACACAGATTCTTCTCCATGGACAGTAAGAGTTCCTTTGAGGCTGGCAGGTTAAAAATCACTTTAACAACTTCTGGAAGTCTGGTCTTACAGATGTATAAAAATAGACATAATTTTCTTTGATACAATAATACTTTGTAGCCATTACTCTTAATGGTCCTTATTCAAATTTCACTGAATTCTGTCTGCTGACTTAAAAGAATGCTGGATTAGGCCCATTATGTACAACTGTTTATAAATAATATTCATTTAAGCACAATTGCCTGTGTTAATTGAGAAGTACTAAGCATACAGTGCAAAAGAGATATTTATAATAACTTTGATACACCACGTAAATCAAAATGGTAGAGATAATGTCATATGGGTTGCAGTCTGATTCACTGGGAGTGAAATCCTGGCCCCATTAAAGTCCATGGGACAATTGTACTACTGGCAAGGCTTTCCATCTCTTGTTCTTTCACTTATATATCTGTAAACCAGACACAATAGAACCTCTCTGTCTCAGGAATATTGCAAAAATTAATTTATAATGATAGTGAAATATGATGAACTCCAGAGAAAGGCACTTATAAGAGCTCAACCTGATGCCCAAGGAAATCAGTGGGAAGATTTCTATTGACTTCAGTGAGATCTAGGTTATGACTTGAGTCCAAAGATTCAGCTTCTGTAAAATCAGCATTTTTTTTTTTACATTAAAAAGAACAAAAAA
>JAGPOW010000304.1:92359384-92381940 GCA_030014935.1 Caiman crocodilus
TTACTGAAATATAATTATACTTTAAAACTGCAAAATTGTGCTTTTCTTTGTGTCGGCCACGTCAACCCACTCCCGGGTCTCCCCCCACCCACACCCGGGGGGGGGGGGGGGGGGGGGGGCCGCCCTCCCTGGATTTCTTTGGGGATTGGTATTAGGCTCAGTATTACTTAACGTCTTTATTAATGATCTGGAAGAAAGGGTAAACAGAACATTAATTAAATTCACAGATTGTAATACAATGAGAAGTGTTATGAACACAATGACAGAGAGAAATCATGCAAAAGGCACAGAAAAATAGAGGGAAACAACAAAATGGAATTTATCCTGGAAACAATATAAGCTGATGCACATGAGAGAAAAAAGGATCTAAAAATGCATATGTAAGCTATTTTGTAGTAAGAAACCTGGAAAGCAAAAAAAAATACCTATGAGTGATGGCTGACAGCAAACTGCATGAACCTCCATTGTCATGACATTGGATAAAGGAAAAAAAGCCACATGATTAGGACCTACAGAAGCTGTTGACATTAGCGAACAGTGAGATGCAAGTCTGTCCCAGTGAGATGCAAGTAGCAGACAGACATAGGAGTTCCATGCCCCATCAGACCAGTGCTCCATCTAGCCAAGTATCTTCTCCCATCAAAAGTGTACATGGATCACACCTGCAATACTGTGCTTCAGTTATGAACTCCTCAATAAAGATGACAAACATAAAGGGAATATGTAGAAAAGCAACAGAATCCAGTCAAGGTAGAAGATATTAATTTATAAGGATTACAAATGTTAAAAATGTATAACAATTGAGCCAAAAATGTGCTGAAAAATTAAGACTTAAAGGTATATAGCAACTGAGGTAGGGCAAGATATGCAAAAGAAGTTATTTAGGATAGCCAAGTAAGATATGGTTTCAGTTAAAAGAATGAAATAATGGAAATGGGAAAAGCATAGTTTGATTATCAGTTCGAGTCAGTAACTTCTAATAAATAAAGGATAGTCTTCTATAGGAAATGGTTAAAGCCTCTTTGCTTGAGTTATATAAAATGGACAAAGTACTCCAGAATACAGTACAGAGAACAACCCTGAACTAGCGAGATGACTTAGTGGGTCTTTTCCATCTCTAATTTCTGTGATTCCATGATATAAGCTCTAAAGACAATAAGCAGAAAGACAACCCTCTACAAAATTAAATCACCGAGAATCAACTGGAGAAAGACAATTAAATCACAGGAAAGTATTTTCTTCTTTGTAAGCTTTAGCATTAATCACATGCAAAAGTAAAATATTAGTTAATTTGATTCTCTCTGCCTTCCAGACACAGGTCGAAATGAATCAATGCAAGAAGAGTGATTTCTCTGATAACTAGAAACAATAAAGAAAGAAAAAAATATCTGTTGATAAAGCTAGTAAAAATGAAATGATGAAAAAAAATGGGAAATGGTGTTTAGGGTTTTATTTGTTCTGAATTCCTAACAAATATAATAAATGAAAAGCTCCATCTAGCAGCTTGCCTAAAAAAAATTGATCCAAACAAGCTATACTTGGAAAGGAAAAATATTCAATACATTACATACCACTGGCAAAGATTTTTTCTTTTTCTTTGTTGTTGGGTAATTACTATTATTGTCTTTCAAGCATATGAAGAATGGTCTCCTATATGATCTCTCGTCTTCCCAATTGTTGTCTGTCTTGCCTACCCTACCACATCAGATTCATAACAGTAAGATGCAAACACCACTTGTGGTGAACTTTACTAACTTCTCCTTAACTGATAGAACAAAATAAATACTGTGAGTGACATGTTTAAAGAGTGATACATTTTGGAACCCAATTCTCCTAATTGCTAAGAAATAGGCTACTGGGTGCACAGAAGCTTCTTAACCATTCATGTCAGTAGCAGATCCTGATAAGATATGCACAGAAATAATTATGTCTGGGCTGTGTCAAACAGGGAGGGTAGTTATAATGTTGGTGTTTAACTGTGCTCCGTAGGCCATGAAAGGTCAAGCTGGACAAAACAGAGCCTAATGAAGCAGCTTGTACCTAGGGGTAAGAAGGCACAAAGCCTTTCAAATTAGCAGTTGAATCATGACATGGAGTGATAACAGACTCATTCCTGTCCCCGTTGCAGCCAATGAGAGTTCAGCTGCTGACTTAACTGCAAATAAGAGCAGATCCTTTTTTCTTGGACATGCAAAATTTAAGCTTACCTACCAATTAAATTTGTATCTGCCATGAAAATAAAGGAAAGCCAGAGTATATAAATGGTGAGAGGCCAGTCACTTCGGTGAAACAAACCCTGTTGTATCATGGCTGATTCTCCTCCCAAATAGTAAATGCAGTTATATAATGCTGTTATTTTGTTCAGTGAGGGACTATATTAACACACAAATGAATATAGAATAAAACAAGAAGAAAAGATAAAATACTATAAATCAACCACAAATAGCCAATTTATAAAAAGCTACATGCAGTTTGATTGGTTCCTTCTGACAGATATTTTAAAACACATGCTTCCTTCCTAATAGAGTAAGAGCTGTATTTAAGTAAGATAATTAAAATGATTAAACTGAAAAAGAACTTTGCTGAATAAAAAATGTTCGTTTAAAAAACCCTCAAATGCCATTGCAATGATAAAATTTGTATCTTATTTAATTTGATATGTATGATTTATCTATTAAAAGTAATAGTTTATTTACTTCTAACCACTTATGCTGCTTGTTTATTGTGTGCATGTCATTCAATTTTAAAACAAGGAGAAACTTTGCTTTTTGTTCATGATCTATTTGACTTCCAAGTTCTTAGATACCAGTATTTTTGCTGCTATAAGCTATCCACTTACTAGAATTACAAGAGCACATAGTATTTTCATTAAGGAACCACTACCATTTAAAAAAAATCATATGAGCGCTTATAGATTTTCAAACCTAACCCTTTTTCAGTCAAAACTTAAATTCTGATTCTTGCATTTTAAAATATCTGCTTATTCAAGATACACCTAGCAAATCATTCTACCACAATAGGGATGGTCTTTTGGTTGGTATAAAGCTTGTGGAAATTTATAAGCACCATGTGGCCACTTACACACTCCTGAAGCAATGTAAATGATCTTCAACAAATTTTTAAAATTCTTTTTCTTCTTTTAGTATCCTACAGAAATACAATGAACATTTACAAAAAAAGAAAATGCAGTGGATGCATCACTGTACGTGATGGTGTTAGTCCCATTTAACATAACCATAGCCAGGCTGCACTATAGACTGATGAGGAGAGCACATTAAGCTCTTATAACAAAGCATCCAACTAGACCTGTTTTGCAGGCTGATTAATAGAAACAAGCTCTAAGGACTAATCACAAGTCGAGCCCTGTTTTGTAGATTAACAGAAAAAAGGCACAAGAGAATATAGGTTACAGCAGTGGAATATAAATAAGGAAAAGTGGACACTATGCTTAGCTTGACTGTTAACGTTCATCAACCAAAGGCAAATCTTCAGGGCCAAGTCTCACTGTTTCACTTGTACAGATGAATCATAATTCTGTGCTGAAGCATCTGGTTCTAAAAGGCTGAGGAGTCTCCATATCTCAGGATGATCAATTTATACTTTAAGTCCAAGATTAAAAACATCGAAACAAAATCTTTCAGTGGGATGATGATGCATCACTAGTTCCATTTTTAGGAATTTCTGTTTCCCCTGTCACTTCCTGATTACAACGGAAGTTTCAAATGCAATATTTTCTTCAGTTATACATCCATGAGCTGAGGACTACACATGATAAATGTTTGAAATGAATTAATATTACTCAATATGTTATCAGAACACAATAGCAGATCCTAAGACCCAACACAAGACTCCTATCTTGATTCATTCTGACATAAGGGATTTAAACCCTGAATGAAGGATATTTACTACTGACTCAAAGTGGTAGACTGATTTTGCTAATTCCATTGAGGATATGTGAAAATATGAAGTGTTCTAATCCAAGGGTGGCCAATCTGTGGCACAAATGCCGCTCATGGCATGGGCAGTTTCTATGTGTGGCACACGGCAAATCAGGGAGGGAACAGGCAGCACAATAGCAGATGGGAAACAGGAGAGGAGAAGATCAGGAAGGGAGCACAGGGCAGGAAGCAGAAAGCAGAGGAAATTGGGCTGGCAGCACAGAACAGAGAGAAAAAAGTAGATCAACAAATTGGTTAGAGAAAGGGGATCAGAGTGACACATGAGGAGCTAATCTGTGGCACACCTACCAAAAAGGTTGGCTCCCATTATTCTAATAGGTAGAAAGAATTAGGGGCTTGTACAGAAATTGTTCTATAGGTAAAACCTTACGTACTTTTAAAGCATGATGACAAAACTTAGGCTAAATTCTTCATTTTGTTGTAGTAACTGATTTGCAAATGAAGCCAAACTATGTTCTTGCACAGGGGTGTCCAACCCTTTTGAATGTGGGGCCGGATCATGAACTTTTTATCACCCAGTGGGCCAGCGAGCCACATTCAAAGACCTCACAGGAAGCGGTATCACATCAGGAAGTGATGTCATGCGACCTTTGATACAAATGAAGTTGCAGGAAGTGACAATCAAAAGGGTCTAACCAGTTCAAAACTCTCCCTCTATAGCAGGCTTGTCCAACATATGGCCTGCGGGACGCCATGCAGCCTGCCAAGCCATTTTCTGTGGCCCGTGGTGCTGCCACAGGAAATGAAAGTAAATACTGTTTACTTTCATTCCCACCCCTTGTCCCTCCCCCAACCCCTCAGCAGCTTCCTAATGGCTGATGAAGGGCTGGGGAAGGGACAAGTTTCCCACACGCACCGTGTCAGCTTGACATTGCCGACACAGTGTGCAAGGGAAAAGGAGTGGCCATGTGCTGCTCAGGACAGGATGAGCCCAGCCAGAGCAGCAGGGGCTCAGCTGCACATTCCCCCTACCAGCACTGGTCAGGCCCGAGCAGCACACAGCTTCACCGCTGCCTCTGCTGGCTGGTACCGAACGAGGCAGGTCTGTCCCATCCGGAGCAGCACGCAGCTGAAGCCAGATTCCCACATGCTGCTGGGGACGGAAGGAGCCCAGCCGGGTTTGCACTGACCAGCAGACTGGTATAACATGACTAGCCTATGGCTGGGGAGGGGTCAGGCTCCCTAGATTTAAGATCTGATGTAGGCGATGGCACAGAGACTCACTCTGGAACAATGTGCTAATAAACTTGTGTCTATACCTGCCAGGAACTCAAGTAGTAGGTGGTTGATACCTAGTAAGCTCATGTGAATAAAGACTGATTATTGCTTTCTATGTGTCCTTCAAAATGTTTTTATCTTACTAAAATATGCCATACTTTGTAAGAGTCTCTGTATGAGAAAGCAGAATCATAGCCACTGAACTAAATTCATGACCTGTGGGAATAATCACAATTCAGTAAAATGGGTGGGAAGGAAAAGCCAGAGTTCTAAGTGTGCACCCTAAAAGAGGCCATGAAAGAGTCGGGCACAACGTTAGAACCAGGACAGCTATCCGGTGACAGCAGTCCAGGAGGCGCAGCGGGAATCTTCTGCTCTCATGAGGTTTAGGAAAGCAAGAGGACATGAGAGCAACACAGAGGCAGAGACAGTGCAGGGCCTTGGAGCCCTGTTAATAAGTGAGGACAACTATGTTCTCACTCTGGTCAGTGACTAATTGTGGGTACGTCTTCACTAGCTTCAAGCCACTCAAACCTGCTGCCAGAAAATAAGTCCTTCCTACCCACTAACACTTTTACCTGCTCTGAACTGGAAAGGAGGCAGTAAGGGCCCTTCTAGGGTGGCCCAAGGATCAAGAAGCAGATCAGGATACTGAGCTAGATGGACCATTGGGCTGACCAAGCATGGCAGAGGTGGATGCGGACCTCATAGGAGCGGCACATGGCTCTGCTGCCGCTTCTGCTGGCCGGTGCCAACCTGGCCGGGCTCCTCCTGTCCCCAGCAGCACCTGGGAATGCAGCTTCAGTTGCATGCTGCTCTGGATGGGATAGACCCGCCTGGGTTGACACCAGCCAGCAGAGGCAGTGGCGGAGCCGTGTGCTGCTCGGGACTGACCAGCCAACCCCACAAGACATCCCAATGTGGCACTTTGGGTCTGGGGTTGTAGACTGATTCAGCACACTAGATCTGGTCCGTATACCAGGTCTGATCACACACAGGAGGGCTGGGGCCATGACCTGGGTTCAATTTGGTGGGCAGGATTAGTGCCATGTACCAGGCCAATCTGGAATGCTACATCTGTTCCAGGTCAGGGACCACATGCTAGATCTGACCGAGGACTGATGCCACACACCAGCTTGATCCAGCCCATGGGGTCGTGTCATCTGGGGGGAGCATCCTTGTTGCTCCCAACAAGTTCAGAAATTTGGTGGCAGGAGAGCAGTGGCAACGTTAATTTGCTGCTGCTCCTCTGCCACCCAGAGCTCATCCCTTTTCTAAATTATGTAAAGAAAGAACCAAAAACATCTTTCATAACTTTTACATACGTAGTAGAAAAGTTTACTGAAAATAGAGTAGTAGCTTATGAAAAGGAAAAATTGATCTCCCCAATAAGATGCATTTTTATTATTATTAAAATGAATTGTAAGGCTATATAAGAGATGACAAGATTGAGAAACACTTACTAGATAGAAACCTGAAATTTAAACGCAAATGTACATCATCCAGACATGCCCAATAGTGGGACAGCCTGTGTTGGATAAGGACTGCCATTTAGAACTAGAGCTTTCAGAGTAGCACAAATGTTATTTTTTTCCTACATTCTGAATACCAAACCATCAAGACAGAATACCAAGAGGGAGGTTAATAAAAGACTTCTTCCCTGTAGGTTTTTTTATTATATGCTTCATTATCTCAGGTTTGAAAATAAAATGCATTAAAAAATGTAAGGAAAAGAGAATGAAATACTCATCCTTCCTTTTAATATAAAACCTACAGCTGATGAGGTACACAGCACACTGGAACAAACTTAAAATCCCATTTCAATATGGTAGCAAAAGTTCTATCGTTTTGGGTCAAGGAGATGCACTGACTCACAATGGAGAGACGTGCATATCCTACCTGAGGAACCAGACTATAAAAATTCTTTCTTTTTTTTAATCAGGAGTCCCAGGGTTCTAGTAAGCACCACTGGAGCAACTAATCATTGAAAGACAGTGCCCAGAATCAAACAAATAGGTAAGTTGTCAGGTATGCACAGGGTGTGTTAGCAAAACATACACAAAAGTGCCTAAAAAACATCTGACAACAGAGACAGCAGAACATCAGTCATAAAATATTGCAGGTGCTGACAGGACAACCAATTCCTCTAAGGTAGCATACACGCAACTTCATGAAGGTATGAGAACTGTTGTTTATATAGCCCTTTCCAGTGAAAGGGTGGGAAGATAAATGCAACAGCATAACTAAGGGAGGTGCAATTAAGGCACTGACTTGAAGGTGGGTAGCGTGCAATGATAGCACCCACCATGCTGCTGGCTAGGCCACTGTTGCTGGCATCAGCTATGGCTGCATCCCAATGCTTCACTGCCACCCAGGGCAAAGAACTGGCAGTTACAGATCTGGATAAATATTCCTCTTTCCCAATCCTGTTCATGGCTGATTTGCTAGGGAACATTATCCCGTTCTTCTTAAGCAACTTGTGCATGGGTATTCCAATCTTGGCACTTAGTTCACCAGTTACAGGAAAAAAAGAGAAGTGTATGTCAGTGGCATCTGAGGTTACTAACACTACTTCTATGCCTGCTATATGCACTATTCCTGGAACAAAATAACAGTGCCTTTATGCATAAACTGAACCTTTTTCTTGGTTGTACTGGTATATGAAAAGAGTGAGTTAGTTAACCACATCATCCTGAAGTTAGGCGGAAGACAGGGCAGAATGGTATCTCACAGGCTAACATGTTCAGAGAGGCATAAACTTTCATAGCCTGCTTTGTCAGATGCTATGAAAGCTATTCCATTTTGTCAGATGCTATGAAAGCACCTGAAGAAGTCGGCTGTAGCCTAAATAACTCATGCCTCTCTGAATGAGTGAGTCTATGAAGGTACTACTATTCTGCCCTGCCTTCTGTTTTGTGAAAGATACTTATTTACACCCCATATTAACCAGGGGACAGTCAGACGAATGTGGGCAAAATTCTATCTTAGTATCTGAAATTCTCCCATTAAATGCAAATGATTCAAAGCACATATATCAAAAGACAAGTTTTATTAAGTGTACGCAAACAATTCACTATGTGGGCATGATTTTGAAGGGCCTAAATACTCATAGATCTCATTAACTTAAATTGGAGTACTGGGTGCTGAGCACCTTGAAAATCCTACACAAATTGCACTGAAGGATCCCTTGTGAAAATATTAAGAACATTAATGTCACTTTATTTTCATACTCATATTTAGCATCAGAGTTGACTTATATCAAGCACAAATTCAATTTTTGCTTGACTTTATATGGATCACATTACGTATTATGTATAGATGTGAACTTAGAAAGTATCCGAATCAATAAGCTGTAGAAAAATATTACCCACATCCTTGGAGAGGATCTTGAGAAATCTTACCTTCAGAGTAGTGAAGGAACCAGCGTTACATCCTTATTTTAATGACACTGAAACCTATATTTAGCCACTTGCTAATATTAGCTTGCATGAAGTTTTTTAAAAACTTCATTTCTTTTCATTTAAAAAAAATGCTTTTTCTGATTATATCATCTCCTATATTCAAACTGTACATCACCTCCATTCACAACACTGCAGATCTGAGGTGTAACAAATGTAAACTTCAACCATCCTCTTTCAAAACTATTTTCTTTCTCTTAGTTTAATTTACTTACATAGTCATTCCACATTTATGGCTTCTACTCCCTTCAAACTGCACACATGATGAGTGCTACTTCTTTTATTATAAAAGAATTATCCTTAAATAGTTAAGGATAATTAAATAATTAAACTCTCTTAAATTCACCCAAAATGTCCCTTATATCTTCACTCAAGACTCAATTCAGCAAAGCACTTAAACTATGTTTAACTTAGAGCTTATGAGTAGTTCTAAAGACTTAGTATAACTAGTCATGTGTACAAAGTTCAACACATGCTTAAATGCTGAAAATGAATTTCAGATTACATGGAAACGTAATTCAAAACCTTCTGTTTTAGTGAAAAAATAATTCAGGTTTTTAAGATAAAATATTTGGTTTCAGACTTTGACTTAAAATCTAAGCCTTTTAACAAAAAATTCAACATAAGTGAAAATGTTTTATTTTCCAGTGAAATCACTTTTGTACCTATGTGTGTAGGAAATCTCTTGTCCAGCTATCTTAGAGGCCTGACCAATTACATTCATCTCAGTTTCCTACACTAATCTGTCTAAATAACTGCAATTTTAATAGCGATTTAAATAGGCATATTTTCATTACTCATGGAACTAAACCAGATAACTGCACTTCACAAAAGACATCAAACCCATATCATGACTGTCTTTATACTGTCCAAATCTAGAGTTTTATATGGTCACAGAAATAACTGAAAGACAGAACCTGTAGACAGCTAACATTTCAAGTATCTTCTCAGCAGTGGAATCATGTATGCTTAGTGGCAGATACTTAAGAGAACTCAGCCACTTTTTAGATCATTGTCTATTCTGGGAGGTCTACAATCTCTGGTGCCCTAAATCTAACTCTGTAAATATAACAAAACGTTTTTAAAAAAATGATAATTGACCTAATTGGTTTGTGGAAATTTTTCTTCTTGTAGCTGTGCAGAAACAACAAGGGTGATAAACTGACAAGTTGCTTCCTTCTCGTTTCTGTACAGCTAGGAGAAGAAAAATTTCCACAAACCAATTAGGTCAATTATAAACCATTTAAGAAAATGCTTTGTTATAGTTACAGAGTTAGATTTAAGACTATAGTGTTTACCTGGTTCTCCCCTACATTGACTTTCTGGAACTTAGGTCTGAAAATCCCAAGTCCTCTAAGTCAGGAGAACCTCAGCTTTCCCATTGACTGGGTTTGTCTGTTTCTAGCCCACTAACTTTCCAGGACCCCCAATGGCTGGGTCCTTGTGTACACATTTGGCTCAATGGTCCTGGTATCCTGCTGCCTGGGTCTTACAGCAAGAGATAGATTTACCCTTATGAACAGTCTTGCTCCTTCCACCAACTGTTTTGTCCAGTCCCTTGAATCCCAGTTGCCCTTGCCAGTCTATGCCTCACTCAGATCCTTTATTTTAGAAGTGCACGGCTGCATGCTCATCAACTTGATCCTAGCTCTGTTGCACTAGTTCTCTCCTCTGCTTAGCACTCCCATGCCTCTGGGAGTATGCACAGACCTGCACATACCACACACACACACACAATTTGTGGTTTTTGTACAAACTTTTCTTTCATTTGGCAACTGTCCAAAAATAACAAGTGCCTTTTCCTCTTGTAGAGGGTTGCAATAGGGTCCCTACATTCCAGGAAATCACTCAATTATGTGCCCGCATAATTTTGCGCATTGAACATATGGCTACGCATAATCACATCATAGTTCATAATTCCCTGGGATGTAGCTGGTGAGTGGGAAGGGGACCTCCTGCCTGCAGGAGATGGGGTGGCCATGGGTGTGTGTGTGTGATTTGTGGGTGGGTGTGGGCCACCCTACCACATGCCCCCCATAGTGCACAGCCCCCACTGCTGGCATCAGCAGCTGGTGACAGGCCCTTGGGGTGCTCCTGGCCAAGGCAGGCGAGCCCCTGTGGTATGCAGCTGTAGCTGAATGCTTGGGGCTGCACGTGGTTCCTGCCTGCAGTACTGTGAGCCCCACATGTTGGCACAGAGCCAGCCCAGTCTGGACTGAAGGCGCCCTCCCAGCAGGCTGAACTGGCTCAGCTCCATGCCGCTATGTGCAGCCCCCAGGATTTGTTGGCATCAGCTATGGCTGCCAACAAATGTAAAAGTAATGTAAGTGAAACTCACATTACTCTTAGAATGACTTGGTTCTCGAATAAATCATACGTAGACTTATAAACAGAAAACCACCTTGATCACTTAAGCCCTTGAGCACTTAAGGCACCTTGTGGAGTCACAAAATTTTACATAGCACCTACACATGTCCTGCACAAAAATGCCATAGCAGTCTGAGACAGATAGCTTGCTACCTTCATCATTTGTTTGATCATGCTCTGAACACCCAAGAGGTAGTGAAAGGATTAAGAATTCTCACAACAACAAAAAAGAAATATAAAATGATACTGATTTTTTTTAATTCAGCCACACATATCATCTACAAGCAGACAGACAATATGTAAAATCGGATCTGGTAATGAATTCTCTGCAAGTTCTTACTTAACTCCTTACTCAGATATACTTTCATTGAAGTCAAGTCCAAATGAAAGCAAATTAAGAACTTCCAGGCTTAGCTTTCTTAACTTTCTGATACCGTTAGCTTTGTGCTGGCTACATTCTCATTAAAATCCTTTTAAGAGTATAATGCATTTTAAAAATATCAGCATCACGGTTTCTCTCTCTCTCTCTTTTTAAGTAAATGGGAAACTTGTTAACTTAGAAGGGAGCCTGATCTCAAAAAGACTGAAAAGAAATCAGTAACATTCCCAAAGAGGCAAAAATGTAAACAAACCCCTGTAATTCTAGACCCGGGGGAATACATTCTTCAGTTTTACAATGAAAGAGCTGAAGGATAAATGCCAAGAAAATGAAATAGGAGCCTGTGCCTTTAAACACAACCGCGTTACAGCGTGTGTATTTGTTTAACACACAGACAGAAGACCTTATTCTTTACCAATACTTTTCTCAGCTGTTGGCTTCTACTGAATAAATGCTGGAATTTCTGAAAACCTTGCACAGAATCAGTAGTATTTTCTACTCACCCTCTGCCTTCCTCAGTGCTCATAGCAATAAGGAACTTTATTGCTGAGCCTAGTGATTTCTCTTCTTTTTTCTCTTTTTTCTTATGCACAAGTTAATTACCAAGTAAGACTATGAAAATAAAAGAAATGAGACCCATTCTACCCATTAGTATATCTGAATCCTATCATGTGAGTTGCCAATTGGTTTTCTAATCCTCACACGCAATATCTGCTGTTAATTTGCTCGCTATTTCAAGAACTTGAAGACTGTCAGCAAAATCCATGATGCATTACAAAACTTATAATTGGAAAAAAAAACATCTGATGCTTTTCTGACAGGGTAAACACATAGTATGAAAGCACTGATCAGAATAAGGAAGCTGTAATAACCTTATCACTATTCGTATTAAAGCATAATTGTAAAGGCAGCAGTGAAAGCAACTTGTTCGGTTTAAATTCCTATTACAGAAATATGCACAAAATCATGCCAAGTGAGAGCGACCTAAGTAATTTTATACCACAAAAAAAAGAAAAAAAAATCTTTTTTTTAAAGATGACTGATGACTGTATATGGGAGTGTTTTCCAACTCTCTTGGACTTTTTAAAGTCACATTATCTATGCCAATTAAAATTTTGCTTCTGAAAAAGAGGTAAGGCACTTCCTCCAGAGTTACTAAAAAAAGCAAATGAAAGCCTTGCCTCCTCAGAGGTGAGCTATAGTAAGCTGTTTGTTCCTGACCTCTGGATCACCCTATAGATCAAATTCCCAGACCTAGGAAAAACCTACCAGCATTCATTAAAAGCAACTGGGAGGCCAGCTTTGTGTTTCTGTTCTTGAGACCTGAACAAGCTAAAACTTGACAAAGGTGCAGGATATTGCTGAACAATACCGCTGTTCCTGTTGGGGGGGACGAGAGAGCAGAGGATTTTCCCAGCTCTGACAAGGGTGGGTTGATTTTAATCTCAATAATTTAAATCACCAATTTTAATCATGATTTAAAATCAGCGAGAAATCTTGATTTAAATAATCCATTTTAATCTTGTTTGCATTTGTATTTTTTAATTATTTTTCCTAAAGAAAGATTGATTCTAATTGGTTAAAACATGCTGGATTTTCATCTAAAACTTTATGTTATATTTGGCACTTTCTGATATATCTAACCAGTTACCATACGTACCCACATAATAGGGTTGGCTCTCAACATTTTGAAAAATAAATTATCTGCTTTGGTGTAATGGTGGCACCAAAAATCCTAAAGAATAGACTCAAAAGATGTTTCTCTGAAAAGATGTACTTTGTTGAAGAACAGAACTCATCAACATCAGAAACCCACACTACACCATACATTAGCTCTGCCTCATGTTCAATCTTGACTGTAAGATTTTACAAGATGGGGAAGTACTGATCCATGCTTTAATACAAAATTCCAACTATTGTTTAGTATTGATACTTTCTCATTGTGTTTTAGGGTGTGCCTAATCCCTGCACCCTGGTTTTTCATGGCAAAATTTTGGGAATAAAAATGTGACTATTATGTGAACAAATACGTAAATTTATTCAGCTGTTTAATTTTTACTGATTTATTTTATGTTATTAAATGTTAAATGCTGCATTTCTTTTTTATTACTGAATGACTGTATTTTACTTATGATCTGCTTAAAGCTGCTTTAAATAGATATTGGAACTTAATTGAAAAAAATAAACCACAAAAGCAAACTGTTTTAATGGTTCATTTAACAACCTTATGTGGAAAAGAAGTAAATTTATCAAAGTACTTTTTACATTCAAAACTTACCAAATTATTAAACAAAGGAAGTATTCTCTGCAGCTAATGAAATGGACCAATTATCCGACAGACATTTTGGCTAAGTACAGACAGTTCAAAAGCCTGAAACTGAATCGATTCAGCCTTTGCAGATTAGTTTAAACTGCAGAGATGAAACTGACTAACAAGTAAACAGACATTTACTTTTTGCAACCATATACCAGGAGACACTACAACACGGCTCTCTGCCACATAGCCAGCATGGGCTGGCTGTGTGTTCACTTTCTCTGCCTGCTGCCTGCTCCGGGATTTGCAGTCAACAATCACAATAGCAGGACTCTGCAAGGTTTCTCATCAATTCCTCTTCCTGCATCCAGGTACCTCTGGGATTTGTAGCCCACAGTCACAGCCAGAAGTAAGCTGCCAGAAGTATGGCAGGGCAGCTCTGTACTCAGGGGAAAGGGGGTTTAAACCCCATCCCTGACCCCGGGCCTTGGCTGGAGTTTGTGTGGCAGGGACAGTCCCTGCCTCCCCCCAACCCTTCTCTGCTGGAGCAGGCAGCCCAGCCCAGTCCAGCCCAGCCCAGGGTTGGAAGACATGCTGGGATGCTGGGGGACTGTGATTTAACTTAAATCAAGAAGGGGTCTGGGACAGAAGTTTCATAAACTAGTTTGACCCAAAGCAGTTACATCTGATACTACATTCAACTATGTTTATCTTAAACCAGTTTCAGCTATTTTGAAACTGGTTTTGTGCACTGAGCTTCCGTTCTGTTACAGCTGTAACCACTTTCTGATGATAACAAACCAGTTTATGTGCAACTTCTGTCCTTATCCTTTAGAACTAAAAGATCTCATCCTTTTGTGCATCATTTTAATTCATAAATTAGAGGAAAGAAACACACTTTCCTTAATTCCCTATCTGTTTCTCAACTCTGAATATCCAACATTCACTATTTAACTGAACTAGGTGAATAAACTAATATGAAAAAAAATATTCTCTTTGCACAAACAAAGCAAGAGTACTACTGTGAAAAGTTGGTGTAGGACTTCAGGAAACCCTGGTTCTAGAGGCTTAGCCAGTAACTTCCACCAATTCAGTAGTGTAACTTTAAAATTTCTCTGAAGAAAATACGAACTGAGGAAAAATTAATTTAATTTCATTTAAAAGATTTAAAGAGATTACAGTACATTATAGCATAATGAAGTCAGACATAATTTCAAATAAAATTTAAATTCATTTAAAGATAAAAATTAATTTAAATAAAAATAACATTTAAAAATCTGAGGGTTTTTTGTTTTTTTTTAAATCCACACTGACACAGATACTAGAGATCCATAAAAATCAAATTCTCACTTCCCATGCTTTACTAAACACATCAGTATCTGTAGGTTCTGATTATGAAAACTTAAAAAAAAAAGTTTTAATAAAAAGAGTGTAGCCCGGATATATATGGGTTTGTACTTCTCTCTCCGCTTGAGGGAATTATTGGAAGGGCAGTGTGCTGTAGAGGGACACAACAGCCCAGCCGCCACCTCTGTCCTATATAGAGTCAGGTCCAGTCAATCAATTTCTTAACTACATATATATTTATTATACAAGAAAACCATTAAAGGGTAAGGACATAAATTTGTACATTTATATATATAATCTACAAAACAATAAACCCTATTTTATATATATATTTCTTTCCCCCCACCCCAACTCCTTTTCTATAGTGGTACCTTGGGAGTGGGGCCCCTGCACTGTAGGGCACCCAGGTAGCCTAAGGACTGCTGATTATATTTGTGGACTGTGCCTTACAATTTATGTGAATCATTTGAAGTAATGGTTTGTATATGAATAGAGTTATAAGGTTGCCCAATCAATATCCTCTGGTCTGGTTTATTCTATTGTCCATCTGTATTTTAAATGATAACTGGGTATGTGAATATCTGGGTGTGTGTATATCTGTAAGGCCCAGTCCACAAATATAATCAGCAGTCCTTAGACTACCTGGGTGCCCTCCAGGGCAGGAGCCTCCACTCCCAAGGTACCACTATAGGAAAGGAGGTGGGGGGAAGGATAAAGGAGAGGAAGACCCCAAAGACTCCTATGGTCCTCCACTATCACCCAGGAGCAGCCCATGTGGTGCCCCTTTGCAACCCTCGGGGGAGGTCCCTCCCCTGTGGGTACCCTCTCTCCAAGGGTAACTTACTACTCCACAGTCCTGGAGGGTTGCCTCTTGTTCTCCAAGCCAAGCTCTGTTCCCTGCCAGGTTTTCCTGCCACCTGACTCTACTGCTGCCATCGTGGCTTAGGGCCACAGGCACAGCTGTGTGTAGTGAGCACTTCGCCTTGTGCTAGGGGTTGGAGGCCTGGACAGCCTTGTGCAGCCCTGGGGCTCAGTTTGTTCCTGGACCCTCTGGCCAGCATCGTCTGCACTGAACATCATCTGCACTGCTGCCCCATGTCATCAGCTGTAGACCTGAACCACCTCAAGCAGCTCCCAGGGTCTCTCACCTTCTGTACAGTGCCTCCTGCACCGAGCTCCCAGACTCGTTTTGGGGGTTGAGGACCTGAGCCACACCAGGGGCTCCAAAGATCCTGCTCCGTGCACTGGCCTACGCACTGTGTCTCTGGCCACACGCTAGAGATTGCAGACCCAAGCCACCTCATGCAGCTCCCAGGGTCTGGACACCGTGCGCTGTGCTGTTCACTGAGAGCCTAACCGTTGGAGCCATGCCACGCTCCCTGCTGATAGAAGTCTTCAGGAGCTCTTCCTGGGCTACTGCTTTGCCCTGCTGAGCAGCTCTCCTCAGCTCTTCTAAGTCCCGCTCTTCTCTCTTCTCTGTCCCTGACGCATCTGCCCCTTGTGCTGGGCACGCGGTTCCTTTTATATGCTCCAGGGCTCTATCTCTGAAGTTTTCCAGACTTAACAGTTTCCAGTATTCAATCAGGTCCAGGGGAGCTCTTCTCCCCCTCTCCTCAGGAAAGGGGTGTGATGTTATTTCTCTTGCTGCCTCCTGATTGGTGGATGAGCTCCACCAATCAAAACAGCAGGATCTCTAGCCTGGGACTCAACCCAAGCTCTGAAAGGTGAGCCTACTGCAAGAGTCTGACAAGCTATCTATTTAAAAGAATTCTTTGTACTGGGTAAGTATTAAGGGCCCCAAACTTCTACTCTTGAAACAGAAGTTTATACTGAAGTCAATAAGACTTTGGCCTGCACAAGTCTTATACCTACCGGTATGTCCCTGTATATCAGCAGGTACCAAATAACTCAGCTCCATAAGACAGGCACAAGAGAATGTTTCTGTGGATGTATCTACAGCAGCGATTCTCAACCAGGGTACTGCATCACCCTGGGCTACCATGAGAGCCCTTCAAGGGTGCCGTGGGGTGCAAAACAATGCTAGGTGTACAAACATGATTCACAAAATAAATCCAGATTTAAGATCGGACTCCACAGTATTAAAAACATTCTGATCTGCTGTGGTCTTTCTGAGTTCTTTGCAACAGGTTGCTCTATTAATTTTCTGCAGTCAAAGATGAGTAAAAAAGAAGAGTTGGTGTTGTCTGAGCAGCGTCTTGAATTTAAAAAAATGTTGAGAACTGCTAATACAGATTATATAGAAAGTTTCCACCCATGTCCTTTCTTCAAGGAGCATCAGAGAATCTCCTCATTAGGGTGTGCACCTCTAAACATGAGACGTTCAATGAGCAAGTTATCTCCCATCCTTGTTTTTTGGGAATCTTCTACTTTTCATGGCTGTCATTCCACTTTCAACCTTGCTGCAGCTAATGCTATTTAATACTCCCAGACCCATCAGACTAAAGTCAAATTTTCTGCACCTCAGAGACTGTTGATATGCACCACTGCACACTCCAATTGCAAATACACATGAATGCTCCTGTGTATTTGCAAGTTCTTTTCTACATACAAATTCTACTAAATTGTAAGTTAGGAGGCACTACTTGAATTCTCTTAGGTCTTTAGAAAGCTTTCAGACATACCATGAGTAATAACATGTAATGAATGTGGACTGATATTCCTTTTCTGTAGCTACACAGACTTGACAATTTACATTTTCAAAATAGATAGATGAGTTATAGCTAGTTTTCCCAGTCTGATAGCAATTACTTCTTAGAAACCTCTGACAGGCTGAAACTCTCGGAATCACAGCTGTTATTCTTGGTTTGATCCCTCTTTTTAAATTAAAACCAGTAGCTGTATCAGCAAATGAGGAATTTTCCCTCTGGAATTACCTAACAAAATGCATATAAATTGAACTTGCCAACTTATCTCATTTTAGGGTTGGAGTGTCTTTTGGGTTAATGACCTGCGTTCTACCTCTGATACAGAATTCTGAAAAGAAAAATCCTAATTGAGAAAAGCAGGCCATGAGTAAACACAAAATCCCACAAGTTCTCTCCCTTTGGGGTGATTTGTATTTGAAGATTTATGATAGTAGATTAGAGTGAGAGTAAAATGTGGGGAGAAAGAAATGTACAGGAAGAGTGAAAAGACTTGTCCCATTATGATAGCATGACCTTCCCTTTCCAAAATTTTGAAGACTCTTCCTGCATCTGATGTACCTTTATATCTTCTGAAGCAGCAATCCAAAATGCAGATAGTTAATTGGATTTCACGTTTTCCCATTAGCTGATCCAAGCACAGCAAGTGAAAGCTGCCATTTTAGCATCAGTTCACCACTAAACCAAGATGACTAGACTGCTTGATTTAAAGCCACTTGAATTAAAAATAATTGTCTCATCTCTAATTCCGCATCACCAGTTGCCCAAGTAACATTTACAAAAATCTGTCATAGTTTGACACAGATTACCAACTTAATTCAAAATACATTAGAGAACCCAACTAGGCTGGAGCAAAGTTTCCTTGCTGGCAATGTGTCCATTGTTAGTCAAGGGCTGTACAATGGGTTAAAGAGCCAAATCATTATGAGGAAGAGTTAAGAGTTCAATGGTTGTGTTGCATGGGGAAGGTCATGGGGCCAGCTGCGGTGTTCGTAGCCTCTGGTTAGGACAATGTCTGTTCCTTGATCTGCTGTCACTTAATACTTCATAACAAACATCTCAACTTCATGCATCTGATATGCAGAATATAAGGCCTTCTGGAAGCAATTGGAGAGAGGGGGGATACAGGTCATCATTATGGATTTGAGAAACAAAAGTAAAAATTGATTCCGTTTCACAGTATTGGCGTTTAAGTGCACATGCAAAGTATATAATTTGATTCTTTGTTTTAAAGCAACAAGTTGCAAGCCTCAAAGGAATACATTCCTCAAGACCCATATTACATATTACATCCAGTCTGGCCAGTAAAAATTATCTTTACTGAGTTTAAGTAAAACCTGCCCTACGTTAATTTGAAAGTTGCTTGCCAAACTGCAAACATGAGAGGTTGCCTGTAAATTGTAAATTCTCTGCCTAGAGCTCATAAAGGAAGCTGCTGCTCATTGTCATAATCTGAGCAGCTAACATTACAGAAAGCTCAAAGATCTTTTAACCCTCAACCAGAAGCCTCAAAAGCATGTTACATTACCAAGGCCTTTATGTGCCCTTATCTTCTTTAATTAACTATAAGTCAATTTAAAAAAAACGACTTTGAAATGTCTTTAAGAAATGTTCTTCACCTGAATTAAAATAATCTCTACCAATTAGTAGAGAGTGTGGGATTTAAGAGATTTTTTACCTCTACTAGGTAATATCAAGTTTATTTAACCTTCAAGCCTCTAACTTTTAAATACATAAATAAAAAATCAGTGACTCCTGCCAGGAGAGATGGACATAGAGGGTGCAGACAGAAGTTATGTTTTTCATGAGACTGGCACCTTGAAAGCACTCTACAGCTATTCTGTGACACACATGCATGACAGCAGAGCACTTTTTAAATGGCCGATTGCGCGACAAATTAACCCTCATCAAATACAGGATCAGATGAAGGTGCTCCACTTTAGAGCACCTTAGGGAAGTTATGTTCCCTAGGGCTAGGGGATGGGCTCATGCACAAACTGCCAGCTGGGGTTTGTGGAGTGGTTTTCAGGGTGATTACGGGTGGTTTGTGAGGGCAGGTGGATCAGAGGCCCCCTCCCCCCACTTCATGGCCCTCCCCAGTCCCCATCCCCCACTCTAGCTCAGCTTGGGGAAAACCCCAGCCAGCAGCTTGCTTTCCCCCCACCCCAACCCCTTCCTGCTGGCAGCCCCAGAGCTAAGGCGGGGGATAAGAGGAACAGGCCTGAGGGAGAGGGGTGGCTTTTCAGATTCAGACCGGCTCCTTGGGCTCCTGCAGGCAGGCTCAATCCCCTTGTTGAGGGAGGGGGCACTTTAACTCATGGCACTTTATGTAAAGCACCATGAGTTAGAGCAGGAGGGCCTGTACGTCTGTGAGTGTCCACCATTTGTCCGTACAGTTCTCCATTCCTGTTCAGGTTTTATGCACAGTGTGCAAGGGGACTTGCCAGAAACATTACCACCAGTAGTAACCGAGCAAACATGCTACCTGTGACTAGCTAGGCAGTGTAAGCAGATAACCAGCTTGGGGTGGGAGTGAAGGGGTCTTCTTAAAGCACACAAACAGCCATCATATTCTTTGATGTAAGAGGAGCTTCGGTTCCTCATTTAAAATGAGTATGGTATTACCAAACTCAGTTATATACTGATATTAAGCTTGTTAACAGAGGGTGGAAAACATTTCACAATTATAATTGCAATGCACTTAGCAACTGACATCACCAATGTGGATCAGTTTTCTAATGCTGACACCATCAGTTTTTCTTATAGCACAAACTCAAGGCAAGTAATACCATTATCTTAAACCTGAATAACAGGAGTATATATTGTGACAACATATGGAACAAATAAGAGTTAGATAAAAAAAGGATGGATGTGTTGTATTTGAAAACCAGCTTCAGAAATCTTCAATACAAAACTGAAGCAGCATTCAGTGGACAGCACAGCATCTTGCTGAATGTGCTTAGCATATATTGGTCAATTGTAATCTCACTTATACTAGGGCAAATCAAGAGTAACTTCACGGAAAACAATGTGGCTATGTTTGCACAGGTCCATGCAATACAAGGCTTACTTTAAAAGCACAGTAGTTTTGCTACATAGTACAACAGGACAAGGCTCAATACATTTTCAGTGGCAGTATCTCTTTCTGTGGCTAAAGACATAAATAGAAACATAATGTTTAAAATGAGACTTACCAAGGAGCACCATATATTCGGAATCCTTTAACTGTCACCTCTGAGTCTTGCAAGTAAATACTATTTGTCAGGAGTGACTGAACATTGTCAAAGTCCTCTGGTTTCAATTTGGACACAGAGGGAAAGCGGTAGTAATCCTGTTTAACGAGGTCTGCCATGAATTCCTTATCAAATGTCAGTTCATGATTCCCAGCAATCACTATTTTATATTCATATGGCAGGTTTCCTGAAATAAAAAAAGAACACTTAATTAGCACATTTGCTTCCCACACCAGCATAGCCAGCACAACATGTAGACAGATAACACTGACAGAGAAAAATGCCCAGGATCCATGCATCTCTCCACATAGAGCAAAAATTATCAATGCTGCTCCTTTCTGAACGAAATTTTGCTAAAATGCAAAGTAATGTCAAACAAATAAATGTCACAATTAAAGGCATGTACAGCAAAATTAAAGATAACAAACTGGCCGGCATTAAGCCAGATTCTCAGCTGCACAAACTGGAATGGCTCCACTCCCCTCAAAAGCAGTATGATGATTTACACCAGCTGATGACTTTGCATTGAGTTTAATTAGCTAATGAATAGGATTGGCACGTGAGTCTGCAGACCTGGACTCCAATCCCAACTCTGAAGTGATCTACAGCAAGACACTTCACATCACACACCTCCATCTGCTTCTAACATGGAGATAACATTAGTCTGCTTCTTAAGTATATTGTGAAATATAATAAATGAATCTGTGTAACATACTTACATGATACTGCATTATGCATCAGATGGTGATACACTTCTACATATATATTATTGTATGAAGCAAGAAACAGGCGTTGCATTTGTCCCTGGAAAAGTTGTGCCTGTGTTTTGACCCATGTCCTGGGACTAGCATGAATACACATCACCCTCCTAGCCAGGGTTTAGTAGCTCAGTGCACTGCTTCTTTTCAGATTTCCAGGTTGTAGCCGTATTGGTCTAGAGGCAAAAGGAATCAGAACTTGTGGTAGACGTGATATCTTTTATTAGACCAACTAGATTTTTGCAAAAAAAAAATTCTTTAATTGCAGCTTTCAAGCACAAGCACACTTCTTCAGGCATAGGAGAAAAGATTTTTATGCTTGCCACCAATCAACTTTCAGGTAAACAGACTATTCCAACTTTTCTCTAAGTCAAACCTGCATAAAATTAACTGTGCCAAACAGGAGATTTTGCCATACCTTTAATTCTCCTACGAAATATGAACTTTCACATCTACCTGCGAGAACTTTTATAATCATTTCTCCTATGCCTGAAGAAGGGTGTTTGTGCTCAAAGATCTAGTTGGTTTAATAAAAGAAATTATCTTTATCACAAGTTCTGATTCTGTTTCTTTTCAGCCATTGATTCAATGATGCGATCCCAGGATGACCATTCAGAGGTACTTTGTGATGTCCCAAAATAAACTGCTAGTGCTCCTTATCCTGTGAACTTCTTTACAATTTGTACTGGAACAAATGTGTAACTTGAGTGTTTTAGGGATCTCAGAATCCTCGTTAAGTAGCTTTTAGTCCTACAACTACCCTTGCTTTATCCAGTTCAGGTACATTGCTGTGACAGCCAGAACCAGAGGGTTTAATAAGTAATGATGTGTGCTTCTTGGAGGCATTTGGTATTCTGCCTAAATAGATAATATTAGTTAATATTAGCTCGTAAGTTTGCAAATGACTTGTCTGTCATAAG